>OY754309.1:64042334-64658669 GCA_963573325.1 Astragalus glycyphyllos
TGCAAAGGGAAAGTTAAGACATTAATTGATGGCAAGGAATCTCCTAAAGTTTTATGGCAGCCATAAAGAAGAAATTAAATCATACCCATCGAAAGAAAAATAAAGTAACTTTTTTATAATTTTAACAAGCCAAAAGAATTTTATAAATTTAAAATTGTGAGTATTTAGCTAGGGCACTCAATAAATTGTTTTCATTAAGAAAACTAATTTAGTTTGCATATATCAAATAAAAGAACATACCTATCGAAATGGAAGAATTTCAATAGACGGGGTAAAATGGGCATTTGACTCACATTGGAGCCAACCTGCATCCACTCGCGCGCGACTTTACTTGGTCGGGCCAAAAAATCTAGATAAAATATATAAGTTCTAAATTCATTGTCTTCAAATGGGGTTCAAAAAAAAAATGGGGCTCGAACTTAACTACCATTTCGGTAGACAAATTAAATGTACATAGTCGCATTTGCGATAACAATATCCTAATTAAGGTCTGATGCAAATGGTTGATACTAGTGTTGTAAATCTCATGGCACTGAGTTCTATTCCTATTAATAAAAAGATATCAATCATAATGAATAAAAAAAATGAAAATTAATTCTCTCTTCGAAAGAAATTAAAACTGAGAAAGGTTTTTGACCAAAAATATATAATCAATCATATAAAAAAAATTCAATAATAATTAGTACATGACTATAAACAAACAATTCATGATATTTTTCTAGTTGACAACAATATCTCTATGAATTACAAATAAATACAATGATTCACATTCACCAAACTAATCATTGTAATTTATTTTTCTAGTTGACAACAATGTCTCTATGACTCACATTCACCATATATATATATATAAAAACATTTCATAATTAATTAATTAATTAATTAAAATTTAACTTGAAAATCAATCTCCCAGTGACAGCTAGCCTGGACATTTGCATGGAACAAGTAGAGGTGCTGGTTATGTGCCTTGCTGGCTCGGGAAGCTGTTATAACGTGGAGTGCATGTGAATGCACCCTGTAAATAATGTCTTCCATGTGGTTTAACCTTAACATTTCTATGGCTCTTATTACTCAATCTCCCCACCATCCAAACTATTTTTCTTTACTTCTTTAATTTTTCTAGAAATGATTGATTGACATGTTGTGGTGAACATGTTTAACTAAGAAGTAATTAATAAATTCTGGATGAAGCTTCATGCGTTGGATAATTTGTTGATCCAATCGCATTCGTTTGCGAGTATTATTATATCCAACACTAATGGTCAGCGTCAGTTATCTTTCCGCGAAGGAAATCCTTTGATTGTGACCCTTTAACGAATTAAGGATCACATAAACAAATGCATTAATCTCTTCAATTTATCTCTTCCCTGTGTAGAAGTGGCAAAATTGGCTACCCGGCCAGCATCGGATTCGGCTTTTGTGGGTAGGGCCAAAAAGCCTGGATTGAAATTTGAGCTCATCTTTTAAGACCCAAGCCACGGGCCATGGGCTTTTTGGGCTAATCAGAATTATAGGCCAATCTCTAAAGGCACAATTATTTTTGGTGATTCTCTCACCAGCACGGACGACATGTGGATTTGGGAGGCTTCAACTGATGGTCTCTACTCTGTTAAATCAGCATATGATATGGTACTCCTTAGCAATCCTGCATTAGTCACTAGGACTCCTCTGAAGTCGCTCGTGTTAGATAAGTCGTGGAAGAGTCAAAAGGTTGTTGCTTTTGCATGGTGTGTTCTTCTAAATAAGCTCTCAACTCAGACTAGCTTTTTTCGAAGACGCATTATCTCTAATTTGGGTGCTACTATATGTGTGGTGAGCCCATGGAGTCGGAGACCCATTTGTTTTTGAGGTGTACGTTCTGAAAGGCAGTGATACTTAGTGTTTAGGTGGTTGGTCTAGTAGTGGTGCTCCTGCCTGATCTCCCGACTTTATTCTCTATCATTTTTTTAGGGATTAATTAATGTTAGTAGAGGTAGAAAGAGTTTAATTATGATTTGACATTCAATTCTTTGGGGGATTTGGGAAAGTAGGAACAGAGTTATTTTCTCCGATAAACCTTTTGACCTCTTTAAGACCTTTTTTTATACAGTCCTACTCGTGGAATTGGCTTTTGGTTAAGGCTAAGTCGAGCGATAGTCTGTTCTATGAGTGGTGTGTGGACCCTTTAGAATGTATTTTCAAGGGATAGGAGTATTTGGTTTTGTGGCCCTACTAATGCTTAGTTGGGTGGACTGCTTTTCATATTTTTGGATTGTTTTCCCGTATTTATTTTTATTTTATTTTTTGCACTTTGTAGCTCCTTCTCCTAGTTGTGAGGGTGGTATCTTGTACAGAGATTTTGTGTTCCTCAAAAAACACAATTTTACATTTTATGTATTTAATTTTGTTGTTTTAAAAAAAGTTCATTGTGGACATCTTCGTTTCTTCGAGAATCATTTTCCCAAAAACTCTTGACATGGCCAGAGCACATAAGAATGCCACCACTGCTGCAAACAACGACCTTTGAATGCCACACACCATCTTGTCCACAAGAAATTTGTGGACATATTGTGTCAATCGTTCTACCTATGCGCCACTCCAGTTGCCAAAGCCACCATAACCAGGGAACCAATTTTGAAAACCCAATCTTCAAACCCAAACCAACCTAAACAAAAACCGTAAACTGATCCATACCAAACTAAAAACTACAAAAAAAAAAACAATTTAGTTTGGATTTGTGGGATCACTTTTTTAATCAACCAATCTATTCATTTCATATGTCATTTTCTTTCCTACAACCAAACCATACCGCACATATTATTAAAAAACATACTTAGTCGTCTAGTCATTCTAACACGCGACACCTCTTACCTAGTCACAACATGCCTACATAGACAGTCAGTAAGTCACACAAAATTAAAATTAAAATAACAAACTACAACGGTGTTTCGATTCTGTACTGCTTACTGCATGTAATTCAGTGTTACTAACATATGATTTACTACATTACAAATAATATTAATATAGTAGTAAGTTGATGCTGATCTACTGCTTCAGCAACCTCTGCATATTAAGTTTTCCACAATTATCATATTGAACGCAGTTAATTTAACAGGTTGTTTCTCACATAAATTTAAAGCTGAAAAATTACATTATTATTATTACAAGATGAACAATTTAAAAAATTAAGCTGTTCTGTCCACATGCGTGTTGCACTCACCAACTGTTCAAAAGAGGTGAATATACGCATATGCAGAGATGTCTACAATATGCAATTTTCACCAACACAAAGTCCTGCATCATTTATTTTGTACTTTGAATAGCACGCTTTTGCAGACGAAAATTAATTAAATGGTTACGGCATTTGATCATTATGCTACTAATTAAGATAGCATTACTTTTCTAGCTAGTGTTTACATAATTTAAGTGCCTCTAATGCATGTTACTATTTTCTTCCATATTGACATAAATCATAGGAGGTCGCATTAATTCTCAGCTAATGGAATTGGATGTTTGTATTGTGGTAGATCAAATGCAATGTCATATAATTGAAAGCTAGAAGGGACCAAATTACTGCTTGGTTACTATTTGAAGCCAAACCAGGGGTAGGTCACTCGTGGCTAGGACCCATCAACATGTTGCATGGTAGAAATTATTGTTGTGATGATGTGTCTCTTGAACATTCACTCAATGTAGTGTGGAATTTCATGCCAACTTGAACATGTAGTTTTCAACTAGCTACCTTAGTTAATTATAAGGGGCAAGTTAAAAACACCCCACACATGCATTCCCTCACAGAGATACGGTATTTAATGCTTCAATTTACGTGTAGCTAGAGAGTTTGGAAGTGAAAAAGACACTTTCTATCTTTATATGGTTTGGCTCTATATTCACTCACATGAAATATAAATGCATGTACAATTAGAAATCAGGACACCGGCCCAACACTCAGCAAGGCCTAAGGCGATCTTGGAAATGAGGCCCCTTATATTTCAATAATAATATTTTGTAAAATTATTTTGTCAAGAGTCCATTTTTGTGATTCAATCAAAGCTTCAACTATTTGTTTTTTCTTTGCGTTTGGTACAACTGGATTGTGGAGGGAGTATAATCGATCTACTATAAAACTAATCAAACAATCCATTCATAAACAATCCTCTAAGAAACAATCCCAAACTATCCAATTATCTAATTTCGCCACATCATCAATAGTTAGGGTAAAATTGTAAAAGACTCACAAAAAGACAAAAACTTTTTCAAACATCTCTCTCTCTCTCTCTCTCTCTCTCTCTCTCTCTCTCTCTCTCTCTCTCTCTCTCTCTCTCTCTCTCTCTCTCTCTCTCTCTCTCTCTCTCTCTCTCTCTCTCTCTCTCTCTCTCTCTCTCTCTCTCTCCACGAACCCACAACCCTTTGGCTACTAAGCACCCTCTTTAACCACTTCACCAATTATTCTTGTTGGAAATATTCTTAAAACTGTGATATATATTACATAACTACTAAAACCCACCTGTTACTATTCCCTTGATTGTCTTCTTCAAACCCAAATCCCTAACCATAAACACACAAACGAACACCATAAACGAATTCATCCAGATTTGATTTTCGTTTTCCTTAAACATCCATAAACGAATTCATCCAGATTTTATTTTCGTTTTCCAAATATGATTTAAATCATGAAGAACAAATCTTTGGAACATCCATAAACGAACACCAATTTTTGCAAGTTTAAGTGGTGAAGTGGGGTTTGAAGAATTCGATAAACGAACACCAATTTAACACCAATTTCCTTAAACATCCATAACCTCCTTCTTCAAGTCTGCATTCTTAACATCCATAAACGAACACCAATTTTTCCTTTCTTAATCTAATTTCTTCATTTTCTGAATCATTGGAACAAACCATGTCGCTTGAAGAATTCGATTTCTTTATTTTCGTTTTGGAACAAGTCAAGATTTTCGTTTTGGAACATTTCAAGATTTTCGTTTTGAGAACGTGAAAGTGAAATTGGAAAGATGAAATTCTGGGTTTTGTTGAAAATAGTGCAGACTTGAAGAAGAAGATGAAATTTTTGGGTTGTTATATATTTATTGTTGGTTTAGTGTACCAAAGTCATCATGTGGTTCAGTGGTAATGTTGAATGTGTGCTACATTCAGGTCTCAAGTTCAATACCCATGGTTGCCATAAACAAATTTTTTTAGTAACAACAGCTGTCCCATGTTGGTAGCGCCACGTCACCAACTATTAACGCCGTTAGTTTAAATCTAACTTTAGGGACTAAGTAGAAGCATTTGGTAATTGCAAGGTGTTTTTTGAAGGTTTTCTTTTTACAGGGACGAAAGTGGATTATTTGTATATTTGCAGGGACGAAACGTATATTTAAGCCTATTTTTTATTAATTTGAGTGATATCATAAGTATTATAAACCATGGCTTTGTTCACATAGGCTGACAAGTAGGACGAATCAGAAAAAGCCACACACATTTCTAAATAAATACGTGGCATCCACCTCAGCTTTTATTGAAAATTAATTTCGAAATATATCTCAAAAATGACGAATCAAGGGATCGAACCCCCTTCCTCACACCCGCACCTTCCAACACTAACCATTTGAGCAACCACGTTTTATTATAATTGAAGCGTATTATACAATATATACCCTTTTTTTTCTTTTATTTCTAGCAAAACCTATTACCTACTAATTATATTTATTTATATGTATTTTAATTTTTATTCAAATTTGTTATTAAATATGAGTAATTTTGTAATTCAAATTACTTATGATATATTACATATTTATATATCATATTTATTTGACATCTAATATTTACTTATGATATATTACATTTATATATCATATTTATTTGACATCTAATTTTTTATAATTCAAATTTGTTATTAAATATGAGTAATTTTATTGATTTTCAAATTTGTTTTTAATTCAAAATTATATTAAATTTAAAAATATTGACTTATAATATCTTACATTTTTGAATTCTCATATTAATTTAATACCAAATTTATTGATATCGGGTCATGCGGGTCAATTAGTGACCCCTCGGTTCGACCATTGACCCAATGACCCAGTGACCTGCTCGGGTCGATCACTGGGTCGGTTTTAATAACATTGATTGCAGCTGACTGTTTCAAAAAAACAAAAACAAGTAATGAATACAATGCTAATTTTGTGGATCCAGTAATAAAAACAATGCTAATTTTGTGGATCCAATCTCTCTCTCGACGATCTCTCTTCATCTCTCATTCGCACATTCCTCTTCCTTCTTTTTCTCTTATTTTCTATCACAAAATTTCAATCTTTTTTTGATGAACTACAAAAGTTTGGGTTCGTGTAAGTAACTACTAAGCAATGATGGATATGATATGGATAGAGTGAATACAATTATTCAAATCCAAATATTAAAATTATCATAAATAGTAGTGCAATTAGGATATTGTGAAATTGTGTGTCATATATAAATTTATCTCAGGTTATTGTGAAGTTGTGCGTCATATATATGATATTGAATTTGCAACTTTTGTTCTGTTTAATCACGATGCAGTGAGCCTGATTGAAAAGTCTTCCTCAGAGCTTCTTGAATTCTCGGAGGAGCTTTTAGTGTTTTAAATAGCGATACTACTGAATATCCAACAATATCTAATACTTATTTATTGAATAATGTTGAATATAAATCCTATGGGTTTTCCTAGGAACATATCTAACCTCATTGGTAGGTTCTCTTCAAAGTTCATGTGAGGGACTCATCGAGAATATATTTGAGAAAACATTTCATGTTTGAGGGATTATGATTGATTAGGACTTGCTTAAAAAGTTCAAAGATAAATCAAATGTTGTTAAGGTGAAGCGTAAATCTTAATTTTCAATAGCGTTCATAGTTTTAAGCTAAGACTTTCCAACAAACCATAATCCATAACATTACTTACACTGTTAGATACAATGTCTCGATTGGCAATGCAAGAGGGTTTCGTGGATACAATTTCACAGCTTTCACCAAGAGAGAAACCCTAAGATAAAATAAAATTTGAACTAATGGTTCTTTCTTCGCACAGTCACTATATCCCACTAAATTTGGGACTTCTCTCAAACCCTATCGCGTGGTAAAAAATTAGATTGCAATGGGTCGTTCCATATTTAGTTTTTTTTACAAAATTAGATTAGTCGCTGGCAAAGTGTTAGCCTGTAATTTCGACAGGCTTCATTAAAGATGGTCAACATGGCCTGACTTATATTTCGACGAAGACCAAATTATTTCGACAGAGAAGATGGTCATACGCAAGGTAAACTTGACAAGTTTCCAGGGAAGCAAAAGCAAGAGAGAGGAAAATGGACGCAGGCTTTCGACAGACAGAAAACAGAGCAGTTATACGCTGAAGGCTAGCAGTTGGTCGAAGCATGACAGAGCGGTTCTGGTCGAAAGTAGGAGTAGCAGTTACTTATTTTCGAATTTCTAGGCAGTTACTTAGTTCAAATTTCCCCCTCTTTTCCTTTGTATAAATAGCTGTTTCTGAGAAGAAACAGGGGTCGCGAAAATCACAATACACACCCGATTCCTGAAACTCTAACTTCCAAGCCAGAGCGAAAAACGAGTGGAAGAATCGCTGTACGTGATCGTGTACCATTTTTATGATTCAATGCAATTTGTTTTTCTTTTTCTTTACAATTCACGCACCATTTACTGCTTCTTTTCTTTTCGATTCTGTTAAATCATTGCAAATCGTCCCCTTTTCTACGTTTTCTTCAACAAAAACTTTTGCAATTCAAAGGCAATTGCTTTGAGATTTTTCTAGTTTGATCTCACAAACCTTCTAATAAAACAAGTGATTGTTTGCTAAAAACACCAGCAAACAAATTGGCACGCCCAGTGGGACTTTGCCTTTGATTTTGTTCATTTTCGTACTCTCTAATTTGTATTCGCTGTTGTATGCACTTAAGAAGTGGTAAAATGGTTCGTTCTGGTACGAATAATGCATCTAGTTCCAACCCTGTGGTTTCACAAGGGCAAGGGACAACAATGGATTCTGCGAGCGTTAGTGCAGGACCATCATCGTCGACAACCGTTCCTTCATTATTAATGACTAATGTTGGTTCGACGCAGTCAGAAATGGCATCTCTGCCTATGTCTTTGCCGTTAAGTGCAGGGCTTCATAGCCCTTACATGGCAATGGGAGACGGTTTAGACCCACGTTTGAATAACGTGCATCTACCCCCATTTCCTCTGGGAATGTATGGCATGCCTACTGGAATGCCACATATTTCGACCTTTTCTCCTACACATGTCTCTTCTGAGAGCGTATTTGGTCGAAATCCCCCAGCATTAACCAATACGTCTTTGTTGGCCTTAAGACAACAAGTAGACGAGAGTAATCACGATATGGTTAATATGCTTACCCAACAAATTGGTACAGTTTTCAATCCATTGATTCAAAATACCAATAACAGTTACCAAATGTTGGCAAATCAGATGAATAGGATTGCAGACTTTTTTTGGGGTTCCAGCGGTTAATAATAGGCACGTTCCTATTATTGCTGGTAATGCGTCGCCAGTTAACCCCCAAGAAGCAGTTGCAGTCGAAGCGTCGACAGTTGTAGGCGAACTACAAGGGGCAGTAAACCACGTCCCTGAAGTAGTTTTGGTAAATAGACACCAGAACGCTGATGAAGTTGTTCGACAAGTGCAACAACACAATGTTGGCGCAGAAAACAATATAGCTACTTTAGTCGAAACTATTTTGGCGCAAAATGGCCTTAACATAGGTTTACAAAGGCCTAACTTCGTATCACCATTATGTGAATATGTATTACAAACTGAGTTACCAAGGGGATGGAAAGTTCCCAAGTTTACTAAGTTTGGTGGTGATACAAATGAGTCCACAGTCGAACACATTGCTCGTTTCTTGACTGAGGCTGGGGACTTAGCACAAAATGAGAATTTGAAGATGAAATACTTTCCAAATTCTCTAACTAAAAATGCTTTCACTTGGTTCACGACCTTACCCCCTGGTTCTATGTTCACATGGGGGCAATTAGAAAAGGCATTCCATGCACAGTTTTACATGGGCCAGTCGAAAATTAGTCTTAAAGAATTGGCTAGTTTCGGCGCAAAATGCCTGAAACTATTGATGATTACTTAAACAGATTTAGGCTGTTGAAATCTCGTTGCTTCACACAAGTCCCTGAACATGAGCTTGTCGAAATGGCTGCTGGTGGCCTTGATTACTCAATTAGAAAGAAATTAGACACATCTCATTTGCGAGATATGGCTCATTTGGCTGATAGAGTTCGACAAGTTGAAAGGCTTAGAGAGGAAAAATCTAGGTCGAACAGGTATCATAAAAAAGAAAAAGTGGCATATGTCGAAGAAGAATTTGACGTTACATATAGTAATGTCGAAGAAGAGGAGATAGACGTGGCTGAACTTAAGCCTGGTCCTCCTTATACCTGTAAATTATTAAGGCCTGCGAACGGGAATAACCCTGTAGAGCCTAAGAATGATAGATTTATGCCTAAGACTTATACTTTTGATGTTACTAAATGTGATGAAATTTTTGATCTTTTAGTAACTGATGGTCAAATATTAGTGCCTAAAGGCCTTAAAATACCAACTCTTGACCAAAGAAAGAAAAAGGGTTATTGTAAGTTCCATAATTTTTTGGGACATAACACTGACCGTTGTGTGCTCTTCAGGGATATTGTGCAAAAAGCAGTTGACGAAGGAAGACTCAAATTTGCTGACAAGAAAATGAAAGCTCCTATGCAGATTGATGTTGATCCATTGCCTAAGGCTGAAGCTATGTACTCTGAACCTGTCGAAGCTGATGTAGGCATGGTGGATGCTCAGATGGCAGACCCTCCTAAGTGTGTCAAGACTGCCACCGAAAAATTAAAAGGGTTTATGTATGCTGAAGGTAAGAAACAGGAAGTGACCCTAAAAGAATATGATGGGAAGATACATGCTGTGTATCCAAAGGCTGAGGAAGAATTGATAGATTTCCTTAATCGGTGTAAGTGGAATAATTCTGAAGTTATGCTTTGCCCAAGGTGCAGTGCTGTCTTCGATAAAGAAGCAGCTAAAGCTGTCGAAGGTTATCAAGATCAACAACAACGCAAAAGAAAATGGCTTGACAACAGGCCAAAATTTGACTTTGCAAAAGGAGATCTTCCTAGCTATGAGGCTAATGTGTCAGCAAAGCCTTCAACAAGTAAACGACAATTTGCTAAGGAGAAGTCCTCAGCAAAAGGGTATTTGAAGCTGTCAACAGGTAAATCCTTTGTCCCAAGTGCTAGTGCTCCTGTCGAAGTGTGGGTGCCCAATAATCAACGTGCTAAAGCTGTCAAGCCAGGTACTGATGCTATTAAGTTTAACTATAAGAATAACTATAAGGGTAAGAACCCTATGACTAGAACACAGTGGCGTCGTTACCAAAGACAACAGAAGAAGAAGGCACACTTCGACATTAACCAGGTTCCAAGTCATTTGGCTAATAATCAAGTTCCACGCAGCATGATAGTGGCGAAGAGTGAGGTTCACAAAGCTGAAGTTGCCACAAAGAGGAATGCTGATGTTGCTAGTCATGTGTGTGCAGCGAATAAGGCCAAAGGCAAGGCTGTGGTAACAGAAAAGTCAAGAAGGCCTGCTCTTGAAAGAATATTTCCTCCATTGTCAACAGTGAAAGAAAGAAATGCTGATTTCGACATGGATGAAGACTTGGAGTCTGATTTTAATTATTCTGAAGATGATTTCGACGTTGTTTGCAATGTGGTATCAATATTGCCTCTTGAGTACGATGTTATCACAGTACCAAATGACGTTGAAGAGGATTTTACAGAGGATATGGCTCATCATAAGCCAATGTGTTACTATGTGATGAACAATGGTTGTGTCGAAGACCAAATGGCTACCTTCGAGAAGCTAGATATGAGTATGCAAAACCATTTGAAACCCCTGTATGTCCAAGCCAAAGTCAATGGTGTTGGAATTAACAAAGTGTTAGTGGATGGTGGAGCTGCAGTGAATTTAATGCCACATGGTCTTTTGAAGAAGATTGGTAAGTTCGATACTGACCTCAGGCCACATAACATTGTCTTAAGCAATTATGAAGGCAAAACTGGCCATTCTTTGGGGGCCATTGAGGTGGACTTAATCGTTGGTTCCATAAAGAGGACTACATTGTTTTTAGTGATAGCCTCCAAAGCGAATTTTAATTTACTCCTTGGTAGAGAGTGGATCCATGGAGTTGGTGCTATCCCTTCAACTTTGCATCAACGTTTAGTAATGTGGAAGGAAGATGGTTTGGTAGAGTATGTTGAAGCAGATCAGAGCTACTTCCGTGCTGATGTGAACCAAGTTACCAAGGAAAATTTTGAGAAACAAATGGCGAAGATTGCGCCATGTTCATCTTCTAATGAGGCATATGTTCCTGCGGATAATGTTTTTGCCTCAGTTCATCTTGACCCAAATTATGGTTTTGTTTGGGAAAGAGAAATAATGGGGGATGATAGTGTTTATCCTGATGGTGTTTTTCGACCAACGGGGTGGAACACTGGTTCTTGAAAATTTTCTTGTCAGTGCCCAATGCATGGGACAAAATTACGGCTTATATGGCCGAAAACAAGTTTAAAGCGGCTATGGAGGCCGAAATTATTCAACAAACAATGGCTGTCGAAGCCAGTGAGTTACATGAAGAAAATGGCATAGTCATAGATGAAAAACTTGACTGTATCTATGATAATGATCCATTAGGTTTTGAAAAGGATCCTAGGGATTTGACAAAGCATATGCAAGCTCAAGACCCGTTAGAAGAAGTTGATTTGGGAAATGGCTCAATAAAAAGGCCAACTTATATTAGTGCAAATATTGATATTTCTCTAAAAACCCAAGTCATTACATTGCTAAGGGAGTTCAAAGACTGCTTTGCTTGGGATTACGACGAAATGCCTGGGTTAAGTTGAGAAGTAGTGGAAATGCAATTACCAATTCGACCAGGGAAGAAACCAGTGAAGCAAGTGCCAAGAAGATCTGCTCCTCAAGTGTTGGCTAAAATCAAAGAGGAAATCGAAAGGCTATTCAGAAACAAATTCATCAGAACTGCCAGGTATGTCGAATGGTTAGCCAATATAGTTCCTGTAATAAAGAAAATGGGACTCTTAGAGTTTGCATAGATTTTAGGGATTTAAATAATGCATCTCCCAAGGATGAATACGCAATGCCTGTGGCAGAAATGCTAATAGATTCAGCAGCAGGATTTGATTATCTTAGTATGCTCGATGGTTATTCTGGGTATAATCAAATCTTCATTGCTGAAGAAGATGTGTCGAAAACTGCTTTTAGATGTCCAGGGGCATTGGGTGTTTATGAATGGGTAGTAATGCCCTTTGGCTTAAAGAATGCTGGTGCTACATATCAGAGGGCCATGAATTCTATGTTTCATGATTTTATTGATGATTTTATGCAAGTATACATAGATGATGTGGTGGTTAAATCTTCCTCAGAAAGTGGTCATTTAGACCATCTTCGCCGTTCTTTTGAAAGAATGAGGAAATATGGATTGAAATTAAATCCATTAAAATGTGCCTTTTGTGTGCGTGCAGGTGATTTCTTGGGTTTTATAGTGCACAAAAAAGGCATTGAAATCAATCAAAATAAGACTAAGGCAATTATGGAAACGAATGCCCCTTCGACCAAAAAGGAGCTTCAGTCGTTGCTGGGGAAAATCAATTTCCTTCGAAGATTTATATCAAATCTAAGTGGCAAATCACAAGTTTTTTCGCCATTGTTAAGACTGAAGAAGGAAGAAGAATTCAAATGGGAACCAATGCATCAAGCAGCCTTCGATGAAATCAAGTCTTATTTGATGAAACCACCAATTTTGTTGCCTGTTATTAAACACAAAGTGCTCAAATTGTATATAGCAGCTTCTGATAGAACAATAGGTAGCATGTTAGCACAAGAGGATGATAGTGGTGTCGAAAGAGCCATTTATTACCTCAGTAGGGTCTTAAATGATCCCGAAACGAGGTACTCTCCTATAGAAAAATTGTGCCTTTGTTTGTATTTTTCGTGTACAAAGTTAAAGCAATATATAAAACCAGCTGATGTTTCTGTTTATTCGCATTTTGATGTTATTAAGCATATGCTGTCGAAACCAATAATGCATAGCCGAATTGGTAAATGGGCTTTGACTTTGTCAGAATACAACTTAACTTATCAACCTCTAAAATCAATTAAAGGACAAGTGGTTGCTGATTTTATAGTAGACCATTCTGTTGTCGAAGAAACATTAAGTTTTGTAGACGTATATCCTTGGAGGTTGTACTTTGATGGTTCAAGCCATAAACATGGAGTTGGGATTGGTATTTTAATAATATCTCCTACTAACATTCCAACGAAGTATAAGTTTAAAATTCGGGATGTTTGTTCCAATAATGAGGCTGAGTATGAGGCTTTAATAGTAGGCCTTGAAATCTTACTTGAGCTGGGGGCAAGTCATGTCGAAATAAAAGGTGACTCTGAGTTGGTTGTCAAACAATTGACAAGAGAGTACAAATGCATTAAAGAGCACCTTATCAGATACTTTGTTGTTGCCAATGCTTTGTTAAAAAGATTTGAGTCTGTTCACTTAGAACATTTACCACGAATTGATAATCAAGTGGCAAATGAATTGGCACAAATTGCTTCAGGCTATAAAGTTTCAAAACAAAGCCTGGAAGAGTTAATTGAAATAAAGGATAAAACCATTTCTAATGACTATTCTTCGTCACTATTGTCAACACCAGAAATTGGGGGGGCAACAAACGCAAACGAGGAACTAGTCGTTGTCGAAAAACGTGAATTTTTTGGTGACTTTGACTTAGCAGAAATTTTTGCTCTTGACAATATGACCAATAATGATTGGCGAAGGCCTATTGCAGAATATTTGCAAAATCCCACAAGAAAAACCAATAAAAAGGTAAAATACAGAGCTTTGAGCTATGTGATAATTGGAAACGAATTGTTTAAAAAGACTCCTGAAGGAGTACTATTAAAATGTCTTAGTGAAAATGAGGCATATTTAGCAGTTTCCGATACACATAGTGGAGCATGTGGTTCACACCAAGTAGGCCACAAAATGAAGTGGTTATTGTTTCGACAAGGAATGTATTGGCCAACTATGCTGAAAGATTGCATAGAATTTGCTAAGGGATGCCAAGAGTGTCAAAAGCATGCTGGGATACAACATGTACCTGCAAATGAATTACATGCCATAGTCAGACCTTGGCCGTTTAGAGGTTGGGCTCTAGATATGATTGGAGAGATAAAGCCAACTTCGTCGAAGGGCCATAGATATATCCTTGTGGGAATTGATTACTTCACCAAATGGGTTGAAGCTATACCTTTAGCCAATGTTGATCAAGAAGCAGTGATAAGGTTTATTCAAAATCATATCATTTATAGGTTTGGGATTCCAGAAACCATTACTACAGATCAAGGATCAGTTTTCACTGGTAGAAAAATGGTAGAGTTTGCTTCTGAAATTGGTTTTAAGTTATTAACTTCGACACCATATTATGCGCAAGCCAATGGTCAAGTAGAAGCTGCCAATAAAGTTATTATTAATATAATTAAAAAAGCATGTGGGGCAGAAACCCAAAAATTGGCATAATACCCTTGATCAAGCATTATGGGCTTGTCGAAATTCACCCAAAGAATCTATCAACACTACTCCTTATAGGCTAACATTTGGACACGATGCAGTGTTGCCTGTTGAAATTTGTCTACAATCAACAAGAATTCAAAGGCAGTGGGAGATTCCCTCTGATTATTATTGGAATATGATGCTTGATGAATTGGTTGATTTAGACGAAGAAAGGTTATTAGCTTTAGATATGCTTATTCGACAGAAAGAGAGGGTAGCTAAAACTTATAACAAAAAGGTTAAGTCTAAAACCTTTGATTCAGGTGATCTAGTGTGGAAGGTCCTATTGCCTATGGATAAAAAAGATAGAGTCTTTGGTAAGTGGTCCCCAAGTTGGGAAGGACCATTTAAAATTTTACAAGTTTATTCAAACGGCGCATATGAGGTCGAAGAGATTGGCGCTGATGGAAGGATTTTGCGTATAAATGGCAAATACTTGAAAAAGTATAAGCCAACGTTGCAAGAAGTTAAAATAACGCTGGAATAAATATAAAGCAAGCGTAAAAACATGGCATTTAAGTTGCCAAAACATTGTCGAAAGCACAGAATAAAAAAAAAAAAATTACTCAAGTGCAAAGTTATTTCGATGGTGAATTCAAAAAATGTCTTTCTCTTCTTCCTCCTCAGGTTCAGTCGAAAAAGACATTTTTGGGGGGCAACTTGTTAGCCTGTAATTTCGACAGGCTTCATTAAAGATGGTCAACATGGCCTGACTTATATTTCGACGAAGACCAAATTATTTCGACAGAGAAGATGGTCATACGCAAGGTAAACTTGACAAGTTTCCAGGGAAGCAAAAGCAAGAGAGAGGAAAATGGACGCAGGCTTTCGACAGACAGAAAACAGAGCAGTTATACGCTGAAGGCTAGCAGTTGGTCGAAGCATGACAGAGCGGTTCTGGTCGAAAGTAGGAGTAGCAGTTACTTATTTTCGAATTTCTAGGCAGTTACTTAGTTCAAATTTCCCCCTCTTTTCCTTTGTATAAATAGCTGTTTCTGAGAAGAAACAGGGGTCGCGAAAATCACAATACACACCCGATTCCTGAAACTCTAACTTCCAAGCCAGAGCGAAAAACGAGTGGAAGAATCGCTGTACGTGATCGTGTACCATTTTTATGATTCAATGCAATTTGTTTTTCTTTTTCTTTACAATTCACGCACCATTTACTGCTTCTTTTCTTTTCGATTCTGTTAAATCATTGCAAATCGTCCCCTTTTCTACGTTTTCTTCAACAAAAACTTTTGCAATTCAAAGGCAATTGCTTTGAGATTTTTCTAGTTTGATCTCACAAACCTTCTAATAAAACTAGTGATTGTTTGCTAAAAACACCAGCAAACACAAAGTCGTTGGATACTAACAATATGATAAAAAAAACCTAATCTAGTGCATCATTATGCTTTTATTGATTATTAAGTAAAATATTTACCATTCTCCAACTAATATTGTATATCGCACGTATGATAAAAAATTCTAATATAATGCATCATTATGTTTTTATTAATTATTTAGTAAAATATTTACCATTATCCAACTATTAATTATTCAGTCATAATTATTCAGTCATAGATGTTACAATAGAATGAATATATAAGGTTTAATAAAAAATATATATAATGTTCATATTAAAATAAAATATCATAAATTATTGTCAATTCTAGAGTGTTTTTTATACCTCATTAATTATGGAGCTTTATAGGCAAATAAGATATGGGGAATAAGTCCCTTTTAAAAGAGAAGATATGGGGAATAAGCAATACTAATATTGATATTCTAATTTCTTTTTGTATCTTGCTTTCAAACTTATAACATCAAATATTTTAGGTTTAATTACATTTTTGGTCCCCCTATAATAGTTAATTCACGATTTTGGTCCCCCAGCCGAAATTGGTCAAACTAATGGTTTTTTTTTTAGATAAGCAACACTTCATTGAAAAAATCACTAGGGGTGCTCAAACCCAAACAACAAAAGTTACATATTGTTTAGGCAATGAAGTGGATCAAACCACCAAGCAGAAATATCAAACTAAGTTACATATTTTTGGTCAAACTAATGGTTGAAGTGGTACTAAGTTAAATGACGTGGCATCCCATGTTTGAGTGGCACATGAAATTTTTAATTAAAACATAATACTTTAATATAACAATTTGTTTTTTAAATAAGTAATAATAAACATCCCAATATCTGGTAATAAAGTATTTTTTAATCTATTTTTTTCCAATTTACTGACTCTCTTTCTCTGCGATGAAGGTTCGGAGATAGCAAAGCTTGGTGTTTCTCAAGGTGGAAGTTTGATGAAGATCATGAGGAAGATCTTAGAGTGACCAAAGGATCTTTGTTATATATACTTATGGATGGATGTATTGTTTCATCCTTCCATCAGTCTCACACTCGACTAAACGAGTGTTTTCTACCTGTACGTGAGAATCTCGACGGGGACTGCCCACAGTGGAGCGTGAATGAGAATTTTTCCATGTGGAGACGGGGACGAGAGAGATAATTCTCCCACTGTCAACTCTGGGATGAGGAGGGGGACGGGGACCATTCCGTTGTCCGAGTACATTATATGTGTGTTTTAATTAAAAATATTAATAAAAAATAAAAACGTGCTAACTGCTATCTTTTATTCTTAATTTTATTTTTTGAATATCAATAAATAAAAGGATGACTAAATTTTATATTAAAATATTAAACTATGATTTTTTAGTTTAACTATAATATTTTTTTAGTATACAATCTAATCTAATAAACATGTCCTACTAAAATTTGTCATGGTGGGTTTATTTTCTAAAGTGTCCAAAGTAGTCAATTTTTTTGACATAATATACGTAAACGTTCAACTGGCTCTTTTTTAATCCCCAAACAATAATTTCAAAATTTAAGTTAAAAAGAAATGTATACCCGTACTGGCACGGGTGATACATACTAGTGTAATTAACTTACAAATATCATCTACAAGTTGATATTTGATAACTATATTACAATTTCAGTTTGAAACTAATTTACAGAAATAGCACGTCGACGCTACATGTGTGGATGCATAAAAAACGAAAATACTTTACGAATCGAAAATAGCACAGGTATGTTGTTGCTTGTTAATGGAAGAACTATTGAAAAAAATATGGTCAAAAACGAGTTTGAATCGACTAGTTTTAAGTGTGTGAATTTTAAATTTATTTTGTAGCACAAGAAAGGATATTGTAAGCCACGAGAAATCTATTATATTTAAAAGGTTTGAAAATAATTTGCTATAGAAAACTTTTTTATGACAGCACAATAAATTATACAAATTACCATATTCTTTTTTTTTTGACATGCACAAATTACCACACTTTAGTATTCACACGTAACCAAAAAAAAATACTCTAGTGTTTCCATAAATGTTTATTCAAAAAGAAAATATATCCCCTGTAAAAATGTACTTGAATTAATGCAATTAGTTTACACTGAAGTCGGTGGACAAAATGATATTTGATTTTTTTTACAAATTATAAAGTCTAATTCATTTTATTTAGAATAATTGCCAATGAAGGTTGGCTCAGTTGGTAAGGAGTTGGCTCAGTTGGGTGATCTGTAAGCTCTCAAAGAACCTTAAGGTCTGCCCTGACCCTGGTGAGCCCCCGTAGCGCAATTCACCTAAACTTTATGTAACCAAAAAAATTTCATTTGGAATCATTGGCAAAAATACATGTTGGAACGTCATAGAAAATCTGAGGACTAGCTGAAAGTAAGACTATCCCGACATGAATGTAAACCGCCTCATTAGAATTTCTTCGAAGAACTCCACGTTAAAGTTGGAACTAAAAAGAATGATATTTGAATTGAATGCAATTACCATGCTTTACTAAATCTTTACTAGAAATTAATTCATGGAAATTAAAGTAAAACCTTAAATGAACTTAGGGTTTTTTTTTACCCCCGCCATTTCACCTTATACCCCCACAAAATATGATAATCTAAAAATACCCCTAATACAGTTCTTCATACGGATTTATCTAATTTACAGATAAATTTGTTTTTGATTTTTTTCCAAAACAGATTTATGTTTAAATTAGATAAATGTGTTTTTAAGAATAAAAATCACCTATATCCGTTTTTTATATTTTTTCAAACTGGATTTACCTAAGCAACACATAATTCAGTTTTGGTAAATTTACAATAGCATATTTACATATTATTGGATAAATCCGTTTTGAAAATATCCAAAACGGATTTATCTAATAAATAGGTAAATCCATTTTGTGTATTAAAAATAACTGTTTTTATTTAAATTTTTTAAAAAAGGATATAAAAACACTACTAAAAATCCGTTAAAGAGTCAAAATTAATCTAAAAATTATAAAAATACCACTAAAAATCTAATAAAACCAAAATAAGGTTATGCAACATTTATTATATTTTTTTGAGATTATGAAAAATAAAAAATAAACTAATAAAAAATAGTAAACGATAGAATTTGATATTTTGAGGCCCATTGTCCCAAAAGAAGTCCCTTCTTGGGGTGTCTTGATCCCTGATTTTTTTCGTATTTAATGGTTGTGGTTTCATTACAATTGGAGTAGGTTTCCCAAAAACTAATTTTTTAGTTTAAATTATTCACCCGACGTACAACATTGTCACACGTTAACGAAATATCTACACACTAAACGGAACCAAAAGGCGACCGATATTCATATCTAATTTATTTATTTTAATTAATTTAAATTTTTTTATTAGATTTATCACTTTTATTTATTAATTATTTTACAATACGAGTTTATCTATTTATTAGATAAATCCGTTTTGAAAAATTCAAAACAGATTTATCTAATAATAGATAAAACCACTATTTTACAAAACGGATTTATCTAATAATAGATAAATCCGTTTTGAAAAATTCAAAATGGACTTATCTATTTAAGTGTTGCTTACGTAAATCTTGTTTGCAAAAATACAAAAAACGGACTTAGCTAAATATTTTTCTTGAAAACGTATTTATCTAATTTAAACATAAATCCGTTTTGGAAAAAAAAACCAAAAAACGGATTTATCTATAAATCCGTGTGAAGAAATTTAGTAGGGGTATTTTTGGATTATCATAATTTGTGGGGGTATAACTTGATATGATGGGGTAAAAAAAACCCATGAACTTATAATCATAACGTATCAGGCCCAAGAGAAAGGGGCTCAACTCAATAAAAATGGGTCACCGGGAGAGTTGAGTATACGACATTTAAAAGAAAGTTGTTATTAAAGACACCCCCACAATTTCGAGGGACAGCCCCGGACATAAGAACGACCAAAATATTCTTAAAAATTTTGTTAATTTTCCCAACCTTTTTTATTTACATAAATTTCATAATTACGGTGTACATTTTTTCCTTTGTTCCACAAATTAGTTATTTATGGTATTCAGTTTGAAAAACCAATTGTATGCACACAAAAATATTGAACATAAATTAGCTTTTATCGTATACATTTTTTTAAAAAAAGTATTTTAAGTGTTCTGGACTGGGCCAAAGCCCAAGTCCCGTTAGATAGGGCAAGAACGGCCCATTAATGAAGTATGGGATGGCCAAAGAACCAACGGCACAGATCAACCCGCACCCAAATCTACGGCCATCCGTAATTCCGCTGGCACTATATAAAGAGTTATTACCTCAGCTGTCAGGTATACACTATTCATCTTACCGTTACTCTGCTCACATTCCCCCACTGACTTGGGCGTTGGAGTGTCATTGCAGGTACAACCCGAGCTGGGCTCTGAACGTGACCGGTGGACACACAGGTTGACCTGATACCCAGATCGTCTACACTACACGACCGGAGGTATAGTTCATTAAGGTATGTAAAAGAATATTTCTTAAAACTAATTGTTTAAAAATAAACACAAGTGATCGTCAAAATAGTACAATAAATTTTCTTAATCAATATTGCATTTGTTCCAAATCTCTGGTACTTTTACCTTGTCACACAAAAATCAAGGTATCATTAATTTGCCTAAAATAAGTACCAAAATACCATCATTTGTAACAATAAATATATTTTGAGACTCTAAAACACTCAATAAATGTAAAATGATATATTTAGAAATTTTTGGTGAATTTACATTGAGTTCTTAAAAGTACCATTATTTTGGAGCAAAGGTAAATGGCCAAATGTACCAGGTTTTGGAACGGAGGGAGTAAAGTGATCTTCATCTCAATTATCATCAATTGCTAGATGGGGCTCCATCATCCCCAATATATCTATATGAGATCATTGTCCTATCAACTAGATGATATATTTCTTTTATGTTATGCGCCATGGTTACGAAATATGGTCTATTATTTTATCTTTTTATCCTAGAATGAAAATCGTTACCAACTTGGTTGTCCTACGATACGAATTCTTGAAAACTATCAGTTATTTTATCTTTTTATTCGAGAATGAAAACTTTTACCAACTTGGTGTGTTTGGGGCGTTTTGGAGGAGCTCAAGAAAATAAACTAGCAGAGGATTTAGAGGGGTTTAAGGGGATAACTTTTCTCCCCATCACAAAAGAGTTTAAACTATTAATCACATGTCTTCCCTTCCCCTCCCCTCCACTCCAAACTCCCAAACACATCCTTAGAAATTTTATTATTGGACGGTATGGCTCGAAATTGGGGGTGTGTTTAATAACACCTTTAAAGAATGTGGTTTACTAATTCTCCGAGAATCACATAAACTAGCCGATCCTTGAAAGCTGGAGCTTGATTTTAACAAAAACAAAATTGTTTAACAAATGCTTCAACCCAATTGTCAAAAAAAAAAAACAAATGGTTGAACCCCAAAAATCGGAAAGAAAGAAAGAAAAAGAAGAAAGTTTACTGGGAGCCACTAATTAAGGCTGTTTTTGTCAATACGAATTAATCATTCTTTTGGACAGTCACTAATTAAGTCTTTTTTTTTGTCAAAAATTAATTAAGCCTTTGAATAGTCTTTTCGCCAACTTCTGGGCCGTAAAGAGTAAAAAAGTGGGACAGCCCAAAATGGAGCCTGTATCACAAAACTTGCATTGGAAGTGTGGATTTTTTACTTCATACCCCTCACATTTTAGTGACTTCCCATTTTTACTTTTGTCATACCCCTCACACTCCCTTTTTTTTTCTTCAAATTTCCGAAATACAAAAGTAAGTTTATGAGATATCAGAACACTATAGATACAACCAACATGAGTTGGTTCAAGTGGTAACTGGACTTGGATCTCACCCCAAGGTCTCGGGTTCGAATTTTGGATGTGTCAAAAATTGAAAACTACGCACCAATGACATGATAACTAAAAAAAGAACACTACAGATACTTTGTGGAAATTTCATTTGTGAAAATAACATTTTTAGAATGTATTTTAATTTTTTTTAAGTTCTCGAAATTTCAAACTTTGAAATTTCCAAAATGCATTGCAAACTGAAAATTCCAGGAACTTCGAAAAATTTGTTGCTCTCGAAAATTTACATTTCAAATTTTTCAAAACTTGTTATTTTTTAAAATATTTCTAAAATTATTTATTTAAATTTTAAACTTGTTTTTTAAATGTTATTTATACTTTTAATTACACTTTCAACAATATAAAATGTTATATTAAAATATCTATGAATTTTTAATATATCTTATAAGACAACATTTTTGGTCAATGAAAGTTAAATGTATGTAGTTTGAAAATATACTAACTTTCATTGACCCACTTTTACCTATATTTAGAGACGGAGGAAGTATATTTAAATCCAGAAGTACGGTATTTAGACTTCTTTATTCCTAAATATTTGTGATTATTTATAGCTAATCATCATTCATTTAATAGTTAATCATGATCAATCTAATTCAATGGAACCAACAAAGGTTGGTAAAACAAGGGTTAGTCTGGTGGCTAAGTTAGCATAAATTGAATGAGGGGGTTAAATATAAATGTTTACTTGTATTTTTTGTTCTCGACTTTCTCCGATTAGTGAGTTTGACACTTCTATTTTACTTTTGGCGATTTTGCTCTCCCAATTTGCCAATTTTGGTCATTGTGAATTATTTATTACATTGTTGTGTAATTTTGTTCCCTTATTTTCCCAAAATCTAAGATTTGGGGATCAGAACAACAAATTATCCATATTTTGAGGAACTAAAAGTGTAATTAAAAAGTATAAGGATAAAAATCATCAAATTAAAAAAGCTGGAGACCAAAATTGTTAAAAGTAAAATAAAGTGACCAAAATTACCAAGTTAATTAAAATTACCATACTTCTTGTCAAAAAAATTACCATACTATTAGCAAAGTAGCTGGAGCTTTGTTGGTAACAAGGCCTCATTGAACTTAATGGTTTGGGGGTCAATCCTTGTAGGAAACAATTTTAGTGTTGGTTTTGATTTATTCAATTATTTGTCGGGCCCTAACATGCCATTTATTTGTTTTTGTAAAAAAAATGCCCTTGATTATATTGGCTTGGAACTTGATATGAAACCATAAAAAATGCCTTTGATATGTAAAATCCTATCCAACATAAGCTTTTTTTTTACACAAATACCATTCATTTTTATGGGCTAAACATAATCAATTTTTAATAAACTCTTAGTTACCATGTTCCACGTTTATAAGTTTATTCTCTCCTTGCTAAAAAAATGTATGTTCTTTCGATAAACTATGCAACACAATACTCATACTTGCCTAGTTGTTGTAATTTGTTTAAGCCCAACTTTGAATAGAATAAAATGTTTTAATTTACTCATACATTTTCACTCAACATAAATTATATATTTATTTTTACCCAATATAAATTATTCATTTAAGTTATTCAAATAGTAGTTTTAATAGAGCTTAAATTTTTTGTCCGTGATTTGTTGCTATTCGGATGCCTGACAATTTTTTAAGAGTTAAATATATTTTTGGTCTCTAAAAAATTTGCGAATTTTGTTTATACTCTCTATAAAAAATTTCACTCACGTTTAATCACATTTTTTTCTATCAATGTTTTTAGTCTCGTAACTTTTAATAACATTTTTTGGCCTTTTATAGCGTTTCTATACAATGTTATTATTAAAATATAAAAGAGTCTCGTTTTGGAGCTTGCTTTAAGCCTTGTTTGGTGTTGGGCTAGCCCTGGGTGTTTCGATGTTTTATTATAGGAATTTTTTATCTCGTTTTCCAAGTTTTCAGATTAGCTTTGTTCAGAGACAATCAAATATTGTCGCTCATACACTTGTGAGAGCATCGAAATTTAATGTTAGTTCCTGAGTTTTTGATTTGATTCTAATATGTATTGAAACTATTATTTATAATGAAATATTTTTTTTGACCAAATATATTGAAATACTATAATTGAAAACTCCACTTGAGAGGATAACCTCTGGCACGCATATGCTTTAGCTAGTGTGCTTTATTAAATAATTAATAGATTAATAGATTCTTCCCTAAATAAATGACGGAAGCAAAAGTGCAAAAACCTTAGCCAATGCGTTACGATCTCCACCACCATAGTCATGGAAATAGCTCTCTGGATGGAACATGCCTCTTTGCGCACGCCTTCTTAGTGAGTTGAAACTCCAAAACCAGAAACCAAGTTTGATACGTTCTTCTTTACGGAAAATACAAGTATTTTTTTAGGGAATTCCATGATTAATATCAACCCACTTCAATGGGATTCTCATTGTTTTATTTATAGATTCAATTAGAGTTTCAAAAATACATTGATTCAATTAGAACACTAACAAAATTGGTCTGAGCAGTAACTAGTGGATTCGGATTCCATATTAAAATCTTAAGTTCTATTATTGGGTATGTCAAAACGTTAATTAGAACATGAATAATGATGTGCACCAAAAACACGATAAAAAAACTCAATTACAACATGCATAAGCATTAATTTAGTCTCTAAATAAACGTAGATCAAAACTCTTATTTAGTTCTTATGAAAATAATAAATAGTTTATAAAGTTTTAGGGATCATTCGTTGGCAAAAATCGGACGCAGGAACTCTCAAATGCAACATAGATGTCTCTCTCTTTAACGAAGACAATAAATTTGGCATTGGCATTTGTATTGGATCCTTTCCGGGCGGATTCTATCAAGGGAAAACTATGTGGTTCACCGGCATCCCAACATCTCAAGAAGCAGAGGCATGAGACTTTGGCAATTCTTACTTTGGTTGAAGGGAATTTGGGCTGGCTTCTATTCTATAGAGCTCGATTGTTTACCAGTTGTAAATGGCTTGAAGGCAGACCCTTTACCGAAAACCGAGTTTGATTTCTTTAATTTCCAAGTGTAAGAATTTTCTATATAATTTCCCAAGCTTTCAGGTTTGTTTTGTTAGAAGACAAACAAATATTTCCGCTCAGACATCAAGATTATATGCTAGTTCCCATGTGTTTGATTTCATTCCAACCTTTATTGAGACTATATTGCTTAGAGCAACTCCATTGCTAGTATTTTGAGCCATCCCTTAGAGAATTTTTGTCGTCCCTTAAACTTTTTTGGCGTTGGAGGAGAATTACATGGCACACAAGTGGCAATTTTCAACATTGAATTTTTGTTGCAGTCCCTTAAATAAGGGACGTCCCTAAGACTAAATCTAGCCACACTAAATCTAATCGTAAATATTTAAGTATTAAAATATGTAATGTGGGGCTATTTAAGGGACACATTATAAGATACCAATCATTGGAGCAAAATGAGTGTGTGTCCTTTAACAATGATGTGACATGTGGGATCTACTTAATGGACTCTAAATAAATTAGTTAAGGGACCAAGCATTGGAGATGCTCTTAATAATATGATATGAGTTTGTTATTGTAAAAAAAAATAGTTGATAAAGTTTGTGAAATTTAATTAATCTTTAAAGTTACATATCTCTCTCTCTCTCTCTCTCTCTTTTTACAACAATCTAAAGTTTTATATGTTGTCACTTATTAATACTAAGAATTAAGTTATCCAAGAGTGAAAGTATTAGAAAGATACTGAACTTGAACAATTTGTATATTTGGTATTTATTTTCAATGTATTACAATTGTGAATAGTGAGGTATTTGTAGCTGAGATTACAAGAGAGTAAAGTAACAGAATACTGTTACTGTAACAGTAAAGTAACCAACTTAATAACAAATTAAAACTAAACTGTTTCTTAATACATATTATTCAATCAGCTAATTACATGTTGACAAAGTCAACTACTAGTCAATGTGTTGACTGGGCAGTATTCTCTATTACTCCCTGTCAAACTCATGAAGATCTCTGATTCTGAGTTTGTCTCTGAGAAGCTGGAAGGAAGTGGTGCCCAGTGGCTTTGTGAAGATATCAGCAATTTGCATAGTGGCTGGAACATGTTTGACAAACAGAGTTTTGGCAGCAACTTTTCCACGTACAAAATGTATATCCAGCTCAACATGTTTTGTTCTGGAGTGCAATATGGGATTGTGTGCAAGCATCACAGCTGACAGGTTATCACATAACAAAGTGGGTGACTGAAATGGTATTTTGAGTTCCTGCAGAAGTGATTGGAACCATAGCAGCTCAGATGTTGCTTGAGCCATACCTCGGTATTCAGCTTCAGCACTTGAACGAGCTACCAACGTTTGCTTCTTTGCACTCCAAGAGATTAAATTGGGACCAAAGAATACACAATACCCAGAAGTTGATCTCCTGTCATCAGGATCACTGGCCCAATCACTGTCACAGTAGGCTCTCAGTGAGTACTTGGTGTCTGGAGATGCAGGCTGAAGTAATATACCATGAGTTTTAGTGCCACTGAGGTATCTGAGAAGGCGTTTTACAGCAAGCCAGTGAGTATCTAAGGGTAGGGAGAGAAACTGGCACAGTTTATTGACACTGTAGGCAATGTTAGGTCTTGTCAATGTCACATATTGTAAGGCTCCTACAATGGATCTGTAGGTGGATGGATCCTTGAAACTATTGCTTCCAGTTTTGCTCAATTTCAGATTGGCTAGCATTGGAGTGGCCATGCCATTGCAATCAGCCATATTGGCTCTTGCTAGCAGGTCTTGAATGTACTTAGTTTGTGTCATGAGAAGGGGGTAGCATGCACAGCCAAAGACTTTCAACAGTTTGTAATCAGGGACAGTGTGGTGGAGAGCCTCAAATGGTGATATAAAAGTAGATAATCCTGTGGTTGGTAGTCTATTGATGAGGTGGGTGGCAGTGGTGAATGCATGGTCCTAGTATGAAAGAGGTACAGAGGCATGAGATAGAAGGGTGAGTCCCTGTGAACACCCAATTTTAACCGGTATTTTTTTCTCTTTTTTAGAAAAAATCACAAAAATATGTTTGTGCTTTTATTCGATTCTTAATCCCTCAAAAGGGTTGTTTTGCGCTAATTTAATAATTTTTGCGTTATTATTACCCCTTTGGTGGTTAAACAAAAATTAGAAAAATATGATATTTCAAAAAAAAAAATACAAAAAAAGAAATGTGGATTTAATTTATTGTCTAATTTTGTTACAACTTTTTAATATAAAAACAAAAAATAATAATAATGAAAAGGGTGGTGCAAGAAAAAAATTAGCTACAAATGTCTCTTTACAAGACTTGGCCCAAAAAGATGCCAAAAGACCTCAAATGGGTCCAAACGAGGTTTACACCAAAATTTCCAAAAAAATAAAGCCCAATAGGTCGCGGTTCCCAGCTGCTGCTGGTTGATGGTGGCTGCGGCTGCTGAGGGTTTTAACCCTAGTCTTGGTGAGCAAGTTTGCTCAGCTGGCCTTGACCTGAAAACGGAAACAAAAGATTGGAGCCATTAATTCTTGATTCAGTTTTTCACCTATAAAAAGGAGCTCGAAAATCAAACAAAGGAGGGGGGGGGAATTTTGACAGAGAATTTCACACAGAATTCAAAGAGATATTTGGGTTTTACACTGAAACCCTAACGACCAAAAAATTCAGAAATAGAAGCAGACGCAGAGGAGCAGCAGTAGCAAGCGCAGCAAGCAGTAAGCAAGAGAAGTTCAGACGCTGGAATCAAAGGTTGGTCCTGAGTTTTTATTATTATTCTGTTTTAAGCATAGGTTGATATTTAGATTAGATGAGTTATTTTGAAGTGGGATAGCTTATTGTTCCTATTTGATTCGAAACCGTTTGTAAATATCAGTATTTTAGTTGGTAAATACTAGCAATTTAGTTAATTAGTTGATATGCTTCGAGGAATAGTTTGAAACAGATTCAAAAAGACCAAAAAAAAAAACATGTTAGGTTAAAAGAATAAAATGAATAAAATTAAATCAGAACTAGATTAGGGATAGAAAAACCGGTTTTGTGGAAACCCCAAAAATAAACATGTTAGGTTTTGATTAGTTAAAAATCAGGGTTCATGGTTCTGAGTTTAAATTGTTAGTTAAGAAATTAGCAAAGCCTAAGTTAAAGTAATAATATTAGCAATTAGTTGTTTTTTTTTTTTTTTTGCCGTACTAGAAAAGAGAAATTAGTTTTAAAAACAATTAGGGTTAAAATTTAGGTTAAAAAGAAAAAAAGCAAAAATCAAAGTAGATGGGAATCAGAACCAGTAGAGGAGAAGAAAAAAAAAATAATGAAAGAACTCGCCTCCGTTAGCTCCGGCCACCGTGGACGGTGGCCGTTCGCCGTGAACCCCTCCCGCAACGCTGTCGCGTTCTCGTCGCCTCCGTCTGAAGCTCTGCTCTGGTGCCGTCATCCTCACCGTCGCTTCACCCTTCGTCGCCGTCGGCAGCACCAATAGAAATTGTCACCGTGACCACCGTGGACCACCCCCACCATCGCCGGAAATGGCGTGATCTTCTCCCTTGAGGTCCCTCTCTTTTTCTCTCTCCTTTTCTCTCTCCGCAATTCTCTCTCTCTCTCTCTCCCTCTCTCCCTCTCCGTGAGCTACTCTCTCTCCCATGGTGGAAAATATTTTTCTCTCTCTTAGGAACAATAGGGAAACGGCGCACAAGAGGTGAAGAATGAAAATTAGGGTTAGAAGCTGCTAGTGTTTCCTTATATACTCATGTTTTTATGTTTTTTTAAAATTTTAATTCAGATTATTTTCTACACCCCACATTTTAATAACTTAACCCCCTTGAAAAGCCCAGCATTTTCGCAGCCTACTAGAACTGGGTTCTGCTTTTTCCACCCCATTTTTTAATAATACAACTCCATTCTGTTAACTTCACCCCCTATTTTCCTATTTCACCCCCATTTCGTTTTTACTTATTTTCTCAAAAAAAAAAAACAGTTTCTTTTCACAAAAAAATTATAAAAATGGTTTTGATTGAGGTGTACACCTTGTCAATTCCGGTTTAAGGGACTTTAGCTGTACAGCTTTGACCTTAAACCCCTCTTCAAAAAATTACAATCAATAAACAAACAAATATTTTCTAGAAGAACTACGTAGCCTTTGATTCTCCGCACGCGGAGATACGTAGGAGCGGGATTTTCCCGTCAAGCACAAAAATTAATCTTTTCCTAAAATAATCAATCCTTTTTTTTCTAACCCTTATTTTCATAAAAAAATAATGAAAATGATTTTTGATAGAGGTGTACACCTTGTCAAATTTCGGTTTAAGAGACTTTAGCTGTACAGCTTTGATCTTAAACCCCTTCAGAAATAAAATCAACCAACCAACAACATTTTCAGGAAGAACTACGTGACTTTTGAGTTCCTCATTGCACCAGAGGATACGTAGGAGCGGGGCTTCCCCGTCAAGTCAAAAATTAAATTTTTTTAATTAGTCTTTATTGTTTTCTACTATTAAATATTATCTTTAGGGTAAAACAAATAATTAAATAATTTATTTGCACAATCAAATTTAAGGTAACCGTCTTATGACGGATGCACTAGGGGTGTAGTGGAATTAGGTTTTCGCCCTTCCCTTTGCATAACCGACTCCCGAATCCGACTTAGTTTTCGCAGACCAAAATAATCTTAAATTAGGTTTTTCTCAATTTTTCCTATTAAATAAATTGGGTGGCGACTCCCTTAAATAAACGATTTTTGAGCCGCCCACGTCGGGACCCCGGTCACGACAGATGGCGACTCCGCTGGGGACAGGTGAGAGTCAAGCCTATTTAATTTGTTTGTGCAATATATTTTTATGCTATTATTTGTTGTATATAAACCCTAGGGTAGAAGACTTTGAATATTGTTGTCTGGTTGTATTTTCTGGTTGTTTTAAAGGTACATTTCCTTATTATTTTTATTTTTTAGGGTTTGAGGTTTGTATGCTTTCTTCACACACTACAAAACACACATTGAGAGTTGGGCTTACACCGGAGCCTAGATAGGAACACATAGGTTAGACCGAGGATAGGTAGTGGAGGTCATCTTGGATGTACATCCTTGGGGCTTCCATGAAATCCTCATCTAGAGTACGATTCTTCTATGCGGGTATCCACGCTTTGGATGTTCATCCTCGTGTGTTTGTCCTCTAGAAGAGTACTTGGCTCTAGAGACCTTAAACCTCATAGGTTAGAACAGCCAGCTTGTGAGTACCCATGATAGTAGACCCTAGATCTTAAGGCCCGATAGCATGGGTTGACCAAATTAGGTCACAAAGGAAGCTACTCTACCTCTTACCTTACTCTTCATAAAAAATCATTTTTCCATCAACGTTTTTTATTTCAAAAATTATTCAAAAATCTTTCACATGCATCTTTTCACTTTTATTTCTGTATAAAAATAACACAAAAAACAACATAAAGATTACATTGCAATACATAAAAATTATAAATAAAAAAAAGATCAAATTGCATCTCATGCATAAAAACCATAAAAAAAATCATGTAGTAAATAAAAATAGTGCATTGAAAAATATAAATTCATCATTTGCAGTTTTCTTTGCATGATTTCTTAGAAAAAATATATTGCTCTGCATATATTGCGCATCTTCATTGCATTATCATTCATCATAAATTACATATGTTGCATTATACCATGTATCATTCAAAAGTATAATTCATTTTTCTTGGCATGAGTACTTAAAAAAAAGGTGTTTATGCATGTAGTGCGCATTTTCATTGCATTGTCATAAATTTCACCATATTTCATTTTTTTTCTCTGTGCATATACGTAAAAAAAAAAAAAATTCATGTGTAAATAAAGCAAACCACATTTTTATTCATCAATCCGCATAGCATATTCCCTTCAAATGAGGCAAAAAAAAAAAAAAAATTGCATTGCATTTCTTGCATAAAAACATTACATCTTAGGATGAATGCTTACATACATACCATACCGTGCATTCCATGACATCTTGTCTGCTTTGACTCATCCTCATGTAGCATATAATTTTCTCTAAATAAAATAAACAAATAAATAAAAAAGGAAAGTTTTGAAGTCATTGAGTTATGTTCACAAGAATAGAGAAAAGTTAAATTTTTGTGCTTGCGTAAAAATGGAAATCAATCAAGCTTAGACTCATTGGGATCATTCTCTTGAAAGCTGTTGAGAAACCACTAGAGGGTTAGAGAAGTAATGCGAGGAAATGTTTCATGGGGCACAACATGTGGGCATTTTGAAAAAGTTACAGGAAAAAGGGGAGACATAAGGTTGACAATAAGTTCTTGAAAAAAAAAAGCTTAAAGCGGGGAAAAGAGGATCGTCATTAGCACTTCTTTAATCATGTTGTACAAAGTCAAATAAGCTTGAAACTAAGTTAACTTTGTTGAAGCTTTATACTAATGAATTTGCATGGATTTAAAAACTCATTTCCATCCCTCCTCACCCCAAGTTTCCCTTAAAAACTGACCCTTCAAGTTCTTGCCTCAAGTGATAATTCTCAAAGCCCTTTTGGTGTCATTCGAGAGTGAATCAGTGAATGAATATCATATTTTGAAGATCCATTTCCCAAAAAAAAAAAAAAGAAAAAGAAAGAAAATTAAAAAAAAAGGAAGCCAAAGAAAGAGAGAGCAAAGAATTTGTCAAAAGAGTGAATGTTTTTTTCGAAATTAAAGTTTTGAAAATGAGGAATCATGATTCAAGATGAAGAGTGACCGTTCTTCTCTATCCCAAGATATATATCCCTTGTTGTCCCCCTTTTGAGCCTTTCATTAAACCCTGGACAAGGATTAACACTGAGTGCATTTAGATTATCAGATGAGTTCCAAAGGTAGGAAGTTGATGAGACACAAATCAGGGGCAATGGAGGAAAAGAAAAGAGAGAGGTTGAAAAAAAAACATTGTGAAAGAAAAAAAATAAAGAGAGAATCAGCCACATATCATGTAGATGTGAAGGCTGAAATGAGAGGAGAAAAAGAATGAAAAAAAGGAAAAAAATGTGAAAAAAAGAGAAATGAAGGAATCAAATGGTGTTGTCATCAAAACACGTATAAAGCTGAATGCACTAAAGATCCTTGATCCATTTAACCCGTAAAACCTTTCTTTGAGCCTTCTAATCACTTTTCTTCCATAAAACATTTCTTTAAAGCCTTCTAATCATTTTTCTTTCATAACCCATAAACCCTAGGCGTAAAACATTGTTCTCCCATAGCCCATAATCCATACACATAAAACATTCCTTTGAGCCTTATAATAAATTTTTCTTCCATAACCCATAACCCATAGCCACATTACAAGCCTCTAAAAGTTCACTCTGATTGATGAATGACGACTTTCATTTTCATAATATTAGTTTTGAAATAAATCATTTAAACTTTTCTTTGCTCTAAAGAAAAAAATGTGGCCCGCTAGACTGAAAACCTGTAAAGGCAGCCTAGGCAAAAGTTAGGGTTTTAAAAAAAAAATAATAATAAAAAAATAATAAAAATAAAAAATACAAAGCCCGCTAGACTGAAAACCTGCAAAGGCAGTCTAGGCAAAAATTAGGGTACAAAAGGGAAATGAGACTTACAATAATTACTTGAGTAGTTCATTGGATTTCTCCTATGCCAAACATGAGTACACATTGGGGCAAATATTTTGGAAAATAAGCTTGAGTCTCAATAAATCCCCACACTGGGGCAACAATTTTACAAGATTCTCCAGTAGTCAAGAGTTTCTTGCTATACTAGTGTATTATTCTTTCACCTGGCTAAGGAAGAAATCTTACAAGACCCCTCATGAGTCAAAACTTCTTTCTACACCAGTGTCGTTTTATCTTGAAAAGTTTTTATTGCCACACAGAGGCATAAAATTGCAAGATCCATCATGAGTCAAACTTGTATAGGCCACCAGTGCATCCTACTCCTGAGGCAATTCCTATTTACCAATACTGGGGCAGAAATATTTTCGTGAGCCTTGATGAGTCAGATTTTGCTTGCTACACCTAGTAGTAATCTCTCTGTGATAAAACCTTTCATCAATTCCCAACCTGTTTTCAACAAGTCACCTACCTCAAGAAATGTCCAATCGAGTTATCATATACCTTTTTCCCTATCATCTTGTGTCACATTTGTCATCCCTAATGCTTTCACCTAAAATAAATAAATAAACATATACCCCTCACTTCAAACCTTCAAGATCCAAAAATCCAAAAATAAGAAAACCAAGAAACACAGAAAAGGCCAGCTCTTAAATACCTATAAGTCCATGCATGCTCATTAAATAATGCTTCAACAATAGTCAATTTGGAATCAATGATATGATTTAGAGAGTTAATGACATTCTATGAAAGAAAAAAAAGGGGAAGAGAATATCAAACTTGAAGTTGTTTTGCTTTGAAGGAGGAGGAGTGATCATAAAAGAAAGAAGATTTTAGAAAGCTGGCAAGAATGAGGACAACCTCCCATTTGAGGACGAGTTTGATTGGTTTCAAAAAAAGCACGCAGAAAAAGAAAAAGTTTTAAGCAATGATAAACTTTCAGGATGCATGCATCTCATATTTCTATTCAAGGCTCATGCATAACTCATACCTCTCATGTCATAGCATACATGCATTTCATGTCAAAATAATCAAAAAAGAAAACAATGCATCAATTGCATTTTATTTTCATGCTACCGGTGACGCCCTGGCATTGTCTTTTAGTTTTGTGCTACCGGTGACGCCCTGGCACTGCATGCTACCGGTTCCGCCCTGGCATTGCACCCTTTATTTTCATGCTACCGGTGACGCCCTGGCATTGTCTTTTTAGTTTTGTGCTACCGGTGACGCCCTGGCACTGCATGCTACCGGTTCCGCCCTGGCATTGCACCCTTTATTTTAATGCTACCGGTGACGCCCTGGCATTGTCTTTTTAGTTTTGTGCTACCGGTGACGCCCTGGCACTGCATGCTACCGGTTCCGCCCTGGCATTGCACCCTTTATTTTCATGCTACCGGTGACGCCCTGGCATTGTCTTTTAGTTTTGTGCTACCGGTGACGCCCTGGCACTGCATGCTACCGGTGACGCCCTGGCACTGCATGCTACCGGTTCCGCCCTGGCATCGCACCTTTATTTTCAGGCTACCGGTGACGCCCTGGCCTTGTCTTTTATTTTTTGTGCTACCGGTGACGCCCTGGCACTGCATGCTACCGGTTCCGCCCTGGCATCGCACCTTTATTTTCAGGCTACCGGTGACGCCCTGGCCTTGTCTTTTATTTTTTGTGCTACCGGTGACGCCCTGGCACTGCATGCTACCGGTTCCGCCCTGGCATTGCACCTTTATTTTCAGGCTACCGGTGACGCCCTGGCCTTGTCTTTTATTTTTTGTGCTACCGGTGACGCCCTAGCACTGCATGCTACCGGTTCCGCCCTGGCATCGCACCTTTATTTTCAGGCTACCGGTGACGCCCTGGCCTTGTCTTTTATTTTTTGTGCTACCGGTGACGCCCTGGCACTGCATGCTACCGGTTCCGCCCTGGCATTGCACCTTTATTTTCAGGCTACCGGTGACGCCCTGGCCTTGTCTTTTATTTTTTGTGCTACCGATGACGCCGTGGCACAGGATGCTACCGGTTCCGCCCTGGCATTGTCATGTTTTATTTTCGTGCTATCAATTCAGCTTGGCACTGTTTTATTGTCATGCTATCGGTCTCGCCCTGGCATTGTCTTTAATTTTGTATTACCTAATTATGCATATTTCACCGATTAAAATTGAGGTTCATGTCTGTACTTATTCCTTACTTTGATAATACAACAAAACATAGTTTTATGTATTATCTCGTAAGAAAGTAAGTACAGAGGGGCATCTGTGAACACCCAATTTTAACCGGTATTTTTTTCTCTTTTTTAGAAAAAATCACAAAAATATGTTTGTGCTTTTATTCGATTCTTAATCCCTCAAAAGGGTTGTTTTGCGCTAATTTAATAATTTTTGCGTTATTATTACCCCTTTGGTGGTTAAACAAAAATTAGAAAAATATGATATTTCAAAAAAAAAAATACAAAAAAAGAAATGTGGATTTAATTTATTGTCTAATTTTGTTACAACTTTTTAATATAAAAACAAAAAATAATAATAATGAAAAGGGTGGTGCAAGAAAAAAATTAGCTACAAATGTCTCTTTACAAGACTTGGCCCAAAAAGATGCCAAAAGACCTCAAATGGGTCCAAACGAGGTTTACACCAAAATTTCCAAAAAAATAAAGCCCAATAGGTCGCGGTTCCCAGCTGCTGCTGGTTGATGGTGGCTGCGGCTGCTGAGGGTTTTAACCCTAGTCTTGGTGAGCAAGTTTGCTCAGCTGGCCTTGACCTGAAAACGGAAACAAAAGATTGGAGCCATTAATTCTTGATTCAGTTTTTCACCTATAAAAAGGAGCTCGAAAATCAAACAAAGGAGGGGGGGGGGAATTTTGACAGAGAATTTCACACAGAATTCAAAGAGATATTTGGGTTTTACACTGAAACCCTAACGACCAAAAAATTCAGAAATAGAAGCAGACGCAGAGGAGCAGCAGTAGCAAGCGCAGCAAGCAGTAAGCAAGAGAAGTTCAGACGCTGGAATCAAAGGTTGGTCCTGAGTTTTTATTATTATTCTGTTTTAAGCATAGGTTGATATTTAGATTAGATGAGTTATTTTGAAGTGGGATAGCTTATTGTTCCTATTTGATTCGAAACCGTTTGTAAATATCAGTATTTTAGTTGGTAAATACTAGCAATTTAGTTAATTAGTTGATATGCTTCGAGGAATAGTTTGAAACAGATTCAAAAAGACCAAAAAAAAAAACATGTTAGGTTAAAAGAATAAAATGAATAAAATTAAATCAGAACTAGATTAGGGATAGAAAAACCGGTTTTGTGGAAACCCCAAAAATAAACATGTTAGGTTTTGATTAGTTAAAAATCAGGGTTCATGGTTCTGAGTTTAAATTGTTAGTTAAGAAATTAGCAAAGCCTAAGTTAAAGTAATAATATTAGCAATTAGTTGTTTTTTTTTTTTTTTTGCCGTACTAGAAAAGAGAAATTAGTTTTAAAAACAATTAGGGTTAAAATTTAGGTTAAAAAGAAAAAAAGCAAAAATCAAAGTAGATGGGAATCAGAACCAGTAGAGGAGAAGAAAAAAAAAATAATGAAAGAACTCGCCTCCGTTAGCTCCGGCCACCGTGGACGGTGGCCGTTCGCCGTGAACCCCTCCCGCAACGCTGTCGCGTTCTCGTCGCCTCCGTCTGAAGCTCTGCTCTGGTGCCGTCATCCTCACCGTCGCTTCACCCTTCGTCGCCGTCGGCAGCACCAATAGAAATTGTCACCGTGACCACCGTGGACCACCCCCACCATCGCCGGAAATGGCGTGATCTTCTCCCTTGAGGTCCCTCTCTTTTTCTCTCTCCTTTTCTCTCTCCGCAATTCTCTCTCTCTCTCTCTCCCTCTCTCCCTCTCCGTGAGCTACTCTCTCTCCCATGGTGGAAAATATTTTTCTCTCTCTTAGGAACAATAGGGAAACGGCGCACAAGAGGTGAAGAATGAAAATTAGGGTTAGAAGCTGCTAGTGTTTCCTTATATACTCATGTTTTTATGTTTTTTTAAAATTTTAATTCAGATTATTTTCTACACCCCACATTTTAATAACTTAACCCCCTTGAAAAGCCCAGCATTTTCGCAGCCTACTAGAACTGGGTTCTGCTTTTTCCACCCCATTTTTTAATAATACAACTCCATTCTGTTAACTTCACCCCCTATTTTCCTATTTCACCCCCATTTCGTTTTTACTTATTTTCTCAAAAAAAAAAAACAGTTTCTTTTCACAAAAAAATTATAAAAATGGTTTTGATTGAGGTGTACACCTTGTCAATTCCGGTTTAAGGGACTTTAGCTGTACAGCTTTGACCTTAAACCCCTCTTCAAAAAATTACAATCAATAAACAAACAAATATTTTCTAGAAGAACTACGTAGCCTTTGATTCTCCGCACGCGGAGATACGTAGGAGCGGGATTTTCCCGTCAAGCACAAAAATTAATCTTTTCCTAAAATAATCAATCCTTTTTTTTCTAACCCTTATTTTCATAAAAAAATAATGAAAATGATTTTTGATAGAGGTGTACACCTTGTCAAATTTCGGTTTAAGAGACTTTAGCTGTACAGCTTTGATCTTAAACCCCTTCAGAAATAAAATCAACCAACCAACAACATTTTCAGGAAGAACTACGTGACTTTTGAGTTCCTCATTGCACCAGAGGATACGTAGGAGCGGGGCTTCCCCGTCAAGTCAAAAATTAAATTTTTTTAATTAGTCTTTATTGCTTTCTACTATTAAATATTATCTTTAGGGTAAAACAAATAATTAAATAATTTATTTGCACAATCAAATTTAAGGTAACCGTCTTATGACGGATGCACTAGGGGTGTAGTGGAATTAGGTTTTCGCCCTTCCCTTTGCATAACCGACTCCCGAATCCGACTTAGTTTTCGCAGACCAAAATAATCTTAAATTAGGTTTTTCTCAATTTTTCCTATTAAATAAATTGGGTGGCGACTCCCTTAAATAAACGATTTTTGAGCCGCCCACGTCGGGACCCCGGTCACGACAGTCCCATTTCAACTATATGGCGATGTTTTCTTTCCACAGTGCCATTTTGGTGGGATGTATATGGACAGGTTAGTCTATGGATGATGCCTAGGTTGGTTAAGTGTTTGGTAAAGGGTTGAAACTCACCCCCAGAATCAGACTGCACAGCTTTAATGTTAGCAGAAAACTGAGTTTTAACCAAAGCATGAAACTGAGAAAAAGCTGTTAGTGCATCAGATTTATTCTTGAGAAAATATATCCAAGTGAATTTGGTGCAAGTGTCAACAAATGCAATATAATAGTTATAACCAGATTTAGAAGGAGAGGGTGATGGACCCCAAAGATCAGTATGAATGACTTCAAAGGGGTGTGTGTGTGCTGTAGTGGATGCAGGTGCATGTAATCTATGTGCCTTACCAATACAGCAAGATTTACAAACAGACAAATCAGTTTTATTGCATAGAGGAATATCATACATTTTGAGAATAGTATTGACTGTTTGTACATTGGCATGTCCTAGTCTGGAATGCCACAACCTATATGCTTTAGCAGATGATGAATCAGATGCACTAGAAACTACATTGTTCACAGTAGCATTAGAAACTACATGATTCAGATTGACATTACAGTTTTGTGAAGCAGGAAATCTAATTTTGACTTTGGGTTTAGTAGTGACATGAATAGGAAAAAGCTTGAAAGAATACGACCACGACCTTTAATTCCTTTGAGTAAAACTCTTTTAGTTATCTGTGATTTCACAAGACAAAAGTTTGGGTGAAATTCAAAAAAGACATTGTTATCCTTGGAAAATCTAGAAACTGATAAGATATTTTTAGTAATTGTGGGAACATGCAAGAGCTTTTTCAGTTTTAAAATGAATTTTGGTGTGAATTGTGAGACTAATCTAGCAGTGCCTACAGATTTAATAGGTATTTCTTCACCATTAGTTGTAGAGACATTAGCAGTGCCATTATATGGTGTACTATGTTCAAGATTATAGTCATCAGGGGTAAAGTGGTGAGACGCACCTGTGTCATTATACCAGGCCTCATTATCCACTGTGTTGGATTCAAATTCAGCAGCAGAGGTTAAATTGGCAGTGGGTTGAGATGCTTTACCTTCAGATGCTTCAGTGTCCTTGGATTTGGTGAAGTCTTGGTTCTTGGAACGATTCTGTGATGTCCCACCAGTGTGATTGGGTTGGAATCCTTCATCAAACCGGTACCAGCAATTGATCACAGTGTGCCCAGTTTTGCCGCACAGTTGACATGTTGGTCTTGCTTCACTATTAGCAGAGTTAGAATTTTCATAGTTGTGGAGATTGCCACGACCACGACCCCTTCCACGACCATTTCTGCCTCGCCCTCTAAAGTTTCCAGAGTTGAAGCGAGATCCTGGTGCGGTGCGCGCAAGATTTGCAGAAACAGGGGTGGTAGAGAGTTCTTGACGGTGTTTCTCAATATGTGCTTCTTGGACTAAGAGGAGAGATTCGATTTCTGATAAGAAAGGTGCATCTGTACGCCCGTAGATCATCATGACGAAGGTGCTGTAGTCTTCAGGTAAACCATCAAGAACAACATCAATGGTGTCTTGATCAGTGATGGATTCTCCGATTGCAAGAAGAGAATCGGCAAGAGTGTGAATTCGCAACAAGTACTCATTGATGGAACGATTGTTTTTCTTAGTGTTCTTGAATTCAGAACGTAGCTGGCGTGTGCGAGCTTTCAGATGGGCATAGTAGTGGGTGTGGATTCGATCCCACACCTGATGAGAATGCTTGCATGAAAGAACCCTAAGTAAGACAGATTCAGAGAGTGTAGAGAGAAGCCAGGTGAAGAGGAGTTGATCTTGGACAAGCCATTTGTCGTACGCCTCAGAGACTTTGTTTAAGATCCGATCCTGCTCCGAATTGAATTGTTGGGGAATTTCTGGGTTGACAAGAAAGCGATGAAGCTTGTATGAAGTCACGATTCCCTCAATTTGTTGATTCCACAAGAGGAAGTTTTTATCTTCCAGTTTGATTGAGATCTTCGGCGCCGAAGAGAAATTGTGGGAGGTGTTGTTTGTGAGACCTCTGAGCGCAAAGATGTTGGTGCTAAACTCAGTTTCAGAGGATTCAGGTTTCGAACCTTGGTGTTTCGACGAGTTATCCGCCATGGACGATGCAAGGTTGAAGATGAGTTTGCGAAGCGTGGTAATCAGGAACGGTGGATAGCGATTGATACCATGAAAGTATTAGAAAGATACTGAACTTGAACAATTTGTATATTTGGTATTCATTCTCAATGTATTACAATTGTGAATAGTGAGGTATTTGTAGCTGAGATTACAAGAGAGTAAAGTAACAGAATACTGTTACTGTAACAGTAAAGTAACCAACTTAATAACAAATTAAAACTAAACTATTTCTTAATACATATTATTCAATCAGCTAATTACATGTTGACAAAGTCAACTACTAGTCAATGTGTTGACTGGGCAGTATTCTCTATTAAAGAGCACTTGGATTAGATTGTAAGGGACTCTTCCAACTTAACTAATATCTTTGTTTTGAATCCACCCTCTTGGGCATACAATATTGTTGGTATAAGAGAATTTTTACCTGGTTTATACAAAAAAAAACTAAGAATTAAGTTTATATGCACCGTCGGTATAAGAGATTTTTTACAACGTCGGTCGATCATGAAATAATACGTCATAAAAATTATTTGATTTTATCTCATCTACCTAAAAAGATACTTATACCATAGTTTTTTATTAGTTGATAGTATGATTTTTACAATAACTGTGTATATTAATTAAATCAAAAAATTAATAAAGCGGATTTGCCAAACTTTAGTTCAAAAATTAAATTGAGAATTTTTTATTTCAAAACATTTTTTTGGCAAAAGATTAAAAAACAGTTATAAAGTCAAGATTGCATAGTTTTAACATTTTTGTTTTTTCGTTTGAATCACCGTTGTCTACATCTATTCCTTTAAAGTCCCCTTCAAACGTTTTTATAATTCCAATATTTGCAATATGAAAGGATCATTTTCATTTACAATATGAAATGACTAATTCGCATTGTTTGATTGTCAAAAAAAATCGCATTGTTTTAGTTTGACCGGTATACCGTTGACTTTCATTTACAAAATGGAATGATTGGTTGGTTTGCACCCAAAAAAAATGGATCGATTGGATGGGATCATACGATATCATCTCACTAGTCAAACGTTAATTTAATTAAATTACGTGGTGGGCTAAGTATTTAGATTTTAGAATCAAGTTACAAAGAGGTTCTAAGTTCTGGAAATACAATCAAATTACAAAGCGGTTCCGAGTTCTGGAAATATGATTGTGTTAAAAATTTTGAGAGAGAGATTTATCATTCATTGTAGTCCTAATTTACTGGAAAGATAAATTTCTACAGTTGCGCATAGATGATATATGGGTTACACCCAAAAAATTACCAAGAGGATATATTTTTTTTTATCTTGTGTTTAAGGATAAATCTGAATTGATAATCTTGTTTAAGGATGAACTTAACTCATAAGTAGGTGTAAGGTTGTTCGGGCAACTCTGAACCAACCCATAATCTAACTCAAATCGGCCTATTTGGTTGGACACTTTCCGTGTTTGGGCCAAACAAACACCAATTCATATTAATCCTCAGTTGTTTGGGTTGAGTTACGTATTTTGAAAAAACAAACTAAGTGAAGCATAAGATGATATTTACTTAGGGTATGTTTGGATGGAGGGTTTAGGAGGGGAGATAAGGGTCTTGGTTATTACTGAATTGGTTTACTTGGCTAAGAGGCCGAAAGAGATTCATGTATGCAGTTCAAGGTTGTTTTTGAAAATGCGTATGATTCTGTCTCTTGGGGTTATTTGAAGTACATGATGGGCAGGATGAGTTTGGGTGAGAAATGGCTTCGTTGGATTCGCTCTTGTTTGCACAACTCCACTATGTCAATGTTAGCTAATGGGAGCCCAACAAGGATTTTTTGATGCACAACTCAAACAAGGGGATCCTTTGTCCCCTTTTCTCTTTCTCATGGCAGCAGAGGGTTTGGCGGGGATGGTTCAAAAGACAGTTAGTGATGCCATTTCTAGGTAAATAATAATTTTTGCTTTTCGCTGCTTCAGTTTGCAGATGACATCATTCTCATGGGTAATGGATATTGGGATAACCAATGGTGCATAAAATTCATCTTTAGAACTTTCGAACTTGTCTCGAGGTTGAAGGTGAATTTCCATAAAAGTAATATCACTGGGTTGAATCTGCATGACGATTTTCTAGAGGCTACTGCAACTTTATTGTCTGCTTCGGTTCCTTTTAAGTTTCTTGAGATTCTGGTGGGAGTCAATCCTAAGAGGAAACCTATTTGGAATCTTGTTTTGGATAAGATGCGCAAGAGGTTATCCTCTTGGGGTGGTCGTTTTTTGTTGGTTTGTGGTCGGGTTACTCTCATCAACTCAATACTTAAGGGTTTACCCTTATATATGTTTTCTTTTTATTGGGCTCCTAAGATTGTCATTTAGGAGATCATTGAGATGCAGAGGAATTTTCTATGGGGAGGTAACCAGGAGGGTCAAAATATTTGTTGGGTTACTTGGGACAAAATTTGTTTTCCTAAAAAGGAAGGAGGGTTGGGTTTGAAGAATGTTGAGTCTTTTAATTTGGCTCTCTTGAAAAAATGGAGGTGTAGGGAGGGTTGTAATTATTCCTCTCTATTATCTAATTGGTGGGTTAACCCAATTGGATGTTTGATGGTCTTTTAGCCCTTTTGTTGCGTTGTAGTTCTTTTTTTTATCGAGGTACTCATATTTCTTTTTGGGTTTTTTCCCACTGAGTTGGTTTTAAGAAGACACTTTATAAATGTATGGATTGGAACATCATTTGTACTCTCATTATAGTAAATTTGTATCGTAAAGAAATACAGGTAAATATATGAATGAATGAAAGTTTTGTAAAAAAAAAAAAAAAGAATGAAAGTAAATGAATGAATGAAGTAAGTGTGGATAAAGAGGGAGGTGAGTGAGCATTGACTATTGAGTTAGTAGTTACCGGTAGGCTGCATATATTATCCATTAGTATACTTTTTGATCTATAGATCATCAGGTAATGTAGATTATATTCAGTTAAAAAAGATGTTTTTTTTTGTGTAACTGAAAAAGGTGTTTCAATGAATTAACAATTTATTTAATTTGATCAGTAATTTAATCAAACAACACATCGTGTGTACTCTATCCTCAATAATCCCACCACTCCCCGCACCAAACCCGCGTCACTATCCGTAACTTCCATGCACCACTCCGCACGCTATCCTGCCCCTCTCAGGCAAAGCGTGAAGAATGAAGGCAGACACACACATCCTTACTCTTGGTCGGTAACGGTAACGCAACTCTTGTTGTACTAGTATGTAATGTAACTGGTCAACCGTCAAGGTTAAATTCGTACTTTTACCCACTCCCAGCCCAGTGGGCATTACTATTACATTATCTGATTAAGATTTAATGAGTAATTTATTTAAATTTATTTGATGGTACTAATACTACTTGGGGTAGTTAATTATTAATTAATATAATATAATTATAAGCAGCTTTATTTTATTGTTTCCTTTGTTAGATTTAACGAAGGCGTCGAGTCCGTGTCTCCTCCAGAGTCAGCCACTTTAGAGAGAGAGAGAGAGAGAGAGAGAGAGAAGCACAGGATCTAGAGGCAGCGTGTTCTTTGATAAGACTTGGGAAACATGATGGTCAGCAGTTACATCTTCATCTATTCTATCATGTTTCTGATGCTCAATTTTTGAGTGCAAATTCTGTTCATCTTGTTTACTTGTTTGTTTCTTCTTAGTTTCTTCTCCTTGTTTTTCACTGAGATGAGATTCTCACAAAGGAAACTTCGAGACCCAGTTTTTTTGTTCCGGGTATGATCAGAACGTTCAATAATTTTCTTTTGGGTCTCTTTTGTGGCTTTCAAAAGTTTCCATTTTTAGAATCTTTGAGTCTAGATTTTGTAGAATTTACATTTGGGTATTTCCTGAGTTTTTTGGTGTGTGGTATTCGAAAAAACAAAAAAATATTTTTTGGTGATTATAGGAATCTTCTAGATTCTCATGTTATGATTGAAGTTCTTATCAGTTGTAACACGAGGGTTGTACTTGTACTTGTGGTGGAAAACTCTGATCTATTTTTTGTGCTATTGGCAGATCTCTCATGTTCTTTGATCTCAGCGTTTTAGAGAGAGGAACCTTATTTATCACTCAAGTTTGGTGTTTGAGGTTTGTTATCTCACCTTCACCTTTGATGTCTTCTTTTCTTAATAAGTTTTTTAATCTTGATTTCATTGCTTTTATGAGAAGTTGGATTGACTATTGAATTGTTTCTGACAAAAGTATGGAATTTTAAACTGCTTTAGCCTTTAGGTCCATGTGGGGGCTTTCTTTGATGAGAATCTCTTTGTCTTTGTTTTTTTATTCTCACTTTGTGCTTTGCTCTATATGTCTTCCTTCTATTTGTTTTCTTGATCACTAAGCATTGAAGATGGAATTTAAATTAAAGTTATGTTTATTTGCAGCTCTTCACACTCCAAAGAATCGTGAGTTGTGACCAGTGAAGAAGTAACTAGAGTGGAATATTTATTCTTTAAGTAGTTTTGGTGACATATTAAGAGTTCTAGGGCTGTTAGTATATTGGAACAAATGTCCTTCCGCAGTATAGTTCGTGACGTGAGGGATGGCTTTGGAAGCTTATCAAGGCGGAGTTTTGAGGTAAGGCTTCCTGGCCATCACAAGGGGAAGTCGCGTAGTTCAGTTCATGAGTTGCACGATCAACCTTCAGTTGTACAAAACAGCCGATGGGCTAGCCTTCCTCCGGAGCTTCTTCGCGATGTCATTAAGAGATTGGAAGCAAATGAGAGTACTTGGCCGAATCGCAAGCATGTGGTTGCGTGTGCTGGCGTGTGTAAGTCATGGAGAGGAATGTGCAAAGAAATTGTCAGCAGTCCTGAATACTGTGGGAAGATTACTTTCCCTGTTTCCCTCAAGCAGGTGAGATATCATTTCTCTTCTATCTTGTGTTTAAAATATGTTTCATATAATTGCTTCATGTGCAAAAAAAATATAAATTCTGAAACATGGCTGAATTTCACGTTATTGTTCTTGGTTGATTTTGTTTCACAGCCGGGGTATAGGGATGGGCCTATCCAGTGTTTCATTAAGAGATACAAATCTAAGCTGACATACCGCCTCTACCTTTGCCTTAGTCCTGGTAAGCTTTACAATACCTAATGCACATTAGTTTATCTTATCATTTTGTCTTGTTAATTGTGATTTATTTGAATTTTTATACTACATAATTTGTAATCTTTTGGAGTTTGACTATTGTATTTACTTCTTCCCATTATCAATCCATGTGGAGGTCATCTTTCTATTTATGTTTCCTTGATTTTTAATTCTGCTAAATTGCATATGTTTTAGGCAAAAGTGGAGATTTCAATAGCACTTTCGTATGGTTTTCGACTAGTATTCATGTCTATGATGTATGAAACTATGAACTCGTATCTACTAATTAGTAAAATTTAAGCGTGGAATTGTATCTTTGATGTAAAAGTGGAATTGTTTGCCCATATTCAGTTTTTATTAAAGCCAAGTTCTTACTTTTGCTATTTAGATATCTGAGTACTACTGTTTTTTATGGTCAAGTTCTTTGCTGTGGCCCACTTACGAGTTTCTTAATTCTTTTGTGAGTTCGTCGTAATTTGTACTTATAAGTAACACTACTGGTTTATCATCAGTTTCAACCATGAATGGGCATAGCTTCTGATTAGGTGTATGGATTTTTCCTTAATCTCCGGATAGATGATCTCTGTAGCACCGACACTTCTGGTTGAAGACGTGTCCGTGCTGTGTCCGGTGTCCGTGTTTGTGTTAGTGCTTCATAGCAGATGATTAGGTTCATTGTAATTATGTGCAAATGGTTTATGCACCTCTATATGCATGAAGCAGTTTTAACATCCTGACTTTCATTGTCTCTGGCACATGTTCTGAACTCTCAACTGTGTTCCTGCAGCCTTGCTTGTTGAAAATGGAAAGTTTCTCCTTTCAGCAAAGCGGACCAGAAGAACGACTTGTACAGAGTATATTATATCAATGGATGCAGATAACATATCAAGATCCAGCAGCACTTACATTGGAAAACTGAGGTATGACATCTTTTGACTACTTTATTTTCAGGAGTTTGAGATTCATTTTTAAGCTATTAGTCATGGAATATCACAGCTTTCTGTTTTGATTGGCTTGTTCTTATACTGCATTAACTTCCCTTGTTTCAGGTCTAATTTTCTTGGCACCAAGTTTATAATTTATGATACACAACCTCCCTATAACAATGCTCAGATGGCTCAACCAGGCCGCAGCCGTAGATTCTATTCAAAAAAAGTTTCTCCAAAGGTTCCTCGTGGCAGCTACAATATTGCCCAAATCACCTACGAGTTGAATGTCCTCGGTACTAGAGGCCCACGAAGGATGAACTGCACAATGTACTCGATCCCCGCATCATCCCTTGAGGCTGGTGGAACTGTCCTAGGCCAGGCAGAGCTCGTTCCTCGCGCTCTTGAGGATTCTTTCCGGAGTTTATCCTTCGCAAGATCAATCGATAATTCAACTGAGTTTAGCAGCTGTAGGTTCTCAGACATAATGGGCGCTGGAAACGAAGACGAGGAGGGAAAGGAAAGGCCACTAGTTCTCAAGAACAAGTCTCCAAGATGGCATGAACAGCTTCAATGTTGGTGCCTTAACTTCCGAGGAAGGGTGACCGTTGCCTCTGTTAAGAATTTTCAGCTGATTGCTGCAACACAGACTGCAGCCGGTGCTCCTCCTACGACAACAGGATCTGCACCGTCTCAGCCATCACAGTCGGACCCTGATAAGATTATTCTTCAGTTCGGCAAAGTTGGCAAGGATATGTTTACAATGGATTATCGATACCCGCTTTCTGCATTTCAAGCTTTTGCCATATGCTTGACTAGCTTTGACACAAAACTGGCATGTGAATAGTAAGACGAATAGGATTTAATCTCCATTTTAGGCACTTTTATAGGATGGTTAAGCTGCATTTAAGTCTATTGTCTCATAGTTAAATTGTAATGTACAAAACATGCCCCCAGTGTCTGTTTTTTTTTTGAACCCTCATGTTAGTATGCTTTAATGTTTAAACTATCTTTGTCAAACCATGTTGATGCAGACTTCCATATTTCTTTTCAAAAATGCGGCTGTACCCATTTTCGCTGAGTTCGTTACAAAGTTAAAGAGTTCGAAGTTTATTGGTAACTTTTGAGTCAACAGAATAAATTTTTGGCCAAATTGCAATAAAAAGGTTTAAAGTAAAGGATGAATTTGATGATGGAGAATGGCAAGAAGCGAGGAAAATAAATTGAATTTGAACACTTCACGCAATAGCGCAAAGTCACTTTGCAGTTTGCACGATTTCAATTCCATAAACTATTTTGCAAACCTTTTTAAATACGGTGGTGCAAGTGTTCGACACAAATCTTGCATGATTCCACGTTTTTCAATATCTGAAAATGCTCTGCACTATTTAAACATCTCTTGACACTACGAAAAGACTAACATACCCTTAATGAATAAAAAAGTTTCAAGCGCATTCCTTTTTTTTTTTCGGCCTTCAACAGGTGCAGTATTTTAGTACCAAATCAGGTACAATACATTGGTACTGTAGCATCTAACTTCCCTCACACCCTAGGTATGGTACTTTAGTACTGTATGGGTTTGGTACTATATTGCCGAACTTGTATCACTTTTTTCCGCAACATATGCACGCTGGAAATCAATAGGATTTATGCAAACCATCACTTCTCAAGCAGCTTTATGAGATCATTTTTTGATTGTAATCCTTCACAAACATCAATAGGATTTACACAAACTAACACATGCACGATGCAAATTAATTCCCCTGTCTCAATTTAAGTGTCCTCTTTACCATTTTTAGTTATCTCAAATTATTTGTCACATTAGAATATCAATGCAACATTTATTTTTTCCAACACTACCCTAATGTTTATTTGTATTTTCAAAGTTTCTATTCCCCTCTCCTCATAATAATATAGGGGTATTTTAGTCCTCCCATATTTTTTGAGCATAAAAATAGTATATCTAATCATTTCTTAATATCAGTGCATAACCTTAAATGATAGTTAAATTGAGACGGAGGGAGTAGGATTTACAGGGAAAATAAAAAGCAGTTCAAGTACGATAGTAAAGTACTGTACTTATATTTTAAAATGGAAAATACAAGTTCGACACTTTAGTACCAATCCTGTTCGGTACTATGGTACCATAGCCGTCCTAAATGTAGTATGGGAGTTTGGAAGTGCGTTTCACGTGAGTGTAATTTTGGAATATTTGAAGTTTAGAGGAATGTAATGAGTAGAAGGGGATGTGTAAGAAGTATGGGAAAAATTCAGCGAAGCCTGCTGGCCTGGAAAGCCCAGACGCGTTAACCAAAAGAAAGCTCAAAGTTAAAGGTTACACGACTTATTATACGAGTTGCGACGTCGATATTTGTTGGTCTTCCTCCATTTGTCTTTTCTTTTTTCTTGTGACACTAAATTCTCAGTCTCAGTGTTTCACTGCTTAATTGTATTCCCAAATCGAAACTTTCTTTTTTATTGTTGTTCTCCGCCCCCATTCCTTTATATGCTAATGTATTTTCATCTTGATTCTTAAACGAGTCCGATGGTCACGCCCAATGATGCGTAAAAGTTTGATTTTCTTGTTCCCCTGACACCACATTTTAGGGTTTTGAGTAATATTTGAACCACAAGATTGCATGTTATGTAAACAGTTTTTTGACATTCATTGTTGAATTTTGATAAGCGTCAACTGAAAAAAAAAAGGCGTAGCGGTTTTTTTAGTTTTAGAAGTTAGTAAGGTTTTCTTGTCTTTGCATTTGCATGATGATTGAATAATATTGCGTGCATCATGTAGGACAATGATAGTTTGATAGTTAAAAATAGTGTTGGTCGTATAAATCTACGAGTTTGTGAAATCCTGAAGGTTTTGTTTGCTAGATAGGGTGCTCTCAGTTACAATTTTTGTTCTTTTTAGGGGATTTGTCATGTTTTCCCTTGATTTAAAGTTTTGAAGTTTAAATAGTTATAATGTGAAGCCGAAAACACAGTTTGCGACCTTCTATGCTGCCCAGTGATGTAAAAATAGACTCTTGAACGGCTACATGGTTTTGTTCATAACTGGACCTGCACCTCTCTCTCTCTCTCTCTCTCTCTCTCTCTCTCTCTCTCTCTCTCTCTCTCTGTATGTGTGTATATATATGTATGTATCTCTTTCTCTCACTCTCACTCTCACTAGCAAGCAATCTATATCTATCTATCTATACTAGATGATGCAAGAAGGTTGTGAACGGAGCCATGTGCAAAAGCCGCAGATGATTTGTATTTAGCTATGAGATCTGAGGGCTTTGTGTTTCTTTTTTTTTCCTGTCAATTTAACTATGTGATAGTTATTGCAAGAGGGATTTTTCTATGCTTGATATCAATGCTCCTCATATGATAATAATAGCATGCTCCTAATGGTTATCTGCAGAATCTTATTTTATTAGCAGCCACTTGTGATCCAAGTCACTGATTGCTGTCTGTCGTCTGTCTTAAAATTGTATGTACACTCAAATTCAATCGCTAACATTAGCTTCAAATGCAATACATTCTAGATTCATGTTAAGGTAGGTAAAAAGCCTAACCTAACCATGAAAAGTTCGCAATTAAGAGTAGATAGGTGGTATCTCTAGTTCTCATCTATGCTTAATAGTTTTACCAGACTAGTTAAATTAGGTATCCTTTTAATTGTGGTTGTATTTTGGCACTTGTGTGTTATTAATTGCTTGGTTTTCCAATGTAGTTTTGTCATTAGGAAGTTTGCGCTTACGTTTCCATTATCTTAAACCTTTGAGGTGCTCTCTTTGTTTTCTATTGAAACTTTTCACTTTTTATTTCTTGTAGACAACAGTGCAAATAGTTAAACTAGTGATTTTGTTGCACCCTTGATTTAAGGTTTTGAAGTTCAAATAGTTAATGTGTAGCCGAAAACACAGTTTTGCACTTCGAATGGTATTAGTGAAAATGAAATAAGCTGTCATCTATGCTGCTCAGTGATGTAAAAATAGACTATTGAACGGCTACATGGTTTTGTTCATAATATATATATGTATCTGTGTGTGTGTGTGTTTCTGTGTGCATCTCTTTCTCTCACTCTCACTCGCAAGCAATCTATATCTATCTATCTATCTATTCTAGATGATGCAAGAAGGTTGTGAGCGGAGCCATGTGCAAAAGCCGTAGATGATTTGTATTCAGCTATGAGATCTGAGGGCTTTGTCTTTCCTTTTATTCTGTCTATTTAACTAAGTGATGGTTATTGCAAGAGAAATTTTTTCTATGCAAGAAGTCCATATTGTATGACAATAACGTGCTGGCTCAGAAGCTCAAAATCCCTAGTGTCGTTGGCTCAGAGACAGCTTTGAAGGTTAAAGTCTAATTAGTTACATTTGATGTCAGTGTTTCTCAGATGATAATAATGGCACGCTCCTAATGGTTATCTGCAGAATCTGATTTTATTAGCAGCCTCTGCCCTCACCAGGTGCGGCCTGAGTTTTTAACCAGCTCTCAGGTAATTGCCCTTTGTTCTCAGCTATTTGAACCTCTTCTGTACTTTTTAGTTCTTACAATCTTTGAAACATCGCGTACTCCAGATTTTTCCTGCCTTTGCAGTGTTCATTGAATTCTACCCTTATGGAACCTTTGCAGATGTTTGTCGTTAGAATTTCTCCTATAAAGTTTTTCTGTATGTCTCCAATCTGTTGGCCATTTGGCATCCATTTGTGATCCAAGTCACTGTTTGCTGTCTGTAGTCTTTCTTAAAACTGGGTGTACACTCAAATTCAATTGCTAACATTAACTTGAAATCCTGTACATTCTAGATTCATGTTAAAGTAGGTAAAAGCCTAACCTAACCATGAAAAGTTCGCAATTAATTTGCCAGTATATGCTGAGTAGATAGGTGGTAACTCCCTCCAGCTTTTTTTTCTTATTATTTGTTGTCCATCTCCAGTTCTCATCTATGCTTAATAGTTTTACCCGACAAGTCAAACTATGTATCCTTTTTATTGTATTTGTATTTTGGCACTTGTGTGTTATTAATTGCTTGGTTTTCCAATGTAGTTTTGTCATTAGGAAGTTTGTGCTAACGTTTCCATTATCTTAAACTTTTGAGTTGTTCTCTTAGTTTTCTATTGAAACTTTTCACTTTTCAATTTTTGTAGATTTTCTTTACCATTGAAGACTAGCGATTTTGTTCACTCAATTTCCTCTGGGTAAATTGCCTATCATCTCTTCTGATTATGCCCAATGAGGAAGGTTCAGCTTGAGATATGGTACTCTGAATATTATTTAAAGCCTTTCCATCCCTTCTGCCTCTCTTCCCACTTCCATCACTATCTATGTTGTGGTGGTGGTGGTTGTTGTTGTTGTCGTTATCATTCTACTTCTTCTTCTTCTCGTGATTGTTGTTACTGCTGGAAGTGGGTAGAGATGGTAGAGGTTGTGTGGCTGTGCCATTTGTGCACTGCCTTGATGGATGTTGAGAGGCTTTTATGGATGTTGAAAAAGTGCCAATCTACTGATATCTGAGGGCACTGTTGTCTGCTGATATATATTGTTCGAAAGATTTTGTCAGTTTCACAAATTATGGTTAGACATACCTTATCCAGTCATACTCCCTTTCTCCACTGATCTATCTTGCATTTATCTGTTTTTATTTATTTATACATTATTATACATTGATGGCTGGTGCTGCGACCAAGTTGGAGAGCAAGGTGGTGGGAGGTTTAGATGAATTAGTTCTTGCAGAAGTTGCTAATGCAAAATTGTTTGAATCAATATAGGTCTTATTAAGACCTGAACTTATCCAATTTAAATAAGATCAATTTAAGTGACTGTTTTATCTTTTAGTGTTTTTTCTTTTTTTATTTACCAAGCAAGTTGTTGCAGTTTGGCTAGTTCTTCCTATCCAACTCTAAGTAGATAAGGGGGAGTTCCAGATATGTAAGGTAAGGTGTCATTTTAATTATGGTTGTATTATGACCGCTGCCAATTTTGCTTTCACAATTTCCTTTTGATAAAATGCCTATAAATTCTTTTGGATGTGCCCAGTGATGAACGTTTACTTTGAGATATGGTACTCTGAATATTATTGAAGCCTTTCCATCCCCTCCGCCTTTCTTCCCACTGTCATCATATCATAACAACGCCGCTGATGATGATGGTGATGATCTGCTCTTCTTCTTCTTCCTCCTCCCCTGTTATTGTTATTATTATTATTATTATATTATATTCTTCTTCTTCTTCTTCTTCTTGACGGTGGGCGGGGATGGTGGAGGTTTTGGGGTTGTGCCATGTGTGCACTGTCTTGATGGATGTTGAGAGGCTTTTATTGATGTTGAAAAAGTACTAATCTACTGCTATGATATCTGAGGGCACATTGCTAAGCAAAATTGTTTGAATCAATATTAGATTGGTTTAAGACTGAACCATCTGATTTAAATGACTCTTATCTCTTGATAGGAACCAGAGTTTCTCATCTCTCAAATGGAGGAATAATGGAACAATAAAACTGTATTAATGGTTATTAAACTGAAATTACAAACGTAAATGATAAACTAGGCAATTCGAGAAGCCTAGGGTTTCCCAAAAGGCACTGTTGAGGCCTAATCTCTCCCAAAGGAATAGCTTCCCAAATTCTTGCTTAATGATTCTAATCCCCCCAACTCCTATTTATAACCTCCACTAACTCCCTCACTTTCCCTCCACTTTGCCACATAAGCAAGTGGTTACGACCAACTCTCATTTCCCTCCCTTTACACTTTATTTATTTATTTATTTATTTATTTATTTATTTATTCTCTCTTAACTATTTTTTGTTTTTATTTACTAAGTTGTAGCAGATTGGCTAGTTTTTCCTATTCAATTGTTTTTCTGATCCTCCTTGTATCACTTCAAAACAATCATTATCCCTTCTCCCAAAGTTACATGCTATAAGACAACGGTTGAAATACCAATGACCATGTAAATCTCCGAGATGGTAAAAGACTGGGGTTTTGTTTGTTAGATTTGATGCTCCGAGTTTCCAATTTTCTTTGAGTACTTGATTTAAATGTCCCCCAAGTAGTGATATATTATCATTTGTTTAAATTCGATAAGTAACATCATCTTCAAATGCTATGTTTTTTATGCAATGGTAATTAGTAACCTAACCAATAATAGTTCGTAATTATGCATTGCGGCTTGCAAGTTGCAAGTATAGGCTGAGTTGATAGGTGGTAACTCCGGTCTACTGAGGTAAGAATGACAGCTTTCAGATTGTTATTTTTTATTTTTGATTGTCAATATATAGTTCTCATTTATGCTCAAAAAATTTATCCTGATAGGTTAAATTAGGCCAGCCTCTGCTGTGTTTCCATAGGGTAATATTGAGTTAATGTCTTAATAATTTATTTATTTTATGTGCAGTAAGGTTGAAAGAACTTTCCTGACCCTCTATGACTTGGTTATTTAGCCTTGGTTATGGTGATACTTATCCTATTTGCCAAATTGACTTGTATTTGGCCTTTCTTATCTTTAGAAGCTATGCATCATTGGCCCCAGCACCAACTTGATATGAAAAATGAAATTTTCCATATATTTTACAGAAGTCTTCCTATGGCCTTAATCTCCTGTGTTCGTTTGGATAATTCTGTTACGATATATGGCATGGTTTGAAGTGAAGCTGATCTAATAGTGTTTTGTAAACATTTATCTAACTTATGTGTCTATCTTGTTGTCTATATAGATGATACTGCTATCACAAACAATGATCACTAATTCTGCCATTCAGAAACCAAAGACTTTGATTGGTAAAGGTACTTTCTTGAGATTGAAGTTGGTCAATAAATGGATGGTATTGCTATCTCAAAAAGAAATTGTCCTGATATATTTTGAAGGAAACAATAGTGCTCAACTGCAATAGTTGATACTCCTATAGACCCATACATCAAGATCAAACGCCTGCCACACGAAGGAGAACCTTTTATTACACCCTGCATTATCAGAGACTAGTAACAATTATACACGTGACTTCACCTAAACCTAACTAGTTGATACTCCTATAGACCCATAATCTTACCGTGACCAACCTGAACCTAAATATTCTTTTTTGTTGTCTTAAGATTCTTTATTGCTGCTTATTCATACTCGAATTGGGTAAGTCCTCTTGGTGACAAGATATCAACTTTTGAATATTGTGTTCTTGATTGAGGAAACCTTATGACTTGAAACTTCACTGAGTAAGAAACAAAATGTCAATGCTAGATCAAGCACTAGGGCATACTATTGATCTCTGGCTCTTCAGATACGATTTTGTACCTCGCAAAGCTCTTTTACCATTGCACTTCTTTTCTCTTGGATATAGGCCCATAAGTTCTGAAGTGTGCACTGCACGTTGTAATCTGACTTATGTTTTTCTTGGCCCATTGTTGAGTGCTTCAATTTTAGAATCTTTCAATGGGAATGGTCAAGGTCAAAGTCAAAATCAAGGATGCTTGCTACCCATGAAACGGTAAAATGGGATCATGTTGTGTTGTTGGGGAACTATAGGGATTATGTGGGTCCCACCGCTTAGACCTTTGTATTTGAAAGGTAACTAACCAACTGCGCATTGAAATGCTTTGAACATTTCATTTGAGGCCTTTTTATGGTACTTTGATACGTATAATATATAAGGTAATGTACTTTTCTTTGACGTTTAATATAACGTATGTTTTTTCCTTCCTTTTAAAAAGTGGTCCATATTGTTTAGTATGTTTAAATTTAGGAGAATTTTATGATACTTCCGAGTTTTATTGGGTATTGATAATTTGTAGGTAATAATAGTACAATGTTTAAATTCATTTTAAAATACATATTTTTTTTGATCAAACTTTTTTTTGACACATTTTTTGACCAAACTTAAGATACTTAAATATAAAAAATGAAATCTATTGAGTGGTTGGATGTCGGATAAAAGACGGTTGTTGCAATATTAATGGATATCATATTAATCAAAGAAAAAAGTTACCAGGACTTTTGTTTATGTGCTACTGTGATGTTTGAATTGTATTTTCTATTTTCTATTTGTATTTCTATTTTCTATTTCTTTTTTAAACGAAATAACAAATAAACATCCGCCGTATGCACACACATGATATCACATGCTCGCACTCGGATTCAAACCCTGGAGTTGGGATCTCCATGTCACTGAAATTGTCGATGCAACCAATACTGAGGGACAAAAAGCTAGCTATATTTTCGTACTAGTATAATTTTTGTCAAACAATTTCCAAATAAAAAAAAATTTGTCAAACATTAAGTTGTTTTGACTTATATTTCATTTTGGAGGTGTAGTTATTAGCATACCTTGTTCTTAGAAGATCTTTTTACGATATAAAAATCAAACTGAGTATAGTTTTTATCCAAAAAAATATGTAAAATTAAGCTGTTTTATATCTTCATTCAAAATATTGTTTTTGACCAAATTTTCATTCAAAATTATAACCACAACAACGACTTCCATTTGAAAAAGAACGGAAAACAAAAGTGAATATTAATGAATAACATCCGTTTCTAATCTTTGGTACTTTTAGTCTTTTATTTTTGTTTCAAAATAATGGTCCTTTTAAAAGTCCAATGTATAATTCACCCAAATTTTCCCAATGTGCCATTTACATTTATTGAGTCTTTTAGAGTCCCAAAGTATGAATTAATTGTCTAAAAACTCCCTTATTTTGATTTCAATTATCCTAAGACAACTATAAAGAGAACATTTTAGTAATTAGTTAACACAAATTAATTATACTTTAATTTGTGTGTAACAAACTAAAAGTACCAAAATTTAGGAAGAGATGGAGTGCTTGATTACATTGTTGACTTTCATGAGGAGGATCTTTGAGACCTCTGAAGAAATGGGGCTACACTCCTTAGTAGCAGTACTAATTTTGGATGCATTTATGGTCTACTAATATCTTGAACATTTCAAATTGGTCATCAGACTTTTTTTTATTACTATGATGAGGTAAGAGAAATAGAGACTGTGAATAATAATAATAATAATAATAATAATAATAAATACTTGGTCAATCTTCTTTTCTTGTTAGCTACATGTGGCTCATGTGGCTCTAGAAGCATTATTTTTTAAACTTTTTATCAAAGAACATAAACTTCCTTTTCAGCCTGCATACCTATTGATCAAAATATTATGCTTTACAGAAACTTGAGAATAATTAATATTTGAATAAATTTGTAAATAATATTTAAGAAAATTTAATCATTATTATTTTTAATTATTCATTAAAAGCAACTCAATCTTTATTTTTTCTATATATTCATCAAAGCTACATTTCGATATTAATCTTTATTTATTTATAATCTCACTGGTGAGGTATGGTGCACTGTGCACATGTCATTTCTTAAGTCATCATTTATTATTTATCCTAAAACCTCTTATCTATAAAAAAAACTAAAATAATAGAGAAAATGTTGTGATCGATGAGAGTTGAGTGTCATGTCACATCTATCAATAGAGAGAATAGTGACAAAATATGCTAGTGAATGAAACGGTCCAACACTTCCAATTGGTTGCTTGGACACTGGCTAGTCTCAGAGATGCATTGCACTTTCACACTTTCTGAATTATTTAACCAATCAACCCCAAGTTTTCCATAGGGACATATATGTCAATTCATCCAACGGAATCATACTCGCCATTTTTATTCTAGAAACCAGCGAATAATAAAAAAGTAGAGACCCAGTCCCTTCCCTTTCTCACTTTCACGCGCCAACGTAGACTTGGTATTGGTAAGACAAAAAATAACCAGTTCCGTTTTTGTTTAATTTTTATTTAATTTCAACGAACCACATTTCTTGTCTTGTCCAAAAGTAATGGACGCCACGTGAACCAGATCATGGCATTCCGCCACGTGGCGTGTGTTACGTGTGAACTTTCTCAGCTCCTAGCACACAGGCTGGTAGTTTTAAATTATCCTCCTTTCAGGTGGTGTCGTACCGGGGGACAACTGAACTGTCTCTGTCCCAAAAAAAAACCAACGGCTGAGATATCATCCGTAATTCTTCCTAGAAATCTACGCCGCTGAAATCAGAATCTTGGTTCTTGACACCGTGTCTCTTACGTGTTCGGTACGTGTTCAAATTACTCTCTCATCCTTAATTTTTTCACTACTCACCTAGGATTAAAACTTAACTCATGATTATTACTAATTATAGAAAACGATTTTTTGTTTTTTTGTTTTAGCGTATTTAGATTATTTCTTATTTTCCATCCCCCATAAAACGCGGTCCAATTTCCCCCAATATAATCCCTCTCCTTCCTACTAGGGTTCCATGCCTCACTTCTCCCCGCATTTCTATCTCCTTCTCTCTTTCCCTCTCTCATCGCATAAAATTTTTTAACTTCTTTCTTTTCGATTCTCAATTCTCAATTGAATTTTGTTTTTTTTATGTTTCTGGGTTCCAACTCATTTTCGGTTTCAATATTTCAAATTGGGGGTTTCGAGTTGTTCAATTTTGGATTTTGGGGAAACACTTGGGTTATTGAAATTTATTATTTTGAAATCTGGGTTTTGTAATTGAAGGTAGAAAGTTTTCAAATTGGTCAGAGATTGTTGGTTCTATTAAGTTTTTTCATCTGGGTCCGTTAGAGAGAGAAAGAATCTCTTGTAAATTGTTGTTCTATTGTGAGAATGCCAGCGACGGACTATCAAGGTTCGTCTCCTTCATCGTTAACCAATTTTGGCCGTTCAATTCTAAGCATTAATCGTCGTGAACAAGTTCATTCAATGGAAAATTCAACCTTAGAGATTGAGCTAGAGTCCTTTCAACAACACGTCACTGACCGTTTCCTTGATCTCGCTTCTATTGGTCACGATGATTTGCTTTCACTCAAATGGATTGGAAAGCTTCTTGATTGTTTCCTCTGTTGCCAAGAGGAATTCAAAGCAATTCTTCATAACCACAAGGCTCAGGTGTTGAAAGCCCCTTTGGATCGCATGGTTTCTGATTACTTTGAACGAAGTGTTAAGGCTTTGGATGTTTGCAACGCGATTCGCGATGGGATTGAGCAGATTCGTCAATGGCAGAAACTTTTAGAGATTGTGCTTTATGCATTGGGGCATCAGAGAAGCATTGGTGAAGGTCAGTTTCGTAGAGCTAAAAAGGCTCTCATTGATTTAGCAATTGGTATGCTTGATGATAAGGATTCCAATGCTTCAATTGCACATAGAAATAGATCTTTTGGTCGTAGCAATGGTAGTAGAGACCATCATCATAGTAATCATAGCAGCAACACCTATCAACATAGGTCTTTGGGGCATTTTCGATCGCTTTCGTGGAGTGTTTCTCGTACTTGGTCTGCTGCTAGACAGCTCCAAGCAATTGGGAACAATGTTAATCCTCCAAGAGCAAATGATCTTGTTGCAACTAGTGGTCTTGCAATGCCTGTTTTCATCATGAATTCAATCCTTTTGTTTGTTATGTGGGCTCTTGTGGCTGCAATTCCATGCCAAGACCGCGGTTTACATGTTCATTTTACCATTCCAAGGAACTTCTCTTCGGCTGTTCCGTTGCTCTCGCTTCACGAGAGGATCACGGAAGAGTCTAAGAAAAGGGAGAGGAGGAATGCTTGTGGTTTGCTTAAAGAGATTCATCAGATTGAGAAATGTGCTAGGGTGATGAATGAGTTAGCTGATTCTGTGCAATTTCCATTGACTGAAGAAAAAGAAGGGGAGGTTAGACAAAGAGTGCAAGAGGTTTCACATGTTTGTGAGGCTTTGAAAGATGGATTAGACCCTTTGGAGCGTCAAGTTAGGGAAGTGTTTCATAGAATTGTCCGCAGCAGAACAGAAGGTCTTGACTCTCTTGGCAGGCCAAATTGTGCTGATTAAATAGATCTTGATTTGATATAACATATTATAGTCTTATTATTTTGCTTTCATAGAAATAGAAGATTACAAAAGGAGCAAGGGATTGAGAATGGAGAAGTCTGTTGATTTGAATTGAAGATTATTACATTAGTTAAGTGGTAAGGGGGCGGATTTCTTGTACTTAAAAATGGTATACAATGTATAGAGTTTAGGATATTGGAAATGGCTACATACTTGTAGTCTATGCTGTGTTTCTTTTTTACTCCCCCTTTTGTTTTTGTCTTGTGATGTTGCTTTGTGTAATCAATTTCTCTATAACTTGCTCCATCCTCATTGTAGCTCCTGATTTTGTTTTTTTATGAATATTTATTGCATAAATCTTGTTTTGGTTCATATACTTACTTACAATTGTATTTGGAAGAGCAGATTACTGAAAAATCTTGTCTTCCTTTGGTGTCTCTGGATTGCTTAATTTTCATTACACTTTATGGACTAATTGTAAAGGACTCTTAAATCGTGTTCCAACCCAACAATTTTGATGTAATAAAATAAATCAATGCATCACAGATAGTAATATAGCTGCCATTCATTTGCTGATACTCAGCAGAATGGGAATCTTTCATGTTTTTCTGTTATTTCTGTCTTATTAGGCCTATTGTTTCCTTGTTAAGGTTTCAGTCTTGTGTATTTGATAAGTTAAAAATATCACCGCAGCTATGAAGTGTTTTGGTTTTTGGATGAATCTGTGAGATTGATTTTCCAGTCAAGTCAATGGATTGGGTGGACTTTGACCTGGCCTTTTGCCATCCAGAATTGAATTTCTTGACCAAGCAACACTCGTTCTTGGTCGAAAGCAAAACTTGTTGACTAGTTGTCAATGTATTTATGACTTCTTATTAAGCCTTTTATGCAACGTTTGTGCTACAAACAACAAAAGTGTTTACCAGATTTTCTTCAGTAAAATGCTGTTATAGTTTTGATGCACATATATATGATTCTACGTCTCTATATAACTTTAGCCTATTTTTAATTATCATTGGAAAAAAATACTGAAGCGTTAGACAGTGGCATGATGTTAATTTGTGTATGTATGTGTTTATCTATCTGTAAGCACGTGCTGTGTCTGCAAGTTGAATCTTGGTTTAGAAGAATAAATGATTTATGCTTTCACTAGAAAACTATTTATTGTCTTTCTTTCCAGCTCAATCCACTGAAAAATTAAGTAAGGAAACGGTCTTCTCTCTTTGACCATGCATCTGGTTTTGAATAAAAGAAAGAATAAATTACAAAGGTGGCAAAATTAAAAAAAAGAGTAAAGTTGAGTTGAGAGTAAGCCTGCCTAGGTTACTTTCTATCTGCCAAGTTGATGATACTGTAGGAGCTGGCTAGGTAGCTGCTTGTGATAATACCATAGTGCCCACCTTCTTTGGGTTTCTTATGCATGTGGTGGTTAGATTTGGTCCCCTCAAGCATGGAAGTTGATTGATGAAACTGTCTACTTAACACCAATATTTTAGCTCACTAATGTCCATGTCCCAAAAAAATTTATTTTCTATTCTTTTCAATACTAATAATATGTGGCGAAATTTTTTTCTCTTTCTTGTGTTGTGTACACACCTAAATCACAAACATCTCTCACTACTTATAAAAAAAAGGCTTTTTTTTTACCCCCCACATTGTCACCCATACCCTCATTTTACTCAAATAGACCAAAATACCCCTGAAATTTTTTTAAAAAAGTACAATTCTCATCATTATACATATATTTCCGGAAAAAAGTGAGTTTTCTCCCTAAATTTTCCTAATTTATACGTATTTCCGGAAAAAAATTGTAATTTTTCCGGAAATACGTATAAATTCGGAAGACAAATTCAAAATTTTAAATTTTTTTTTCCGAAAATACATGTAAATTCGGAATGTACATGTAAATTCGGAAGGTTATTGTTTTTTTAAAAAAATTTGTTTTAACTCATTTTTTTTTCCGTTTTTCAGTGGCTAGCAGTCGAGGATGAAACTTTACACCAGGCGAGACATCTGGATCTACACCGGGAGATGATGATGCTCCTAGGACTAGGACGAGGATCAGATTGGATAGACAGGCAGGGCACGCTTCTGAGCGTCTGAGGCGTGTCCGACAGCGACAGGACCAGGATGAGCAGCCACACATACCAGACATACCACAGGCTGAACAGCCAGACATACCGCTGCCAGAGATACCACAGGCTGAGCAGCCATATATACAGGAGCCTACTGAGGCTGAAGCTGAGGCTGCTGAGCGGCCTTTGTTGCACCGCTTAGTGGATCACCGCGTCAGTCGATTACTGGCCGAGGAGGTAATTACTTTAAATTATTTATTAATTACTTAATTATTTTAAATTATTTAATTAGTTTAAATTATTTATTAATTACTTTTATTTTTTTACAGGACCGAGGTACGCTGAAGGTTGCATCTCACGGGGAAGATATCCAGTATTATACCTGAGGTGCACCACCCTCATATTGCAGCATGGTTGCAGCAGGCGAGGCTATTCCAGTTGGACACCACACCTCTCAACAACATCAACCATGAGCTTTGTATTTGCTTTTGTTGAGAGGTGGTATTCTGAGACTAGCTCCTTTCGCATGCCTTGGGGGGAGATGACCATCACATTGGACGATGTGGCTGCGTTGCTCCACTTGCCGCTCACCGGCAATCATTTGGCTGAGCCTATACATCTTTCCTTTGCTGAGGCCATTTAGGCTGGGGTGGATTATCTCAGAGTAGATGGGGCGGCCTGCTGGACCGAGTTTAATTCCTGCAGGACTCCGGCTTTCAGATTCCGATTTTTAGAGGACGCCTACAGACATAACATGCATCGGGGGAAGTTTGATCATGCAACACGGTGCTATATGCTACACTTGTTGGGGGGCACCATCTTCTCCGATAAGAGTCACACGTACGTGTCTGCTAAGTGGATTAGTCTCATTTCAGATTTTGACACATGTGGCCAGTGGGCTTGGGGTCCAGCTGCTTTGGCATATCTCTATGACCAGCTGAACTTGGCCGCTTACTGGGACACCAGGCAGATTGGCAGATACGCTTCTCTGCTACAGGTAATTAATTAATTACTTTTATTCTTTTAATTGGTTTTATTGAAATAATTAATTATTTTATTTCAGTGCTGGATTTATGAGTACTTCCCCACTATCGTCCGACGGAGGATGTTCCCTGATACTGGGCTTCCACGTTGCAGCAGGTGGAAGAACTTCAAGTGTGATGATCTGAAGCTGATACATTTACGGGAGCGGATCGATAACCTGCGGCTGGACCAGGTCATTTTGACGCCTTGGGAGGATCACAAACTGCACGTTCCATTCCACACCATGACACATTTCAGAGGTTGGCTGATCTGGGGCGACATTGTTGTCACATATATGGCTGACCGGGTCCACTGCCAGTTTGGGCGCATCCAGCAGATCCCTCCTGCACCTATCTTAGGCCCATGTCCAGATGTGATCTCCATTTTAGAGAGATTGTCGGTGTATCCATCCCCAGCACGGATTTTTCTTTGTATTAGCAGAGTCGCAGGCATGGCGGGTGAGTGCACCGATGACTATCTACCTTGGTATCAGCGGGTGTCCATTCCACGACTGACTGCAGCTGTGGAGGTACCAGAGCGGCATGGACCAGAGCAGCATGTACCAGAGCAACAGGCTGTAGCTGAGGATGTCGGTCTACCGACCTATCAGGATGCGATGGATGCTGCCGCTGGACACATACTCGATGCTATTGGTTGTGACGGAGGCATTCCAGCCGATGCATATGACAACCTCCTTCAGGCTTTAAGACACTTAGACTTTCATCCGTAGATGTATTTGTTTTGGTTTTATTTTTGTATATGTACTCGTATTTTATTGACTTTATTATATTTTCGGTTTTTTTTCGTTTGTTATCGTTATCGTATTTAAATTATTTAAACTGATTTTTTAACTACTTTAAGTTGATTTTTTAATTAATTTAAACTGATTTTTTAAAAAATAAAATAATAAATTACGCTTTCGAATTTATGTATAAACTCAGAATATATTTTTTTATATATTCCGAATTTATACCTAAATTCGGAAGCTATTTTAAAAAAATTGCGTCCCGGAAATACACATAAATCCAGAATTTTTTTACCCCCTTTTCGAATTTATGTGTATTTCCGGAAAGTTCAGTTTTTTTTTAAAAACTGAGGGTATTTTGGTCAAAAAAGCAAATATAGGGTATGGGAGACAAGTTGGGGGGTAAAAAAAAAAACCCTAAAAAAAATATCTCTCACTAGTTCAAACTAAAATTTAGAACTTGAATACACTTTATTTTGCATGTAATCATCTCGCTTAAATAATCCAACTATATATTATTTAAGGATATTTTGACCTAGTTTGGTAAAAAAGAGAGGATATTTTGACCTAATATAATTATTTGAAGTTTTCTTACATATTCTTCTATAAGCATATACTACCACGTGTGTGAAAAAGTTAAATTTCTTGTACAGTGTTTTTCTATGAACAAAAATTGAACTGATATGGAGTATTAGGGGTATGCCAACCCGATAAAGGTATTAAGCCAATTTACACACTGAAAGACAGTTGGGTGGGCTAGCCCACCAATCAGAGCTTACAAAAAGAAAATTACAACCTTCTCAACTTATAAACCGCTCCCATGAGATAGGCTTAACATGATTAATTACCACCTTCGAGTCAAAAACTTTCCCTCTAAACAAAATACTATTCCTATGGAGCTAAATACACCACGTGGTCACCATCCAAACTAAATAATTATACTTGCATGACTTCTTAGAAACAATTATTGCGAAAAACTCAAGTCCCACATTGACTAGAGATATAGTCTGAAAAGAGTATATAATGAATGGCAACCCTCACCTTAAAAGCTAGTTTTATGCGGTTAAGTTAGGCCTAAACTATTCTAAGATGATTTTAAAGCATATCATAGATCATTTGGGCCACCCACCATGATTATCCACACACTAAGCCCAATAGTGCTGGGAGTAAGGGGTGTATTGGGAGAAACCCAAGTCTCACATTGACTAGAAATATAGTCTCATAAGAGTATATAATGATGAGACAATCATCACCTTACAAGCCGGTTTTGAGGGGTTGAGTTAGGCCCAAACCACATTCTAAGAACAATCCCCAACCCATGAACACGAATATGATCAACCCCAACTAGACTGTCGGTCACTGAAATACCCATCCATCTCTAAATTTCAGACCAAACAAGCAAAGAACATTTACAAAGATAAAACAAATGAATGATAGATTAACGTTCAACTAGAACTTTGAAGATCTGTAATAATCCTCTTGGCCACTAGAAAATCACGAGTCAGAAGCTTCATGATCAACAATTTCCAACCAAATACCCCTATCTTAGTAGGAACAAAAAGTCGACACATATTGTAAGAGCGTGTTGAATCACATTCAAAATTTTAAACAAAACTATACTTTATACTTTTGATGTTTTAGTTTTTCTTTTAGGTTTTAATATGAGCTTTTTTGTTTTGAAATCTCTCTTATTTTACAAAAGTTATACTAAAACGGTCATTTTAGTCAATTACATTGCTAATGCCATTAGTTGTAGCTTATGTTTAGTTCATTATCTTTAATATGTTTAAAAATGGTCTAATATTTTATCATTGAGTAGGGTTCAAGTTATTCCAATAGTAGTTTTTATAGAACTACTCTACATCCTAACCCTCGTTACCATTAGATTAAATTCAAATCAAAGATTAAAATTTAAAGTAACTTTATAAGCCACATTTAGCAGCATTAGTAACAAAACTCACAAATATAACTATTTTTGTCTATCTTTTGTAAAGCACGTGAAAATTGTTACTTGTTAAAGGGTGCACATAAAAGAACCCCAAGTGCTGAGCCCAATAATATTAGTGGGCTGAATTCAAAGCAACCTGTGTTGTGCTGGAAAATAGAAAACCAAAGCTAGATGAGAAGAATTGGACCAAAAAAAAAGCTAGATGAGAAGAAATATACTACATGGAGTTTTATTAAAGAAGCTCTACAATACAAGATATTAGGTCACTTTGTGTATAAATTCACTAACTCAACTCTTTTTGGCTCTAATATATTGTATTACAAGAAATATAAGAGTAACAAGCAAAGTTGATCCTCCTCCAAGAACCAAAGGTGGACAAGGATTCCATGGTCTTTTCGCACCTCCCTTATCTACTGGAGGAATATTTTCCTCTTCATTATTCTTCTTCTCTTCTGCTGCACTTTGCTCCGGTTCTGGAGTGTTAACAATAACCTCTTCTTTTTCTTTCTCTTCTTCCTTCACCTCCTCAATTCCTACTCCACACACCCCTTTTACCATTTCCATTTTTGGCATCACTATTTTCAACACTCCTTCTTCTTCTTCCTTATACTTAGCCTTTATCCTATCCAAAACCACCCCATCAGGGATTTTGAACTTCTTCTCAAACCCTTTGATTTTGAGCTCTTTTTTGAACGGTATCATCTGCATTTCTTGCACTTCCTTCTCCCCACTCACTGAAATCTTTTTACCATCTTTACTTATGTTGATTTCAATGTTCTCTTTCTTATATCCTTCATTAATTTTCACATCAACATCATAGGAATATTGTAAGAAGAGAAAATTAACATAGAATAAGTGAATAAAAGTTAGCTTATGAGTGAAGATACCTTTAAGATGTGCCGTGAGAGTGAATGTTGTATCAGTTTCTTTTGATAAGAAGACAGGTCCTGCTTTGTCTTTGGCAAACTGAAAATCAGAAATGGAAGTTGTGTCATCTCTGCTGGTTCTTGTGATCTTAAGCCCCAACTCAACCTCCATAAAACTTGATTCCTAAAAGGATGTGTGTGTTTCTATGATCAACCCATAGGTGAGCATTTCCCTAGTATTGTAGTTGTTTGTTTGTGAGAGCAAATTAAACTGTGCAAGTAAAGCACATATTCATTCCTTCACCACATAGTAATCTATGGAAAAAGAGTTGTTTAATTAGTATATATACATGTAGAATGTAAAGAAATTTTTATTTTATACTAACAGCTAATCAAAAATTGACATGTTATTAATAAAATTAATATCTTTCATTATATATATATATATATATATATATATATATATATATTAAGTATATGGAAATATTATGTTATAAGAAAAATATGTGGAACGTGAGAGCATATATTTTGAGAGCGACAACAATATATTTTAAAGAGTCAAAGAATGTCATCTTTCATCACATCACATGATATTATATATCATAAAAATATTATTGCCAATTTTTTTTCCGGTGACCTTTATAATTGTATCGAATCGGTCCTTTATATTTTTTGTGCGTCTCAAATTAGCTCTTTAATTATGTTTTAAAACGTTAGCAAAATTGACATTTTTTTCAATTCTCATCTAACACTGTTTAAAAAAATGCCTATGTTGTGCTGATGTATCTATTATTCATGTTTATGTTGCTGTATATAAAATATTACCCAAGTCATTTTTAATTATTTCATTAAAAATAAAAATTATCTATTTAGGTTGTTTATCTTCATCTTCATTAACTGAAATTCTACATCTTCACATATGATTTTTTTTTTAACGAAGATGGACGGAGAGGTCAACAATGTAAAAATTTTAATACTTAAAGGACCTAATTGGGAGAAATAAACATAAAAGACCGAATTGGGACAAATAAACATAAATGACCAAGTTGGTACAATTAAATAACTTAAATGACATCTCTCACTGTTGGTTGTCTTGGAAATTTCACCGACATGGGGACGTCATCTCTCGGGTTCGAACTCGGGTGTGACCAGTAGTAGTGTGTGCGTGGTGTTTATTTGCCATTTCATCTAAGTAGACAAACCCGAGAAGTAATTTTGTGTAATAAATATGAGCCAATTTTTGGTCAAATGAATAAATATGACCCGTGATAACTGTCCATGTAAGCTAAACAATGTCTAACATAGACACTATAATAGCCACACAGGACTTATTTTAACGGAGATAGACGAAAAGCTCAGCAATGTAACATTTTGAATACTTAAAAGATCAAACTAAGACAAAAAAAAGAAATAAAGAACCAATTCAATATAGTTAAATAACTTAAAGAACCTCGAAAATAATTTTACCAATATTGTATTATTATACTAAAGGAAAAATAATGAATCAGGTAATCAAAGTTTATACTGGAAAAGTGTAAATTTATTATATATATTGTTACAATTATAAGTACAATAAATCAGAGTGGTGCAGCGGAAGTGTGGTGGGCCCATAACCCACAGGTCCTAAGATCGAAACTTGGCTCTAATAAAAATGTTTTTATTGCATTATTCATTTATTTGTTTAAAAAATATTTTTTTTGCACCAAGTCCTTAGTTGTGTACAGTTTAATGTACCACACACAAACAATTACTAACCAAATGAGGGATACATATAGATGAAGGGCTATCTAGCAACTTACAATGAGAGAGATGTATTTATAATACCAGACTTATTTGAGCTCATTATTCAAATTCAATGATCTCAAAATATGAAATCACGTAGAAGACAATTACAATATGTTTAATTTATGTATTTAAATATATTAAAGTTTTATTTTTATTACATTTTTAGATATGCATGTGTGTAAAAAAATTTGCACCCTCTGATTCAGAGTCCTAGATCTGCCACTATCTTGTATATGCCAACTGTCCATGAAATGATAACATTCACAATACTAAATAATTTCACCCAATATCAATACAAAATAATTTTCACTAACTATCATCCTCTAAGAATGCTGCTATTTTTGAGTTTGGCTCTTTAATTAATAGTTTGGCTCTTCGTTTTCTGATTTTAATCGTTGAGTTAGCTAGGATGAAACTAATAAGGTTATTCACTCTCTTTTAAAGCAGTCCACAAAAATGACTTCTAGCTTCGTTAAACGTGGTTTCAAACAAGGTAATCAAAACCGGACCGGCCGGTTGAACCGGGAACCGGACACCAATCCGGTCCGGATGGCTCTGGAAACCGCGATGACCCAAAACCGGAAAATAAACAGGAGAACCGGTACTAAACCGCCAAAACCGGACAAAACCGAGTTCAAAACGGTTTGAGGCGGTTCAAAAATATTGAACTGCTTTCACTGCCTATGGTTGTTGCTGAGGAATGGAGGGTTCAACCCAAGCAATGTGGAACTAGCCTTAAGTAGTTATTATTGAATTATTCTCATACTCTTTTGTTTTTGATTTTTTTTTTTCCTTCTTGAACGCCACACTTTGTAGTTTGCAGTTTGCACAGTATTTAACTACTCACATGTGACCCACTCTTTATTAGATATCATTGCAATAAAACAATAACAAAAAATAGTTAAATAATCTTACAAATTATGGAAATAAATATATAGAATAATGAAAATGTACCGTAAACAATTAAACTGAGAAAACACATTTATAAAATTTATATATAATTCTTAAAAAAAAACAATGTAATGTTGTCAAAAAAACAATTTTATAGTTTTTATTAGAAACAAACAATATTATAAGTTATCACCATATATTACTATTATATTTAATTATTTAAATATTTTATAACCAACAACTTAGTCCTGGTAAAAAAATAAAGTAATGACTTGAATATATTGTTGTGTTGTCGAACTTAAGCTAAGTCTAATTTAATTTTTTTAGTGTGAAATTATGAATATTATGGTCTTATTTTGTTTTTTATCCTTGATATATTGTTATATAAATATTAAATAATATATTTAATTAATTCCGGTTCGACCCCCGATTCAATCGGTTGGACCCAAAGAACCTTGAACCGCTGCCTCTTCCGGTTCAATGTCCGGCCCGGTTTTAATTACTTTGGTTTCAAATAGCTTAGGTTATCCGTTACTATTTTCAATCAAGGGCGCCTGGATGTTTTCCTTCTATAACTTGTACCAGGAAAATCTAAAGAAAAATGTTTTGAACATCAATGCACCGGGAAAAAGGAGAAAAAGAATATGAGACGGAGACTTTGCAGCTTGCACATAGTGACAAACATAGGGGGGTGGGGTGTTTACATTTTTGTCAGCTTATGTGAAAATACAAGCAATTACGACAACAATGTTATTTTGACACTACCTACAATTACCTTAAAAAAAATATTAATTGCAGCTCTGGTTAGGCATTTTAATCAAATATTGTGATTAATTTTATTTTTTCTTGGATAGCTTAATTTAGATGAATGAAATGTGTGACCTGGTGGCTACTTTTGAAGTCACGGGGACCATTAACTCATTAAAGGGGAAGACATCCTTTTTGGTAAAGAGTCTAGGTTCATCCATGGCTCAATCAATCCTCTTCACGCATTGGATTGCATTGCATGATGAGTGTGTGACCAACTGGCCTTTTATTAAAGAGTCTAGGTTCATCCATATGTTATGTTAAGTTAAGGGGTTTGTTGATTTCAACTTTCATTAATATCCACCACGTCCCCACGGGATGCTTGTAGTTATCAATTTTTTTGGGTACATATGATGTTTATTAATTTTAGTACGCCTCCACTAATTGTTGTATTTAAATACCAACCAGTGCATTTACTCGTCCAATGCACTGGTAAAATCCTACCCCTAGAGGTAAACCACCTCCAAGATTGAAATTTGATGCAAATGATGTTCCTGATGGAGATCCAATTGAAAGATTTCAAGCTGGTCTTGACCAAATTAATATTCCGAGAGCTAAATGTGGATGATGGAAATCCAGATGTGGCGGGTGTTTACCAAGTAATTCAAGAGCTAAAAGAGAATGTTGGAAAAAGATCATCAAAAATCTAAAAAATAAAAATAAAAGAGGATGTTGGAAATCTAGGTAAACGAATAATTTCTGTTTGGTGTCTTTGGAAGACAATGAATAATTTCTGTTTCAATCATGAACAAACTCCTATTTATCAAATAAAGCTAAACATTTATTCTTATGCTAGCCTTCTTGATAGACACATTGGCCCTGACGCATGTGTTTGTCCAAACCCTTGGTGGGTATCTTGGCCTCCCATGAGAGGGGATGTAATGGTAGCAGTCTGGGAATCCCAACATCTATGGGGTTGGAGGATTATTCTGGACTGAGGATAGAAATTGGTTGTGGGGTTTCTATGGAAACATTGGATTATCTAATACTCTTCACACTGAACTCCTTGCTCTCTATAAAGGATTGAAGTTAGCATGGCACAAGAGATACAGAAGGATAACCTGTTACTTGGACTCCCATAATTCAATCCAATTGGTGTCTACAAGATTAAATCCAACACATCAATATGCTTCAATTATTCATAATATTAAGGACTTTTTTGCCAGAGATTGAGAAGTGCATTTGATTTACGCTTTGAGAGAAGACAATACTTGCGCTGATTTCTTGGCGAAGACATAACTGGAGAGATTTTGAGCACCCTCCCGTTGGCATCTCCAACCTTCTGAGGGTTGATGTTATTAGAGTTTTATTTTTGAGGGCATCTCCGACCAATACTTTATTTTAACAAAAATAAATGATGATTTAACAAAAAAAGTGTCTAACAACACTTTCTTGTGTTATACCCTCTCGGACGTGGGTTCAACTCCTGCTGCCGGCGTGAGGACCTCTTCGATAGGTGATCTGTAAGCTCTCAAAGAGCCGTGAGGCTCGTCCTGACCTTGGTGAGCCTCCGGAACCCAACTTTTTGTAACAAAAAAAATACCCTCTCTCTTGAGATGGTATGGGTCTCTTCCAGCTTAACCAATGTCATGGGTTCGAATCTAGCATTGAGCACGCAGTAATGTTAAATCTCTTGAGGGAAAGCTTTGCTGCCCATTGTGGTCCGACCTGGCTCGAGGGATGTCTCTCCAGTTGCGCGCGAAGGATACCCGGTTTATAAAAAAAAATACCCTCTCTGGACAAAACTTGTAAACATTTTAATGACAATTAAGTAAATCTGAGAAATAAAAAAATAATATGTATTGAAAAAATGATTAAAAATAATATAATAATTGTTTTTAACTTATTTATAATTCTTATTATTTTATTAAATTCATCAATTTCCTACGAATTCAAAAGAACTAATATTAAAATCTGAAATTGTTATTCTACATCCTTGTTGTCAAAAAATATAAAGGAGCCATTACAACACTATGGATAATATTGAAATGAGTACTTTAACAGCAGAATAAGTTATTTTATTAAGATAAAATCATCCCATAACAACAGTATTAATGTATACTTAACAGATGACACAGCATACATCCATACATATACATATACATATATAAGCAACATCAGGAAACATTCCAAAGCACTCAAATTAAAGTAAACTGGAAGATGAACTAATTACCAATACACACATAAAAAAGCATATTAATATATAGGACAAAGTATATATCAGCAGTGGTGTATTGTCAAAAAAAAAAAGTAGATAAATCGTCTTAAGTAATTGTTGTAAATTTACCTACTAAGTTGGTATTATTTTATGTTTTTAAAGCTCATGTCGTGCCACTGATCTGAATCTTCTCCTTTTCTCGGGTACAAATGTAGTCACTTCGTACAAATTTAAGTTATTTGTTCCACGTTCATCTTCATATTTTGCTGAACATGGCCCACTTGTGGGTGAACAACTCATCAAAAATAATGTTGAAGGTAATATTGACCATCTTGCTGAAAATGATGTTAGAGGACCCTATTAACAATGTTGTTGCTATCCTTAATGTCTTTCTTTATGGTCATGTTCATGGTGATCAGGTTAAAATTAAAATTACAATTGACGAAGCACATTATATGGATGACGATAAAAATGGCACTGGATATAACTAATTTCAAGTGTTGCCATTGGAATGTACTTTTGAGATTATCTTTTGTGTGTCAATTATGTCTATAAAACTTTATGGGTTGTAACCTTTTAATTAGTACTAGAACTTGCGATGTTTTATACATTTTCTATTGGCCAAATGAAATGAGTAGTATTTCTCATTTTAAATATCTAATGAAACATAAATATTTTGTTTTTTACAATCATAAATAATTTGTTAATGACATAAGCAACACACATATTATTAGAGGTAATAAATGGTGATTATAAATTTATTTAATCATCATAATTGTACCAAAATGAATATCACAAGTTTGAGATGATTTCATGGTATACAACATTCTCAGAGAATTTGTCAATTATAGAAAGGACAAACATTTAATGTTAAAGAGTTAACTATAAAAAGGAGAAATGGGTTGGAGGTTAGGTTTTCCCCTCATTAATGTCATTAAGAATGTAGTTGGATTATGTTCAATGGTATTTAATGGAAGAATACGGATACAACAGATTTGGGGATGGGCAGCTTTTTTTTTTGTCATGGGCAGTGTTTCTAAGCGCTGCTAAATTTGGTGCTGCTGATTCCACGCCCAAAATGGCCAGCGTTTAAGAAGCGCTGCTCATTGGTAGTCATAGGCAGCGTTTGCAGGGAGAAGCGCCGCTCATTCACTACAAGAAAACCCAGTATTTACGGCGGATTTTTGGCATTTCCGACGGATTTTTCAACATTACCGGCTGATTTTTTTAAAAAATAAAATAAAATATGTTTTTTTAAATAAAAAAATCTGCCGGAAAAATTTTGAGGGAAAAAAATCCGCCGGGAAATTTTGGAGGGATTTTCCGGCGGATTTCTTTTAATTTTTTTTTTAAAAATAAATCCGCCGGAAAAATTTAGAGGGAAAAAAATCCGCCGGAAAAATTTTGAGGTAAAAAAATCCGTCTATAAATATAACTTTCTCCTACACTCCTCTTATTCTTTCATTTAACTCCTTCTTTCATTCCCATTCTCTTCTACATTTTCTCTATCTTATCTTTCTTCTTCTTTCTCATACTCTCTAATCTTCAAAAATTTCTCTACATATCTCTCCTCTATAATTCTCCTTTCTTCTTCATTCTTCTTCATTCTCACTCCTTTATTCTTATTTCTTCTTCATTCTCACTCCTTCATTCTTATTTCTTCATACTTCCTCATTCTTATTCTCTCCTATATTATTTCTTCTCATATTCTCTTTTATTCCTTCCTACTTCAACATTACCATTCAATATTTTACTTCAAATTTGTTTTTTTTTTACTTTTTATTAAAATACATATTAAATATTAAAATTCGGAAAAACTAAAAAAAAATTAAAAATAAATAAATTTCGTGCGGATTTTTTTGAATTTCGATTTTTTGACTTTGGTATTTCCGGCGGATTTAGGTGCTTTTCCGACGGATTTTGCTTACTTTTCTGGCGGATTTTCCGAGGGGCTAAAATCCGTCGAAAATCGTTTGCTACCACGGTTTTACCGGCGGATAAAATCCGCCGGAAAGTCCAAATTTCCGGCAGATTTTGGTCGCCAGAAAAACCAGTTTTTCTTGTAGTGGTTTAACAATAGGCGGCGTTTTGTAAAAGGAAGCACTGCCCATTGTTAAAAGCACAAGGTGAATGGGCAGCGCTTGCAGGGAGAAGCGCTGCTCATTCACCTAGCGCGTTTAGCAATGGGCAACGCTTCATATTAAAAAACGCTGCCTATTGCTAAACGCACTAGGTGTTGCCCATTGTATAATTTTTTTATTTTTATTTTCCTATTTTTATGTATTTTCCTTTTTATATCTGATAATTTCCTGGTCATATATTTAGAAAACTCATATTAAAAAAATTAAATAGAACTTTTATTAATGAAGTTAGGTAAAGGCTTAAGAGAAGCCAAAACCATGAAAATTACAACTTTGTCCATAAATAAGGTTGAAGCAAATGGGCCACAATGACCTTTACATAACAAAAATTACATTATACTAAGATTACTTATAAATAAAAAATAGTGTACTAACACCAGTCATTACTCCAATCCTCCAAAGATTAGCTTGGCAAAAAAAACATTTCACCACTTTTTGAGTCATTACACCATGAATTCGACTTGTACTTATTCCAACCTGTTTCAAAAATTAGAAGAACCGAAAACACATGAGAAAAATAAAATAAAATAAAAACTATTACTTGCATAACCAACAATCTCATGTCCAAGAATCCAGAGAGCAGAAACAACATCATAAATTCATTGCTAACACCTAACATATTTATAAAAAACATGACCTCAAACTTGAAAAAATAACAGAATCTGTTGTTGAAAGTTGAAACCCTTAATTATATAAAATATAAAGCTACTTAGCAGCCGTGTGGAAACACCATCGAGATCCTTGTTTAGTTCACCAACTTCTTCGTCCTCGTTTGCCCTCGCTTTCGGCTTCTCTTTCCTCCCCATGTTACTCTAGAGTTCATAGATGCAAACCCTGATAATACCCAGCTCTGTAAGTTTGTCAAAAAAAAAGAAACAAATGCAATGGTAAGTAATTTTTTATTTTCAAAAATTTGATAAGGGAAAGACGAAATGGTGTTTGTGCTGAAGAAGGGGAATGATTCTTTTGTGGGTTGGTGTTGAAGAGTAGAAGAGAAGAATCTTGTGAAGTGAGGGAGAAAAAAAGAGAGGGTTGGGTTCGTGAGAGAGAGAAGACAGAGAAGGGTGTGAGAGGAATTATTCAGGTGAAAGGAAATGTGTCTTTCGTGTTTTCTCAATGGGTAGCGCTTTGGATAAAAGTGCTACTCATTTAGTTCCGTGTTTTCTTAATAGGCAGCATTTGATAAAAAGTGCTGCCCATCACCAGCGTGTTCTTAGCAATCGGCAGCGTTTGCCTGCTAAACGCTGCCCATCACCCAACGTGTTCTTAGCAATAGACAGTGTTTGCCTGCTAAACGCTGCCCATCACCCAGCGTGTTTTTAGCAATAGGCAGCGTTTGCCTACTAAACGCTGCCCATCACCCAGCGTGTTCTTAGCAATAGGCAGCGTTTGCCTATAAAGCGCTGCCCATCACCCAGCGCGTTCTCAGCATTAGGCAGCGTTTCATTTCAAGCGCTGCTCATTGGAGGACCTTTTTCTCCTATAAGTAGCGCTTTTATCCCAAGCGCTGCCCATTCCTAACATTGCGTAGCGTTTAATAAGGAAGCGCTGCTAATGGATGCGCTCTTTTTTCCAACTTTTGGCGGAGTGGAAGCATAGATGAGGTGGAGGTTAGGTTATATTGTCATTAATGTCATTAATAATGTAGTTGTATTAGGTTAGGTTATGTGTAGTATAAGCTGCATTCATACTTCATGTATGGTTGTGAAGCACGAAATAAAGTTGTCTTAATGAGGGTAGTCCACGGTGTGGTGTAGCTTCATGTAATGCATGCCATATGACCCAACTATGCCACAATGAATTTGCTGTATGAAATGTAGTTTTCAACTTCCCACCTCAATGATGAAAAGTAGATCTTGCATTATAAAGGGGGGATTAGCATTACAGATCAATTTCTAAAAATAACAGTGCTTTTGATAACAAAATACAAATTAAAAGTGCCTAAGAAACAATCTCATTCTTCCAAACTGTAACTGTAGAGTTACTGCTGTTTTGAATTTCATAGAGCCTACAAAACAAAAGTGGCACAACTTAACATGTTATTACATTCATCATTCACTTAACAATAGAAATCAGTACTAATCCGAAAATTGTCTTCAATAAGATAAGACGCAGAATGAACTTCCAATCTTTATCAGGACTTAGTTGTGCAAATTAATGTAGCATTAGAGAGTTATAAAAAGTAGTAACATGGATTAATCTTTATATTGTATATGGCTTTTCTATCTTTATTCAACAGAAAATAACCATCAGTTAAAATGCTTTTCTAGTATGAATTTGTTGTTGTTAATAAATTTTAGTGGATGCCTTATCCTTGTTTAGTTTATGTTTATGATAGATTTACATCCATTGGATTTCTAAGGTAGTTTTTATGTTCATTCTTAGAGGGTTTTAAAGAAAATACAACTTACCTTGTGTGAGGTTGGAGTTTTTTCTGTGCTTGCTTGGTAATCCATAAACTACTCAAGCTGAAAAGAAAAGGGAAAAAGGTAATAAATAGTTACAACCATATTTTCAAAAAAAAAAATCCTACAATTATTGAAATAAAAAGGGAACAACGTGCAACCCACCGGCTCCTTGAAAATGCAGGACTTCTTTGGCTCCTTCAAAGGCTAACAGTAATTCTTTGTTACTCTCAAGAAATTGGATTTGGATTCAGTGCATTCGGTTGTGGTGCATTCAGGTGCATTCGAGAAACATGTGTCTATCTCTCTCCTCACATCCTTTATATTATTTTTTACATATCAAATATTTAATGCATTTAGCGGTTCAAATACACTTGAATGCACCTGAATGCACCACAACCGAATGCACCGAATCCGAATCCCAAGAAACATGGATGCTGGGAACTGATGAGTGAGGGAGAAAGAAGAGAAACATGTGTTTTTTAATAAGAATGTGCTGAACCGAAAAATGAGTTAAAAAAACTACATTAAAATGGAAAGATAGAAGATGAAGCTAGTTGCTGGGAAAAAACAGAAAAAAGCTTAAAAGAAGGGGAAAAAACCTAGTCAAACATGAAGCTTGAACAGACAATATAGTGACACTAACAAATGAAAAAGAAAAACAGGTTACCTTTGATGTGGTCCTTCTCTGCTGTTATGGAGACTAATGAAGGAAAGAAGAAAACGTCCCTGCAATTCGCAAAAAACACAACAAAGTCTTGGTACATGTTGAGGCTAATAAAAGCATTCCATCAACAAAGTGAAGTGGAGAAGAAGTGAGACTGATAAAAACTTTCCTGCTCTTTAACTTCTTCCTTAAATCTGAAAAAATTACAGTGGTGATTGAACATAATCCAACTACACCAAGAGAAGTCATAGTTGAGACTGGAACAAAAAGCTAGCTAAGTTTTCATTTAGAAAAATCTATGGAAATCAAAACAGAGATGAGATAGGAAGAAAATCAACACACCAGCAAGGAAGAAGAAGGATTGGCCGCGATTTTTGTTCCCGGTGCGTTCGTCATCGGAGGAAGGTGGTCGATCATGAAATTTCTTGGATATGAGCGTAGATCGCAACGGGGGGGAAGAGATAGGTGGTGGTTTCAAGGCTAGTGGGGATCAAACGGTTGTGGACCATGGTAGAGAAGTGAGTGGATGGTGGTGGTGGTTTGAAATTTGAAAGGAAGAAGAAGAGTGTTGGATGGAGAGAAAAAGAGGTCGGTTCTTTTTTTTTTCTTTGAAGAGAAGATAGAAGATGATGGAGTACTTAGTTAGGTATGGTGGCTATAAATGCAATTAGTAATGTGGGTGGTAGTTGGAACCATATATTAGTGATAGATAGATGAACTGCAACGCATATGTAGGAGTAGTAGTTATTGTGGATGTCCACCATAGACCACATTTAACTTATAATCTACCATAAAACTCACCTTTGCATGAATGTAAGAATGCAACTCTCCCCCTTGAAATATGAAAAGTCCATATTGCTTTATAATTAAAGGGGGCGATGCTGATGTTGAACTTGGAAGAAAATATTTATTTTTTATGCTTTTAGTGAATGTAATAGTATGTTTTTTTACGTTTATATCATAGTTTGTCGTATTTTATTATATATATATATATATATATATATATATCGCACCAAGTAAACAGGTTTATCAAGTTGCTACGGGATAAATCATTATCAAGTAAACATGTTTAGCAATGCTAACAACAGAGGCGAGTGAGAGACTAGTATGGATAATATTGAAATAAGTACTTATACGGCAGAATAAGTTATTTTATTAAGATAAAATCATCCCATAACAACAGTATTGTGTACTTAATAGATGACACAGCATACATCCATACATATATATATACATACATATAAGCAACATTCAGGAAACATTCCAAAGCACTCAAATTACCAATACACACATAAAAAAGCATATTAATATATAGGACAAAGTATATATCAGTATTAATGGATGCTTGTGTGCTTAATTATATGGTGCATCAGCCAAAGAGATGGTGGTGCTTCTTCTTTCCATGTGCTTCCTCTTCTTCCTCCTTTGCTTCCTTTTTCTCATGATGCTCATGAAAGGCAAATCCACCAGATCCCACTGCAGCTGCTGCTGCAATCTCCTCTTCTATCTTATGCCTGTGAGCATTCTCTGGGTCCTTCTCTTCCTCGTGCTTCTCATGCTATCAAACCAATTACAACAAATTAAAATGAATCAAATTATATTTTAAATTAATTTTGTCTCAAAAAGTGAATGTTTAATGTCCATGAGATTACTGATTATACCAAAGTGTATAACAATTTTATCCTTTTAATTTTGTAAAATTAAATATTTATTATTAATACATAAATTAATCAATAAGCAATGGTAAAGAAAATTAATTACCAAGGCATAAGCACCAGCAGCTGTAGCACCTAACTCACCAAGGTGCTCATGATGCTTGTGATGCTTCTCCTCCTTCTTATAATCAACCTCATCACGCCGATCAGCATCACCACCATAGTCACCACCGTACCCACCGGTTGTTGTTTTAGTGTCAGAATATCCACCACTACCATAGCCACCACCAGAAGGCCGATCAGCATCACCACCATAGCCACCGGTTGTTGTTTTAGTGTCAGAATATCCACCACCACCATAGGAACCACCAGAAGGCCGATCAGCATCACCGCCATAGCCACCACCACCACCGTAGCCACCGGTTGTTGTTTTGGTGTCAGAATATCCATCACCACCATAACCACCACCACCACCACGAGAAGGCTCATCAGTAGAGTAATTAGCTGTTTTGTCGACGTTATACCCAGTTTCATTATAGCCACCACCAACAGAAGACTCATCAGTGGTGTATGATGATTTGTTGTAGGCACCTCCACCAGTGGCTGTAGCTGTCTTGTTGTAACCAGTTTCATAGTCACCACCACCAGAAAACTCATCACTGGTGTTAGTATATGATGATGGTTTTTTGTAACCAGAGTCATTGTTATAGTCATCATCACCACCAGAATATGATGATTTTTTGTTGTAACCTGCAGAGTCATCGGTTTCTATAGGTTTGTTATCCTCATCCTTGTGGTGATGGAAGAGGCCATGGTGGTGCTTCTCTTCAGACATGGTGAGTACAAGAAGAAAGTGATTATGGAAATGAAATGGGTCTAAGGTGTGTGTGTGGGGATATGATGGTTGGAGAGGACTGGTTACCTATTTATAATGTGACATTCATCATGTTAGATAGATATTATGCTGGTTAAGTTCCTGAATTTCTGGTAAGACATAAATGATCTAGTTGAATTTTGAAGAAATTTGGGCCCTTCCATGCTTTATGGGTTACTTTTTTCATGTCTGTTTTTTTGTTTTTAGTACTTAAACCATTACTAACTAGTCTCCACATATCATGATAATTTGTAGCAATTACGGCAAACTCAATAATAAATCATATATACTTGAAGGGGCACAGTTTTATTTTTATAGAGACTAAAATGGATAAAACGTAAATTTGTAAAGATGAAAAGTAAGATTTTATTTTTATAGAAATTGTTGTGTGATTATGTCAAAAAAAGAAAAGAAATGGTTGTGTGACTCATGCCCTTGTGATAAGTCTACATTGCATATAGTTTTGTTGGTCCAAAACAAGGTGTTTTTATATCGAATTTTGGAAATTACATTGATCTTGGACCACAAAATGTCTCATTTGTCATAACCATAATTTTCAGGTGCAAATGGATGTTTTGGATCATGTTAAAGCTTGAAAGAATGAGTTGAGTTGCTAAAAGTTGTGTCGTGCACCAAGGATCCTCCTGCATAGCATTTGGAGCGCCTACTAATTCAAAGATCTGCTACAAAGCGCCCAAACGCTTCTGCATGCGTTTGGGGCGCTTCTGCATCTGCTGCTTCTGTCTGTCATGCGCCTAAGCTCTTCTGCATGCGTTTGGGGCGCTTCTGTATCTGCTGCTTCTGTCTGCCATGCGCCTAAGCGCTTCTGCATGCGTTTGGGGCGCTTTTGCATCTGATGCTACTGTTTGTCATGCGCTTGGAGCGCTTCCTTATCTGATGCTTCTGTCTGTCATGCGTCCAAGCGTTTCTGTCGTGCGTTGGGGGGCTTTTGCTCTGCAATTTGGTTTAAAGTTGCGATTTTCATCTAACTTAGGGATCTTTTTACCACTTTGTTGACCTAAATTAGAGAGAGCATGGGTGGCGACCAGGGACTCAACTCCCTCCATCACCATTGAAGATTCAAGGCTTGGGAACAAGATTTTGGAGCTTCAATGTGGTCATTCTCTCCATTAAGTTTGGTTTTCTGCTTTCTTTCTTCTTTATCTATGTCTAGCTAAATCTTTTGTTACTTTATGTGTTTAATCTATGTTTTTAATGCTTTTCATAATTTGATCACCCATGGAATGATTTATGGTTCATCTATGGAATGAAAGTTTATATTTGAATGCTTTAGATTGAATGTCTTTAATTCTTAGTCTATAAATAGCCTAGGAGTTGTTGTATCTTGCAAATCATTGATTCTAATGCTTGTTGTCAACTTTACTCACCTATGACGTCTTCTCGTTATATAGACACAGTGATTTTTTTGTTATGATATTTCAGTAATTCAGTTTGTATCTACAAGTATTGTGAGCATTAATCTTAAGGGTTGACCTAATGAAACATGACAAAATTTATATTTGACGAGTTTCAGATTCAAGTCTTCACTAGTCTTTTTAAGAGTGAAATAAATGAATTTTTTCGTAAGACAACGAACTTGAAAATTCTTTCTTTTTTCTTGAACTATATATGGATCCATTCACTCATCATATATTCTTCAATATAAAAAAATAAATAAAACAAATAATCAAATGTTTGCATTTACTTTTCTCCCCAAAAAAAGTAAATATCATGACTTTTTTGTAACAAAAAGAACAGCAAAATGTCGGCACGTCATTGTCAATTTACTCTTTTTTTTATGAAAAGCTTTTACGTATTTTTGGTTTCAATAATTGTCATAAAACTATATCAACATATTAATAACTGACTTGAAAAATAAGTTAAAGAAATGATGATTCGACTAACAACATAGCAACATACTTTTTAATTTTTTGAAAAACTTCTTTACAGAATTTACATTGTGTGTTTTGGTATTAATATATTTGTTTGAAATGTCAAAAAGAATTTTTAAAAATACGTATGTAAGGGAAAATCAATTTTTTGAAAAATGATCAATTGATATCGAAGCATGTTTTTTTTAACAATAAAAACTATATCGAAGCATGTTAATAATATATTATGTCAATATCAAAAAATACGTATTCATCCTATAAAAAAATAAATATATTCAAGAAATAAAAAAAATAAAGTTGGACAAAACATAATAATGTGTTGAGAAATAATGTCAGGGGAAGCAGATAATGTGAGCAATAAAAAGGAAGCGGATAATATGGATAGTGATTTGGAATGGGACCCATTTTAATGGCAGTTGCTAGTTGAATTGTTGGTTAGTGTCGGTAGCAAAGGATATTCCATCCCAAATCCAATGTCCAAATATCTATGTGGACATCTTTAAATATATATTTAGATATTTTTAGTAGTATTTTAGGAATCGAACCAATGGAATGATTCAATTGGCTAAATCACGATCCAACACCATTTCCTATTTTAGATATTTGAGCGACTCGACTATAGCTTTATCTGAGTTTGAGCAATTTAAAACGATTAATAAACCATGATTTTGAGGTCTCGCCGATTCAGATCTGGTTTTTAAAAACATTGATTTTTAGGATTTACTTAGTGAAATATATTTTAAAAATTTGTTTAACTTTTTTTATAAAAAATTGGAGAAGGGAAAATTTAAATAATCGAAGTGGCACTAATAGTCATTTTACAATTGTTCCCGAAAGAATTTGAACTAAGCACCTTTGTTCCCGAAAGAATTTGAACTAAGTACCTTAAGGATACAAGGCTAATCTCTTACTGAGCTAGCATTATCAAGTGTAATTTGTTTAACTTACGAACAAGAACATAAAAACGAATACAAGAGCGCGAATATACAACCATTAGTCCAATACTCATCACATCCAAAATTGTTTTCTTTCTTGGTATGGGAATGAAAATAAATATCCAATTCCACTCTTTTGCGGATTTCGAAATAATTTGTCAATATCCACATACTCTTTCTAACACTCTTCATAATTGGTTACAATTCAATCGAGAGTTTCGCCATTTTAAATACGAGATGTGTAATTTTTTTAACAAAGAGATGTATAAAATTTTGTGTCTGTTTGATTATACTTTTTAATATCAATTTTCTATTTTTAAATAGTTAACAAAGAACAAAATTTGTTTTTTCTCTCATTTTTTAAAAAACTAGAAAATTGTTTTAAAATTTAATCAAACACGGATTGCTTTTAACTTTAGAAACAAAATTTGTCTTTGTTAAAAAAAAGAAACAAAATTTGTGTTAACTTAACTTTTTGAGTTAACATATAATTAAAGGCATTATAAGTAAGTGTTGGTCAAAAGTGAACCATATATTTTTTTAAACCAATGTATTTCCTGCGCACGCAACTGGAGAGACTAATCCTCCGAGGTATTGAGATTTATTTAAGGGGTTGACCTCTCCCAAGAGGTATTTTTCTATACGCAGCCAGTGATCGAACCCTTGACCAAATGGTTAATGAGCCCAAGTATCTACCACTTGTGTTATACCATGTTGGTAAAGTGAACCATATTTGTTCCCATTTTTATGAAGTTTTGTGTATACTTTACTGTTAAACAAATATTTTTAGGTATTCCTCGAAATTATTTTTTATTTATCGTTTTTAAAAGTTTAATGCAATATTAACTATTGTTTTGTCAATAATATCTTTAATTATTTATTGCAATAGACGAATATGTAGAATAAAAATTAAATTGTTAAGAGTATTAAGTGTCAAAGAGTATAAATTAGTGTCTCTCAATGTTGGTTGTCTTCTTAATTTCAGCAACATGTCGACGTTAGCTCTTAAGTTCGAATTCGAGTGTGATCACCAGTGAGTGTGTGTGGTGTTTATTTGTAATTTTATCTAATTGGGAAAATGAGCATAAATTAGTAGTATATTGAAGGTTAAACTTAATTGTGAGAGTTGAATTGATTGAAGCTTGGAGTTTGATTGGAAGGTTGTGGTTGTGACCAAAATTGGAGCCACGTTGTGACACCGCGTATATTAATTGATTAATCAAAAGAAGTTGAGATTGTGGTAGGGTTTGTTTGCTTTAGCGTAAGACAACGCTCCTGCATCGCATTACGTGTTATTTTTTTTGATGTTGAAGGTAACGTGTTCTATTACATTTTTTATAACTCATTACCTTTTGTTTCTTTTATTATATGGATAATTCTTTAGCCAATTACATAAATTTGTTTGGTTTAGAATTCGGCAATAATATGCTACCACCGATCTCAAATATAAGTAATACAAAACTCATGTTTGAACATCTAAAATATAAGCAATTTTTAATCAATTTTACCTTTACTAATGACACGATTCTTAAAATATATATTACCCAATTAATTTAAGTTTTATTTTTCAATAATCCTTTTACTCCATGGAAACAAATACCCATGAGGAGTAGTTTAGGGAATGGAATGGAATTACATTTTTATTATTTTTAAAAAATTAAATATAATTAATTAATTTTGTTAAAGAGTGTAAGCTTGATGACTACATGCAATTGATATATCTTACTAAAACGATCATGAAATGGAAAGACGAAAGAATCATTGAGACGTGTTAAAGTGATGATGAAACCAAAGTTTTATGTGTATAATGAAGTTAACTTAGCTCAATATGGTTGAAAGGAGTCATATGAGCTGTTTAGGGACAAGGGTGGAAGCTCAAGAAGTGAACAAAAGTCTCAAAAATGAAATGAAAATTAAAATATGTATTTTTTTGGAAACCAGGCTCCATGCATAAGTGTTTGTTTTTTTTATCAGAGCTCAAATGTTGGCTAAGTTTCGCGTTTGTGTTTGCCCATGTTTGAGTATGGGTTTCTACCATGCTCAAGCGTGGGATAAATAATATGTTTTTTTTTTGCAATACGCGAACTACCAAATGTCACTCCAACACATGCAAAATGGCAAATCAGCATTTGAGTGTTCTAGAAGCCATGTCAAAGTGTCTATGGAATGCTTCAACCCCCTCCACCCCACACTTTAGCATGGAAACTAAAACCTAGAATTTTTTTTGTTTTGTGTTCTCATCCCGGTCGAAATGGCGTTTTAGCCCTAATTTAGGATCCTAATCAACAAAAGTCATCAAAAATACAATCACACACAAGCACATGCTCATACATACTAGTTAGAGGTTAGAAAAACAAGGATGTTAAACCTATTGTACGTAGAAGGGAATAAAAATATATTCTCCATAAATATCCATAAATTCAAACAATTTTTTATTTATTTAATGTATATATATACCATGACATTTTATATCACTACACATAGATCAACTTTTTTACCTGCCATAAACCGGTAGTTTCCTACTAGCAAAACAAATGCATCCCATACAATAAAAAAGAAACTAGCACTTTATGGGAGAGGGGAGTGGAACTGTGTTTTTGTTGGCATAGAGAAGAGGGGGGGAAGTGGGGGATGGGAGGAGGTGTAAGGGCATTTTTGGAAAAACTCAGAAAATGGGATGCAAAAATGAAAAACATGAGGTGTGAGAATCAATAGCCATCAAGTAATATTGAGCGAAGATGACGAAAATTCATAAGTCTGCACTTAAAGCCATGTTTGTAATAAGATCCAAACTCAACAATACAAAATTTATTTAGTATACTGCATTTGATTCCTACTAAAAGAGGACAAAGTCATCCGCAAGGCCTAGCACAACTGATAAATGTTGAAATTGTTAAGCTAGATAAATCGAGTGGCAAGTACTATTTGAAACTCACACATCTGTGTAAATTTCAAGCCCAAGCAACACTTGTCACTCCGTCAAAGAAAAAGGACAAAGCCCCCCAACCCATAACTATTAATGCATGTATCTTACAACCCAATTTGACCTTAAAATTATTTCTTGTTCGAATGCTGAATTAGAGGTAATAAAGCTTGGAATTGTAAAACAGCTTTTTTTTGTTACATGTAAAACGACTTTAGTGTGTGTTTGGACTGGCGGTGGTGCTCCCACGTCCAGCTAGAATCACGGAAACTTTTTCACGGTACTGTTGAAGCAACGAATTGGAGCTTCTGGATTTCCACAGTAAGCTAGAATCATATGCTTAATGGTAGATCACAATGCCATTCACCGCATCTTACTGTAGATTTTAGATTTACTACCATGAGTGGCCGTTAGTAAATCTAATTGTTCGACACTAGAAGGTGCATGTGTTACACATCCCTCAGTTGACCTCAAACCATGCAAGCATATGATCAATTATTGAGTAATAGCAAGTGACCTTGAGGGCATCGATTATGACTTATGAGCAGCATCACAGTTGCCACATCATTGGCGGATTTACATGGTGTTCCTGGTGTTTTCAGGAAGAAACACTCCCCTCTTAGTGAAAAACGAACATACTAACCAACTAAACCACTTCATTTCGTTGGTTCTGTTGTGTAATATATAATACTTAACCAATTCTATTATATTATTACTAATAAAAGTGATTTTCCCTGTTTTAATTATATCTTTTTTTTCACGGATCCTATTAATTATATTTATTTATTATTTACTTTTGTACTTACATGTGTTATTAAATCATTGAAGACATACAACACCCTATTTTATTGTTGGAACATTACTTTATTGTTATTTTTTTTTGTAAAATCGTACAACTGTTAAATTATTGAAGAAAAATGAACACCCTATTTTAAAATCCTGGATCCGCCATTGCATATAGGGTCATGTGTGACCTAGACATTGTTGCCAAACATGCACCCATGGTTCCTCTTTTTCCCGCACAATACTATATGTGTGCTTACCAAACAACTTCAATTACTTGCAATTCGTTCAAAACCCCCCAACCAAAAAAAGAAAGCAAATTATAAATCGTGTTGAGTCGAATAGACGAGAATTAACATAATCAGGAACTCGGACAGAAAAAAATACTTAAGAGCTCAAACATTAACAGGTTTACTGGTGAATTTTTTAAAGTTGCCTCTGCTAATTAAACAATCAACTGTCTTATAGCTCTGGTTCTTCTGCATAAATCTTGTAATAACTACACAAAAAAGTATGAATTAAGTTGAAGAAGCAGTTTGATCCTCCTATCCAATCATGTATCATGTATGTGATCCAACAATCCAATAGACAACCTGTCTTCATTTTAACTGAAAAAAGTAGCAAGGAACTTCGAGGGGCGGATTTATGGGGAGAAGGACAAGTCCCATAAAGATATCCTGAAGCAAGTATTCAGCTATAATGGTTCTTACCATGGTTATTGGTTCACTTTGAGGCTGGTTTCTATGCGTTGAACTAGCTGATCTGCTGTTAGTGCTCCCTCCTGAAAAATATAAAAACCAAAATTTAATCTTACTAAGGGAAGATAATTGCTAAAATAGCAGTCGACATTTTAGCTTTCTTTTGTCTTGTCAAATATACAAAACATTTATGTAGCTTCACAATGTTCGGTAGTCACAGTGAACATTTTGTATGTCAAACAACAGATTCAGCACAGTTAAGGCAGTCTACCATTTGACTAGATGCAACTGAATGTTGACAATATTTGTATATACCAAAAGTGTATGATAGGATTTCAGATAAGTGAGAACTTATAAGAATAAGAAAAGGCCGAAAACAGCCAAAAACCAGGTATTTCTAGCTATATTCTTTCACTTGTTCAAATATGATGTTGGAAGAAAGCATTTAAAATAACTAAATTACACAACCATATGCTATTGATGTACTTTAAGCATTCTTGCATTGAAGCACCGATTAGGTTCTAATCATAGCAACCTCATTTTCATTATGTTGAAGTTAGCAAGTGTTAGCGAGTAGTGAGTAGTGATTATAGAGATGAATGAGCCAACTTCTAGTTTTAATTAAAATTTAAAACTAAAAGTACAAACTAGATGATTCCTTTACATGACTACAAGCAACTGGGAAGTCTTTGTAATGATCCCAACACTAGGCCAAAATGATTTCCATATATTTCCCAAATGTAGTATTATTATGATGGTTTGTGACCTTTACATCCCAATTTTCATGTATCAAGTTTTCCACTGAAAAACTATCTATTTCAAATTTTCAACAAAATTGAAGAAGACTAGAAGAACAGTGATAGTTCTAACAATGTCAGAACATTGCGGTGGTGCTTATGCAAATACAGTTATAAATAGAAAAGGAAGTCTCAAATACAGTATCAAGATTTAAATTTAAATGCTATATCATGTAATTTTATGCCAATGCAAAAGCAGCAGATAAGGCTTCTGCATAGATAAGTCTTCTGAATATTATAAGGTGTGACAAATAGTTGACCACCATATTCAAAGAAGGCATAATTCAGGGAAAAATATATAACCCAACTTACAAAGCGATCATGGGGCTTTCCATCCTTGAACACGATCAAAGTTGGCAATGCCTCAATTTTGTACTTGTCAGCAAGGCTAGGATACTTTTCCGTATCAATCTTCACTACTTGTATCTGATCTATAAGCCGAGTACTTACTTCTTCAAGTACGGGAACCATAAATTGGCAAGGACCACACCTGGTTTGGGCTACTCATTAGATGTAATGATATAAATAGATAAAACAGTTAAGAGCTGAAACATTACCGGTTGAGAAAAGGGGATTTTGGATGCAACATGAAGAGGTAAGAAAAGGGAAAATACAGAGGGAGAAAAGTTACCAGGTTGCATAGAAGTCAACCAAAACAGGCTTCTCAGAGTTAGCAAGCAAATCATCAAAAGAAGAAAAGCTTTGTTTCTTTGCTTGGACCTACAAAAAACAATGGAAAATGCTGGTCAGTTCTCAAATGCCATATAATATCACACTCAATGCAGAAGCAGAAAAGAACAATTTAAGAGATGTGAGTGCAAGCATGGATGGACATGGCTCATCAGCCTTAAAACCAAACCAAAGTTTCAATGCATTTTATAACAACTGCAAATTCTGGTTATGAAGGGGGCGTCAAACCAATATAGGGAGAAAAAACTCAATTAAGCACTTACAATAAGCATTTATCATATGAAAATTGATGCGATAAGCGCTTAAATTCAGTAAGTATTTGTTCCTAGATATGCACACTGAAAAACTATTTGCATTTGCAGCATGGCTTATATATATATAAGCCAAAAAAAAGTCTTCTAAACATTCCTGTAGTCCACATCTACATACTGTTAGGTAATATGATCAATAAACGAGGGAAACAAGCCAAAGCATTATGAAGAATCGAAGATATCCAAGGAAAGAAAACCCCCAAATATCTTGGAATGCAACAAATGAGACGCTATTTAATCCAAATGGGGCAGAATCAGCAAATTCATCCATTTTAGATGCATATAGTTTCAAAATGAAGCTGGCAATAGAAAAAATGTTCGCAAACAACTCGAATTTTTCAATAGGCTCGATGTTCCATGAACTAAAACGACTATAATATGCATAAAATAATAAAATTAGAATAACCGTACGCTCTTCTTCAAATGAAGAAGGTCGTACTCCACATAATGATAATCGTTGTAGCAAATGAAAGTAAAAAGTTTAGGTTATAATTACCAGAGGAAGGAAACGAGGTGGCGAGGAAGCGGGAAGGTGGGGAGTCACTATCCGAAGAAAGCGAGTGCGAACAGGAAATTGCAGCTTCGTGGAAGAAGATGCAGATGCAGCTCCCACACGCGTGGAAGTGTTCAGAGAAGTGATTACGGAGGAAGCTGAAACGGAGAGCGCCATAACGATGCGAACGAGAAATACAAGAATTGGATTGGGTAATGTCAAAGAAGAAAAAAACAATGAAGTGCACAACGGAAATAAAATAAAGGATAATTATCTGAAGGAAACGAAGCAATTAGCTTAACTGGACTTGTCACGTTGCTCTCACTCTCATTCTCAATCGTTTCTCTTTTTCCTATTTTTCAATTTTAAAATTAATAAATCAATAATTTTTATGACAAAATTTAATAAATTAATAATAAATAAATAAATAAAGCAAATGCATTTTCTTTTTTTAAGTCAAAGATAATTTCATTGGCGAAAGTTTGATAAATCTGTTTACACCTAAAATAATAGTTCAACAAGATATCGCCATGGAGTGCCTTTGCCTTTGGGGGAGTCTCTTCTAAAGCCTTTATCATGTAATGCAAATAACAACATAAGAAATGAAATGTCTCTAATATATATGTCAAACATTGGGATTACACTAACACATCCATCTGTCAATATCTCTAACTACCGTGATTGTAGCGTATTTTGATTTGATTGCTGGACAGCTTGATTACGTTGAGAACACCTTTACCTTTCCACATCACGAATGCATGCATTTCAATTCCTTTTCATTATACAATTCAATATACAGAATGGCTTACATGTCTCCTAGTACTTTCACCAACAAAAAAAACATGTCTACTTGTAGTGGTACAGAATGAAACAACACTCGCAATACTAAACACTCGAAATCCCCACCTTGATGGGCATTTATGGTTAGCCTCGTTATCTGATGTACTAAATTGCTGATAAACCTCCAGAACTACTGCTGATAACAATAGAATACATGAAAAGTTCAAAACCATGCCTGCCGCCGTAAAAATTCAGGCCACTGGAAGATCACCCATCACTTGTCAATGTGAAAGCCAGAACAACGATGGTGAGTGCAAAGACAATGGTGGCAGAACGAAACAAGCGTGCATATTTAATTGCAGTCTGATTCTTGCTCTCTTCACTGATTGGCTCAATCTCTTTGAGTAGTTCTCTCACGGCATCAATGTCCGAGTCCTTTGAAGCTTGGACGAGTCTACTTTGAATCTTCTCAAACTTACTCAAATTCCTATCTCTAGATTTAGCTTGTTGTGACCAGATAAAACCTGTCATCTTCCACAAGAGGATCCCAACATAAATTGCTACAATGCAGTCTACTGAGTAATGATGGCGTTCCCGTACTTCTCTTTGGGCACTGTGTAGTACAAGAAGCCATACAAGAGCTGAACTGAAACCTCCATACGCTTCCTGCAACCATTTTTAACAAATAAAAATCATGAATTAAGCTCCTATTTTAAATCAAACGCAAATAATCTCAAGATGATAAGACAATGCAGTAATCTTACTGTCCAAGCCATAGCTGTGAGTACAGCAACAAGCATGTGGCCACTGTACAGGAGGTCATTGCAGCCACCTCCAGCTTTCTTTAACAGACCAAACCATGAAGGTCCTTCTGAGGCCGTGGGTCGCAGAAAATCAATCAGAAAGTTCATTGAACCCCATTCTGGCTGATAGTCACCAACTGGTTTTCCAATGTCAACTAGGAAAGAAGAGTTTGTTAACTTTCTCAGTCTCAGACAAGCAAAATATAAGTAAAGCTGGACAGGTTCCTATAGAAGTAGAGGAAGTTGTAGATTTTAGATATATTTATGATCCAGCTTCATGATCCAACACCATTAAAAATAAAAACTTCTAACATTGTATTTATGGATACGTGTTCAAATAGTCATGCAGAATGTTCCGTTCAGATTTCCTAATATCAATTAAAATCTCATCAGAGAAACTCAAAGCTGATTGCAAATAATTTCCAGAGTCCAAAACCTAATTATTTTTCAGCTTCAATTTGAAAATCATTTTTTTATAGGAGATCAATAGTGTTCTCCACCCCCCCTCTCAAACCCACAACTATTTAGGTGTAGGTGAAGCGTCTTACCAACTGAGTTGTGCTTCGTTTTCATCGAAAATCACTCTGCCGAACAATGTTTGTGAAAATAAATTTAAAAGGATATTTTAATGAGCATCACAAGTCCTATGAATTTATTAATATAATGTGCCACAATGTAATACAAACACCCTGGAGTAAATCACTATAAAGTCTAAGAAATTTATAAGAGCAACAATGACTAGCATCCAGTGAAATAAAAATCTCCATACCATAAGCTTTATCTAGCTTTAACAACTGGCTGATGGCATTATGATCCGAAGCATAGGGAACATAATATTTCTGAGCCCATCGATGAGGATATCCCGGAACTCTGAACCGAGAATTAGCACACCAAGGACGCGCTGACGGCAGAATTGTAGATGCAAAAGTAATAGCACGAAGAAGGCGGCCAATTGCCATGGTAAACATGTATCTAGCACCTAGTCCAAGGCCCGGAGCTTTTACAGAACCAAATAGCACAGAGAATGCCAGCATCATAAACAACATCAAGAAATGGTGCAATCCAATAATACGAGCTCTTAAAATCTGAACAATTGAACCAGGAAGTTTCTCATTTAATGCCAAGAGAAACCACTGACCAGTATCTGGAAGAGGACGTGTATCCCTGTAAGAACAATATAAATCTTCATTCATTAAAAATAGAAAATACATTGCAGCAACATGAAGTTAGGTTTATATATCAAATAACACCAAACCATAATGATATGAAAATACTATATCAGGTAGTAGCAATTAATAATCATAATTAATAATTAATAATCATAAACATTCAATAATCATACACTAGAAGTTACTATCAAACAGAGATAGAGATCTGCTTAAAAAGTGTTCATCCAATGCTCAAACATTTAAAATTAAATTAGATACGAATTATAGCTTAGACAATCATTCAATAATGCATACAGTGTGCTAAGATCATATTCCTGCAAATTATTTAAAAAGAAAAAAAGTCGATCTACAAAGCACAATGAATGGTAGTTACTGGTGCCAGTCGAGGCCGAGCACGGCGGTGACGGAGCGAACGGAGAGGGCTTCAAAAAGGAGAGCCGCGAGCATGAAGAGCATTGACGCGAGGAAGGGGATCGCCGCTCGGAACTCCGCAGACCAGTGCCGGTAAGAGGGGACGCGGACCACGGCGGCGAGGGCGAGGACGGACCATAGCGCTGGTTGCAGCCGCGAGTGCCACACTGGAGATAGGTGGCGGAGGTAGTCGACGGCAATATAGGACATGGCAGCGACGCCGAGGCCGGCTGTCTGCGCCGGCGGCGTTGACCACCGCATCGAGAGAGTGTTAGAGTGAGTTGAAAAGTTGAAGCGAAGGCCGGATAGGGGGGTTGCGGCAATTTAGGGGAAGTTGGTAGGACCCACTTTGATCTTTAAGGCTTGTTTGGATTTGCTTATTTTTGAGTTTATGAAAAACAACTTATGGAAATAAATAAGTTTTTATGTTGATTCACAATGTCTCACCAACAAAAATTATATCTCCATAAGTTTTTTTTCAAAAACTAGCTTGACAAACTTATAAATAATACATAAAAACTAATTTATTCGCATAGACTCAAAATAAATTCTATCCAAACAGACCCTTATAGTATGCTCCTCACGCTTTGCCTATTTTAGACAATTACACCTATCGTGTATATAAAGTAAATCCAAAAATTAATCTAAATTTTTCAATCAAAAAAGTAATAATAATAAAATTAATCTAAATTTGCAATGTCATTAAAAATAGTTAAGTTCTCGACCACATTGAAAGTCATTTATATCATGTTTTTTGATTTGTTTTCCGTGTTAAAAAACTCTACAGTTATGCTGTATAACAATTAAACTCGTTTGCTTCAACAAAAAAAACAATTAAACTCTTAGTAAGTTGGTGAGAGGGAAAATAAAATAAAAATGGGTACTTGAGTTTCATCTTATCTTTTCTTGCTCAATTGAGTAGAAATGAAAGAAAATAAATGGTGTATACTTGCTAAATTATAAAAATAACTGTAAATTTTTATAAAAGAAATTAGATTTGGAATACAAACTTAAAAATTAATTTTTTGAGAAATTGTTACATATAGCAAGTGATTTTCACTTCTATCATTTGGGTTCAAATCATCTATACAAAATGTGATTTTGCCCATGGAGACCCACCACTTGCATCATTTGAGTTCAAATCATGATTATTATTTTTTTTGAGTAAATCATGATTATTTTATTTGTACTTTATACGTAACTAGTATGGTGGACCCGTGCGATGCACGGGTTGAAGTATATGTGTATATTTTAATTCTTGTGCAGCAGTCAAAAACCTCAGTTAATAAGTTATTCAAATTTGGTTTTCTTACAATATGAGGCGACGATATATGTAATTTTTGTTTTGTAAATGTTAGTTTTTTTGCACATCATTCGCGATGTTTGGGATGAGTGAGATATGTGAAATTTTAGATTTTCTAAACATCATTCATGATGTTTTTTTTTGTTACCATGTCGTTGGTGCGTAGTTTCCACCGGCTTTGCCGGTGACTAATCTGCGTCGGGGAACCTGGCTGGCCAATCATACATGATGTTTTGCCATTGTTAAAACCGACGATTTAACCTCTAAAATATGTGAAATAGAATATATTTTAGTATTGCAATTAAATGGTAAAGACAACGACGATTCATTTCCTGTGTCAAGTGTGGGATAAAAGTAAAAATTAAATTAAATACGTATTTGAGTTCACAACTTATGAAGACAATCGACATTTGTTTATTTTAAAAAAATTGATATTTTGAAAGATTAGTAATGTCATAAATTAGTAACGTCGAATACATCAGTCGATGGTTTTTTAATTCAACTTACGTATATTGGGCAACCGAAACAATATGTAATTTACGAAAAATAAAAACAAAATTTAATTATATGAAGTCATTTAGCTTGAAATACTTTTATTAGGGGTAACTACGGAATTATATGCAGTCATATTTTTTTTTTGAGATTAAAACTGTGGAGGGGAACTTCACAGCCCCTGGGGTGAGAGCAACATAGGTACACCCCCTCCCAAAGGGGATACTTTTCGGAAGGGATCGAGCCAGAGACCTCCTTGTGGAGTATCCCTGTACACACTCAATGCCCAACGGACCTAGCATGCTTCCACTAGGCCAAACCCCATTTGGTTATATGCAGTCATTTAGCTTAAAACATATTGACTCCGAATTGTGGACCATTCCGATTTTACTAATTTCTGCATGTTTGGAGTCCAGTCCGGGTAAGTCATTATACAGTTTGGATAAACATATAATGGAGCCTTTGATAAGAAAGAATAACTTGTCAAACTTTTATTGTGGAAAAATCTCACATCACATTAGTCGTAGATATAAGATTGTTATTTATATCCACACCAAAAAAGGTTAGATATTTATATGTGTTTCTCGATTATTGTTTTGTTAGATTTTTATAGTAAAAACAACACACTCTTTTTTATTTATATTTGAATGACAAAGTTAGGTTATAAAATTAATATTCTCTTTAAATAAACGTTTGAAGATGCAAAAGTATTACAAATAGTAAACGTTTGAACTCATTATGTGAAGAGGTAAAAATGTCATGGGAAGAGATTAAATGACAGCAAAAGGGAATTCAAGATGCAAAGCACAATCCCACATTTTTTGAGATTGTATTTATTAGTTTGCCTAGGTGATAAATGAAAGAATTCGAAATTGGCAGGTTTATAGCATTCTGAATTAGGTGCTAATTCATAGCATTTATTTGTTTTAATTAGTTGTCTTCTCTGTCCATTTTATGTTTTAAACGTTTTGATCAGAATCGTCCAAATATCAGTCGCAATTTTAAGGCTTGTAGACCGTTGGTTTTGTCTATGTGGAATGCCGTTCCAATCTCCACCGTCCGTGTAATGTGCGAATCCTATGTGTCATGCATCAAAGCGTTATGTGTTGACGTGGAATTGACGTCATAATGGTGTCAGCAGCACGAAAATGTGACGTGTCATTATTCATGGTTTAGTATAATTAAGATTAAGATTAAGATGACTATATAAGGTAAATTTTATTGAGACTATCCGTAAGAGTTAGCATAACTGCTAAAGCCAATATTGTTATACTAGACATTTTTCATAGTTATCAAGATTCAAAACGAGAATCCCCACATGTGTGAGTTTAGGTGTTTATCACTTCATTGGTAAATAATAATAATAATTGTTATTGGTTGGTGGTTTTCTATTGCGTTCAAGGTATGTGTTTCCTCTTGCTCGATACTTCGATTCTACTGCGTTTTGTATACCTTTTTTTTGACATATTATTTTTTTGGCTAAATTATAGTTTTGGTCCCCCTATTTTCATAAATACGGATATTTAGTCCCCTAATTTTAAAAAGCTCAGAACATTTAGTCCAAAGAGGAATTTTTCAAATTTTTTTGTTGATTTGGCATTCTAACCAAAAAATTCGCTGACATGGCACTCATTAAATGACGTGGCAGCTGACACAGCTTGTGCCACATCATTTAATAATACACATAGACATGCCACGTCATATTACAATATTTAAATAATTAAAGTAATTTATATTATTAACAAATAAATTATTAAAATAAAACATAAAAACAAATAACAATACTAAGGGTCTGTTTGGATAGAGCTTATTTTGAGCTTATGCAAAACAGCTTATGCAAATAAATAAGTTTTTATGTATCATTTCTAAGCTTTTCAAGGTAGTTTATGAAAAACAACTTATGGAGGTATAACTTTTATTTGTGAGAACTTATAGGTCAACATAAAAACTTATTTATCTCCATAAGCTCAAAAATAAGCTAATCCAAACGGACCCTAAATCAGAATTCAGTAAACCCAGAAAATCATCAGATGCTATCAAGATGCAAGAACACCATGGAACTTCAAAACCCAGAAAGAATAAATTTCTCACAATCGAACTTCAACGCAAATCTCCCTCTCTCTGTCTCTTCGTTTTTGCTTCTGAGATTAGGTGCGAACCAGGGAGAGAAAGATGTGATTTGTTGTTGCTCTGTGTTGTTTTTCTCAAAGGAAATGGAACGATGTGAACCAGAGAGAGAAAGGTGCGATTGAAGCTGGAAAGGGAAGGTAATAGAGAATCAGAGGAAGGTGTGGCTGTTTGGTATGATGTCGTCGCAGCGAGAGATGGAAGCCTCGCATAGGTAAGAAAAAGGACTGGGAAGGAACTGCATGGGGGCAAAGCGATTTCGATAGATCCAGAAGATTCACGCTCAAAATCAAAAACATAAATTGGGCTCGATTTGATTAAATGGAGGTTTCGATTTGATTTCAGAAAGAGGGTTTCGTTTTCACAAATTCCAAAACGGGCATGGAAGTTGTGAACGATGAATGTTGAATATCGTTGCTGGGATTGTTCTTTGAATTAATATTGTTAAATTGTTTAATTTGTTCTTTGAATATTGTTGCTGGGTTCTGTTGTTGAATCTGTTCTTTGAATGTTGATTTTGTTCTTTGAATCTATTCCTCTAATATCTGTTGTGAATCTGTTGTTGGGTTCTTTGTTTTGGCCGGAGAACATTTCGATCTGATCTTCTTTTTTGGTTACAAATTCTGATCTGGTCCTTTAATGTCTATTTATTTTATTTTTTGACAAATTTCAATTTTATTTTTGTTTTAAATGATTTAAATTAATATAATATAGTTTACTAATTATGTGGCATCATTAAATGATGTGCACAAGCTGAGTCAGCTGCCACGTCATTTAGTGAGTGCCATGTCGTCCTTTTTTTTTTGAAAGAATGCCAAATCAGCAAAAAATAATGAAAAATCCCTCTTTGAACTAAATGTTCTGAGTTTTTTAAAATCGGGGGACTAAATGTCTGAGTTTTGAAATAGAGGGACCAAATATCTGAATTTTTGAAAATAGGGGGACCAAAACTATAATTTAGCCTTTTTTTTTTTTATCAAATGTTGTCCTATGAAGATTGACTGTCTCTTTTTCATTTTCTTACCTAGTGCTGGTGTAAATTTTCAATCTTGCAATCTTCTATTTGTCAACTCTCAACACATTCTTTACTTTTTGTTACTACTACACAAAATTAATGAATCATTTCACTTCTCTTATAACCCTATCATTACAATTAGTAATGTGAACTTCATATCCATAAAACAAAATAGCTCCAACCTTGTTAACCAGACATAAATGAGAAGACAAAAAAAGCAATTATTTTAAGTAAATCTCAAGGTGACACAAAATAATTGCATGATATCATCAACTATAAAATGCAAATACACAAAACCAAGCTAATTGGAGTAGCCGCAACAGGACGGATGTTACCTAGCTGAGCTCTTTTGTATAACTAGAACCATCAAACTCTTCGCCTATATCAAATTGCCGAACCTCTATACAAAATGTTTTTTTGGGGGGGATCTAATATACATATTTATTGTTAGTCAGGCTCTCATATAAGAGACTCGGTAAAATGAATGAAATACCAAACCAAAACACTACCCTACCATTCTAAAGAAGGGAAGGTCCCTTTAAAACAGTAATTACACTATGAATAAAAAAATGAAAAACAATATTAATGAAAGAAATCTACACACCACCACAAGGCACACAACACCACTTTGCAAGTTGGCTAAAGAACCACTGCAGAGGATCTAGGTGGTCCTCCTCCACTGGAGATGGAGTTGGCAGTGGTAGCTCATCAGGCAAATGGCGATGAAACGCGTCAACTGCAGCAGCAACACCGTCTTCATTCTCAATCAACTTAGCAACTTCCATTGTCCGAGATTTCACCTGAACATTCGTAAATAATCCCATTAACGGCCATTATTATTGGCTAAGCCATGACACTGTTTGCAGATCTTAAGTATTACAGTATGATTATTTATTACTCCATGGAGACTACAAATTTAATATCCTTACTCTTTGTATCTACAAGAGAGGATGACCAGAATGAGATATCTAAAAGGAGAGATGCATTGAATTAAAACTTACCTCTGGCTGGAGCATGAATTCTATGGCATTTGACAAATTCTCAACACTGAGCTCAGATATTGGAATAGGGGCCGGTCCCAACTCTTGTTGATGTATTCTGTCTCCCCAAAAGAATTGATCTCCAAAGAATGGAACAATGGTTGTGGGACACTGCAAATTAAGGTATATTCGTATCAGAAGAATGATAGGAATTAAGACAAAAAATGAATGAAACAGGTTCTGCTAACGTAGCAGAACCAAAACTGTATTGATTTGAATAGGGAAAATGATAGAATCAGTATGATTCTACAGAATTACAAGCAATAACTGGAAAGAAAAATGCAAAGAAATAAACTAGGCACTTAAAGAGGCCTATTCTCTCCCAATGGCCACGCCAAATTCCAGTCTGAGTGTTCTCTCACACTCTCCTCACCTATATCATTCTCATTTTCTCTCTCTCACGCCAACAGCATGTGAACGTCAGCCACAGGCGTGTGCTTCCACTATTTCCCAATCATGAGTTAGTTATTAGAGGAATGATCCCCTACAACATGGTCTACAGTAGTCTCCCTGTTCTTCTTTTTCTTTCTTTCGTATACTTTTACAATCTTACCCTTATCCTTACTAATTGTATCAAAGAAGAAAATTATAAGCGCCAAAATAATGTCACTGAAACCCCTAGATAATAAAATGAATCATATGCTATTGAATAATGATTACCCCAGCTTTTAGTCCTGTGGCTGTGGTACCAGCTCCACCATGATGCACCTGCAAATCATGCCTCTCTTTTAGGTAATGATGATTCAAAGCCAAATAAACCACTCTTAAACAAGTAACCACAACCACACTGGCCCCTACATAGCATTTTCTTTCTTTCCCAAATAAATAGAAAGCATAAATTGAAACTCACAACAGCAGAACATTGAGGAAACAGCCAATCATGAGGACATTCCTCCAGAAGGAAAATATCGTCAGAAACTTCTGCCACTGCATAATAAAAAACACATGAGATAAGTTATGAAATAAGTTTATCAACTCTTAAACTTAAGGCCATCAAAATGCAGAAAATTTGACAGATAGTTCTCACTGAACTAAGTGAATAATGGCAACAAAAAAAAATGATGTTAAAGCTAGCCATAACAATGAAGATTTTACAGCCATGTCTTAGATGCACAAGCTGACACAACAAATCAAAACATCTGAAGTGTGTTGACATTGAGGTACATGAATAGAGGCTGAAATATTTAATCTCTAGGTTACTTGCCAATTGGAAATGTAACTTTGCCTGTATTTCAGCTCATTTCCTCATACTTTAGAAATAACATTTGTTGGAATACAGTTCATTCATCTTTTAGCTCCTTTGAATTTGAAGCAAAATTATGCATGCGGCACAGGGCATGAGTAAAAAATACAAAACCCATAAATTATGGGTTTTTTATGGAACTATTTTGGAATTGGTCTTCTGTTTTTCCTGGATTCTTCAACAATAATCTAGCCAACACAAACCAGTGAATATTCTCATTGGAAATAAACGAGAAAAAGAATAAATGAATAAATAAATGGAACCAGAGCATGTGATGAGACAGTTTCAGAAAATTTCTGTTAGCAAAAACAAGAATAGATTTAATATTACTTGTAGAATCAATGTCTGTCGTTATAGGAATTTCAACAACAATGCAGAATATCAACAGGGAACATTATATTCAGTTCATAGGTTTGCCTTCTTGCGATGCCGACACAAGGATGGATTGGAAGATAATTTGGCACACCATAATTTGCTATATATGGCTGGAAAGAAACCAAATAGTTTTTAATTCAAATGTACTGCATCTGCATGTGAAGGAAATTTCATGTTTAGTGAAGATTAGGGCCTAGTTGGTTTCTAAAAACATTTTCTGTTTTCATATTATATTGGCAACAAGGAGATGGAAGACTCTTGCAGTACACAGTTGTGATAGAGAAAGATGAAAGACTAGCTATAATGAGAATGTATTTTTGGAAACAATGAAACAATTATCTAGCCTTTTCAAAATTTCTGAAATTTTTTGGATTTGTTTTCTGTGATGTATCTAGTTTAAGTGGAAATGATAGGAAATGAAAACAGGAAACAAGAGAATGCTTACAATTCCCAAGATTTCCCCAACCTCGGTCAATAATTCCCCGTTGTTTTGTCTCCTTTAGTGCATCCAATATAACACTGGTTGTTCTTTCAGGATCTTCAAGAGGCTGACAAAGTAAAACACTACAATTCTTTAAAAGGAGATCACAATTTCATTTTAAAATATTTCTAGTTGTCTCAAGGCATACAATGTCATGCTCATTAGTTAGTTATGAGTACACCTGAAATAGGTATTCATCACAATATACATCATTGCCCTAATTCTGTTATAATAACAGCGTCTATACTCTATAAAGATAAAAAAGACATCTATGCCTACCATGTACCAAACACAGATGACCACAATTTAATGATAGTCACAAAAATACTCTAAAAAAAATCATCTTGTTCACAGTGATATCTGTACATTAACTAGTCTACAAAGTTCGGGATCATCTAAGTGCTACCATATTTGCTCTATACAAAAAATAAATTAACTACAATGACATCAAAACAAAATTAAGTAGGTTGGATTATAACTTCATATCCTATCATAGATTATGACTTCTTACGTGGTGTTTGTTTAGGTTGCTTGTCTTAGTAGAACTATTATTAGGGTTTCCTATATATTATGCAGATTATCTTAGAAGAACTATTATTTGAGTTTTAGAATGAATATTGAGAACTTTTAATATGTTTTCTCGTTCTAGACGGTGTGATTGATTGTGGATTATCTGATGAGTAACCAATAGTCATTAGATGTAAAAGTGAAATTAAACTTCAATCCAAACATGCAATGAAAACAAATACATTGAGCCAACTCAAGGCATCATGTGCACAGTGGCGGACCAAGACCCTAGTTCAGGGGGTGCAAAAAAAATCATTATAAGAAGTGTTTGTACATAGGATTGTTTAATTTTTTTTTCAAATATCCTCAATTTACTAAAATTAAAGATTCAGGTTATCTAACTCCAAATTTGTTTAAGAGTAAATCGCTAAACTAGTCTCTAAATTTACACGCTCTTTCCTATTTAAGTTTTAAAGTATATGAAAATAAGTAGTCCGTAAAAGTATGTGACATTGATAAAATGGACTTGGATCCTCTCCTTCCACTCTCCCTGCATCTCCCTCCTTCCTCTCTATCTCTCTTACTTTCACTCTCTCTCATCATTTATTCATAATTTTTTAATGATGAGAAAGAGTGGAAGTAAGAGAGAGATAGAGAGGAAGGAGGGAGATTTAGGGAGAGTGGAAGGAGATGATCTAAAAGCTGATAAAATTAACTTCATAACGTTTTTTTAGATAGGCGTACTAGCACAATTATTTTTTTCACGGGGTTCAACTGAACCACCTGAATGATGCATAGGTCCGCCACTGCATGTGCAATGTCTTAATGGCAAAATTAAAAAACAAATCCTTGAGTGTGACATTCCATCATGCTTCGTTTGCTTGAAATAAAGGTTTGTACCTCGTGTAATAAATACTGTGACTAAATGGTAGTGAACTCCATAAAATCCAAGAAAAGCTAAATTTACAGAAACATAAGTCATTAATCAGAGATAAGTTGACAAACAAAACTCGCAGTTCAAGTGCGAAAGTTTACTATACCATGCTTCCGAACCCAAAATATAAAGGAGGTGGCCCTTTCTGAATCCATTGGACAAACTCTTCCCGTGGTCGGTACTTTGATGCAAGGCTCAAGAAACAGTAACCAACAACATCAACTAAAGGACCCCAGTCTGCAAATTTGTTAAATGACATTAGTTCTAGTAAAACAACACAATTAGGACTCCAAAAAAACATGTCTACCAAGAAAGAAAGATGGTCACAAGTTATCCTAAAGGACCAATTCTTCTAAGCTTAAGTTGTTTAATGGAGACCGGTGATATATTTTAAATCTTTAACATTTACAAATAGTGACATTATCACCACAAATTAGTTTATGGTACTTCACAAATTATACATATGAATAATCTCTCTAAAGATCAAACAACTAATAATCAATAGTTGAGTGGAATCAAATTTGAACCAAAGCAATTACACAGTCTTCCTTATTAAAGTATATGATAAAATCCATTCAATTATTTGATTTAAGCAGAAGACTTATCCTCACAATCCAATTTAGCATTTACCTTATTTCTGAGCCTACTGTAGACAGTGATAACTACTGAATTTATATCCTATTTTAAAGGCTTAAATGATAAAATGAATTACACATTTAAAAAAGTTCAGTGAGGATATCCAGTGATGGAATTAATAACTCCGTACTTGTCCGTACCACTTGGTTTTGGAACAACATGAGGACTCCACATATAGGCAGTTGGTAAATGAGATATTGATCCTCGATACATACTGAAGTACGCAATAGGAGCAAGCTTTAATGACCTTTTCCTGAAGTCATTGATAAGTCCTCGCATTCCCCACCATATCAGTAGATCCACAATTATATAGGATAGCTGGAAACAGCAAGGAAATATTGAAACATGTTTCTTGACAAGGAAGTCCAGCAATTATTCAAAAAAAATATCAAAATCAGATTATGAAATATTGTTTCTCATAGGGCATACCCAATAACCAGCACCTTGAGGAACACGTGCCAAAGGGTGGGGGAACTCATAGGTTGGCCTGCATATTTAAAAACATTTTAAAATAATGTAAGGGAACTCAATGAATTTTAAAAAATCTCTGGGAGACGGATGGTAAGAAAACAAATGCATTTATCTGAGTAATTGAAAACACAGTTGTCCCTGGTCTTAAAATTAAAACATTTACGTACTGCATGAATATGTCAATTCAAGAATGTAAAAGTAATTTAGATCTTATTATGAAACTTTGTCTTGCTAACATAGAAAAAGTGAAACAACCATTATAACAATTTAAACTCACGTCCATGGCATTGTGAAGAAGATGTGAATAGGCACCCCAAGGGATTCAGCAACATGTACATGCCCTGCAAACCAGAATCTCAAGATATAACTCTATCTGTAAAAATAATGTGCAAACCAAATTTGCTAATAAAATGGAAAAAAATCTGAAAAATACACAAATTAATAAATAATAACACGTGAATTCAGGAAACAGATTCTGGAAGAAAAAAAACTTCTAGTCGTGATTTTCCTTTCCATTAATTGGTTAACTATTTTAGTTTAAAATAAATGAGTGCAAGATACATGTCAAGTGTATATAGAAAAAAGAAAAAACCAAAAATCTAACTATTTACATATTAGCTCACATACTTACCACATTTCCCTTTTTTCTTATATGTTGTCGATTCTCATTCTGTTTATTTATATTTATCACTAACATCTATTTAGTTATAAGGTTTTTGATCAAGATAAAAAGCAATTGTTTTCATCCTCTGAATATTAGTTGTCTTTCACCAAATTGATCACTCAAAATATCTCAAATTTGCTTTATTTTCTACTTTAACGGTTTATGCTCCTAAATCAAAGGAGATATAAGCCCAATCCAACATTAACATTTACGAACATCAGAAAACTTACTGCATGTATGTAAAATGTTGAAACACTTCAATTTGTCAATATCAAGTAGCCAAGTCTGACTCTAATGTCTGAGTCAACCATTTGAATAGGTCTGGTAATACCCTACCCATGAATACAGTTCAGCTGTCATCAAGCTAGCAAACTAAGCTCTACTCTGTAGGTATACAGAGTACTCTCAAAGCTAACAATAGAATCATCAAATGTCATACTTGCAAAGCATGTGATGTGCATTTCAATAAAAGAACTATTGGCAATTAATCCTTGAAAGAAAAATCAAATATAAGGAGCATATGTGATGCGGACCTCATTAATGAAGGACAAAAGGGTAAAATGCAAATATTTTGTAATGAAGGGCAGAAGGGTAAAATACAATAATCTTCTAATCACTCACCATATGCAGGAGGATTCGCAATAATAGCCTGAGCTGTGAAGGGAACACCAGTTTCTGAATCAGGTGCTGTGCAAGCTGGAAGAAGAGAATCAATGATGGCCTTCATCTGCTTTCTTTGGATAGATATTTCAGCCGGACCAGAAGGGATCAAACCTTTATTCCTTGCCATATCTATTATTTAAATAACTCATTTAGTATATCAGCATATGCATATAAAATGAGTTGGATAGAAAATGTAAGATGGCTAATTGGAGAGTCGAGAGAAGACATAAATAGGAAGCACATGAGTTTTGCAAGCGGCACACTAATTCTAGTTTAAAGATCATACATACCACAAGTCGTATAGTTTAGGTATCTCAGGTCCATCATACAAAATGAAAAGGAAATAGAAGGATATGCAAAACATAAAATCCAAGTTATATATTCATATAATTTATGTTACCGTGATTGTTGTGTGAAGTTTTTACAAGCGAATATTTATCTTTAGGTTTGAGATTTTACTAGATTTGATTATCTCTCCTTTCTTTTCCCTACAGTTGAAATGATTAAAGATGCTTGGATTATTTAAGTTGCTTGGACAAATCATTTTAAAGTAAGAGCTTGAGGTATAAAGCAAGGTATTCTGTACTTGTAAAATCATTTCGTCAGAAAATCACCAAGAGAAATTGAGTATATTTAAACACCATGAGATATCTATGCATTCCAGCATGTTTTCTAACCTAAACACCAAATTTAATAGGGAAACAATATAAAGAAGATAAAAGAGGGCTATAGTCAAGTTAAGCACAGAGAAAAAGTAGACCGAACTATGATTATTAGATATTAATAGAAGTACTAAAAAGAACCTCTTACATCCTGCCAGTACACGAGGATCGCCACCCAGAGGATAGAAATTTACACCAGCTGACCTCACAAATGTGTTGAAATTAGCATGAGTTGCTAGCCTAACACGATGACCATACTCCTGCAAGTAAATATTAGATCGTCTATGAAGGTAGGGAAATAAAAATTCAGCAAAACTTTCTGCCAAGATATAGAATTCATTAACAGTGGTTGAAACTCAAGATTCTGCATTCTCTCATCTTCAGCCTCATATTAAAGCAAAACACGGCTCAACAATTTCATTCACTTTAATTTTATAAGTACAGTGTCTTGTAGGCATATCAGTAGAAAGAAGCTGCAAGTTGTGTTGACTTTAGGAACAGAATCCAGGCAATCAACAATGTAGAATCAATGATAACATTGAACATAACAAATGTTATGAATATGACATAATAGATTTGATTAGTTAGGCAAATTTAACTCGTGCACAGTAAATATGATACACCATAAGGCATGAAATAAGCAATGACAAAAGTCACAGTGGTTTAATAATGCATTTCAATTGAAACATGCCTGAAGTCTCTTTGCAATGGCCAGAAAAGGTTGTACGTCGCCTCTAGTTCCAACCACGAGTATGACAATTTGTAAGCGTGGAACTGATCTTTTTGATTCAGGAGTAAGATTTTCGCTCACTGTTGACTCTTCAAAAGATTGGAGCTCTAAAAACTCTGAAGCAACAGATACACTCCTTTCTACATCAACTTCAACAGTCCCATCATTTTGTATTTTCACCAGGTTGGCAATCAGTTCTTGCTGAGAAGCAAAAGAATAGAGTTGTGAACATGCAAACAAATTAAAAATTCTAATGCATAGAACACAATACAGACCGCTAAGTCAATAACAAAACCACAAAGACACCTCGAATACCCGAACCACGTGTCAAGAACCTACAGATAAAAAAGGTTCTTCAGAAGTAGATAAGCTTGTAATACATCTGTGGGGGGAAAAAAGGGAAACAGCATATCCGTCATCTAGTATTTTTTTTTTTTAAGAATGAATGAGGATCGGTATAATAACTGAATTATGATGCCATTTAGGCCTGTAGAGTCAGCACGACCTTCATTAAGTAAAATGACAAGGCAGAACATCAACGTGAATTTGTCAATCCAACACACATAAGGACAAATAGTTGTGTTCCAATTTGCCCCTTTAAAGCAAGACTAAGCGGAACAGCCACGATAATAATAATATATGTACCCTAGGTATCACTAACTCCACTCAGAATGAAAATACACAAGCACAACTTTGAAATTTTAGGTCAACCGCATATGACAAAACTTGCATATACCTTCTCATGCTCCGACAGTCTGTCGTATATTAGGTCATGCCTTACGAGACCTCTCTTTTCTGTCATTGATCTAGAAATCATAATCTCATTTTCAGCTATTAGTGGACTTCTCTGAGCTTCAATAGGTGCAGTGGTGCAATGTCCCAAACCTTCATGAGCAGAATTCAGTACACCAAACATATTAAATCAATCTTCTAACAGAGGCAAGTTAGAAACAATAGTCCATGGGGCGAAGACCAGTGGCATTTTGCCAAGAAAGGAGGTAAGCACGCATACTTTTACAACGAAATTGGGCTTTTAGATTTAAAAGTATATACTTAATAAAAACAAAGTGCCTTTTGGAAAAGGCATTTCACACAAGGCAAGTAACTCAGACCTAGCAAAGCAATGATAAAGCAAAAAGGCTTCTGAAAAAGAGATTCAATGAAACAAATAATTTTTCCCTAATTCTTGACATTGATCCTAAAGACCTAGCACATAATTATTGGTCATACATATATACCTCTTCATTTCTTCCTTCCTCAATTGAGGGCACAAGATTCTATAGAGCTACAAACTCAATAAAATTGACTATGCTATTATTACTTACAGTAACTCAAATTTCTCACAGACACCAATTGCCTCCTAAAAGCCTAACAGAAGAAACTGATCTAGAATGAGCTAATAAGCACAAACCTCTTTGGGGCAAAGGAGTAGCATGCGATGCCTTCTGTTCCAAATTTGGCTTGCAATCTTCTGCTTCATCTTGAGACTTGACTTCAACTTTCACACTCACCAATTCACCACCATGATTATCATCATCATAATCATCCATTTTTTTGAGACCCTTTTTTTCTTCTACTACTTGTTTGGGAAAATGTTCAGTCGTTCCATTACAACCCATCCCAAAATCAATAATCGAAATTCTCAGCTGCAGAACACATCAAAAGTTGGAATATGATTCTGAACAACAGTTACAATTCCAATCAACTTTCTCTAATAAGCACAACTAAGTGCTCTTAAACACGAGGTAAGTGAGTGTTGAATGAAGAAAACCAAAAAATTGAATGATCGACAGAGCTATATTAGTAAAGAAAATTACTAATACAACTCCCAACCAAGCCAACAGTTATTCAAGAAGCACAAGGGAAAGACCGTTTGGTGAACTTAGAGTTCAAACCCTTTTTTCCAATTCAATTTCAAACCGCACAACTCAAGTACCCATTTCAAGGTGTAGTAGCTGTTCACAATCAGAGTAATCGCTTTTTTTAATTGGTCTAAGATAGTAGTAATTCACGATTTCCACGTGGTAGTTGCTTCCCACAACAACAAAAAAATGTTCTAGACTTTTTTTTTTGGTCGAAATGTTCTTGACTGTCTGAAACTACAAAAATGGGTTTTTTTTTTAGAAGAACAAACCCGACTTTTTTTTGATAAGGGAGAACAAATCCCGATTGAACCGCGTACGGTGAAAAGAATATTAAAAATAGTTTCTAAATAAAAAATGAAAGTAAAAATTATATTAAAAACTTCTTATGCAAGAATTATAAAATTTATCAATTATTTGATGTTGACTTTTTATAAGTAGAGGTTATTCTTTTTCCTTTAAAAAATCATTTTTTATCATTAAAATACTGATATTTTTATACACACACTAAAATAAGAATAAATACTTGATTTAATCTCTTAGGTATCATGATTGCTCCAATTAAGTCAATGAACAATAAAAATCTAGTAAATTGTCATTAAAAGTTTATTTTAATCCATTAATTTAGTTTTTAAGCGGCAAGTTTTAATGACCGAAAATAAATTTTAAAAAATATTAATAATTTTTATAGTTTACCGACTAAATTATAAAAAGTGTGATAATTTAGAGAGTTTATTTACTCTTAAAATAACATTAAAAAAATGTGACCTTATTATATTTTTCAAACGAATGGGAGAGGTGGAACGTGGCGAAAGACAGCTTCGTTGGCTGAAATTGCAACGTCCAATGTCCAAAGCCATACAAATAATGACGAATCGTTATAGTGTAGTACTCAATGATTTAAAACTCGGACCGGTGGTCGACTCGGTGAAGGTACCGAGTCACTGGATCAAGGGTCGGACTGAGGGGTCGACAGTTGAATCGCATGACCAAAACCGGAAAAAACCGGAATCGCATGACTCGGACTCGGTCTCTACTTCGCGAATTTTCAAGACCTATATCTAGTATATAACAAAAAATTTGTACTTGTAAAAATTAATTTCCTAAAATTACACATCCTGCCTAGAAAATTCTAACAAAAATTCACCACAAATTGAATAATTCCACAATGCTATCAAATTACATATAATTCATAGAACTTAACTTCAAACAAGTCCATTAAATTTAAATCATAAACAACATGAGTATCTTAGCAAACAACAAAACCATCTTACAACAAAACAATTATCCAAATCTATCTAATTTAAACAACAAACAACCATCTCTCACAAAACAACCATCTCATACAAATCCAACAACAAGAAACAACCATCATTGCATACAAATCTAAACATCATTCATTATATGATGGAATCAAAACATCATCATCATATATGATATCTTCATAAATAGGTTCCCCGGAAGCTCCATCTCCGCCATCATTGTTTTCATTCTCATTTTCCGTGGGATTATCTTGGGCATCATCATCTTCATCTTCATCCAAATGTAAATGATCTATGACAACATTTTAAAAGAGAAGTTAGCAAATAAAATCTAAAGTTATTAAACATGAAGCAATGAAACTTTATTCACATATAAATGATATAATAAAAACATACCAATATCACTTGAATTTGGTTGAATGGTCATACTTGCAAGATCACCACGCAATGAATCCAACTCTTCATTGCTTAAGAGGGGTGGTGACTCCTCCAATACCCAACTAGAATAGTCACCAATTGTTTCAAGATTGATAGGGTCATAACCATGATTCCTCTTTTTCCTAAACATATGTAACTTATAACTAAGCACGTGTGTTTGAGTATAGAAATATAAACAACCAAAGTAAAATATACATAAATAAATAGTAATACCTATTTTGGAGCCTTAAGTTGTAACGAACAAAAACTAAGTCATTAAGCTTTTGATGCTCCAACCTATTTCTTTTTTTGGAATGAATGTGCTCAAACACACTCCAATTCTGTTCACATCCTGAAGCACTGCAAGTTTGACTTAAAATTCGGATAGCCAAGATTTACAAGTTCTTAGCACCAGTTCTATACATATCCCACCATACATCTACAACATGACATGTGATTAATGAAGAATCAATGAAAGTAATGAACTAAATAAAGATTATGAATAAAATAATAAGAAAGTTACCTGGCCTTAGTATAAATTGATCATCCACTGCACCATCTCTTCCAAAATCCCCAATGGCATCTTTATATTGGGCTACCTCAGTAGTTAACTTCCTTCGAAGTTCTTGATTTCCATGAGAATATTTTTCAATGACATCTAAAAGGCCTGATATTGTGTCTCGATGAGTATCAAATCGTGTCTCATTATACCGACAAGCCGGATTTAACCAGTAACCGGCAGCATGGAGATTTTTACAAAGTTGGGAATCCCAACGCTCATCCAAGATCTTCAAGTAAGGCTCCACTTTCTTCTTATTTCTTTGAAACCTTTTCACCATCTCTGCTCGAGCCATATGTATAGCTTGGTAAAGAAAACCCATAGCAGGTTTTTCTTCACTATCAACCATCCGCAAAACACGTACAAGTGGTTCTGTGACTTTCACTATTTCAACACAATTGTTCCAAAATGCAGAGTCTAAGACTTGCTCCACAAATTGTTTTGCCTTGGCTTCCCTGGCATAAGCTGAGGTTGTCCACTCTTTAGACGTTACCATAGCTCTCAGTGCATCTTTCTGAGCTAAAATACTTTGCAAAGCAATGAAATTAGTGGCAAATCGAGTAGGAGCGGGACGAAGAATTTCTCTACCACCGGTATATTTTCTCACCAAATACAAAGCATAGCAATGGTTATAAATATATTTGGTAACACTTGAGGCATGTGACACAGCATCACTTACTTCCACTAATTTTCCAATGTCTTGCAACATCAAGTTAATGCAATGTGCTGCACATGGAGACCAAACCAAAGTAGGAAACTCTTTTTCTAATAGCTTTCCAGCAGTAACATAATTTGCAGCATTGTCTGTTACTATATGAACAACATTTTCAGGGCCAATGGACAATATTACTTCCTTGAAAAGCTTAAACAACATCTGTGCCGTTTTTGAAGCATCAGAAGCATCCACTTTTCAACTTGGCCTTTTGCTCCAGCCAAGTGACATTTAAACCTATTAATTCCACCTCCCCTGATAATTTTATCACAGTATGTACATAGCATAACATTTTTGCCATTCTTCAGAATACTTTTACAATGTCCCCAACCTATATCAGTTTTTCCTCTAATATTCGATTGGGTTGCATTTTCGGTCGAAGCCTCTTGCGACATTGGTGTATCAGCCGTAGGAGTAGCAGAAATATTTGGTGCATCAGACATTTTCCTAGGATAATCAACAGGGTTTAAGTTACACAAATCAGAGTCACAACTCAACAGAATCAAAAAACTAAAATTAAATCAACTACAATTTATAAAATCAACTCAACAGAATCACAAAAGTTAAATCAAAAAACTTAAATCAACTACAATACTTAAATCAAATACAAAACTACATAATATTGTGAAGTTAGAAGATACAGAATAGATAAATAAAACTTAAATCAACTACAAAAGTAAACTACTGAAAAATAGAACTTAAATCAACTACAAAAGTAAACTACTGAAATTAAACAGAGAATGAAGATACAGAACAGATCAGAACTTCAAGTTCAAGTTCAACTACTTACCTGTTGTTGAAAAACGCAGAGAACTGAGAAGTGAGAACTGAAAACGCAGAGAACTGTTTCTATCGTGAGTCTCTTCTCATCTCTTTCTCTGTGTTTGAGAAGTGTTTCTATTTTAGGTTTTTTTTAATCCAAAACGACGTCGTTTGTTTTTTTGTTTTTTTTTTAAAAAAAAGTGCAAAAACCGGTCCGGGTTGAGAGAACCCACCGGGTCACCGAGTTTAATAAAACCCGGTCGGTTTAGGGCGGTTCAGGGCGAGTTATTGCATGTCCGATCCAAGGGCTGGCTCGACTAGGTTACCCCCCCCCCCCCCCCCCCCCCCCCCGCCCCCCGCCGTTTCCCGGTTAGACCGGTCCGAGTTTTAAAACACTAGTAGTACTGCTGCAGACGAATTTTTAGGAAATCTGATAATTATATGACGTCTGACCCTCAAATATCTCATGGCATATCTTAAACCTTACATAAAAGAATCTAATCCACTAAAAAACAAGGTAATCAAAATCGGACCGGACATTGAACCGGAAGAGGTAGCGGTTCAGGGGTTCTTGGGTTCAACCGGTTGAATCGGGGGTTGAACCGGAATTAATTAAATAGATTATTTAATATATTTTTTACAATATATAAAGGATAAAAAACAAAAAAGAATCATAATATGACATAATAAAACTATGATATTCAACAATCATAGATAATTAGATACTATAATGTAAATACTCTCATAGTAATATTAGTGTACACATTTGTTTTTTAATTATTTATTTATTTATTTCATCAATTTAATTATAAAAAATGATAAAAAATATCTCATATACCAAAAATCAACATCATTTATCATTTTTTTTTCCAAAAATCAACTTGGTATACCATTTTTTAAGGAAAATAAACCAAATCCGATTTTCTGCACGGTTCCCCGGTTTTTGACCGATTTCCTGTCCGGTTCCCGGTTTTCAGCCGGTTATCCGGTTCAATTCCCGGTTTTCACCCCAGGCGGTTCTGGGGTTCATTTGAACCGGATAGGGGTCCAGTTCCCAGTTGAACCGGCCAGTCCGATCCGGTTTTGACAACCTTGCTAAAAAACAAATAAAAAATGGCCAAGCAACAATCATCAAGAAAATACTACTTTTCAAACAAACCAAAATTAACATTTAAAATTTCACAAAATAAAATAAAAAAATATGGAGAGTTTCTTTTTACCAAATAAAAAACATAAACATGGAGAGTTATTGCTCAGAACGGGTGTTTTTAAATTTGAACCACTTTGGAAGGTTAAACCGGTTAAAACATGAACTGACATGAATCAACATCATGTACCACAAAGCTATCGATTTCCATAAGTCTCATAAGAGTTGTCTTGGGGCGGCAATTGTTGGTAAGTTTAGCAAGGATGAGCGAGTTGTTGAAGAGCATTTGTTGTTGGGAGTAAAAGCACAAAAAAGTCTAGAGGCAATTAAGAAGAGATTTGTCAACAACTTGAGTAACATCTCTCAGTTGTATAGAACCCGCAACAATCTCCGATCGAGCAGGAGAGGTAGTAGGATTGAGATGCACGAGCTTACGAGATTGATTGAGTCTGAGCATTACTTGTGTTAGACCAGACGGCTTGAAGGAACTGATATTGTTGAGGAGATCATGTGGGCACACCTTGAGAGTATCAAGTTATTGAGGATGTTTCCTAGTAGTGTTTTGATTATGGACTGCACCTTCAAGACCAACAAATATGCATTGTCTCTCCTGGAGATTGTTGGTGTCACTTCCACTGGGTTGACATTTTCAGTGGCATTTGCTTACTTGTTTCATGGGCGGTATGACGACTGCAGATGGGCATTGCAGAAACTGAGAGATTTGATGGTGATAGATATCTCACTTCCCTAGGTTATCCTCACCGACCGTGAGACTGGATTGATGACTACTATACAACTTGTGTTTCCTGAAGCAGTTAATTTGCTTTGTCGGTATCACATTAACAACAATGTCAATGGTAAGATTAAGAAGGCGGTGAAGGGAGATAGAGTGATTTCAGTGATGAATTTTTGGAGGAACATAGTTGACTCTACATAGTTGTCTCTTGAGGAAATATTTGTCTTTAAGAGAGGTCTTGATGATTATGTCGTCCCAAACACTACATCCATGGTTCCACTTAAGCACAAAGTCAAGACTAGGGGTGCATCAAAAAAGAAGAAAGAGTATGATGTGAAGAGAGATCCCCTTATTGGGAGCACATGGATGCCTTTTTTAGCTCAGTTAAGCAACCCTCCCAGAAGTCATCAAAGAAACAAACCCAGCGGTCCTCTTTTCTTTTTCTTTCAGAGTTATGGTCTTCTTTTCTTTCAGAGTATATTGCACCGACCGGCCCAGTTGATTACATAGACATTACCTAATTGAATTTTGATATATTTTATTCCACGAGTTTATATTATATTTTATTCCAAAAATTTATTATATGACGGTCTAGATTTTGCCGACACTTTTTAACGGTCTTGATGTTGCCGACACTTTCATCGGTCTAGATTTTGCCGACACTTTTCATCAACGGTGGAAATCATATTTAGGGTTTCAGATCTTTCCCTATAAATATACCCATTTAGTTTCAGTTCTTTCACACTTTCACCTAAATACTCTTTCAACCCATTCAACACACACTTCAATCCAATGGATATCGACACCCCTTCAACCCAATACTCTTGTGATTTCGCAATGACTTCCATTCACCATCAGGGCAAAATCACCAACAATGCTTCTGGTGTCCATTTCAAGTCTCGAAAACCTATTTCACGCATGCTTAAACACAACATCACCTTCGCTGCCCTCAAAGATAAATTAAAGAGTAAGGTGCAAGTGGAGGGTGACGAGCGTGAGGTCACACGTATCATTTATCGCAAACCCTTGAAGTGCGATGATGGAGGTGTTCGCTGGTCCATAATGGATGTGAAGAACGACGATGATGCATGTGGGAGCCATGATGGAGCTCCGTGAAGCCTTTCTATATCTCAGTCATTTTGCAGTTGTACGTGGAAACCACACGGAGCGTCGCTGAGATCCTTCGCCGTTTAACTCCACCATCTCAGTAGTTTTTGTCATGTTTTAGACATTGTTTTTGTTTTGTTTGTTGTTGTTTTCAATAAATGCAGACAGTGTTTTTAATTAGTAAAATAAATGTTTAACTTTTTTTTGAATTCTGGAATTACGTTAAAATGAGATAAATCTGAAAAACATTTTTTTTGGGGGTTTTCGGAATTACCCCCAGAACACATAATTTCGGAACGTAAAATGTGTTCCGGAATTACGTGCTCCAGACTTAATTCCGGAAATCCTCAAAAAAATGTTTTCCAGATTTATCTCATTTTAAGGTAATTCCAAAAATCCCATAAAATTGCATTCCAAATTTAACATTTTTGACGTATTTTAGAAAAAAATTTATTTAATCAAAGGCAATATCGTCCTTTTTGTCAAATTGGGGGGTATGGGGTAAAATGAGGCGTAAAAAAAACCGTAAAAATATTACGAGAAAATAACAACACTATCTTAAAATATAAAAGGTAGATAGTGGTATTTCCGCCAATTTTTCATGAAATTTCCAACCTTCTTCATTCCCTCTTCTTTTATTTGAATTTGGTATCCCAATTTGCCTTTTATATGATGTGTGCATATATGGCTTACCTAGGACTTGGATAGCAAGAAAAACATGTAATTGGTTTATATTAAAGGCTTAAATATGTTTTAGGCCCCTGTAAATATGGGGTGTTTTGGTTTAAGCCCCTGCAAAAAAAAATTTTATTTATAAACCCTTGCAAAATGACACGTTTTGTTTTAAGCCCTTCTGTTAGCAAACTGTTAGTGAGACGTTAAAAATCTCTTCCACGTGTGTTTTTTATTTATTTTAAGCCCCTGCAAAAATATATTTTATTTATTAGACCCTTGGAAAATATATTTTTTTTGGTTTAAGCCCCTGCAAATATACACGTAGAAGAGATTTTTAACGTCTCACTAACAGTTTGCTAACAGAACGGCTTAAAACAAAACGTGTCATTTTTCAAGGGCTTATAAATAATTTTTTTTTTTGCAGGAGCTTAAACCAAAACACTTCATATTTACAGGGGCCTAAAACATATTTAAGCTTATATTAAATGTTGGTAAAAAGAAATTAGAAAAAGACAAATGAGGTTGAGTGTTTGACGTATGTAATAGTGAAATGAATGGACAAAAAGCAAAACATTGTGCAGAGGGGATGTACATAGAAAAAATAATATTATATTAACTTTTTCTTTCTCAATCAATACAAACAACCCAAAAAACAAAAGAGAGACTATGCAAAAAAAAAAGAAAAGAGAGAGACAGTAGAAGGTAGAGAAGAAGACATGAAAGGGGATGAACCAATGAGGTTCCACCCTCCACCGTCACTACCACTCCGGCCAAAACCACCACCGTAGTCGCCGCCGCCGCCGAGCACCATACCACAACAACCGTAAAACACTCACGACCGCACCTCCTCTCTCTCTCTCTCTCCCTCTCTCCCGACAAAAATATTTCTCCGGGGAGCTGTGTTTCTCCGGCGAGCTACAACACAGATAAAGGAATTTATCTGAACATTTGAGAGAAAGAAGAAGATGAAAGGTGATGGAGTGACAGAGAGTGAGAGAAAAAAAATGTTACTGTTGCTCAGTGGCGGCAGTGGGTAACGTGTTTGTGTGTTGTTTTAAAAGAAAACGTGTGTGGGTTAGTGGTTTACATTTTATGTAGGGTGTATTTGTGCGTATGAGTAACTATTTTTTTTGTACAGCAAAGTGTTTTTTTAGTATTTATTTATTTATTTTTAACGATATTACTATAAATTTTTTGATCATGCATGTTGGCACACCTGAGCTGCAGCAACTTAACTCAACTCACAATGATAAATACAATATATGATAAATAGTATATTAACTTATATTATACTACCATTTTTTTAGTCATATATATACTGCCTTTAAGTTTTGGTACTATTTTTGATGAATTGGTAACTTAACTTAAATTTATTTTTTTAAATCAAAGAATTTTAATTTAATGTTTTGTATTTATTTCGTGTAACTTTTTTTATTAGAATTTGATTTTATATATTTATTTCTACCTTATGATAGACCGGTAGATTTAATCCCTCTTGGACGTAGTGGGGTCGATCCGGTTTGCTCTCGGGTTCGATTCCCGCCCACGTCAAAATAGGGTGTTGGTCAGCGCAATTGTTAAGAGTCTCTATGCGCGAGCGCAGATTAGTCCTTCGTTGACAGCGTTGGAACACTGCGTGGGTAGCCAGCAATGGTCCTAAACCAAAAAAAGACCAGTAGATTTAATGTTAATGTTCATTTTTTAGTTGATTGAGGTATTTTTACGATGATCATTATGATGACTTTTATATTGGTCGACATATGTTTTTGACAAATTAACAAAATAAAGCATACTCAAGTATATATAAGTAACTGATCATATAAAAATGGTACTTCGATATTATTTTGAAATACACCGGTAACTGATCATATAAAAAATAGGTCAGGTGTCATGGTGAGGCTACCTTTTAACTAAGCTAAATAACTACATTGGTTCCATTTATTTGAGTAATCCATTAGTTTTGACATTTTTGTTTTCAATTGTTCCATATAGCATTTTCCCAAAAAAGATTGCAAGAATGATTCCACAAGGATTAGAAACCATTCATGTTCACCACTTTGATGTGGATTTGTATTATCATTTTGACATGCATGTTGCCAAACGATCAAGGGAGGAGAAATATCATTTTGACATGCATGTTGCCAAACGATTAAGACTAAATTTTATATATTTTTTATATTCAATGTTAAACTTTTGTTTTTTAGTCTTACTTTTGCTAATTTTAAATGAATTATTGGGGTCCCCGCGGAGACCGTGGGGATCCGTGGGGATGGGGAGGAAAACTCCCCCGAAACCGAGAATGGGAATGGAGATAGGGAACAATATGGGAGGCGGAGGCGGGGGCGGGGGCGGGGAGCGGGGAAGTAGTCCTCGATCCCGCCCTGCCCCATTTCCATCCCTAATTATATCTTCGTAATTATTTTTATTAAATTAACAAAAGAAAATATACTCTATTGTATATATTATGATAGCTATATTGTTAATCTACTTTGCCCTTTATGCACGGGTGCAAGTTGTAGCAAAATCGTTAAGATGAAATGTAAAAACGCTACAGGTGGCATGAGCAGATAGGGAGGGTGCCACTGTCAACTATTAAGTCTGCTCTGTACAGCTTACACTCTCAGACAACCCACAAGCCATTCCATTCCGAGGTAGTAAGAAAGAAAGAAAAAACTTCACAATCCCAAATTTCAAATTTCTATCAACAAAAAACCCTAAGGATCAATGGCGTCGTCGAATTTGATGGCGTCTTCAACTTCAAGAAATTCAGATCCACCTTCTCCTCCTTCCTCCAAACCGCAATTCACCACCGTCAATTTCGTTCCCATTTCCCAAAATTCCACCCTTCTCGACTCCCAAATCTCTATCCCCGACGTTCCAAGAACTGTCGACGACGTCTGGCGGGAAATTGTCGCCGGCGACCGTAGACAGTGCAAGGAGGAGGTTCCCGACGAGATGATGACTTTAGAGGATTTTCTCGTCAAGGCCGGCGCCGTTGACGATACCAACGATATCAAAATACCGATGCCCCTCACGGAGACTCTGAGCGGCGGCGGTGGGAGTGGTATGTTTGCGTTGGATCCTGTGTTCCATGGGGTGGAGAGTGTTGAAGGGTCGTTGATAGGGTTTGGGAATGGAGTGGAGATGGTTGAAGGAGGAGGAGGAGGAGGAGGGAGAGGAAAAAGAGGACGCCCTGTTTTGGAACAGTTGGATAAGGCTCAGCAACAGAGACAGAGGAGAATGATCAAAAACAGAGAATCCGCTGCCAGGTCTAGGGAACGCAAGCAGGTACTATTGTTTTTCTTTTTTTTGTGTGTGTTGTTGATATATGTGTTTTTTTTTGGTGAGGTGCTTTTTATTTATTTTTGTTTTGTTTTGTTTTGTGGGATTTTACTATTAGGCTTACCAAGTTGAATTGGAGTCCTTGGCTGTGAAACTAGAGGAGGAAAATGACATGCTGTTGAAGGAAAAGGTGATATATTTTTTGTCCCTACTACTACGCTATGTTACAACTTCACAATTTTCGTCTGCTGCTTGTTGTTGTTAACTTGTTATGATTATTATGGCATAAGACAAAAAGTTTTGTTCTGTACTTAACTTGAACCGTTCCTGTGTGCTTCATACTTGGTTGTTTTGTGTTGTGCTGCTCATTCATTACTGTTTTGGCCTGGTCTGGCCTGGTTCTCTGGGATAATTTAACTGCTCTGCCATGGACTTCGATCCGTGAGCATGCGGGATTGCGTTGCTGGGATTTCCTTTATAAATTACAATAATATTCTCATTCATCAACCATCAATGCATTATTGCTACCTATTTTCATTTCAGGCGTCTGATATTAGTAGAAGTTTCAGAGACCGTGGTTATTTGTAAGAAAAAATTACAATTTTAGACCAAATACCTCATTTATTCTAACAATCTAAAACTGCAAATTTTTCTTATAAATAGGACTCGAGCGAGTATATTTGTTGTTGGGTAGTATATGGTTTCTCTTTTTTGAACTCTGTGTTGGCACTTAGTAGGATATCAAGGTTGTCTTTTTTTTTTGACAATTCATTTTTTAATCCTGGACAGTAGTAGTACTATTATGCATCGGCAAGTAAGTTGGTATAAAAAATTGTAATCAGTGCTTTTTCCTTACAACAAAATTTCAAAGTTTCCTTCATTGATCATTCAAATAGTATTAGGGGTAATGCCCATCAAAGGCCTCAAAGAATTTAGTCTTGAAATCTGTCATTCTATCTGAGGCTTGAACTTCCTCTATTTTGTTCTCTCAAGTCTCAACATATTCTACTGTACCAGTTTTATTGCTGGCGTGTTTAAATTTGATATGTTTCTTGGAACATCTTGGGTTACAAGCTGCCCACGGTTCAATTTTTGTTTGTTTCATGCTCCCGTAGCCCTTCTGCATTTCCAGCTTTGGAGTTTATTAATTAATATGCTTTTCTCCCCTGATATCTTATTAAAAAGTATTCTTGTGCAGGCTGAGAAGGAAAAGGAGAGGTTCAAGCAGGTACTGGTTTGCACTGATGTTAGTTTGTGTTGAACATTTTGGTAAAAATGCATTACTGATAATCACACATTCCTTCAAAGGAAATCTTTCCAATTTGATACTATAGCTGAAGATTACTTGCTAATACTCCTTCAAGGCTTAAACTTGTTTGTTTCCTTTACTATTGTTGGTATTTACTTGTATGTTTTGCTTAAGGCCTATAGCTTTTTATTGTTAATTATGAATATTTCTTGAATCTGGAGTGTTATCAAATTTTAATTTTTTTTTGTGCATTTATTGATTATAAATGTTTAATCTATATAAAAAAATTCAGAATGGCTGGTTAATCATGAATATGCACATGTTTTTATTGATTCTTGAAGGTTGCTTGTATATGATATGGGAAATCAAGAGATAGGCAAATCAACTCAATTCTCATACGCTGAAAGATTTAAGAGATGCAAAAAAATTAGTTTGCCAAGTATGAATTTCAACTATGTTGTTTTGTTTCATGATCTTTCTAGTATTGTATATTTGGCTACTAGCCTATCACTATAAACTAATGCAAATTAGTAGAATAGATATTAGCTATAGATAGTGACTGGCTGACAACTGACCTGGTTCATCTTTTGTGCAGCTTATGGAAAAAGTGATACCTGTTGTGGAGAAGCGCAGGCCACCACGAACGCTCCGGAGGGTTCGCTCATTTGAGTGGTAGATCATATATGCTAGTGGTGCAGGACAGAAACTGAACATCCACCTCAGATGTGGTTGGGGAAATAATATTGTGGGGCAAAATAATCGTTATATCTCTAGTCAAAGCTCTCAATCTAGCGGTTAGTCTCAAGGGTAACCACGGCTAATGATATGAAGAGATAGAAGGAATTGGAACTTGAATCTTTGAAGGAAATTCATTCCTACTACGTAAGAAACAGCTTTTCCTTATTCTAAGGAGATAAAAGCGGGATTATGCAGTTGGACCACGTAGTTTAGTTTAGATACAAAGTAGGCATCCCGGTATCCCCCCTGTTGAGAATGCAGATGTAATGCTAGTAGAGAGCAAAGGAGATTTGTAGACGAGTATATAATGTAGTCATGATTTAGACAGATATTTCATTTAGAAAAAAAATATAGAAATTGTTCATCTGATCTCTTTAAGATCTTCAAACTGGAACTTGGCTTACTTTTACCAAGGTAGTGCTGTTCTTGTTGCGGATAATATATTGATATTCTGGCATTTTCCCTAAACAAAGTTGTTGTTCTTCCAGAAAAATGAATATTAATAATTAATTAATGTTTATATAAACTGAGGGGAGAGAGAAAAGATTCAGTAGACATGGGACAAGAAATATGATGCTTCCCCGTTGTCGTTTTGGACCTTGTGGTTTCATTAGCCTAAAGGGGACCATTTGTTTGGGTCTAACAAATTAGAGCACATTAGGAAAAGACATCGAGCTCCATGTCGACAGAAAATAACACTTACCATTTACAAACAGTCTTAGAGTTAAGTAGGTTTTACAGAGTGAAAATGAAGCAAGGTAAAGAATGAGAAGCATATTATTTTACTAGATCTTCGTATTCTTTGCATATATTTGATATTGTAATTGCCATTAGTTATTTCACTGAACTGATATATAGTGATATCAGACGTATGGGCAATAAGTATCATATATGGTACATCATATCCGTAGTTGAAAGCTTTATGTAAAGTTCATGAGGTACAAAAGAAGTGATGCCGACAATTTAAACTTGAAACCAAAAATGCAGTACCGAATCCAGGAAACCGATAAATAGAATCTAATTGATATTATTAAAAATGCCTAGCATAGTAATTTCCTCTTCTCAACATGCTTTTATTTTTGTAGTCATATTGACTAATTACAGTACATATGTTAGCTTACAACCAGAAAAAAATGATACTCTGCCTTGAAAAATTCATTCCCTTGTGCATCAAAATATGAGCAACATTGCATTTTACAAAGTAAAGAGGCAAGAGATTTTTAAAAAAAAGAGGTAAAGGAGAAAGACATTTTTTATTTCCCCCAAACCAAGGAGAAAGGGTTTTGAATTAAACAATGAAAGCAATGTATTGACTGCAACATGAATACATGATACATTGATAATCAATGGGCTAATCATTTTAGAATAATAATCCCCATCATTATAATTCAGAGATCCACAAAAAAACATTATCATAATTCAGAAAAACAAATTATTTCTTGTGAGTTGTGATTGTGTTCCTGCTCATTTTTTCTACCTTCTTTTCTTAGTACTATAGTACTAGTAATAGTAGTAGTAGTGATTTTTGTAGATAGGTTTTCAAGAAAGAAAATCATGCAACCTTTTGTTGTGGAGTAATAATACTCCCACCGTCTCATATTAAGTGTTATGTTTGCCATTTTTCTTTATCTCAAATTATCTGTCTCTTTAGAATCCCAATACAACATTTATTATTACTTTCCAACAATAACTTTACTTTAGAATATCAATAACCGTGCCTTTGCACCAACCAAGAAAAGTGTAAGGGTGTTTTAGTCCTATCACATTTTTTTACCATAAAATTTAGCATATCCCATCATTTTCTTAATACCCGCACATAACCTTAAACGACAATTAATATCAATATCAGACGAGTAATAATAAGAGCACACCATCCCCCAACACCCATGTCTATGTCTCTCTGGCATCCATTTCAAACTCTTCCTTATCAAAAGCCAAACACTCCTGACAATTCAACAGTCTCTTTCCCCACTTTCTCTCTCTCTTTTCCCCACACAAAACACAGTTTTCAAAATTCTTTTCTTTTTATATTTTGCTTTTCCATATTTACCCAGAGAGCTGGGCCAGAGATAAATATACAATACAGAATATCAACAAACCAAACCCTTCTTCTAATTTAGCCTTATCTTCTCTCTTCAAAAAAATCAAAGCACACTCGTTCATCACAAAATGTCCTTCCCCATTTTCTTTTTCCTTCTTCTTCTACCTTCACTGTTCAAGCTTTCACATTCCACTACAATCCTAGTTGATGGATCTTCAGAATGGAAGAATCCCACTGTCTACATTGGTGACTCCATCAGTAAGTATTAACAATGCATCTGGAAAATTGAAATGGAATCTTCATGAGAAAATATGTGAACATGACTCCGTTTCTTCTCTGTTTCAGCTATGCTATAATGCTAACATGACTCTGTTTCTTCTCTGTTTCAGTTTTCAAGCACAAACAACACTACAACCTCTGCATTTTCAAGAACCAGGAAGCATTCAATCTCTGCAATTTAACTCAAGCCAATCTTCTCACCAATCCAAACACTGCCTCCTACACGGTAAAATTTCATCTGGGTTCTTTAAAAACATCTTAAAAAGTCATTCTTTAACTGTATTTCTACATAAACAAGTGAAAAAAAATTAAACTTTTTAATTTTCTTAACCAATTATTTTTTAAATGTTTTCAGTGGCATCCATCTCGCCCTGGTTTCTTCTACTTTGCATTCTACAATGACACACTCAAAACTTGCCAAGATTCACAAAAGCTAGCCATAAAGGTTACTACTTCAGAAGCAGCAGCACCAGAAGGTTCTTCTCCAATGGCAACTCCAGCTCCTTCTTCTGGTGGAGATGTGTCTTCTTCTCCTTCATTTCCATGGCCTTTTCAACCTCACCAAGGAGATTCACATGGTCCAGCACCATCTCCATCAGCAAGTTCACCATTAACAGCAGTTCCATTAGTACCTTATAAAGGTGAAGGAATGCCGTTTATTAACAGTAACCCTGCAGTTCCTCTGCCTACTGGTGAAGTTGATTCTGCTACTATACGCCCTTTGCCCACTTCTGGACATCAAGGACAGGTGACCATACCATACCTCTCTTTTGTAAAGTATGCATTCATTAATGCGTAGCATTTCTTCATTTGTTATGCTGTCATGCACTTTTCTTGGTATTGCAGAAACTAGAAATTACATAGACCATACTTTAAATTAGAAGTTTTTATTGATGTTTTGTGCACCTAAGTGTGTAGTGCTATGTGCTTTGTGCTGAGCACTTTAATTAATGTGATGTATTAGCTACCAAGCAAGCACATAAAATGTGTGTGTTTGTTGCTAAGCACCTTATGTGATTTAAAAATAACTGTGACATTCAATAAGCTGTTTAAGATAACTTATCAAAACGATTTATAGTTTGACTTTATCTTATGTTTATTTTAGAAAAAGCTTATACATAAACACTTACTTCCTTTGGTCCTATATATAATAGAAAGTTACATTTTTAGGTTTATTACTAATACATCTGGTCTATAATATAGATCGGATACATTAGTTATTCAATGAACCTAAAACTGTATTTTTCTCTTATATATAGGACCTAAAGGAGTATATCATAAGTGCTTATACTGTAAACGCTTATTTAGGCTCTATTTGGCAAAGCAAATACACTAGCTTATTTTTTAATTAAATTCCTCATTTATGTTCCATTAAATGAATTTTTCTATTATTTTTAAGCATTAATTACAAATGTCCATTTATGTCATTTTATATTTATAAGCTATTTGAACTGCTAATTTTACCACACACTTTAAATTCAGTTCGCTAGGTCATCTGCTATAAGCTAACTTATCGACTATTCACTAGCTTATCCGCTATTGGCTCTTTTTTGCTAAATAGAGCCTTAAGCTGATTATCCAAACTAGCATGCAAACATTAAAAATGAGTGTGTAGGTGTTTTGTGCTAACCACCTTAATGTAATTTATTAGTTAGCAAGTAAGAAGATAAATCATAAATGTGTTTATGTGATGGAAGGCATTGATGAATTACTGATTGGGAGATGGATTCTATTGTGGGTGATTGCAGGTGATGATGGGATCAATTGGATTTCATATTGCTGTGCACATGATGGCTTTATTGCTGCTATAAGGAAGGAGGAAGAGAAAGAAGAATTGTTGTAGGGCAACTTATGTAAAAAATGAAAGAGGATGGGGTAGTAGGGGAAGGAAGGTAAAGCAGAATGTAGTTTGGTGGAATGGGGTCTAAAGTAGCTTTAAGAGTGATGATTATACCATGTATCAAGATGCTCTTACATGCTACTTTGGAATCATTAACACTTTTTGTTCTTTGGATTTGCAAAGCAATTGATTGCTGCTTTTGCTTTTTATTCTTTACTTTTATCCCCTCTCTATTTATTTTGAAGGTAATTATGGGGTCCCATTATAAGATTATCAGCTACTACAACAACACAAGCCACGTGGTGGGGGAGCTCTAAGCTCTGACCCTTTTGTGCAAATACTAAGTAGTAACTAGTAGTAATTGTGAAGTGTATGGTTTGGTAGTGGTAGTGGTAGTGGAACTCTGTGTGCCAAAAATAGATGAAAAATTAGGTAGAAAGATTTCCATTTTTATTTTATTTTTTCATACTAGAGCAATTACAAACAAATGCAATATATTTTTCACATAAATTTGATAACCAAAATCTCAATAGAGTAATCAGTTCATATGGTAAATTAAGTATTTATATCTTTGTGTCAAAAGTGATTTATTTTTTGATGATATTTTAGTATTAGAAGAAATTCAACAATGTATTATCACGTAACATTTTTTTTCTAAAAAGTATAACATTCTGTGTTCATATTTTTTTGGTTTCTTTTCAGTATATTAATATTTCATTTAGTTCAAATTATCAATATCAATTGTCTTTTATTTATTTATAAAATGGAGATACTAAGGTCAAAAACAAAAATTACAAGATTACGTGTGGAGGAATATTGGCTCCTACAGCATCCATAATAGACATATAATATGTAGATTTCTAATTTGTAAATGTAAACTCCTGGGCAAAGTCAAAAGAGACATTCAGCCTGTTGATTTTTTGCACCAGTTGCTCCCATTTGCTCAATGTTCCCTTCAAAACATCACATTTAGACGCACCTTTTGAAAACAGTTCATAATACTTGAGTTGAATTCTTAGTGAGGAAGGAACAGTACCAACAAGTTAGAACCATCTGTAAGTTTAGTCCTAGATTATATTACTTCCATGTTTTAATTTTAATTCTTATTTATTAAAAAGGATTTTATCAACATACCACATGAGTTAATTTATTGAAGTAAACATTATTAATTTATTATATTTTAAAAAAAAAAGTGTTCTCAAACCAGTCCGTTTTACCTCCAACTCCAACACAAGTAGTATTGAGCAGACAAATTATTAAGTAATGGTTAACTTGATTCAATTCAGCACAAGTATAGAATGTATGATGAAAGGGAGGTGCCTTTATTAATTAAAAAAGTGAAGGCCCGTATATATGAGTTGGATCAGGTTGGGCAAATTCTCCGCGCGAATTCGGGTTTGGGTTGCGTTTGGACCCAAGCCGTGTATATACTGCTTTAGGTGATTTGTATTGGCTCATGCTTTTCCCAACCCCCTCCTACTCGCCACACACCCCCAAAACGTGCGAAATCTCAAAAATGCCCTTAATGAATAAAAATTTTCTCAGTCGTACCCGTTAAAAGTCTCTTTTTTCTGCCTCAAGTCATCAACTTCCTTCAGCAGTAGTTCATTCTTCAATTGTGACCGCAAGTGTATATATTCAGACCTCTTCTTTTCCAAGGCTTGCTCACGTTTTGCAACCTCGCCTCCATGTGATTGATTTCCCCTTCTTTCTTTTCCAATTCCACTAATCTATTCGGACCTCTCCTTAATCCAGATTTTGTTGTTGTTGTTATGTTTGGAGAAGATGGAGAAGCTTGACTACCATTATATCTCGTTCTTAGTCAATCTCCGAAGCGTGGTGGTGTTTCAGAGCGTGTTCTACATAAGGGTAATTTTAGAATATTTGAGGTTTGAGGGTGTGTGATGAGTAGGAGGGGGTTGGAAAAAATGTGAGTCTTTGTGTTTGCCTGGCCCAAGTTAATGAAAATATATTTCACTTTGGACCAAAAAAAAAATACGAAGGCTCTTAAATATTTTTGGTAATTTAAAAAAAGAATAATAGATAATATCTTTTTTTGATAATTAATTAATAGATAATATATTTTCTAAGTAGGATTTATAATACAAAAGTTCTTAAAATCTACATTACGGTGTCATGTTCCATTTGTTTTGTACAAAAACATAATTCTTTTCTAAATTTTAATTCCTTAAATTTAAAACAAAATATAAATTATGATGGAACCACGTTATATTCAGAAAATTTGGTCAAAAATAAAACTTATCTTCAGAAAAAACGTGATTATATTTATAATTTCTAAATTCACTAATTAAGTCTTATTACCAAAAAACAAATCACTAATTAAGCCTCACTGCGAGTCTGCGACGAACAAAAAACAAAGCAAATTTGCATCCAATCTGAGTTAAAACGACAAAGTTCTGATGCCAAAAATTTAATAGCTAAAAAAAGGAAATAGAAAAGAAGCCTCCAATCGATCCATGCCTAAATTCTTATTTCATAACAATAAAAAGAAAGTGGGAATACATATAGATACTTGATATCAAAATTCAACCAACAAAACAAACAATCCCATCCTTTTTTTTTGCTTCATAATTATTTTTATTAATGAAGGAAACACAAAGGTTGCAAGAAGATCAAACAATTGTTGTTATTGGTGAAGGAGGAGGTGGAGGGACATGATCATCATGTTGTTTTTCAGCATCACAATAACCTTTTAAAACATCACCTTCTTCAGAAGTGAAACCAAGTGAATCAAGCATACCAGGCCAACAATCATGGCTCACAACCCTAATGGCTCGACAACAACTTGGACCCAAATATGTCTCACCATTTAGAAAGAACATTATAACCTCACCAGTGCATGCTTGTAGTTGAAACAACGATTCCCAACAATTTGTTGATTCTCCTTCTAGCTTTAGCCTCGTAGCCAAGGACATTGCACTTGCACCATGCTTGGAATATGCGAAAGTCATAGTTGTGTGAGCAAGAAGAATGGCCAATGCAAATGCAATTAGCTTTTGAATATAAGCCATTTTTTGCAGAGATGTATGCATGAATATGTAGCTAGAGATTATGTGATGAGTTTTGGGTAGGGTGGGTTGGTTTATATAGAGCTGGCTATAATTAATAGTGAAACTAAAATTTTATAACCGTGCAAGGAGAGGAAAGATCAAGAAAGTGAAGAAACAGAACTGAAAAATTGACAATGCTCATTAAGTAGTGACAATGCTCGTGTGTAATTAGAAGACCTCTCATCTATCCAACAAAAATAAAGACCTCTCATTTTAAAAACTAGTGAGTAGGCGGGAGTGTGAAAAAATGGGCTAAAATACAAATTGTTAGATTTTAACAAGTAAAGGCTTATCATAAAAAAGAGTTAAGCCTTGATAAATATTGTTTTTTGGATATATATTTTTATAAACACTCCCCCACCACAAATACCCCTTTACTCTTTGTACTACAAAAACCCTAAACACTTCTCGCACATACATCCGAAATCAGAAAGAGTAAGTCTGCACATTACCCATTAGGGATTTACCTAAACTGTCCGTACGAATTTACATAAATCCGAAAACCCCAAAACTTTCCATTACAGATTTATCCCTCGGACAAAAATCCGTAATGAAATTTATCAAATCATACGGAATTTTTTACCTCCTACAAATTTTGATAAACCTTGTTGGACTTTAACAAGTTAGGCATGCTTCCACCTAGGCCCAAAAGTGTTTTTTTTACAAAAGGCCCAAAAGTGTTGAAAAATAGACCTACGTGAGATTACATTTCCATAGCCCCTAACTTTTCCTTGCACCACATGCAAATACCAATGTTTTTAAAACTGGGCAGAAGATCGAACCGGTGAGACCTTCGGGTCATGGTTCACTTGGTTCAACCGATTCATAAATAATATATATATATATATATATATATATATATATATTAATTTTTGGGGAAGAAGTAAATAAAAAATACATTTCTGGTGGTTCAATTCGAGTAAACTAGCGATTCAAAGCGGTCCAACCACAGTTCAATCCGGCCCAACCCGATCCTGGGAAGTTTAACCATGCTGCTGGACAAATGGGGTAGAACTAACTACGGACTGGGTGGTTCTAGGTTGAACTGTCCGGTTCTGACAACACTAGCAAATACACATTCCACACGTAATAATTTTTGTTGTTTTTTTTGTTAATCTTTAGGTGAAATTTACTTTTAATTCTGTGTAAGTGTGGTTTGAATTTTCTTTTCTGATTATATGATATACTCCCTCTAGTCTATATTATAAGAAACAAAGTCGTACAAGTACAACACACAGACTTCTAAGAATAACATTGAAATTGGCTATTTTTATTTAATAAGCCTAAAAATTTAACTTTTTTTTTAAAAAATATCATCTATATTAAAGGTTCGTTTATACTCCTAATTAATAACACAACCTTTAATGACACTACTTAGATCAAGTAATTCTTTTTTAATTTTTATAAAACTCAGTAGAAATTCATCGACAATCAGGTGGTGAGGGCTACTAGATTTAATATTCTTTTTTGTCTTTGACTTCATTTTGGTTTTAGGAGAAAGGGACTTTAACAAATGCGTCTCAGAGATGTGTGTAATACAAGGAGTGCAATGTCTTTTATAAAATAGAGGTGGTGTTTGGTAACATATGATATTATATGAGTGCAATTTTCGCAAAAGAAACATATAATGCATTTTTATGTCAGCTTATTAATTTGACTATGAAAGGTTTACAACAATGAAAACTTGTTCGGGCTCAATATGTTGATGCTAAAATCTACACAAGGATAGCTCTCTTCTGCGTACGGTAGTTGACAGCTTCATGTCTCCATACCGGGAGGTGTCCATGCAAAGACACTTTGATGCTTAAGTTAGTATTAGGGCTTGAGATAACAGGAGAGCAATAATGAAGTTTATGTCAGCTAAAAAGCCTTCAAACCTGTGGGGTGAAGAACCCTAAATATAGAAGTACCAATACCATCCAGGAGCGTTGGAGGCCCAGAGGCGAGCCGTAGCCACTGGAGGTCTCCGCTTCTTTAGGCGAAAGTTACAGCGAAAGAAGTTAGTGAGATCATGGCGAGATCTTCGGTCATAATAGAGTTGTTACTTGTTTGGCAGGTTGGGAGGAACTAGGGTTTAGTTCCGACCCCAAATTCGATTGTGAGTCCGATTCCGACGGGATAGACCTCGAGCATTATCCTACTATCGACAAAGGTCGGTTTTAGTCCAAGGACAAATTTCCAAGAAAGCTCGAAACTAAACTAGGTTGGAACTAATCGTCAACATAACACAATATTTGCCTGTGCACTTAGAAACTTCATTGAAGAACAAAGTTGGATTGAATTGAGTCTGAAAGAAGAAACCTTAAAGCCCAATATCTCATCCGTGCACCCACTTTACAATTATTGATCCTTTGCCTTTTGCTTCTTTAAACCCTTTTCTTTCCAGCTTTGCCTTTTCTACCAAGTGTTCCAATCTGCACCGTGGCACATTATATACATCTACATCTGAGTGTGTGTTTGGTTCTGCGGTGACGAGAATTGATTTTACAGAATTGATTTTAGTTGAATGTGACGTGATTTTTGTTTGGATTCCTTTATTGAAAAAGTGATTTTGGTTGATCCTTATTGTTTGGATAGATTAGATTAGAATTGCTTTTAGGTTTGAAATTACCAAATGAGTCTTTACTTAAAATTTGATAAAATAGACAAAAAAAATTTACTAGACAAATATTTTGTTTACTTTTTTAGTTTAAGTTGCCAAAATTAGTTTGTATTTATTTATTTTTCCATATTAGTTTTATATATTTTTTTATGTGAATTCTTTAAACAATAGATAAAATGTTTGATAAAAAAAATCAGATAAAAGTAAAGTTACAGTAGTAGTAAGTATTAACAAAAAAAGATAAGAAATTAAAGTAAAGGTTTTTTTTATACCCCCACCACCTCCTTCCATACCCTCACATAACTACCTTATCCCCAAAATACCCCTCCCATAATCTCCCAAAAATTCACTTTTCAGTTATTATATCCTGGGCCCCACAAAATCTCTAATCGGATTTACCACTATGGAAGGTAAATCCGGTTAGCAATAAATACGCAGTTATTACGTCACCCAACAGTCAAATCGTATTTACCTATAAATAGATAAATACGATTTGACATTGTAAAATACCCCAAAAATGGAAATTTAGTCAGCGCGTATTTACCTAAATACGAGTGAAAATCGTATTTACGTAACCAGTACGTAAATACGATAGTTGAATTTTAGCCATCGTATTTACACGGATGTGGAGGAGTATACGATTGGAAATCGTATTTACGTCTGAGGCACGTAAATACGATTTGTTTTTTTTTTCTAATTGTTTTTTTTGCTCTATTTTCGAAATAGATATCGATCCGCAGTCAGAGTCGCAGCTGGTTCCTGTCGTTGTAGATACTATAGAGTCATTCAGTACGGACCAGGTATAATGTCTGAGTACTAAATTTTTTATTAATTTTGATAGACATGTATTATAACAATTTTTTATTTTGTAGATATTTTCTACACGAGATGATGTTGTTGAGTGGGCGAAAGCCGTTGGGAGACGTATCGGTGTAGTTGTTATTATTGTCAGATCTGACTCAGGTGGAGGTAAAAGGGGGACTTGAGATAAAATAATTTTTGGCTGTGACAAGCAAGGGGATTTTTGTAATAATTCTAGAGTTATCGGATCGAAGAGAAAAAAGTGTTTGTTCAAGTTGAGAGCTGGTCGTACCATACGTGATGGGGGTTGGCGTGTGTCGGTTAGGTGTGGTCTACACACACATCAGTTATTGACCACCCCAGTCGGGTCCACAGCTTTTGGGCGTTTGACTAAGCCGCAGAAGGCTATTATTGATGAGCATACTGCTTTGAAAGTTGCCCCGAATGACAGTCTGATTGCTTTGAAGAAAAATTTTCCGGGGAACGTCACTTCTCTTCCACAAATATATAGGCAGCGTTACGCCTATCGGTCTTCTAGGAGGGGTCCTAGAACGGACATTCAAGAGCTGCTGCGATTAATTGAATCTGAAAATTATTTATGTTGGAGCAAGAAGCTTGGGGATTCTAACGTGGTTTCGGACATCATGTGGGCGCATCCCACTTCTATAAAATTATTTCGGTTGTTTCCCAAAGTTCTCATTCTCGACACAACCTACAAGACGAATAAATACAATCTACCTTTATTGGAGATTGTCGGGGTGACGTCTACAGAATTAACTTTTTCGGTTGCTTTTGCCTACATTGCACACATGAGCTAGGAAATCATTTTACTTAGGCATTACAGCAGCTAAAAGATTTATTCGACTTGCATGGGCTTCAACCACAGGTATTCTTGACAGACCGAGATCTTGGTCTAATGTCGGGTATTTTTAGCGTGTTTCCTTCTTCTACGAATTTGTTGTGTTCTTGGCATGTCACAAAAAATGTCAAGGCAAAAATTAAAGAGATGGTGCATGCGGATAAGCAAGCGGAGGTTCTCTCTCTTTGGCACGATGTTATTGACTCAGCTGACGAGTCAGAGTACTCATCTCGATTGAAGATTTTTGAGGACTCGTGCGTTGATCTTCCCGCTCTTATTAAATATGTGCGCGATACTTGATTGAAACCGCACAAGGAGAAATTTATCTTGGCATGAACTAATCATATCCCACACTTTGGGAATCAGACCACGAACAGGTAATTTAGTCGTTGATTAAATTTTTTTTAACACGTGTTTACTATTTTGGTCACTGATTAAATTTCTTTAACATGTGTTTACTATTTTTTTCGTTGATTACATTTTTTTAACACGTGTTTATTATTTTAGTCGTTAATGAAATTTTTTTAACACGTGTTTACAATTTTAGTCGTTGATTAAATTTTTTTAACATGTGTTTACTATTTTTTTCGTTGATTACTTTTTTTTAACACGTGTTTACTATTTTAGTCGTTGATGAATTTTTTTTAACACGTGTTTACTATTTTAGTCGTTGATTAAATTTTTTTAACATGTGTTTACTATTTTTTTCGTATATTTATTTTTGTAATTATTTAAGAGTCGAGTCAGCCCACTGGACATTGAAGCGACATTTGGGGACTTCTGGAGGAGATTTATCAAAATGTTTTCATTCGGTGCATGAGATGCTTAGTCTTCATTTTGAAAAAGTGATCCGATCTTTCCAACGGAGCATAAACCGTATTGAAGTTGCACACAATACTCCATTTTTTAAAAATCTTCGCGGTCTTGTGTTTCTAAATGCTTTGGATCATATTGATAAAGAGTTTTAAAAAACTACATTCGGAGTTGGTTATGACAAAGGTCGTTGTGGTTGCGTTCTCCGAAAGACACATCTTCTTCCATGTACTTGTGAGCTAGGTGTCTTTCATTATTCCGGTTCTTCTATTCCATTGGACGTTGTAGACGACCATTGGAAACAGTTGGATTTGGATTCTGTTGATGATAAATTTTCCCAAGACCAAGCTGATGCATGTGATATTTCATACCAAATGGAGATGATCGGGGTAAGATTTAATCGAATGACGGAGGAAGAGAAATTTGTCTTCAAGAAGCAACTTAATGAGCTTGCATTTCCTACTACTTCTTCTATGGTTCCACCAGCATTCAAAGTTAAAACTAAATGTGCACCAAAGAAGAAAAAGAAGAAATTATTTGATGTCAAACGCGATCCTTCCGGTTGGGAACATGTTGATGAAAAGTTGAAGATGAAAAAGAAAAAGATGTAAATTATTGAAGGGTAAAGATGAGAAATCCGTTGAAAAACAACACTGTTATTGTGGAAAATCGATTTCAGCTATCGTAGAAGCTCTAATTTGTAGCTTCAGCCAAAATCAATTCTAGGCAACAGAATCGATTTTTAATGTATTTTGTGTCGCTGGTTGTATTTTGTATTAGAGGTAGTAAAATTGGAAGAATAAAAAGATAAAATTAGTACAAATTCATTTCCTCTTATATGTTTCATAATTGTGTACTTTTATTATTTTGAAAAAAATTTCTTCATGGGGAAACACCTCTTTTTCTATAGGGATTAAGAACTTATCAACTTTTTTTTTGATAAGCAGAACTTATCAACTTTATTCGAACAATTTTTTTTACCTTATGTGTGCAATTGCCTCCATTTCCTATAACATGGATCCACTAGTGGTCTTGAGTGAATTGAACGAGGTTGTTAGGTTGCGATTTCAGGAATATAAATATCATTTTGGCTTGCTTGCCAACTTTTTTATGGCAATGCAAGGTGGAAGGAGGTTGTTAAGTAAAGTGTTGACCATAGAGCTTGGATAATATGTAGAGTTTCCATAATAAGTTAATAAAGAAAGAAAATGTCAAGTGGTGTAATAAAAAGGGAGATGCAAATAGCAATTCTAAAAGACAGATTGAAAGGCCCATCTTAATAACAAAATAGGCCCATAAAAAATAAAAGCAAAGTGGCCCTCCCCTTCTTCTATATAAAAAACTTAAGAGGAGATAGGGTTTCTCTCCATTCGCCGATTTTAGGGTTCTTAACTCCGCAGCTTCTGCAGCATCACTGCCTCAGGTTCTCTCCTTCTCACTCTTTTCACCATTTCCATTTTCTCATTCTCTGCTATCAATTGCTTTTGTTCTCTACTTCGTTGTTTGTTTTGTTTCAAAAATCCGAAGGCTATTGATCCATTTTTCGACCAAGCTTGAATTTCTACATAAGATCTAGCATTTCTGAATAACGCGACACTAATCACTAATCAGAATAAAACAACTATTATTCGTTTCTCAAGTGTAGCACCAAATACATCACTAAATAAATTACTCGCTTTCAATTTTGCATTTATCTGAGACTTTTTGTTTTTGGTTTTGAAGGAGGAGAAAGATGTCTCACAGGAAGTTTGAGCACCCCAGACACGGGTCTCTAGGGTTTCTCCCAAGGAAGCGTGCTGCTCGTCACAGGGGGAAGGGTATATTTTTTACTGCACGTTCATTGCTTTTTGTAATTGGTTATGTTGTTCAATCACTGTGTTAATTTTTTTTAAAAGTCAAAACAATGACTCGCTTTTTCGAAAATGATTTTACTCTTTTGATCTATCCATATATTTGAATTTAATTTAGCATACGTGATTTTAATATTTTTCTCGCAAGTTTCCCCGAATTAGATTCCCTCTCAGTTGTAACCTTGTTATTCTGTGAATTTTACTCATACAGTGAAGGCATTCCCTAAGGATGACCCATCAAAGCCACCCAAGCTTACTGCATTCTTGGGTTACAAGGCTGGTATGACTCACATTGTCAGAGATGTCGACAAACCTGGATCAAGTAAGTATCACTTCACTTTTATGAACTTTCGTTTCAATTTTCAATTTTATTAATGTTTGTATTTGCATGTTAATGATTTGTTTCTCTAATTGTTTTTAAGAAATGTTTCCCAAAGCAGATTTATTAATTTGGTTCACATATCTTTTACCTTCAATTATCAAAATGCAGTAGTTTGCTAGTTGACTTGTGATTCAAAGTATTGTGTTCATATGCTGTAGTTTATCAGAATCCTTCATTTTTTTGTTGTAGTAAGCGTTAAAATAAAAATAAATGTTTTTGGTTTATGATGCTTTTGAAGATTATAATGGTGGTTATGATGCCCTCGTTTACTATCACCAAACCTTTTGTGTTTTTTGAGGTATTAATGGTTATGGCATCCTTTGATTTTTTTTAACGATTATCTTAATACTTTTTTATTATCTCAGAGCTTCACAAGAAGGAGACTTGCGAACCAGTTACAATCATTGAGACCCCTCCCATGGTTGTTGTTGGTGTTGTGGGTTACGTGAAAACTCCTCGTGGTCTGCGAACATTGAACACTGTTTGGACACAGCATTTGAGTGAGGAAATTAAGCGTAGGTTCTACAAGAATTGGTGCAAGTCCAAGAAGAAGGCTTTCTCCAAGTACTCGAAGCAGTATGAAACTGATGAAGGGAAGAAGAGTATTCAGACACAGCTTGAAAAACTGAAGAAGTATGCAACTGTTATCCGTGTTTTGGCTCACACTCAGGTACTAAACATGTACTGCATAATTTTGTTAGTTTTCATAGGTTAACTGTACTTTTTAAGTTTTAACAGTCTCATTAGTTCTTTTTTTAAATATGGTTTCCCTATGGTGAAGAGAATGATGATACTCTTGTGCAAACTCAGTGCTATTTGATTTGGTGCAATGAGCGGCACTTTCCACACGAGATTTCTGACTCCTTTTTATCAGTCTCATTAGTTATCCTTTTTATTTTGAAATCTGTTTTCCTTATTGTGAAGTGAATGATGATACTCTAGTGCAAACGCAGCGCTATTTGTTTGGTGCAATGAGCGGCACTTTCCACACGAGATTTCTGACTCTTATTGGTTGTTTTTTTCTTTTTGTTGTATTTGTGTGTCACCTATGCATAAACTTGATTGTCTGATACTAGTATTTCTAGAATTAGAAGAATATCTGGTAAATTAAATTCTGAAGTTGAAATCACTTCTAAATATCAAATTGTTTTATTACTTCAGTGCTCTAATACAATTGGTTATCCACTTTTGTCAAACATTAACAGATCAGGAAAATGAAGGGCCTGAAGCAGAAGAAAGCCCATATCATGGAAATTCAGGTCAATGGTGGGTCTATTGCCCAGAAGGTTGACTTTGCATACAATTTCTTTGAGAAACAGGTTCCCATTGATGCTGTGTTCCAGAAGGATGAAATGATTGACATCATTGGTGTGACAAAAGGTAAGGGTTATGAGGGTGTTGTTACTCGTTGGGGTGTTACTCGCCTTCCCCGCAAGACCCACAGGGGTTTGAGGAAGGTTGCATGTATCGGTGCTTGGCATCCTGCAAGAGTTTCTTTCACAGTTGCCAGGGCTGGTCAGAATGGATACCACCACCGAACTGAATTGAACAAGAAAATTTACAAGCTTGGCAAAGCTGGAGATGAGTCTCATGATGCCCTCACTGAGTATGATAGGTGAGTTTTCCATGGTACATGCGACAAATTATAGGACAGCAATAAATGTTTGGTTGTTTAATTAAGAAAGTCGAACTAATGAAACTGTTTATTTTTTGTAGGACTGAGAAAGACATCACCCCAATGGGTGGTTTCCCACATTATGGTATTGTGAAGGAGGATTATCTCATGATCAAGGGAGGCTGTGTTGGTCCTAAGAAAAGAGTTATTACCTTGCGTCAATCCCTGCTTAAACAGACTTCTCGTCTTGCACTTGAGGATATCAAACTCAAGTTTATTGACACCTCTTCAAAGTTTGGCCATGGTCGCTTCCAGACAACCCAAGAGAAGCAGAAGTTCTATGGACGCCTCAAAGCTTAATTATGAGTTTTGGTTTGAAATTATGGAACTTGTTTTTTTGTTATATTTGGTTACCATCTCTGAACTTTTTGGTGTTTCAATGTGACATTTTCTAACTCGTTGACTCGGGTTAGCTTTAGTTTTTTCTTTTATTTTGTTGAACTTTAACTTCATGAGGTCTCTAGTCGTACTGAGAATACTTAATTTTGGTATTTTATGTCCCATTTCTATAATTTTATAAGTTCGTGTAGAGTGTTTTTTCTCCAGAAATATCTCGCCTTAGGAGATTGTGAGCCCATTCAGATTGTTAAACACAAGGGCCCAGACTTATCCCACACTCCTTGCTAGTCAGCCCACACCCCCAAAGCCCCTAAATCCCCTAAATACTCTTATATCAAAAACACCCCTATGGCAAAAATGGATTCGGTTATAGTGTGAAAAAAGGAGAAAAATAAGCCATTTACTTATTTTTCTGTCTGATTTAACTTAGAGGCAATATTTTACTTTTATTTTCAATTGTGAAGGGGAAAACATAAACAGCTGTCTTACATTTCCAGATATTTATTCAGCCATTTAATAGCACCAGAAATATTGCGTTGGCCATAGTCATTCTCCTTTTTTGGATAGTCTGTAGTGTACAACAGCAAAACCAGAAAAGAAGTTGGTTTTCATTATTAGAGAAATGGCACAGCAATTGGAGTTGCTGCACAGGAGCTCTATGGTATAAAGTTGCCCTTTTGGTTTTCATTACTCAACCCGCCCTTAGCTTATTTAAAAATAAACTGAAGGATTAGGTTGAGGTCAAATAGTGTAAAAGAGGGGTGTGTCTCAAAAAAATACTCGTTCGGGTGTGCTTAACCGTAGGTTTTCGGTTGACCCTAACCGAATTGTTAATTTTTTTTATAAAAAAACACGGTTTGGAGGTGAGGTTTTTTATTTTTATTTTTAGATAAGTTTGGAGGTGTGAGGTGAGTAGCAAGGGATGTGGGAAAAGCCAAACCCTAACTCATGCCTCATCGCAAATTCGATGCCATGAACACATCCTACTCGGGCTCATTATAGCGGAGACATTTGTTGGCGTTCGTATTTACCAGTCTATAGTTTAGACATAAGACATCTTCCCTTTGAGCTTGGTTCATTTCTTTAGTGCAACCACTTCTTCCCTTATGACTCTGTCAATGTAACAGAAATCTTGTTTCTCCTCAAGACCGAACTTAACCTCTTTTCTTTGCAAGGTTCTGCATAAGCCATTCATACTTATTCGTGGAGCTAAATACATGTCAACTCTCATTATTAACCATCATTCTTTAGTCTAGAAGTTGCTTCGCAATTCTGAAGTATGTGCATGAATGTTTCATCATTCTGCTTACATGTGGGACATTTTGTTGAGTTCGCCCACCGGCCCCTTCTTCACTTTTGACAGTTCTTCAAAAGAATTCTTCTAGAGGAACATGCGAATTTGTTCAAATGCAAAGTGATAGAAACATGGAATCTCAAGATGCATGCATGTTTCCATTAATAACCTTTAGCCATAGTAAAGGATCCATCCCATGAAGTTTGTAACAGGCACCATTGTCTAAATGTGTCTACAAATATAGTCAAGTAGATAACATGTGGAGAGAGAAGTGTTTGGTTTCGAAGAGAAGTTGGGAAGAGAAATAGATGTGAGAAAGAGTAGCTTAGGGTGTTGTTTGGTTTAAGGAGAAAAAGAAGAGAAATAGGGGAGAGAGATGTCTCTTTGTTTGATTAGAGACAAAATATATCATATTTGAAAGGACAAAAACATCCTTAAACTAAAAAACAATATATTGTCTATTCACAAATTTAATTAGCTAAATATTTATTTTAATTTTTTAATTTGATAAACTAAATATTTATTTTAATTATTTAATTAAATTAGCTAATTATTTTTTAATTAGCTAAATATTTCTTGTAATCATTTAATTCAATTAATTAAAATATTTATTTTAGTTATTTAATTGGATAAAAACTAGGGTCTAACATATTTTAGTCATTTAATTCAATTCCCACTTTACGCTTAATATTTTTTTTGTGACAATTTAGGACCTATTTCTCTTTCTTTCTTTTCACTCTTGGAGAGAAGTCAACAAGTACTAAACTAATTCATTCCCTTCTCTCCATCTTATTTCTCTCCAAAATCAAACAATAGAAAATCACTAATTTCTCTCTCTCTTTTCTCTCCTTCTCTTTTACCAAACACACCATTAGCGTAGGGATAACAAGGAGAAGAAGGCGGCGGAGAATGATGGAAAGTGGAAGTAGATGAACTTTTGGTATCTAGTGGATAATGGTATTTTTCGTATTTAGTAGTTAAATGATAGGTGGGCAAATTAAATTTGGGAGGTAGTAATAACATAGCCCATATAAAATGTATTTATTTTTTGAGCCTAGGAATTTTAAATCGTTGACCACGACACTCGGATGAAATGGGAATGTGTTGTTCAGAAAAAAAGAAATGGGAATATGAAATTATTAAACATGCTCCCCAATTTCATTAGCATACACCCCATATTCATTCTTTTTTTTTTAGCAAAAGAAAGGGTTATGGAGCCTCACTAAAACCTTCTGATGAAAATCTCTCCTTAGGGGAAAAAACATCTAGAAGGAAAGAATACCCCCCCTGCATTTTACTGATAAAAAGCGAAAAAATACAAGTGACATGGGGGACTAGGTCAAAAGCATGAAAAGGAAAATTTAACCAAAAGGACATAATAACAATCCTATTAAAATGAATCCAGTCCAAAGAAAGTTAACATTGGCATGCAAAAGCATCACTATAGCGACTCTCATCGTAACGATCATCTGCAGCACACCCCATATTCATTACGACATGAATAAATATGCTACTAAAAATGGGGTGTGTATTTAAAAATTCTCAGTGGAATAATATAGTACCATTAGGAATTTAGAAAAGCTCGACCCAGCAATGAGGCTTTTTGAAAAACTTATTTAGTTAATAAGGTCATAGTATAGGCCATTGGAAAAGCCTTTTAGGCCTATAAGATCGGTCTATTTGGCTTTAAAAAATAATAGTTTTATTACTATTATTATTATTAAATTAAATTTGTACTTCGTGTTAATCATAAATTTGCTAATAATTTATGTTAACTTAAACATATTGACAAACATAATTTTTTGGCATATTTAAAGTTATTATTATAAAATAGAATTTAAATTGGATGTCATATAAAATAGAACTTAATATCATTGATCTATTAGCTTTATAATCTATTTACAAAAGCACACATCACTTAAAGATTGTAGGCTTTTGTAATTTGTGAAATAGATTTTTAAACAGGCTTCGAGGCCTTATCAGGCTTTCACAAAGGCCACGACAGACATAAAAGTTGGGCCTATAACAGGCCACAAGACAGACTCAAGCCTAGCCCTTTCAACGCATGCCAGGCCCAGGTTTTGCAATGCCTAGCACGACCAGCCTATTTTCACCCCTAGTAACATCGCAGTTGGTTCAAGCAATTTGAAAAAAACTAGCAATCTCTCTACTTATTTGTTAGCCTTTTGATTATTGTTTTTGCCTATATTTAGGACTCTGCAATCATATGTAGAAATGACAAAGAAAACTGTACCCATGGATATCTGTGGCGAAATCTCGCCAGATACTCGCGAGTAGGATTGGGAATAGGCCAGGCCACCCAATAGGGCCTTATGACCCAGCGTACGCCAGGCCAATTTGTTTTTAAAATAGACCAGGCTAAAGTTTTTTCAAAAGCCTATTTAGTTAAAAAGACCATGTTGCAGGCCATCAAAAAAGACTTTTAAGCCTATTAGGCCAGCCTATTTAAGTGATTATAAATAATATTTTCATCACTACTATGACTATTATATTAAATTTTTTACACCATTAAATCGTAAGTTTGCTAATATATTCTGTTAATTTAAACGTATTGACATACATAAATTATTGGTATATTTAAAGTTATTATTATAAAATAAAATTTAAGTTGGATGTAATACAAAATAGAACTTAATCTTACTGACCTATGAGCTTCTTAGTCTATTTATAAAACATACATCACTAAAAGGTTGCAGGTTTTCGTAAAAAAATATATATTGTGAAATAGACTTTTAAACAAGCTTTCAGGCCTTGTCAGACTTTTAGAAAGGCCAGGTCAAGCCTAAAGACTGAGCTACAACAGGACACAAGCCACGGGCCAGGCTCAACCTAACACTTTCGACACAGTCCATACTTAACACTTTCAACATAGGCCAGACCTAGACCCTGCAAATCGCAGCTCGACCCAACCTATTCCCGCCCCTACTCGCGAGTAAAATAAAAGGATATTTCAATTATCTATTTGTTAATGGATACAGAGGCGGATTAATGATATCTGTACCTTCGGATATTCGTTAATAAAGTACTAAAATACCCTATTACTAAAGTGGTAAATGCATAATTTATAATTTAACAACGTTTAATAGAAGACTATTATATTAATTTTGTTTGTTAGTGGAGTCCGTGATGTTACAACAAAAGGAGGAAAATCTAGCTTTTGCGTTGTTTTATGGAAAGCATTTTGCCGTAAAAGAATTAAGAAACTTTATGTTTAATGGATGTGTATTTTATTTGTCAATTCAGCGATTAGGAATTTTCTGTCAAAAGAATAAGTTATAAGTAATTAAGAATAATAATTATTTTTTTGACAAAAAATGCATTTTTTTTTAAAAAAATGATATTGGTCCAAAAAGTTTATGATATCTGTGGATATCCATAGATACCCACGAATATTGGAATACCCGCTAAGTATCTGCATAGCGGATACCAACATATATATGAAGATGGTACATATATCATTTAATCTAACAGGCGGTAACTGTCGTTGTCCGTGGATAATCATTGACTTTCTTAATCATATATCATTGTAGGGAATTGTGATCCATTGTATTTGTATATCACACAAGAGTCATTTGGACTTAAGAGGATGGATATTAAATTAATAAACACATGACCACTCACCACTCAACCACAAACTAGTCAATACAAGTTTTGATAATTCATGAACCAACCATCCCCAAATCTTTTGTTAGGTAAATGTACGTAATGTGTTTATATATTTATAACAAACTTTTGTTCCCTGCCTTTGTAGTTTGTAGTAACATTGTACCAATTTCTCCCAAAAAAAGATAAAAACACTTTGTTTCTTCTACACTCATTTTATATTCGAATTTATCACTTTATTGCACGAAGGACATCTTGCTTGAAACTTTTTTCATGATCTATGCATGCATGGATGCTGATCAATTTAATTAGAAGTGAGAGTCTGATAGATAACAGATTGTCTTTGTTAAGTTCATATGATTCCCCTCGTTCGTTCAGCTGCTATATGTGCCAAACTGCCAAATTCAATGTATGCTCTTTTTAACAAGTGTTTGCCTTTTTTGTTCATTGAGTTAATCGAATTATTGACAAAGTAACCATAGTTGTTGTTGTCAGTGCAGTGTGTAATTATTTCAATATGATTCTTGTCGTGTTTGTCTCTTTAGGTACAATTATTTCGTAGGTAGTTATAGTGACCAACACTTTAGATTAAAAGCGTGTTTGGTATTCAACACGTGTCAGTGTCAAACATTAATAGTCACAAACACATGTTATACTCAATTTGATTCGTTTTCTTATATTATTATCGGTGTTTATATATCAATGTCATGTACAACGTTTAGTGTCTGTGTTGGTGTTTCATATGTATATTTACTAGGAGAGTTTTCTCATGTGAGTCGCATGTCTTTAATTAATCTTGTGACTATCAGAGGGTTGCCCCTGTTCATGATGATGTCACAATCTACTTAATTATTTGTTGTCTCCTTTCTTTTTCTTCCCCAATTTTCATATGTCTTGTTGTGTTTAGAAGATGGCAAAAATATATGCCGATGTAATTAATACACGAGTTCTTGTATTTTCAGTGGAGCCTAAAGTGAGTTTTGAAATGATTTGCTTCAACTTGTGGCTATCACACTACTTTGTCTGGTGTCATTGCTTTTGACAAGTTAGAAAATGACAAAAAAAAAACAAGTCTCATTGTCTTTGTTGATTTGATTCTTTTTCAGTCACACAAATTTCTCTTTCTTGTCTTTATTAGATATTTTACTTTTTTTTCTTCAAAATGGTTGATAAATATTTCATAAAAATTGATACTTCAGTAATCAATAATGATAGGAACAAATTGTCAAAAAAATAAATGATAGGAAGAACGGAAGAAGCTCAATACATTGGCTTCTTTTACCATAGTCTAAAAGCACAAAACCAATTAAGTTTTGTAAAGTACACTCCTCTTTTTAATTCAAGTGAAAAATGAATTACAATTCTTTCACTTCTTCCATATTAATTTCTGAACCTGAGTTATGCTTTAAGAGGGGTGGGGTGGGGGAAGGGGAGAGAGGTGGTGGAGCCATGAGGGAGGAGGTGGTGGTGTTACGCCTGTGGTCTGGCGGTGGACGGCGACGAGCCCATGATTCAGGTGAGGTTAAGTGGTTACATGTCGTGGGTTTGGTGGGAATTTGAGTTAATTAGTTTGAAATAATAAAGGTCTTTTGGGATTTTCATTAGAATAAATGAAATTTTGAATGTGAGGGAGGAAAGTAAGGTGGCGACGCCCTGCTTTCTAGGGTTTAGGTGGCGGCGGCTCCTTCCCCCTGCCTAAGGCTGTTGGCACCGCTCTAGTGCGACTCTCTCGTTCAGATGAGGCTTGCGAAGATGTTGATGCACCTTGCTTGTCCTGATTTGCGCGTTCAAAGCTTCACCCGTTCCTCCACCTTTTTGACGACGAACTGACCACCATCCACTCTTCCCCCACCACACTCTCAATATCCTGCCGTGAGCTCCACCACCGATTTGATTCCCACCCGCCCTCCCCCGAACCACTAGACACCCCTAACCCACTAGATTTACTTTCTCAGCAGCTTTAATTTCGTTCTCCGCTCCCTGCGACTCCATACTGCTCTTGATCCCCTCTCGCAGTTTCTTCATATCCCCTTTGTCTATTCACTGCTTGTCACATAACCAAGAGCGTCAAGTTCCTTACATACTCCAAACAGCTCTCACCTTATCTTCATAGGCCCTCAGAGTAAGAACTCTAGATCCCGAGGCCAATTGGCCTTCAAATACGGGGAAAGTCTGGACTTTCCGTCTCTCCCCCTTCACCAACTTTGTGGGTCTTCTATTTCTCCTCTGTAGGGCCTCTATTCTAGCTTAGTGGTTGATCTTGTCAAAAAGTCTGATTTGGACAAGCTTCTAGCTTATGTTTGTGTGGTAGAATCAGTGAAGGCTTCTTGCTGTGATGGTGATTTATGGTTGTCTTAGGGTTCATTATATTTTTGATTATGTCTTTTTATATTAGTTCAGCAGCTTTATGTTTTTAGTTCGTTAGGATCTAAGTTGATTCAGGTGCTACTCTTGGGCTTATTGTTATCCTTAGGAGTCTCAGCTTTATGCCTCATTTGGTTGTTATCCCTTTGTGGATTTGACGTTGCTTTCTCAATAAGTTTCAAACTTGCACTCTGTATAGTGTTTTGAGATCTATGCCTATTATTAATGAAATGTTGCATGATTGGAAAAAGAAAAAGACAAAAAAGAAGGATGATATTACACGTGTCCCATTGAGTAATCAATTTTATATGTATTGATTGATTGTTTGGCATGGCTCCACGTACTTTGTGGTTCCATGTAATGGGTCTCTCTTTTGGAACGCTTTCAGACCTGAGACCATTGAACCTGTCCATATTCCAGCACTTATATAGTTATACCCACCAAACCTACCAAATCATACCTTTCCAGTTTTAGTATTTATACATAAAAATATTTTGTGACTGGACCCATAACTAAGTCTTCCTTTTTGTTTTATATTTTCACTTGTCTTCAATCCCCACCAAGTGTATCTTTATCATTTGATGCATCTTTAACAATTAACATAACATCATATATATACATGCACTTGTTGCTTTGCAATTCTAGAGAACTTATAATTGAGAGATTAAAATAAAAGTAAAGCGAAGCGCTGCAATGATGCTTTCGTCTGTGACTTTAAAAATACTGCTGCAGTGCAAGAAAACAAAATAAAACACGTGCTTAAAGAGAACCTAAAACATTTTAAATTCCCAGCTTTCAAGCAAATGATAAATCAATACTGATAATGCATTGATTATGATTATAATTATGATTATGAAATGAACCCGCACGATGGTCATGGTGGAAATTCATAGAACTTAATGCTACACGTGTCGACCAATGGGCGCTTAATTAGTGCTTGCCGTACGGAGAAAGGATGTAATTGTTGTCTACAATGATAGATTGATTATGTGCATGTTTGTCTTCTATCAAAAATACTGTTCCAACTTGAACGTAATGTCTTTCACAAGAATATGAAATCTATTTATTCTTACACGAATGAATGAGTGGGAAACGTGAGTGTTTGGGTGGTTAGACCAGCCAATTTGCATCCTTTAAATTGGAAAATATTGTTTGGCTACTTGTCTCTCAAACGGCCTCGTGACTCCCCGTTTATGGAAATGCTTTAAGGGTTAAGAAAATTAGATATATGAGTTTCTAAATTGAATTTTTTTTCCTGTCCAGTCTCCCCTTTTCTACAATAAGAATTTGCGTGTTAGCTTTTTTTCAATATTATCTAATTTCATTCTGCAAAATTCTGTTTACAATGTAATGAATTTCTTTCCTAAAAAAATGTAAGGAATTTCTATCCTAACAATTTTATTTTCTGATTTAATATTAAGGTTAAACTAATGAACTCTAAATCAATAATGATAATTTAGGTTTGTAAAACAATTCTTAAGATAACATTCAACCCTCTCACTAGATATCAAATTGTTAATATTCTTTTTTGTCAACTTAAACGAAATGACAAGTAAACACCACACAGACTATCTAACATTTACACCTTATTCGAAATCGATGTCAATGCAGCTAGTGATAAATTCATATCACATACTTGTTTTTAATGTTAAAAAGTGTGTTTTACATGAAGATTTTTTAATGAACAATAGTAAAGTTTGAGAAGAATTTGTGAATCTGGTTTTTCTGCAGTGGTTATGCTGATTTTCTTTATGTTTATGTGTCCAGGAACTAGATCAAATTGAAGAACAAGTTGTGCAAGCAAGAAGTGAAATTTGGAGCGATTTAGGGCAGGTTACGTTGGCAACAAGTTTCTAGCAACACCACACGATCTCATTTTACACAAACCTCCATGGTGGAAGTTACTCTTGTTTTTTCTGTGCGTAAGTTGCGCGTAAGCGCCAGTCACGCGCAAGTGTGCAGAATTGGTCCAGTAGCTTTTGTGTGTGGCTTGCGCGAACGCCACCCGAGCAGTTCCTAATGCGTGAATTGACTTCGAACTAAAAAAAAGGAGTTTTTTACACTCTTGGAAACCCTAGAACTCAAAGGCACTCATTCCATCTCATATCTACTGAAGATTCAAGATTTGAGAACAATATTTGGTGCTTCAAATGAGTCCATCTTTTTCATTGAGTTGTAATTTTCGTTTTCCCTCCTCTTCTCCTATGTCTAGCTAAGTCTCTTTTTGTTAGGGATGAATGAATATTGAGGAAACACTATTGTAGCTGGTTTAGATTTACTTTTATGTCATATTCTCTCTTAGTTTGTGTATTTAGTCTTTGTTCTGAATGCTTTTTATGATTTGATCACTCATAGAATGATTTTTGGTTCATTTATGGAATGAAAGTTTTACTCTTGAATGTTTGAGATAGAATACCTTCAACTCTTAGCTTAGGAATAATATTTGAGTAGTTGTATATTGCAAACCCTTGATTTTAATGCTTGTTGTTAGCTAGATCACCTTTGAAATTAGGGTTTGTTGTTGTCAACAAATGATTAGTTGCCTAAGGAATTAGGAATTGGTTAATGTTGTGGGTTTGATAACAAAGTTAAAGAGAGAGTAAATTTTCAACACAGATCAGCTTGCAATAGTGTGGAATCATTAGGAGTTCGTCCTTAACATCTTTTACCATCTCTACCCGGGTGTTCCCCGCTAAAGGACAAAACTATTAACTTTCACCCCTTCTAATATTTCGTCCTAACAGCCAAACATGCCTCCTCGTGAGACAACATACCAATTGAAGGGGATGAGAGTTAGATACAAATTACTAGTAAAGCATTTGCTTCTATTATGTGGTTCGATATCATTCTTTTAACGTATCATGTTTCAACTTCACTATTTTGTGCCTCAAAATCTAAACTTAAATATAGAGTATTCTATCTATTTCGCATTAACACCTAATCTTGCGTTGCCAGCTACTAACTTCCTAGTTTGGAGCTTTAGACAACACTCTAGTAGAGCATCCACTGTTTTTTGCCTGAACTCACATCATTCTTTTAACTTTTAACGTTACAATTTCCCCTTTTTCTGTGCCTTAGAACCAAAACTCAGATCTATTATTTATCATTCACGCATTACTTTGCACTGCCTAGTTCTGTCGTTAGTATTCACCCTTCTATTATTTGGTCATAAGTGGCCAAGCTCGTGTGTTTTTTGGACAACACAATAATTTAAGGGTTGGCAGCTTTAGACAGGTCTCTTCTAGAGCATCCACTTCTTTTCCGTGGACTCATATCATTCTTTTAAGTTTTAACGTTACAATTTCCCTTTTCTTTGCCTCAAAACCAAAACTCGGATCTATAGTATTCCGTTCTATTTCTCATTCACGCATTACCTTGCCCTGCATAGTTATGTCCTTAGTATTGGCACATCGCGCCTCTCGCCAATTAAGGTAATCTTCATTAACTTGTCTGTTTTGAGACATACCATACTAGCACATCTTTCTTTCCTAATTAGAAAGAAAAAAAATAGACTTTGATTCCAAACTTTGGAGCATTCAAAATCATATTCAGGTGTTCATTGTTAATTTACAATTTTTGCTTGCCATGTAATAATTGTCTTTAGATTGAACGATATATTGGACCTTAAATAACTAATATCTGTTGCAGTTTTTAAAACTTTGTTCAAATATTCAACATTGTATATAATATTGAATATATAATTAATTATCAAATATTCATATAATTTTCGTATTGTCGATTCTCTAAGAACTTTGCAGGTGTTCATTGTTAATTTACAATTTTTTTTGCCATGTAATAATTCTACTAAACACTTTTTTCCATAATTGTCTTTAGATTGAACTATTGGACCTTAAATAACTAATGTCTATTGCAGTTTTTAAAACTTTGTACAAATATTCAACATTTTATATAATATTGAATATATAATTAATTATCAAATATTCAACTAATACTTACTATTAGTTGATCTGAGGACAGAACAAATGCAACTCCACAGGGGTAGTCTTCCCCTAAAGTACAAAAATGTGTTAATATTCACCTTTACTACTATTTGGTGAGCTTGAATAACTCCCTTATACAGCTGTTAGCCTGCATTTTCGACAGGCTCAGTTAAATGCAGTCAACGAGGTTTAGTTTGACATTGTATTTCAAGAGACAAGAAGTAATTTCGACGTTCAAAATGGGTTAAGTTATCAGGTTATATCAAGCTGATTTCGAAGCTGGATTTGGTGAAGTCGAAGAAGTTGCAAGCAAAGATTTCGACAAGAGGAAGTTTGAAGGCTGATGTCGAAGTGGAATCAAGCAACCATGGTTGAAAAGACATAGCAGTTACTGTTTTTTAAATTCTCTGTACAGTTAGTTAGTTATAGTGTTTTCCTCCTTGTATAAATAGTAGTTTTTCATAGGAAAAACGGGTCACAATCTCATTACAGAATTCTCACGCTCTAACTTCCAACACATTACAGAGAAAACGAGCCAAGAGAAGAATGTATGATCTGTGCACCAACTTTCTTTACAATTAATGCAATTTTAATTTGTTTTCTTTTTTGCTTTTCTGCAATTTTTTCTTTGTTTTATTCTCCCTCATTGAGGAAACAGTTTCGCGCAAGATCGACAGTTATCTTCTTATTTTTACTTTTAAACTGCAAGAACACGTACAATTCTGGGAAAAACTTTAACACAAATGGTCTTAGGATTTACTAGTTGATCCTGCAAACAAAAACAATTTCAAACTAGCGGTGTTTACCAAAATCCAAGGTAGCATCTACTTCTTTTGTGTAGATTAATATCGTTCTTTTAAAATTTAATGTTTCAGCTTCAACACCAAAACTCAGATCTAAGATATTCTATTTTACTTCTCCTTCACGACTCAGCTTCTAACGCTAGTTGTTGGCTTCTTTGTGCCACTGTCATCTGTCGCACACAACGTTTGTCTCATACGCCCTGTTGTTACGTTTGTCTCATACGCCCTGTTGTTAATTCACTAGCAAGCTTTCCCTTTGTGCTTCTCATAAGTAAAGGTAACATTCATTATGCTTTTTTTTTTTTACAATTTATAGTATTTGTGAAGATTTTCTTTTTTATTTGAAATATAAATATAAATAACAAAGGTGGAATTTGATTGTATCTCCAAAATATGGAGCATTCAATCTCTATATATACATCCAGGGGAGTCTTGCCGCCAAGTCTCCTGCCAAGCTCCCCCCCTTTTTCCATTCCTTTTTTCTTTTAATCTTTTTTCATTTTCCATTTTTTTCTTTATATTTTTATATTTTATAGGTACTTTCGGGTGTAGAAAAAAATTAAATTATTTAAGTAGGCGAATGTTTTTTCTTCATAACTAGATTGGTGGAAAGGAAAATTAATTTCGTGATAAGTTGTGCAAAGTGTGACGTTAGATAATGAGATTTGGGGTACTTTATTATCCAATTTTATTTAATTGTTTAAATAAGCAAAGTTTGTTACTCGATAAACAATTTTATTAAAAAAATAATAATTTTGTAATAAAAATGTAAAGTGTGATGCTAAGTAGTGTGTTTTAGGTGCTTTAGGATTCAGAAAAAACTTTAGATGTTCAAATACATGGAGTTTGTTCCTTAATAATTGGTTTGGACAAACCAAAAATAATTTTTTTGACGTGTTTTGGGTTACCATAGAGTTCGACAAAAATATTAATGGTTCAAATACGCAAAGTTTGTTTAAAAAAGTAATTTCGTGAAAAAATGGCATAAAGTACGATGCTAAGTAGTGTGTTTGTAGATACTTTTGCGTTTGCAAAAAATTATTGTTCAAATACTTTTTTTTGACAAGAAATTATTGTTTAAATACTAAAAGTTCGTTCATTCATAACCGGTTTAAAAAATCAATTTCTTTTTATAATTTTTCTCTTTATATTTTTTAGGACCATTTTTTTCTAGACTAAAAAAATAATTTTAAGATGCTTTGAAAAAACAAGAATTTAAAGACCATATTCCTTCAACTTTGTATAGCTACTTCCATTTTATTTGTGGTTCTCATATAACCCGTTGTCTTCTTTTATTTTTAATTATGAGTTAAATTTTCGCTTTACAATCCTTCCGTAGAACCTAGAGCTTTGGCCCCGTGCAAAGCACGGGTCACGGCGCTAGTATCTTCATAATGCAAGTATTTTCATTGGGATAGCTAGGGGTCGTAAATTTCAAACACCCATGTTTAAAGAGACTAAGGGGGCGTTTGTTTCAAGTTTGATAATCTCATTCCTGGGAATAAATTTCCTTGAAACAAAATGATGGAAATCTTATTCCAAGGTATTAGTGAAAATTGTGTTTGGTAAATATTTATAACATTCCTAGGAATTATTCTAAGAGTGGGAATATAGGTCTCATAGTTTTTATTCACATATCCATGGGAACTTTTTTCCCACCCTTTTCCTTGGGAATAAATTCATGACAATGATGGAAATTATTTCACTCCTAGAAATCTTTATACCTGGGATTAATTTTTTTCAAACTTCTAACAAACATGGGAATACTCATTTCCTATCTATGTATTCCCGAGAATCCTAATTTTACACTTGAAACAAACACCCCCTTAACTCCCTAAGAGGTTGTGTCTGGCAATAGCTCATAACATATAATTTATAGTGGATAAGTAATTGGTAAGTGTTTGGTATGACTAGTTTATGAATACTATTGTTATTATATTAAATTTTGTACATGATGTTAAATCATAAATTCGCTAATATTTTCCTGTTAATTTAAACATATCGACATAGATCAATTTTTGACAAATTTAAAGTTATTATTATAAAATAAAATTTAAATTGGATGTCATATAAAATAAAACTTAATTTTACCAACCTATTAGCTTCTTAGTCTATTTACAAAAGCTTACATCACTCACATATCGTAGGATTTCGTAAAAATGATAATGAAATAGGTTTTTAAACAGCCTTTCAAGCCTTAGCAAGTTTTCAAAAAGGTCAGACCAGACAAAAAAATGAGCTTACCACAGGCCACAGACCAGACTCATGGCCTAACACTTTGTTTGCTGGTGTTTTTAGCAAACAATCACTAGTTTTATTAGAAGGTTTGTGAGATCAAACTAGAAAAATCTCAAAGCAATGCCTCTGAATTGCGCATTGTTCTTGTTGAAGAAAACATAGAAAAGGGGACGATTTGCAATGATTTAACAGAATCGAAAAAGAAAAGAAGCAGTAAATGGTGCGTGAATTGTAAAGAAAAGAAAAACAAATTGCATTGAATCATAAAAATGGTACACGATCACGTACAGCGATTCTTCCACTCGTTTTTCGCTCTGGCTTGGAAGTTAGAGTTTCAGGAATCGGGTGTGTATTGTGATTTTCGCGACCCCTGTTTCTTCCCAGAAACAGCTATTTATACAAAGGAAAAGAGGGGGAAAAACTGACTAAGTAACTGCCTAGAAATTTGAAAATAAGTAACTGCTACTCCTACTTTCGACCAGAACCGCTCTGTCATGCTTCGACCAACTGCTAGTCTTCAACGCATAACTGCCCTGATTTCTGTCTGTCGAAAGCCTGTGTCGATTTTCCTCTTTCTTGCTTTTGCTTCCCCGTAAGCTTGTTGAGTTTACCTTGCGCATGACCATTTTCTCTGTCGAAATAATTTGGTCTTCGTCGAAATATAAGTCAGGCCATGTTGACCATCTTTAATGAAGCCTGTCGAAATTACAGGCTAACAAATTGCCCCCCAAAAATGTCTTTTTCGACTGAACCTGAGGAGGAAGAAGAGAAAGACATTTTTTGAATTCACCATCGAAATAACTTTGCACTTGAGTAAAATTTTTTTTTTTTTTTTATTCTGTGCTTTCGACAATGTTTTGGCAACTTAAATGCCATGTTTTTACGCTTTCTTTATATTTATTCCAGCGTTATTTTAACTTCGTGCAACGTTGGCTTATACTTTTTCAAGTATTTACCATTTATACGCAAAATCCTTTCATCAGCGCCGATCTCTTCGACCTCATATGCGCCGTTTGAATAAACTTGTAAAATTTTAAATGGTCCTTCCCAACTTGGGGACCATTTACCAAAGACTCTATCTTTTTTATCCATAGGCAATAGGACCTTCCACACTAGATCACCTGAATTAAAGGCTTTAGACTTAACCTTTTTGTTATAAGTTTTAGCTACCCTCTCTTTCTGTCGAATAAGCGTATCTAAAGCTAATAACCTTTCTTCGTCTAAATCAACCAATTCATCAAGCATCATATTCCAATAATAATCAGAGGGAATCTCCCACTGTCTTTGAATTCTTGTTGATTGTAGACAAATTTCAACAGGCAACACTGCATCGTGTCCAAATGTTAGCCTATAAGGAGTAGTGTTGATAGATTCTTTGGGTGAATTTCGACATGCCCATAATGCTTGATCAAGGGTATTATGCCAATTTTTTGGCTTCTGCCCAACATGTTTTTTAATCAAATTAATAATAACTTTATTGGCAGCTTCTACTTGACCATTGGCTTGCGCATAATATGGTGTCGAAGTTAATAACTTAAAACCAATTTCAGAAGCAAACTCTACCATTTTTCTACCAGTGAAAACTGATCCTTGATCTGTAGTAATGGTTTCTGGAATTCCAAACCTATAAATGATATGATTTTGAATAAACCTTATCACTGCTTCTTGATCAACATTGGCTAAAGGTATAGCTTCAACCCATTTGGTGAAGTAATCAATTCCCACAAGGATATATCTATGGCCCTTCGACGAAGTTGGCTTTATCTCTCCAATCACATCTAGAGCCCAACCCCTAAATGGCCAAGGTTTGACTATGGCATGCAATTCATTTGCAGGTACATGTTGTATCCCAGCATGCTTTTGACACTCTTGGCACCCCTTAGCAAATTCTATGCAATCTTTCAGCATAGTTGGCCAATACATTCCTTGTCGAAATAATAACCACTTCATTTTGTGGCCTACTTGGTGTGAACCACATGCTCTACTATGTGTATCGGAAACTGCTAAATATGCCTCATTTTCACTAAGACATTTTAATAGTACTCCTTCAGGAGTCTTTTTAAACAGTTCATTTCCAATTATCACATAGCTCAAAGCTCTGTATTTTACCTTTTTATTGGTATTTCTTGTGGGATTTTGCAAATATTCTGCAATAGGCCTTCGCCAATCATTATTGGTCATATTGTCAAGAGCAAAAATTTCTGCTAAGTCAAAGTCACCAAAAAATTGTCGTTTTTCGACAACGACTAGTTCCTCGTTTGCGTTTGTTGCCCCCCCAATTCTTGTTGGTGTTGACAATAGTGACGAAGAATAGTCATCAGAAATGATTTTATCCTTTATTTCGATTAACTCTTCCAGACTTTGTTTTGAAACTTTATAGCCTGAAGCAATTTGTGCCAATTCATTTGCCACTTGATTATCAATTCGTGGTAAATGTTCTAAGTGAACAGACTCAAATCTTTTTAACAAAGCATTGGCAACAACAAAGTATCTGATAAGGTGCTCTTTAATGCATTTGTACTCTCTTGTCAATTGTTTGACAACCAACTCAGAGTCACCTTTTATTTCGACATGACTTGCCCCCAGCTCAAGTAAGATTTCAAGGCCTACTATTAAAGCCTCATACTCAGCCTCATTATTGGAACAAACATCCCGAATTTTAAACTTATACTTCGTTGGAATGTTAGTAGGAGATATTATTAAAATACCAATCCCAACTCCATGTTTATGGCTTGAGCCATCAAAGTACAACCTCCAAGGATACACGTCTACAAAACTTAATGTTTCTTGGACAACAGAATGGTCTACTATAAAATCAGCAACCACTTGTCCTTTAATTGATTTTAGAGGTTGATAAGTTAAGTTGTATTCTGACAAAGTCAAAGCCCATTTACCAATTCGGCTATGCATTATTGGTTTCGACAGCATATGCTTAATAACATCAAAATGCGAATAAACAGAAACATCAGCTGGTTTTATATATTGCTTTAACTTTGTACACGAAAAATACAAACAAAGGCACAATTTTTCTATAGGAGAGTACCTCGTTTCGGCATCATTTAAGACCCTACTGAGGTAATAAATGGCTCTTTCGACACCACTATCATCCTCTTGTGCTAACATGCTACCTATTGTTCTATCAGAAGCTGCTATATACAATTTGAGTACTTTGTGTTTAATAACAGGCAACAAAGTTGGTGGTTTCATCAAATAAGACTTGATTTCGTCGAAGGCTGCTTGATGCATTGGTTCCCATTTGAACTCTTCTTCCTTCTTCAGTCTTAATAATGGCGAAAAAACTTGTGTTTTGCCACTTAGATTTGATATAAATCTTCGAAGGAAATTGATTTTTCCCAGCAACGACTGAAGCTCTTTTTTGGTCGAAGGGGCCTTCGTTTCCATAATTGCCTTAGTCTTATTTTGATTGATTTCAATGCCTTTTTTGTGCACTATAAAACCCAAGAAATCACCTGCACGTACACAAAAGGCACATTTTAATGGATTTAATTTCAATCCATATTTCCTCATTCTTTCAAAAGAACGGCGAAGATGGTCTAAATGACCACTTTCTGAGGAAGATTTAACCACCACATCATCTATGTATACTTGCATAAAATCATCAATAAAATCATGAAACATAGAATTCATGGCCCTCTGATATGTAGCACCAGCATTCTTTAATCCAAAGGGCATTACTACCCATTCATAAACACCCAATGCCCCTGGACATCTAAAAGCAGTTTTCGACACATCCTCTTCAGCAATGAAGATTTGATTATACCCAGAATAACTATCGAGCATACTAAGATAATCAAATCCTGCTGCTGAATCTATTAGCATTTCTGCCACAGGCATTGCGTATTCATCCTTGGGAGTTGCATTACTTAAATCCCTAAAGTCTATGCAAACTCTAAGAGTCCCATTTTTCTTTATTACAGGAACTATATTGGCTAACCATTCGACATACCTGGCAGTTCTGATGAATTTGTTTCTGAATAGCCTTTCGATTTCCTCTTTGATCTTAGCCAACACTTGAGGAGCAAATCTTCTTGGCACTTGCTTCACTGGTTTCTTCCCTGGTCGAATTGGTAATTGCATTTCCACTACTTCTCGACTTAACCCAGGCATTTCGTCGTAATCCCAAGCAAAGCAGTCTTTGAACTCCCTTAGCAACGTGATGACTTGGATTTTTAGAGAAGCATCAATATTTGCACTAATATAAGTTGGCCTTTTTATTGAGCCATTTCCCAAATCAACTTCTTCTAACGGGTCTTGAGCTTGCATATGTGTTGTCGAATCTCTAGGATCCTTTTCAAAACCTAATGGATCGTTATCATAGATACAGTCAAGTCTTTCATCTATGACTATGCCATTTTCTTCATGTAACTCACTGGCTTCGACAGCCATTGTTTGTTGAATAATTTCGGCCTCCATAGCCGCTTCAAACTTGTTTTCGGCCATATAAGCCGTAATTTTGTCCCATGCATTGGGCACTGACATAAGAACACTTTCAAGAACCAGTGTTCCACCCCGTTGGTCGAAAAACACCATCAGGGTAGACACTATCATCTCCCATTATTTCTCTTTCCCAAACAAAACCATAATTTGGGTCAAGATGAACTGAGGCAAAAACATTATCCGCAGGAACATATGCCTCATTAGAAGATGAACATGGCGCAATCTTCGCCATTTGTTTCTCAAAATTTTCTTTGGTAACTTGGTTCACATCAGCACGGAAGTAGCTTTGATCGGCTTCAACATATTCTACCAAACCATCTTCCTTCCACATTACTAAACGTTGATGCAAAGTTGAAGGGACAGCACCAACTCCATGGATCCACTCTCTACCAAGGAGTAAATTAAAATTCGCTTTAGAGGCTATCACTAAAAACAATGTAGTCCTCTTTATGGAACCAACAATTAAGTCCACCTCAATGGCCCCCAAAGAATGGCCAGTTTTGCCTTCATAGTTGCTTAAGACAATGTTATGTGGCCTGAGGTCAGTATCGAACTTACCAATCTTCTTCAAAAGACCATGTGGCATTAAATTCACTGCATCTCCACCATCCACTAACACTTTGTTAATTCCAACACCATTGACTTTGGCTTGGACATACAGGGGTTTCAAGTGGTTTTGCATACTCATATCTGGCTTCTCGAAGGTAGCCATTTGGTCTTCGACACAACCATTGTTCATCACATAGTAACACATTGGCTTATGATGAGCCATATCCTCTGTGAAATCCTCTTCAACGTCATTTGGTACTGTGATAACATCGTACTCAAGAGGCAGTATTGATACCACATTGCAAACAACATCGAAATCATCTTCAGAATCATTAAAATCGGACTCCAGGTCTTCATCCATATCGAAATCAGCATTTCTTTCTTTCACTGTTGACAATGGAGGAAATATTCTTTCAAGAGCAGGCCTTCTTGGCTTTTCTGTTACCACAGCCTTGCCTTTGGCCTTATTCGCTGCACACACATGACTAGCAACATCAGCATTCCTCTTTGTGGCAACTTCAGCTTTGTGAACCTCACTCTTCGCCACTATCATGCTGCGTGGAACTTGATTATTAGCCAAATGACTTGGAACCTGGTTAATGTCAAAGTGTGCCTTCTTCTTCTGTTGTCTTTGGTAACGACGCCACTGTGTTCTAGTCATAGGGTTCTTACCCTTATAGTTATTCTTATAGTTAAACTTAACAGCATCAGTACCTGGCTTGACAGCTTTAGCACGTTGATTATTGGGCACCCACTCTTCGACAGGAGCACTAGCACTTGGGACAAAGGATTTACCTGTTGACAGCTTCAAATACCCTTTTGCTGAGGACTTCTCCTTAGCAAATTGTCGTTTACTTGTTGAAGGCTTTGCTGACACATTAGCCTCATAGCTAGGAAGATCTCCTTTTGCAAAGTCAAATTTTGGCCTGTTATCAAGCCATTTTCTTTTGCGTTGTTGTTGATCCTGATAACCTTCGACAGCTTTAGCTGCTTCTTTATCGAAGACAGCACTGCACCTTGGGCAAAGCATAACTTCAGAGTTATTCCACTTACACCGATTGAGGAAATCTATCAATTCTTCCTCAGCCTTTGGATACACAGCATGTATCTTCCCATCATATTCTTTTAGGGTCACTTCCTGTTTCTTACCTTCAGCATACATAAAACCTTTTAATTTCTCGGTGGCAGTCTTGACACACTTAGGAGGGTCTGCCATTTGAGCATCCACCATGCCTACATCAGCTTCGACAGGTTCAGAGTACATAGCTTCAGCCTTAGGCAATGGGTCAACATCAATCTGCATAGGAGCTTTCATTTTCTTATCAGCAAATTTGAGTCTTCCTTCGTCAACTGCTTTTTGCACAATATCCCTGAAGAGCACACAACGGTCAGTGTTATGTCCCAAAAAATTATGGAACTTACAATAACCCTTTTTCTTTCTTTGGTCAAGAGTTGGTATTTTAAGGCCTTTAGGCACTAATATTTGACCATCAGTTACTAAAAGATCAAAAATTTCATCACATTTAGTAACATCAAAAGTATAAGTCTTAGGCATAAATCTATCATTCTTAGGCTCTACAGGGTTATTCCCATTCGCAGGCCTTAATAATTTACAGGTATAAGGAGGACCAGGCTTAAATTCAGCCACGTCTATCTCCTCTTCTTCGACATTACTATATGTAACGTCAAATTCTTCTTCGACATATGCCACTTTTTCTTTTTTATGATACCTATTCGACCTAGATTTTTCCTCTCTAAGCCTTTCAACTTGTCGAACTCTGTCAGCCAAATGAGCCATATCTCGCAAATGAGATGTGTCTAATTTCTTTCTAATTGAGTAATCAAGGCCACCAGCAGCCATTTCGACAAGCTCATGTTCAGGGACTTGTGTGAAGCAACGAGATTTCAACAGCCTAAATCTGTTTAAGTAATCATCAATAGTTTCAGGCATTTTGCGCCGAACACTAGCCAATTCTTTAAGACTAATTTTCGACTGGCCCATGTAAAACTGTGCATGGAATGCTTTTTCTAATTGTCCCCATGTGAACATAGAACTAGGGGATAAGGTTGTGAACCAAGTGAAAGCATTTTTAGTTAGAGAATTTGGAAAGTATTTCATCTTCAAATTCTCATTTTGTGCTAAGTCCCCAGCCTCAGTCAAGAAATGAGCAATGTGTTCGACTGTGGACTCATTTGTTTCACCACCAAACTTAGTAAACTTGGGAACTTTCCATCCCCTTGGTAACTCAGTTTGTAACACGTATTCACATAATGGTGATACAAAGTTAGGCCTTTGTAAACCTATGTTAAGGCCATTTTGCGCCAAAATAGTTTCGACTAAAGTAGCTATATTGTTTTCTGCGCCAACATTGTGTTGTTGCACTTGTCGAACAACTTCGTCAGCGTTCTGGTGTCTATTTACCAAAACTACTTCAGGGACGTGGTTTACTACCCCTTGTAGTTCGCCTACAACTGTCGACGCTTCGACTGCAACTGCTTCTTGGGGGTTAACTGGCGACGCATTACCCGCAATAATAGGAACTTGCCTATTATTAACCGCTGGAGCCCCAAAGAAGTCTGCAATCCTACTCATCTGATTTGCCAACATTTGGTAACTGTTATTGGTATTTTGAATCAATGGATTGAAAATTGTACCAATTTGTTGGGTAAGCATATTAACCATATCGTGATTACTCTCGTCTACTTGCTGTCTTAAGGCCAACAAAGACGTATTGGTTAATGCTGGGGGATTTCGACAAAATACGCTCTCAGAAGAGACATGTGTAGGGGAAAAGGTCGAAATATGTGGCATTCCAGTAGGCATGCCATACATTCCCAAAGGAAATGGGGGTAGATGCACGTTATTCAAACGTGGGTCTAAACCGTTTCCCATTGCCATGTAAGGGCTATGAAGCCCTGCACTTAACGGCAAAGACATAGGCAGAGATGCCATTTCTGACTGCGTTGAACCAACATTAGTCATTGATAATGAAGAAACGGTTGTCGACGATGATGGTCCTGCACTAACACTCGCAGAATCCATTGTTGTTCCTTGCCCTTGTGAAACCACAGGGTTGGAACTAGACGCATCATTCGTACTGGAACGAACCATTTTACCACTTCTTAAGTGCATACAACAGCGAATACAAATAAGAGAGTACGAAAATGAACAAAATCAAAGGCAAAGTCCCACTGGGCGTGCCAATTTGTTTGCTGGTGTTTTTAGCAAACAATCACTAGTTTTATTAGAAGGTTTGTGAGATCAAACTAGAAAAATCTCAAAGCAATGCCTCTGAATTGCGCATTGTTCTTGTTGAAGAAAACGTAGAAAAGGGGACGATTTGCAATGATTTAACAGAATCGAAAAAGAAAAGAAGCAGTAAATGGTGCGTGAATTGTAAAGAAAAGAAAAACAAATTGCATTGAATCATAAAAATGGTACACGATCACGTACAGCGATTCTTCCACTCGTTTTTCGCTCTGGCTTGGAAGTTAGAGTTTCAGGAATCGGGTGTGTATTGTGATTTTCGCGACCCCTGTTTCTTCTCAGAAACAGCTATTTATACAAAGGAAAAGAGGGGGAAAAACTGACTAAGTAACTGCCTAGAAATTTGAAAATAAGTAACTGCTACTCCTACTTTCGACCAGAACCGCTCTGTCATGCTTCGACCAACTGCTAGTCTTCAACGCATAACTGCCCTGATTTCTGTCTGTCGAAAGCCTGTGTCGATTTTCCTCTTTCTTGCTTTTGCTTCCCCGTAAGCTTGTTGAGTTTACCTTGCGCAGGACCATTTTCTCTGTCGAAATAATTTGGTCTTCGTCGAAATATAAGTCAGGACATGTTGACCATCTTTAATGAAGCCTGTCGAAATTACAGGCTAACACACTTTCAACGCAAATGAAGCCAGACCATGCAAAACCCAACTCGGTCAGCCTACTCCCACCCTGCACACTGAACTGTCACATGCCACATGTATCTCCTACTCCTGATTATTCTATTTTTTAGAAAGAGACTTGTTAAAACCTTCTGATGCAAACCCTCCTGAGGGACAAATCATCAAAAGGAAAAAGAGCACTCTACCTCATATTATTAATTAAAAAGAAATAAAAAGGAGTACATGAAAGACCAATGGGGGACTAGGCTGAAACCGTTGCCAGGAAAACAAACAACAAGCAAAAGAAGCAGCACTACAACGCAAAAAAGAAAACCAATGAGACCAAACCCTAGAGATAAATCATCTAAATCTGAAAAAGGAAGACTCGGTCTATTACGACAAAAGTCATCTAAGATGAAGCTTGGAGGCAAATTTTACCAAATATAAGTTCTACTAACTAGACCAAAAGTAGCTAAGTTATCTGCGTAACTGTATCCTTCTTGAAAATATGAGAGTTTGATTGAATCTCAAACTATGACTTTAGTCCCGTGATCACTCCCCATTGTTTCTTTTGTGTATAATTGTTCCTATGACTTTAGTTCCACGTTGACATTTTCACGCCCATAAAATATTTTGGATGAAGGGGAGGGGAGAGGCAAGGGGGTGAAGACCGGGGAACTTCCTTTTCCTTTTCTGGTGAGTGTCAATTGTAAGGATTAGCTTCACCGATTCATATAATTCCAGGCAAAAATACCTCATGAGTAGTAATATGATAATTATATCATTAAATTAGATATTTATTATTATTATTATTATTATTATTATTATTATTATTATCATTATGCAATAATATTTTTAATAAATAAGTACATATGAAACAGAGAAGTTAAAATCCGAGAAACTAAGGAGATATTTGACACCCTACTTATTAAAAAGTGTGACATAACAAGTGCTATAGCCAAATATCAATTTAACATCAAAAACCATAAATACAAATAGAGAAGTGACGGATCCAGAAATTTTTAATGGTGAGGGTAAAAAAAATTGCCTATAATATTTTCTCAAAAAAATATTGTAAATTTTTGCAAAATACATAATTTCATTACAGAAAAGTTCTAAAATACCTGAATTTTTATAAACTACATAGCTAAAAAGATAAAATTGGTACCTTAATAAAGTAAGTGTTGATCCACTTTCATGTCATTGGTTTGTCTCTAGTGTATTAGTTGGGTCATGTGGGGTCAACATAAAAAATAAAGTGGGGTCAACAGATTAAAATACCTCTACTATTGGTTGAAAAAAATAGCAAAGAGTGGGGTTAGCTGACCCCAATATCCTTCACATAGATCCGTGCCTGAATAGAGATATATGTGAAGACAAAAATTGAAAACAAATTTACTAGGAGTTAAAAAGTAAAACTCTTGCATGTTAAAATTAGTGTTGTGAAATTTGGAGTCATAAAAATTGGATTGGACCAATCGGTTCGACCAGACACCGACCAGTTTGATGGTTTGTTCAACAACAGTCAGTTGACACTCCTATAGAATCAGATCTAATCATAGTTTAAGCCGCGGTTAGTTCAACTGGTTAATTTTTTTTCTTCTACTTTTTTTGTCAAAAATACTCAATTATTTATCTATTTATTTGTCATTGAATTCAGTCCATCTCACTGATTCGATCTCAAAATTGGTCAAGAGAAGAAGAATCGGGGTTGTTCAGTTCATGCCTAACCCTATTCACCCTCTCTTTTTATATTCATTCAAGCATGAGCACTTATATAGTATAGACACTAGGTCAAATGCTATATACTATTGTTTGTGTTTGATTTATCATAGTAGATAAAGAGTGTTGGTTACCTGCATGGAATCGCCCTCCTAATTATCCCTGCAGAGCCGTGTTTTGACCTTCAAGCTTTTCCGTTCTCAACAAGAAGTAATTAAATTGAATTTCAAACGATTCGTTCTTATTCCAATTTTTTTAATGCAAGTTGCCCTCCCTATAAAGACAAACTCAACACGAACACTTCATCAGTGATGATCCTTAACCTAATCCACAATACACACAAGTGTCTACACTTTACACCTTAAGCCTTATCTTTATCTAAGCAAATTAATCCGTAACATTCACTCATCACTTCTTCTACCCTGCTTCTTTCTATATAGTTATATTTTTATTTTTTATTTATTTACCGGGCCTTATGGGCTAATTAAATTAACCATAAGTGATGGAGCCCAAACCAATGAAAGGCGTTGAAAATCAATGTGAGTATGCGTGTGAATGTCTGTATTATATTAATGCTTGTATTTGACTCCATATGGATATTCTAGAACTCAATTCAAAAATGATCACCGTGCTCTTTCTTTCTTTCTCTCTCTAAAGAAACCGACAGTGGAAGGTTAAAGATTTGCAGAGCGTGGTGCTTGCTCTCGCTAGTTAGTTTCACTAATTTTGAGTGGAAACGTCTCTAGCTAGGTCTGAACTTACACGCCAGCCAATTTTATCATAGAAAGGCGGTCACCGTATTTTTATTTATTTATTTATTTATAATTCGCATACTTTAGGTGCTTATTTAATTTTGAAGAATGAAAATAGTAGAGAGAATTTCTGTTCCCGAAACATTAAAAACAAAATTGTATTATCAAGGTTGGTGTGTTATTTATGTTTATGTTTATGCATGGAGGAATAATTAAGGTGTGACAGTAACGAGATCACTGTTGTAGCTGGCATCTGTCAATTATCAATCCCTTGATATTAAATTATATATCATCGTGCTTTTGTTTGTCAGAAGAAGGAATCGTCGAAAAAGAAATTCAAGATCAATCAAACAAAGGATTTAAGTTTACATGTGCTTTATAACGGTGGCGCACCAAAGGGATTCAGGGAAGTTAGTTAGGTTCACAACGGAGCAGGATGAGGAAAAGGAAAAGGAAGTCCAAGAAGGTGGAACTGGAAGCTCAGACCAAACGCCGACCCATGCGGGATCATATGGGTTGGGCCAGGCCCACACGGAGTGGGCCCAAGGAAGTGGTTATCCTAATATGTCAGGTTTCTTCCCCGTCTCTCCTCCTATGTATCCTTTAACTGCTGCTTCGGGACATAAAAGAGGGCGTGAAGATGATCATCATCATCAAAGTGCTGCAGTTTCTCAATCTCACTTCAGATTACCTTCTTCTTCTTCTTCCCATTCCCAGCCACAGTCATCATCAGGTAGTTGAGATTGTAGTATTTGCAAAATAGTCCAAATTTCATCAAGGCTATAGAACAGTGTTACTATAATTGAGATTGTAGTATTTGCAGAATAGTCCAAATTTTTATGTTAATTATTTATTGATACAGGAACGGAAGGGGCTAGAAGCAACGTGAATGCAACAGAGTCAAGTGAAGAAAGTGGAGAGAGAAGGAGGAGATACAGAGGAGTGAGGCAGAGACCATGGGGAAAATGGGCTGCAGAGATTCGTGATCCTCACAAAGCAGCAAGAGTATGGCTAGGCACTTTCGAAACTGCAGAGGCTGCTGCTAAAGCCTACGATGAAGCTGCATTGAGATTCAGAGGTAACAGAGCTAAACTCAACTTTCCAGAAAAAGTTCCCGCCGCCGCACCACCATTACCAAGTAATGTGACCGTTTCTTCTTCCCCGGCCACTCAATTTTTTTCTCCGGCACCTCCACCGCCGCTACCGCAGTTTCAGCAACAGTTTACTCCTCAGGTTCAGGCTCCGTCTGATTTGATGAGAGATTATTGGCAATACTCTCAACTGCTGAAAAGTTCCGGTGACTTACAAGGACTTGAGCAGTGGTTCTATGAATCGCAAATGGCAGCACTGCATTCTTCATCTTCACCATCCTTGTTATCGCCGTCGATATCTTTCGCTTCTTCTACGTCAACAACTGCATTTTCACCATCCAATACTCAAATGTCCTCTGCTTCGTTTCCTCTGTATCCAGCTCAACAACTAGGATTTTTCCGGCCGCCGGAAGATCACTCTCAAGGCGGAGGCGATGGTAGTGGCTCGTCGGGTTTTACCCCTTCAACATGGTCAGATACTGGTGGCTATCCTCGTCTTCCTCCTCCTGGCTCATAATGGAATACTCTAAAACTTTCTTCTTTTTTATTTTAATTTTTTTCTTATTATTTTTTCTTTCTTTCATATACTTGCAAAGGAAAAAAAAATTAGTACTTCTTTCCGTTCCCATTATTATTTGGAGTTCACTGAATTTGTATGTTTTTTTTGGGTTTAAATATTATTTTGCATATGTTGTGGGATAGATATGATAAAATGGTAGAATTAGGGTGGGGATTAGAATAGCTGACCTGTCTAGCACTCATGTCCTAGCTTTAGGTCAGGTTTAGTTTATTAATTAGATTAGACCAAGAATTTTTAAAGTCTATTCAATCAAATAAAGCAATATTTTTATACCATTCAAAAAGTATGTTAGAATTCCCTACACCAATTTATTTAAAATTAATTTTAGTTAAACTAGGTTTCATAAAAGTCTTATTTAAAATTCATTTTCTTTAAAAACATGCCTATATGTGTTTGAGTCAGTCTTTGTAAAATTAATTAATTTTGAATTATCTTAGATTTTATAAAATTTATTTTAGTTAAACCAAGTTTCAAGTGAAATATTTTTTGTGAATAAGAATGACATAATTTATGTTTGACTGTTTTTGTTCTAAAAATAAGTTTATAGTGTGTATATAGTATTTTTTAGTTATCATGTTATTGGTGCGCAGTATTTATCAATTTTTCGGTAACTAATCTACATCAAAGAACTGGTCACGAGTAGTTGGATATGTCCAACCATGTGGTCACCCTCTTTCAACGGAGTTTTTTCACACCCAAAATTCAAACTCAGAATTAGGGAGAGTTATCACTTTTACTTTAGTTAACTTTTTTGAGCAAACTTTATTTGGTAAAATGCTACCAAACATGTGCTGTTTGGAGCATTTGCAGCTTTCATTTAGGCAGTTGCAATGTAAAACCAAACGTATTATTTGGTAAATAAGTTAGGCACGCATTGAATTTTAAAAATAAATCAGGCTATGTGTTTAGACTTTAAAAACCCTAAGTTCTGGTTCACGCAATCTCACACTTACATAGAGTAATCTAATTTAACTTATTCTCACTCCTTTATAGAGTTAGATAAAAGGTTTGTGACTCAAAAAAAAAAAGAGACAAAAGGTTAGGTACGAATCTATAGCATCTAATATTGAAGCTTAGTTCAAAGCTAAAGACAAAAAAACATGTAGGTTTTAAGCTTAGTTTATTCCAAATTCTCAATGGATTTTATTGTACTTTCCCTCACTGATCCACAGGAAGGTGCATAAAACATTATCTTTTATAAAGCTCTGTCTGCAGGAAACTACACAACCCCAACTTTATTAAAACCATTGTCTGATATAGAAGTGTTTTTGGGCTGTAAGTTAACTAATTGTCAAGTTACCTAGACTTTTTTTTTTTGACAAAATTACCTAGACTTTATTGTTAGTCATGATTTTATATAATGCATTATATAATGTAAAAGTTTAGTATAAAATTCTTGGGGCGGTATAAGTCTAGAAATTTCAATTATACAAATTCTTTTTGACACCCAATTTTATCTTTACTTTATCATGTTCCTTTATCCTTTTTGTACCCTTTATCATTTGTGCCATATTAGTTTAGTAGTTAATCTTCTACTCTAGATGCTCTTTGGTGTAGTCTAGCAACTTGAGGCTGAGAACTCAAGTCTTTTTCTTAGTTCCTGTTCTGCACTGTACTTCCGATCTTGAAGAGCAGTCCGAGGTAGTTAGTGGTTGATATCCTTAGTCAATGACCGTATTCGATCCTGCTGGTGTTGTACCTGCAAAGTCACTCCGATGCTAAAGTCAGTGGGATAGTCTTAGCGTAGTGATAAATAAGAGAATGCCTTTTTTTAATGAGACAATGAATGTTGTATTTATAGAGTGGGGTGGGGTTGATTCCAATGAATCAGGACCGTCCGATCTGGTGGTTTGATCTGAGCCCTTGATGTTCGGACTGGGCCCTTTGGTATTGGGCTTTTGTGTGGTGTGAATAGATGCGAAAGAAGGGGGTGTATGTGGTCAAAAGGCTCACCATAACAGTTGCCCCCCAAGTCTGGTCGTCTTAGAGGCGATCTTGACTTGACGGAATTTATGATGCGTTTTCACGATCTCCGAACGAGCTGTGATTTTTCAGACGTTGTTACGAGATGGGAAGGCGATCTTATCTGTCCGTTGTTTGATGAGATATGAAGTGTTATTTCTTACCGATGTTGAGCATGGTCTCTGATGGTGATGAAGTGATTTTGACCGTTATAATAATTTTGAATTTTGAATTGGCGCCTTTGTATTTATTGGGCTTGTCAGAGCGCGTTTCCCAATGGTGGCTAATGATGGTGACGCTTTGGTAGGCGTGTGCGTGTGTTGAAAGCTTTTGATGGGATGGGTCGATTCGATTTAGGCCCAATCCAGTTCTGTGAGGCCCACTATAAATAGGGGTTAGGTCCCCTCTTTTATTCCTGATTGCCAATTTGCTCTGCATACCGATCTTCATATCCGAGTTTAAGTTCGTCGATCAGGAGGATAGTGGCTAGAGTTTCACCATTTCAGTGGGTTCGAGTGCTTGACTTTGGCAGAAGATTATCAGCGAGAGCTTTGTTTGTGCGAGGTTAGTTCTTTTCTTAATTTCTCTATTGTTTTTTCTTTGATCAGTCAGATTTGCCCCCATTTCTTTAGTTGCCACAGGGTGGGGTTCGTCAGGTCGGTTTCAAGATCGGTACGGACCCGTTAGGTCGTTACTCCTGACTTTCCCATGCCCCCATTCCTGCAGGTTTTAAAACTGGCGGTTACCAAAAAAACTCGTAGGCAGATTTCCCAGCAACCCCCGCAACTTGCGAACGTGATGGCCTCTAGTGGAGAGAATGTCGAGGGTCGTCGTTCTGACACTGTCCCGGTTATTCCCGAAGTCCAAGATCACCCTGATTCATCCCCGACCAGCGAACAAGTGGAGGACGATCCTGAGGTTGGTCGTCATACTTCTGATGACGGGGAACAGTCTTCTGAGGATGTGGTTCTCGTTGGTGTAAAAGACACTGAGACCGATGTCGTCGTGGTGGAGACGGCGTCTTCTGAATCGACGCGTTCCGATGATGAGCAAGGGTCTTCGCACACTCAGGAAGTGGGGGGTTCTGAATCGAAATCGGAGTCTAGAACCGAGATAGGGGATGGAAGCCATGCGGGATATGAGGTTGGTGAGAGCAAGAGGCTTGACGAAGAAGTTGAGGATAGGCAAGGTTATTTACAGCAAAGAAACGATGAGGTTGCTGTTGACGTGGCTGCCGAGGCTGATGATCGTACATCTGCTTTGACTGATGGTTATTCTAGCACTGGTCCGGGGCGAGTCGATCTTCCTATGCCTTATGACGTGAATGTTCCTCGCATTCTTAATTGGGTCGCTACTTCAATTACTGAAACAAGGTCTCTGTACGAAGCAGGGGAAGATATGAGCGCTTTTGTAGATAAGTTATCCATTCGGGGCCGACTTTGGAATGTCGAGGGTATGAGATCCGATGAGCATGCAGCGACCTGCCCAGGATCTTTGAAATTTGTCATGTATGATGTATTGGTATCGGATATGCATATCCGTCCACCGTTTACCAATCTTCAACAGACTGTTTTGGCGAGACTGGAACTGGCACCTTCGCAACTTCATCCCAATGGTTGGGCGTTTCTTCGAGCCTTTGAATTGATATGTCTCGAACTTGATCGTCCAGTGTCCGCCGATCTGTTTTTTCATTTGTTTGAGGTAAATAGGAATAGTGAAAGAGGCGAGGACGGAAACGCGTGGGAGCATGTGAGCCTTCGGTCTTTGAAAGGTGCCAAGATTTTCCGGGCTTATTCAGATTCGCTGAAGGGGAGGTGGAAGGACCTTTTTTATTTCGTGGAGCCGGTGAACAGCGAGGCAATTGACCATGTGGGTAGATTTGATTCGGATGGGCAAACTTTGGTGTCCACTAAGTTTCCCATAGGATGGGGACTTGGTCATTACAACCGATCTCCTAGATCCTATCATGTCGGTGAATCTCATCTTTGCCGTGCTGATATCCTGACCAGAGATATCTTGTTGTTTATTTCATCTCAAGTGCCTTATACCAAGCATAAATACCGAGGCATTCCTGTCGATCGACTGGTTAAATGTGCTACCAGAAGAAAGGTTATGGGGGTTCTAGGTAGGGTCGTTTTTTGATCTGTCAATTTATCTTTTGGCTGAGAATTGTTAATATGCCATTTTGACCATTTCGTCCTATTTTTTCTTTGTTTTCAGATACGATGGCAGGGAGTAGGATTGCTCAATTAAGAAGGATGGCGTTGGAGAACCTGGGGGCCGAGGAAGGTGATCATGCGAGCCAAGAGGTTCCAGAGGATATTCCCGATCTAAGCGATGCCGTTCACGTTTCCCCAATCAGGACCGTCCACGAGGAACAGCTGCTGGAGAATCCTGTGGAAGATCTTCAGCATCGGAAGAGAAAACCAGCAAATGAGGTAGCCTCTTCGAAGCAGGTGAAGAAGAAGAAGGTGGTGATTCCAACAGATTCTAAGTCTTCCAAGGGGCATAGATCTTCTAAGAAAGCAACTTCTGTTCCCGTGGATGCTAGTTTTATGGAGAAGAATATGGAGGAATATCTTACCGATCCAGTTAGTGCGGCCGCAAAGCTGTTTGTTCACTTGGCCGATGTTACCAAATTGCAGAGGGAGGAGATGGAACGTCGTCATGAAGGTGAGGTGTTCTATCTGGAGTTCGTTTGCCGTTCTTTTTACCTACCTTACTGACTTTATTCGTTTTTCAGAGTTGGTAACCAGTGAGAGAGCCAAGTTATTTAATGCTCTGAAAGAACTGGCAGAAAAGAATAAAGTCCTGGGTAACACTTTGAGCGACTTGAAGACTTTGAAGGCTTATGTGGATGATCTTGAAAAATCCCATAATTCTGCTAAGTCGCAGGTCGAGGATAGCACTGTTTGCATCGGTCAGCTGAACGATCGGATCAGAGTGCTTGAAGGAGAGAGGAAGATTGCAGAGGGTACAATTAAAAGGTTGGAGGATCGGATTCAAGAGCTGATGGCGTCGCTGAAAAAATTTGAAGAGAACAAGGTTGGGATTAGTTCCACTCCTGAAGATCGATGCGCAGTGCTTGAGAAAGAGCTTGCTCAAACCCGTGCTGAGCTGGTAAAATCTAAGAAGGAAGCGCGGACTGCTGCCGATCTTGCTCTGGAAATGGCAGGAGATGGTTTCGATCTTGCACATGATCAAATTGCTCTTGTCTATCCCTCTCTTAATCTTGACAGAGCCGTCCTGAATGTGGATCATGAGATTGAGGGAGACCAGATCGTGAAGGTCGATATCAAGACTAATGTGAAGACCGTGGTTCATCCCAAGCCTGCCTGATTTATGTTCAGATCCAGTTTTGTAAGAGTTCCGGGTTTATACAGAGAATCATGCATAAGCTCGGAACTTCTTTAAGTTGATTTGGTTTTTAGATTTTGTTTATAAAATTTGAGGTCTCGGCCGTTTCCGAGGTGGTTGTAATGAAATTAATTTTGTATTCGTCACCGTAATTACCAATTCTCATAGTCTTGACTTTATAGTTCTTGATAAGATCAAAAAACGATAAGTGTGGGATGTAGGTATAAAAAGGTTTGAGAGGAGCTCTTCAAACGATTTAGAGAAAACCTGTTGAGAACTTTCGTAAGATCGGGCCTAAGGACAGTTTACCAGGACTCGGCCCAGATTTAACTCGTCCATTAGGGTTCTTGGCTACTAAGGCCAATGATCGATTTAAGGAAAAATCCTTAACGGATCTTTCGTACCTTTTGGGCAGTTTACCAGGACTCGGCCCGGATTGAACTCGCCCCTAAGGGTTGTGACTGCTTTGGCCACGTATGGAGATCTTATGAGATCGATCCAAGAAGTTATTGTGAAGGAGTTTGTAGATTTATAGTGGTAGGGACTACCGTTACACGAAAATGGCACACGCAAAACCGTCGTGTCCTTAAATGTGATAGCTTTTCAACTTTGTGGCGTTCCAACTTCGGGGGATCTCCTTTTTGCAAAGTGTTTCCAATTTGAAAGCCCCGGTACCGGTCTTACTTTTAACACGGTAAGGTCCTTCCCAATTGGGTGCTAATTTTCCTTGCGAAGCATTTTTTAAACCAATGTCGGCTCTTCGAAGGACTAAGTCGTCGATTTCGAAATCTCTGGGGATGACCTTGGCATTGTATCGAGTTGCAACGCTTTGTTTGACGATGGCTTCTCGAAGTGCGGCTTGTCCTCGAACTTCGTCGATGAGATCGAGGTTTTCTTTCAGAGCTCGGTAATTTTCTGCGGGTGTTTTGGGATTCGCTACTCTCCAACTTAGCTCGCTGATTTCCACTGGGATGACCGCCTCGCTGCCATAGGATAGCCGGAACGGCGTTTCTCCCGTTGAGCTTTGAGGGGTTGTTCTGTAAGCCCAGAGAACATACGGGAGTTCTTCTACCCAACTTCCTTTGGCGTCGTTCAGTCTTTTTCTCAAACCGTTAAGGAGTATCTTGTTGGCTGCTTCTACTTGACCGTTAGTTTGCGGGTGTTCTACGGAAGTAAAATGATGATTGATTTTGAAGTCGGACGTCATTTTCCTGAAACCTTTGTCGGCGAACTGAGTCCCATTATCAGTGATAATCGATTCGGGGATCCCGAATCTGCTCATGATGTTCTTTTTGAAAAATCTCAGGCAGTTCCTTGCAGTTATGGCGGCCAAAGGCTCTGCTTCAATCCATTTGGTAAAATAATCAATTGCCACTATGAGAAATTTGTTTTGGCCTGGAGCAGTTGAGAACGGACCTAGGAGATCTATTCCCCATTGGGCAAAGGGCCATGTGGAGGATAGATTTCAAAGTTCGGATGGTGGGGCGACGTAAACGTTGGCTTAGACCTGGCATTTTTTGCACTTTTTGACGTAGTTTTTGGCATAGCCTTCCATTGTCGGCCAATAATATCCTGTGCGTAGGGCTTTTCGAGCTAGGGAACGGGCGCCAAGATGTTGCCCACATATTCCTTCATGAATTTCAGCTAGGACGGAATGTACTTGTTCCCTTTCAATGCATTTTAATAATGGTGAGGAGAGGCTTCTCTTGTACAACGTATTATCTACGACTGAGAAGGCGGAGGCTTTTCTCCTGATGATTTTCGCTTCTACCGAATCTGGAGGTTCAATTCCTGTCTTGATGTACTCCAATATTGGAGTGATCCAACTTTGGTCCTCTTCAATTGAACAAATTGCAGAAGTGTAAGTTACTGGGTCTTCTAAGTAGTTCTTGGATGATCGTTCGGTGATTACCGGCGATCTTGGTGCTGGCGAGTTTTGATAGGATATCCGCCCTCTGGTTCTGGGATCTGGGGATGTGCTTTACTTCGGCTGTTCTAAACTGTGAAACGATCAGCAGGGTTGGATCCTTGGTCTCAAATTGATTGTTTATTTGTGAAACGATCAAGAGTGAGTCCGTGTAGAGATTGACCTGAGAGACTCGTAGGTCAATTGCCAATCGTAAACCTGCGATGCAAGCCTCGTATTCTGCTTGATTATTAGTTGTTTGGAAAGCGAAGGTAAGGGAGACTTCAATGATTATTTTATTCGGGCTTTCCAACATTAAACCCGCGCCGCTTCCTTTAAGGTTGGAAGATCCATCAACGTGTAAAGTCCAGATGTCGTTAATAGGATCAGCAGGAATCATTTCTGCTACAAAATCTGCTAGAACTTGGGCCTTCATTGTCGTACGGGATTCGTACTTGATTCCAAACTCGGAGAGCTCTACTACCCATTTGATCATTCTTCCGGCAAGGTCGGGTCGGTGTAGAATCTGCCTTATTGGATAGTTGGTCCGTACGACTATCTGGTGTGCCACGAAATATGGTCGGAGGCGTCGAGCTGCGACGACTAAAGCGAGGGCGATTTTTTCTATTTGCTGATATCTGCATTCGGGTCCCTGGAGTGCTTTGCTTACAAAGTAGATCGGACTTTGACCGGTTTGTGTTTCCCGGATGAGAACGGCGCCCAAAGCTTCCTCCGAGATTGATAGGTATAAGTACAGAGTTTCTCCCTCGTACGCGTGAGTTAGGATGGGTGGTTCTGAAAGCGCTTTTTTGAGTTGTTGTAAGGCTTCGTCTTGCTCGTTTGTCCAGTTGAACTTTTCTTCGTCGTCCTCCTTTTCTTTTTTCAAAAGCTTGAATAAAGGGAGAGATTTGAATGCCGCATTCGACAGGAATCGTGATAAAGCGGCGATCATTCCGTTGAGTTTTTGGACCTCTTTTTTGGAAGTTGGAGTCCGCATTTCAGTCACAGATCGACATTTGTCGGGGTTTGCTTCAATTCCCCTTTTTGTTAAATAGAAACCGAGGAACTTTCCAGCTCGGACCCCGAAAGTGCATTTTTCTGGATTTAGTCTCATGTTATTTTTCCTGATTTCAGCGAAGATTTCTTGAAGGTCTTTTACGTGGTCGTTTTCCCGTTCACTTTTTGCAATCATGTCATCAAGATAGACTTCAACGGTCTTGCCTATCTGTTTTTGAAAAACTTTGTCCATCATTCTTTGGTAAGTGGCTCCGGCGTTTTTTAAACCGAAGGGCATAACTCGGTAGGCGAAGTTACCTTGGTCCGTCATAAAAGCAGTCTTCTCTTGATCGGGAGGAAACATGGCGATCTGATTGTAACCAGAGTAAGCGTCCATAAAAGAAAGTAGGCGAAAATCGGAGGCATTGTCGACGACGCGATCAATGCTTAGGACTGGAAAGGCGTCTTTCGGACAGGCTTTGTTTAGGTCAGTATAATCGATGCACATACGCCATTTACTGTTGCTCTTTTTAACTAGTACTGGGTTGGATAACCAAGTCGTGTATTTGACTTCTGTTATAAAGTTTGCTTTGATTAAATCTTCAACAGTTTTTGCGGCGGCGATGGTCTTCTCTCCACTCTGAGCCCGTCTTCTTTGAGAGACCCATTTTGCTTCTGGATTAACGGCGAGCTGGTGACATGCCACTTCTGGCGGGATTCCGGGCATATCGTTCGCCGACCAAGCAAAAAGATCGGAATGATCTTTTAAGCAACGAGTGAGTTCGATTTTTACCTCTTCGGATAGGTCCGCTCCAATCTTTACTGTTCTGGTAGGGTCGTCTACGAGTTGTACTTCGATGGATTCTCCATCAGGCTGGGGTCTTCTCATTTTCTTTTTGAGTTCTTTGGCCAACTCATCGTCATCTTCATCTTCCGAGCTGTCTGGGTCGTATCTTGCATCTAAATCGGTTAAGTTGACTTTGGCTGATCTTCCTGTAATTTCTTTATCTTTGGTTAACTCAGGTGAAAAACTTTCTTTATCTTGAGCCTTTTTTTCTGCTTTTGTCCATAGGAAGAAACATCTTGAGGCGGATTCAAGATCCGAGTTTAAGGTAATGACTTTGTTGCAGAGAGAGTGGAATTTCATTTTTAAGTGAGTGGTGGAGGTTACTGCTCCGAGCCTTCCCAAAGTTGGTCTTCCAATAATACAGTTGTATATCGATTCGCACGGTAGGATGAGGAATTTTGTTTTGATGATTCTTATCAAAGGTTCTTCACCGTAGGAAACCATCAGTTCCAAGTGTCCAAGAGGTTTAGTTCGAGATCCATTGAATCCTGAGAGTGCTGATCCTCTGTAAGGAGCGATGTCTTCTTTATCGATTCTCATTCTTTCCACGAGGTCGAGGAAAATGATGTCTGAAGAATTCCCTTGATCGACCAAAATCCTTCTAATCTCTTTATTGGCAATCACCGCCGTGATAACTAATGGTACGTGTTTGTTGGGTTTTCCATCTAGAAGGTCTTCATCTCTAAAAGACAACAGAGGTCGGTTTGAAGGCGTTTTAGCGACTGAAGTGGATGCTATATTGAGTAGCTCTTTCCATTTTCGTTTCATTGTCTTCCCGGATTGTTCGTGGGCGAAACCTCCTGCGATCATCATCATCACGGACCGTCCTTTTGATTTCCTTGAATCAACTTCGTCGTCGTCAGATTCGGTTTTGATTTTTTCCTTTGTTCTGGGTTCCTGTTCCCGTTCTTCTTTTTTGTCGTCAGCTCGACGTCCTGGTTTGTTTACATAGCCGGCAAGTTTTCCCCTTTTAATCATATCCTCAATGTCATCTCTCAAGGCGTTGCAATGGTTGGTGTCGTGACCGTTACTCCGATGGTATCGGCAGTATTTATTAGAACGCTGTCCTGGCCTGTTGGTGAGTGGTTTTGGGAATTTTTTGTCTCTGAACTCCGTGTTCCAGCATTCACCCAGAATTTGAGCTTGAGTGACATTAAGCTCGGTGTAGAATTGATGACGATTCCGAGGTCGGGGATCCCTGAAGCCTCGGCCGTCGTTTTTTTGATCTCTTTCATTTGGGGGCTTTGATGATTCGGTGATTGGTTGCGGTTTCTTACCGACTATCGCGCTTTCTTCTTCATTGATAAAACATTGGGATAGCTGGAGGAAATCTTGGAGGTTCTCTGGCTCCCATGTGTTGATGTGTTTTTTGAACGGGCTTTCGGGACGCAGCCCCATTCCCATGAAGTAAACTCGGAATGCATCATCGAGGTTCCGAACTTGAACTGCTTCCTTATTAAATCTCTCTATATATTGTCTTAAAGATTCAGAGTTCTCTTGGATGATGGAAGCTAAGATGTTTTTGTTTTTTGGCTTGCTTTTGGAATGGGAGAAATTAGCTGAAAATAATTTGGCCAGTTGGTTCCACGAGGAGATCGAGTTTGATTTGAGGGTCTCAAACCATTCTGATGCTATTTTTTCCAATGTTAGGGGGAAAATTCGGCATTTCATTTCTACGGGGACGTTGCGATACTGCATTACTGTGTCAAAGTAACTCAAATGTCTGTCTGGGTCGCCCGTTCCGTCATAGGTCTTCAATCCTTCTGGAGGTTTTTCGAGATATCTGGGCACCGGGTAACGGTCGATTTTATCTGTAAAAGGGCCTTTGCGCTTGGTTGTTTGATCCTGCGGCGGAGATCGGTGCCGATGGTGCGGGTGCCTGCGGTTATGAGGGCGATATCCTCGAGGTGAATATTCTCTACTCCTCGATCGTTGCCTAGGAGAAGAGGATGCCAGAGAAGAATGAACTTCGGGTGAAGAATCGGCGTCTGCCCTACCGACGCATGGCGAACCGGAAACTTTCTTTTCGAGCCTACGAGGAGGAGAGCGATGGTAGTGTCGCCTTCTGGGTGGAGATCGATGGTGCTTTCGAGCCGGATTTCTTCTTTCGGGGGAATCTCGGTCGGGCGAGACCTGGCGCCTTCGAGCCGGATTTCTTCTTTCGGGGGAATCTCGGTCGGGCGAGGCCTGATCCGGAATATTTCGAGCTCGGAGCTCTGCCACTTGTGCTTCAAGATCCGTAAATCGGTAACTCCTCTCTTGGTTTGCCACTTCATGTCGATTGAGCAGTAGGACGAGCTGTTGGACAGCATCGGCCGAGACAGAAACTTGATTTTGAGGAGGTACGCGGTTCCTTGCGGAGCTTCCGGATACTAAAACGAGGTCTGGAATCTGATGTTGGGCTCGCCCTTGATCGGAGTTTGGAAGGTTTTGAACAAATCCGTCCGGGGTCGCCTGAGGTTCGGCCAACTGGGGCATGACCAGTCTCAGGATAGGGTCGGGATGGATTCCCATTGTGTGGCTGTTTGCCTTGGAACGAAGATTTCGAGTCGTCATTGATTAAGGTGAGGGGAGAAGATCTTGGTTCTGAGATCTCCCACTGAGGTCGTGTTTGCTGGTGTTTTTAGCAAACAATCACTAGTTTTATTAGAAGGTTTGTGAGATCAAACTAGAAAAATCTCAAAGCAATTGCCTTTGAATTGCGCGTAGTTTTTGTTTCAGAAAATGTAGAAAAGGGGACGATTTGCAATGATTAACAGAATTGAAAAGAAAAGAAGCAGTAAATGGTGCGTGAATTGTAAAGAAAAGACAAACAAATTGCATTGAATTGTAAAAGCGGTACACGATCACGTACAATGATTCTTCCACTCGTTTTTCGCTCTGGCTTGGAAGTTAGAGTTTCAGGAATCGGATTGCGTATTGTGATTTGCGACCCTTTGTTTCTTCTCAGAAACTACTATTTATACAAAGGAAAAGAGGGGGAAAAACTGAACTAAGTAACTGCCTAGAAATTTGAAAATTAATAACTGCCACTCCTACTTTCAACCGCTTCATCACGCTTCGACCAACTGCTAGTTCTTCAGCGCATAACTGCTCTGTTTTCTGTCTGTCGAAAGCTTGTGTCCATTTTCCTCTCTCTCGCTTTTGCTTCCCCGGAAGCTTGTCGAATTTACCTTGCGCATGACCATTTTCGCTGTCGAAATAATTTGGTCTTCGTCGAAATATAAGTCAGGCCTTGTTGACCATTTTCAATGAAGCCTGTCGAAATTACAGGCTAACAAATTGCCCCCCAAAAATGTCTTTTTCGACTGAACTTGAGGAGGAAGAAGAGAAAGAACATTTTTGAATTCACCACCGAAATAGACTTTGCACTTGAGTAAAATAGCTGTATACCTGATGTCACCACTGTTAAGTGTTGTTGACGTTACTCCTATATTGGTGTATTTCGTGGCCTTCAACGTTCTGCTTATAATTCTGACAATGCTCATATGGCAATCACAACTTCTTTTGAATGCTACGTACTTACGCTTTCTTTATCTTTATTCTAGCGTTATTTTAACTTCTTGCAACGTTGGCTTATATTTTTTCAAGTATTTGCCATTTATACGCAAAATTCTCTCATCAGCGCCAATCTCTTTGACCTCATATGCGCCGTTTGAATAAACTTGTAAAATTTTAAATGGTCCTTCCCAACTTGGGGACCATTTACCAAAGACTCTATCTTTTTTATCCATAGGCAATAGGACCTTCCACACTAGATCACCTGAATCAAAGGCTTTAAACTTAACATTTTTGTTATAAGTTTTAGCTACCCTCTCTTTCTGTCGAATAAGCATATCTAAAGCTAATAACCTTTCTTCGTCTAAATCAACCAATTCATCAAGCATCATATTCCAATAATAATCAGAGGGAATCTCCCACTGTCTTTGAATTCTTGTTGATTGTAGACAAATTTCAACAGGCAACACTGCATCGTGTCCAAATGTTAGCCTATAAGGAGTAGTGTTGATAGATTCTTTGGGTGAATTTCGACAAGCCCATAATGCTTGATCAAGGGTATTATGCCAATTTTTGGGTTTCTGCCCAACATGCTTTTTAATCAAATTAATAATAACTTTATTGGCAGCTTCTACTTGACCATTGGCTTGCGCATAATATGGTGTCGAAGTTAATAACTTAAAACCAATTTCAGAAGCAAACTCTACCATTTTTCTACCAGTGAAAACTGATCCCTGATCTGTAGTAATGGTTTCTGGAATTCCAAACCTATAAATGATATGATTTTGAATAAACCTTATCACCGCTTCTTGATCAACATTGGCTAAAGGTATAGCTTCAACCCATTTGGTGAAGTAATCAATTCCCACAAGGATATATCTATGGCCCTTCGACGAAGTTGGCTTTATCTCTCCAATCACATCTAGAGCCCAACCTCTAAATGGCCAAGGTTTGACTATGGCATGCAATTCATTTGCAGGTACATGTTGTATCCCAGCATGCTTTTGACACTCTTGGCATCCCTTAGCAAATTCTATGCAATCTTTCAGCATAGTTGGCCAATACATTCCTTGTCGAAATAATAACCACTTCATTTTGTGGCCTACTTGGTGTGAACCACATGCTCCACTATGTGTATCAGAAACTGCTAAATATGCCTCATTTTCACTAAGACATTTTAATAGTACTCCTTCAGGAGTCTTTTTAAACAATTCGTTTCCAATTATCACATAGCTTAAAGCTCTGTATTTTACCTTTTTATTGGTATTTCTTGTGGGATTTTGCAAATATTCCACAATAGGCCTTCGCCAATCATTATTGGTCATATTGTCAAGAGCAAAAATTTCTGCTAAGTCAAAGTCACAAAAAAATTGACGTTTTTCGACAACGACTAGTTCCTCGTTTGCGTTTGTATCTGTTGCCCCCCCCCCCAGTTGTTGGTGTTGACAATAGTGACGAAGAATAGTCAATAGAAATGATCTTATCCTTTATTTCAATTAACTCTTCCAGGCTTTGTTTTGAAACTTTATAGCCTGAAGCAATTTGTGCCAATTCATTTGCCACTTGATTATCAATTCATGGTAAATGTTCTAAGTGAACAGACTCAAATCTTTTTAACAAAGCATTGGCAACAACAAAGTATCTGATAAGGTGCTCTTTAATGCATTTGTACTCTTTTGTCAATTGTTTGACAACCAACTCAGAGTCACCTTTTATTTCGACATGACTTGCCCCCAGCTCAAGTAAAATTTCAAGGCCTACTATTAAAGCCTCATACTCAGCTTCATTATTGGAGCAAACATCTCGAATTTTAAACTTATACTTCGTTGGAATGTTAGTAGGAGATATTATTAAAATACCAATCCCAACTCCATGTTTATGGCTTGAACCATCAAAGTACAACCTCCAAGGATATACGTCTACAAAACTTAATGTTTCTTCGACAACAGAATGGTCTACTATAAAATCAGCAACCACTTGTCCTTTAATTGATTTTAGAGGTTGATAAGTTAAGTTGTATTCTGACAAAGCCAAAGCCCATTTACCAATTCGGCTATGCATTATTGGTTTCGACAGCATATGCTTAATAACATCAAAATGCGAATAAACAGAAACATCAGCTGGTTTTATATATTGCTTTAACTTTGTACACGAGAAATACAAACAAAGGCACAACTTTTCTATAGGAGTGTACCTCGTTTCGGCATCAATTAAGACCCTACTGAGGTAATAAATGGCTCTTTCGACACCACTATCATCCTCTTGTGCTAACATGCTACCTATTGTTCTATCAGAAGCTGCTATATACAATTTGAGCACTTTGTGTTTAATAACAGGCAACAAAATTGGTGGTTTCATCAAATAAGACTTGATTTCGTCGAAGGCTGCTTGATGCATTGGTTCCCATTTGAATTCTTCTTCCTTCTTCAGTCTTAACAATGGCGAAAAAACTTGTGTTTTGCCACTTAGATTTGATATAAATCTTCGAAGGAAATTGATTTTTCCCAGCAACGACTGAAGCTCCTTTTTGGTCGAAGGGGCCTTCGTTTCCATAAATGCCTTAGTCTTATTTTGATTGATTTCAATGCCTTTTTTGTGCACCACAAAACCCAAGAAATCACCTGCACGTACACAAAAGGCACATTTTAATGGATTTATTTTCAATCCATATTTCCTCATTCTTTCAAAAGAACGGCGAAGATGGTCTAAATGACCACTTTCTGAGGAAGATTTAACCACCACATCATCTATGTATACTTGCATGAAATCATCAATAAAATCATGAAACATAGAATTCATGGCCCTCTGATATGTAGCACCAGCATTCTTTAAGCCAAAGGGCATTACTACCCATTCATAAACACCCAATGCCCCTGGACATCTAAAAGCAGTTTTCGACACGTCCTCTTCAGCAATGAAGATTTGATTATACCCAGAATAACCATCGAGCATACTAAGATAATCAAATCCTGCTGCTGAATCTATTAGCATTTCTGCCACAGGCATTGCGTATTCATCCTTGGGAGTTGCATTATTTAAATCCCTAAAGTCTATGCAAACTCTAAGAGTCCCATTTTTCTTTATTACAGGAACTATATTGGCTAACCATTTGACATACCTGGCAGTTCTGATGAATTTGTTTCTGAATAGCCTTTCGATTTCCTCTTTGATCTTAGCCAACACTTGAGGAGCAAATCTTCTTGGCACTTGCTTCACTGGTTTCTTCCCTGGTCGAATTGGTAATTGCATTTCCACCACTTCTCGACTTAACCCAGGCATTTCGTCATAATCCCAAGCAAAGCAGTCTTTGAACTCCCTTAGCAATGTGATGACTTGGGTTTTTAGAGAAGCATCAATATTTGCACTAATATAAGTTGGCCTTTTTATTGAGCCATTTCCCAAATCAACTTCTTCTAACGGGTCTTGAGCTTGCATATGCTTTGTCGAATCTCTAGGATCCTTTTCAAAACCTAATGGATCATCATCATAAATGCAGTCAAGTCTTTCATCTATGACTATGCCATTTTCTTCATGTAACTCACTGGCTTCGACAGCCATTGTTTGTTGAATAATTTCGGCCTCTATAGCCGCTTTAAACTTGTTTTCGGCCATATAAGCCGTAATTTTGTCCCATGCATTGGGCACTGACATAAGAACACTTTCAAGAACCAGTGTTCCACCCCGTTGGTCGAAGAACACCATCAGGATAGACACTATCATCTCCCATTATTTCTCTTTCCCAAACAAAACCATAATTTGGGTCAAGATGAACTGAGGCAAGAACATTATCCGCAGGAACATATGCCTCATTAAAAGATGAACATGGCGCAATCTTCGCCATTTGTTTCTCAAAATTTTCCTTGGTAATTTGGTTGACATCAGCACGGAAGTAGCTCTGATCTGCTTCGACATACTCTACCAAACCATCTTCCTTCCACATTACTAAACGTTGATGCAAAGTTGAAGGGACAGCACCAACTCCATGGATCCACTCTCTACCAAGGAGTAAATTGAAATTCGCTTTAGAGGCTATCACTAAAAACAATGTAGTCCTCTTTATGGAACCAACGATTAAGTCCACCTCAATGGCCCCCAAAGAATGGCCAGTTTTGCCTTCATAGTTGCTTAAGACAATGTTATGTGGCCTGAGGTCAGTGTCGAATTTACCAATCTTCTTCAAAAGACCATGTGGCATTAAATTCACTGCAGCTCCACCATCCACTAACACTTTGTTAATTCCAACACCATTGACTTTGGCTTGGACATACAGGGGTTTCAAGTGGTTTTGCATACTCATATCTGGCTTCTCGAAGGTAGCCATTTGGTCTTCGCCACAACCATTGTTCATCACATAGTAACACATTGGCTTGTGATGAGCCATATCCTCTGTAAAATCCTCTTCAACATCATTTGGTACTGTGATAACATCGTACTCAAGAGGCAGTACTGATACCACATTGCAAACAACGTCGAAATCATCTTCAGAATCATCAAAATCAGACTCCATGTCTTCATCCATGTCGAAATCAGCATTCTTTTCTTTCACTGTTGACAATGGAGGAAATATTCTTTCAAGAGCAGGCCTTCTTGGCTTTTCTGTTACCACAGCCTTGCCTTTGGCCTTATTTGCTGCACACACATGACTAGCAACATCAGCATTCTTCTTTGTGGCAACTTCAGCTTTGTGAACCTCACTCTTCGCCACTATTATGCTGCGTGGAACTTGATTAATGTCAATCGTACTGCGTGGAACATGGTTATTAGCCAAATGACTTGGAACCTTGTTAATGTCAAAGTGTGCCTTTTTCTTCTGTTGTCTTTGGTAACGACGCCACTGTGTTCTAGTCATGGGGTTCTTACCCTTATAGTTATTCTTATAATTAAACTTAGTAGCATCAGTACCTGGCTTGACAGCTTTAGCACGTTGATTATTGGGCACCCACGCTTCGACAGGAGCACTAGCACTTGGGACAAAGGATTTATTTGTTGACAGCTTCAAATACCCTTTCGCTGAGGACTTCTCCTTAGCAAATTGTCGTTTGCTTGTTGAAGGCTTTGTTGACACATTAGCCTTATAGCCAGGAAGATCTCCTTTTGCAAAGTCAAATTTCGGCCTTTTATCAAGCCATTTTCTTTTACGTTGTTGTTGATCCTGATAACCTTCGACAGCTTTGGCTGCTTCTTTGTCGAAGACAGCGCTGCATCTTGGGCAAAGCATAACTTCAGAGTTATTCCACTTACACCGATTGAGGAAATCTATCAATTCTTCCTCAGCCTTTGGATACACAGCATGTATCTTCCCATCATATTCTTCTAGGGTCACTTCGTGTTTCTTACCTTCAGCATACAGAAAACCTTTTAATTTCTCGGTGGCAGTCTTGACATACTTAGGAGGGTCTGCCATTTGAGCATCCACTATGCCTACATCAGCTTCGACAGGTTCAGAATACATAGCTTCAGCCTTAGGCAATGGATCAACATCAATCTGCATAGGAGCTTTCATTTTCTTATCAGCAAATTTGAGTCTTCCTTCGTCAACTGCTTTTTGCACAATATCCCTGAAAAGCACACAACGGTCAGTGTTATGTCCCAAAAAATTATGGAACTTACAATAACCCTTTTTCTTTCTTTGGTCAAGAGTTGGTACTTTAAGGCCTTTAGGCACTAATATTTGACCATCAGTTACTAAAAGATCAAAAATTTCATCACATTTCGTAACATCAAATGTATAAGTCTTAGGCATAAATCTATCATTCTTAGGCTCTACAGGGTTATTCCCATTCGCAGGCCTTAATACTTTACAAGTATAAGGAGGACCAGGCTTAAGTTCAGCCACGTCTATCTCCTCTTCTTCGACATTACCATATGTAACGTCGAATTCTTCTTCGACATATGCCACTTTTTCTTTTTTATGATACCTATTCGACCTAGATTTTTCTTCTCTAAGCCTTTCAACTTGTCGAACTCTATCAGCCAATTGAGCCATATCTCTCAAATGAGATGTGTCTAACTTCTTTCTAATTGAGTAATCAAGGCCACCAGCAGCCATTTCGACAAGCTCATGTTCAGGGACTTGTGTGAAGCAACGAGATTTCAACAGCCTAAATCTGTTTAAGTAATCATCAATAGTTTCAGGCATTTTGCGCCGAACACTAGCCAATTCTTTAAGACTAATTTTCGACTGGCCCATGTAAAACTGTGCATGGAATGCCTTTTCTAATTGCCCCCATGTGAACATAGAACCAGGGGGTAAGGACGTGAACCAAGTGAAAGCATTTTTAGTAAGAGAATTTGGAAAATATTTCATCTTCAAATTCTCATTTTGTGCTAAGTCCCCAGCCTCAGTCAAGAAATGAGCAATGTGTTCGACTGTGGACTCATTTGTATCACCACCAAACTTAGTAAACTTGGGAACTTTCCATCCCCTTGGTAACTCAGTTTGTAATACGTATTCACATAATGGTGATACGAAGTTAGGCCTTTGTAAACCTATGTTAAGGCCATTTTGGGCCAAAATAGTTTCGACTAAAGTAGCTATATTGCTTTCAGCGCCAACATTGTGTTGTTGCACTTGTCGAACAACTTCATCAGCGTTCTGGTGTCTATTTACCAAAACTACTTCAGGGACGTGGTTTACTGCCCCTTGTAGTTCGCCTACAATTGTGGACGCTTCGACTGCAACTGCTCCTTGGGGGTTAACTGGCGACGCATTACCCGCAATAATAGGAACTTGCCTATTATTAACCGCTGGAGCCCCAAAGAAATCTGCAATCCTACTCATCTGATTTGCCAACATTTGGTAACTGTTATTGGTATTTTGAATCAATGGATTGAAAACTGTACCAATTTGTTGGGTAAGCATATTAACCATATCGTGATTACTCTCGTCTACTTGCTGTCTTAAGGCCAACAAAGACGTATTGGTTAATGCTGGGGGATTCCGACCAAATACACTCTCAGAAGAGACATGTGTAGGGGAAAAGGTCGAAATATGTGGCATTCCAGTAGGCATGCCATACATTCCCAAAGGAAATGGGGGTAGATGCACGTTATTCAAACGTGGGTCTAAACCGTTCCCCATTGCCATGTAAGGGCTATGAAGCCCTGCACTTAACGGCAAAGACATAGGCAAAGATGCCATTTCTGACTGCGTTGAACCAACATTAGTCATTGATAATGAAGGAACAGTTGTCGACGATGATGATCCTGCACTAATGCTCGCAGAATCCATTGTTGTTCCTTGCCCTTGTGAAACCACAGGGTTGGAACTAGACGCATTATTCGTACTAGAATGAACCATTTTACCACTTCTTAAGTGCATACAACAGCGAATACAAATAAGAAAGTACGAAAATGAACAAAATCAAAGGCAAGGTCCCACCGGGCGTGCCAATTTGTTTGCTGGTGTTTTTAGCAAACAATCACTAGTTTTATTAGAAGGTTTGTGAGATCAAACTAGAAAAATCTCAAAGCAATTGCCTTTGAATTGCGCGTAGTTTTTGTTTCAGAAAATGTAGAAAAGGGGACGATTTGCAATTATTAACAGAATTGAAAAGAAAAGAAGCAGTAAATGGTGCGTGAATTGTAAAGAAAAGACAAACAAATTGCATTGAATTGTAAAAGCGGTACACGATCACATACAATGATTCTTCCACTCGTTTTTCGCTCTGGCTTGGAAGTTAGAGTTTCAGGAATCGGATTGCGTATTGTGATTTGCGACCCTTTGTTTCTTCTCAGAAACTACTATTTATACAAAGGAAAAGAGGGGGGAAAACTGAACTAAGTAACTGCCTAGAAATTTGAAAATTAATAACTGCCACTCCTACTTTCGACAAGAACCGCTTCATCACGCTTCGACCAACTGCTAGTTCTTCAGCGCATAACTGCTCTGTTTTCTGTCTGTCGAAAGCTTGTGTCCATTTTCCTCTCTCTCGCTTTTGCTTCCCCGGAAGCTTGTCGAATTTACCTTGCGCATGACCATTTTCTCTGTCGAAATAATTTGGTCTTCGTCGAAATATAAGTCAGGCCTTGTTGACCATTTTCAATGAAGCCTGTCGAAATTACAGGCTAACAGGTCGCCAATGTTCTGCACTGTACTTCCGACCTTGAAGAGCAGTCCGAGGTAGTTAGTGGTTGATATCCTTAGCCAATGACCGTATCCGATCCTGCTGGTGTTGTACCTGCAAAGTCACTCCGATGCTAAAGTCAGTGGGATAGTCTTAGCGTAGTGATAAATAAGAGAATGCCTTTTTTTTAATGAGACAATGAATGTTGTATTTATAGAGTGGGGTGGGGTTGATTCCAATGAATCAGGACCGTCCGATCTGGTGGTTTGATCTGAGCCCTTAATGTTCGGACTGGGCCCTTTGGTATTGGGCTTTTGTGTGGTGTGAATAGATGCGAAAGAAGGGGGTGTATGTGGTCAAAAGGCTCACCATAACAGTTCCCATTTCACTAAAAAAGAAATCATTATTAGCAGTATGAGTTAGTTGACTTATTAACTAATCAGCTGATCACACGGTTAATAAGCTGAAAGTAAACAACTAATCAACTAAGCATTAAATTTGCAGGACATGCATCCACTACATGTAAAATTTAAAAGTGATAATGTTTCTTAATAGCACATGAATGAGATATTTGAGTTTCTTTCAGCTTAATCAAGATCTTGGGTTCGAAACATGTAGTTGTATTAACTTTCTCAACCCAAGAAAAAAACAGGGTTTGGATCCACATATTCCATTACCAAGTCGGTATATGGCATATTTGTTTTTTGTTTCCGTGTTTTTCGGGCTTTTGGATACGTCACATTAATGTGAAGTCATCATGAAACTCGAGTAAGTTGGTATACTGTTTGACAATTTACTCCAATGGAATAAACTCAATAAAGTATTTGGGCAAAAAAACCATTGGGGAGCAAAAAAAAAATTTATATACCAAAATAATGCACATTGTGGGTTATTTACCAAAGTAGGCAAAAAAATTTTTTAGTTCAGAAGTCGGTCCCCCCCCCCCCCCCCGGGGTGACTTCTGAACTGTGTTTTGCAATTTTTTTTTTTTTAAAATGCAGTTCAGAAGTCGCCCCCCCTCAGGGTGACTTCTGAACTGTGTTTTTCCAATTTTTTATTTAATTATATATTAATATATAAATACCTAAATAAATTAAAAATAAATTTATAAAAATGATTATACCTATTTATAATTTAATTACGTTAATATTTACCAAAAAAAAGTGAGAGATTAAAAATTGGAACATAATATAATATACAAAAAAGACTGAAATAAACAACAAAATTTTCAGAAATACAAGAATAGAAAATAAAAAACAAAACGAGAGGAAAACATGATCGAAACTACTTCCACCAAAAATTTTCTGGTAGTGGCCATCGAAAACATGATCGAAACTACTACCCGTATTCGTACAGAGATGGATCAAAGAGAAAGGGGTACACGCACCAAAAGATGCGGAATTTGTAGAAATGAAGGTCACAACAGAAACAACTGTCCTAACCGCAATTAAATTGTTGTAATATTTCGGATTAGTTTTTTAAATAACTATTGTAATTGTCGGTTGGTCTTTTAAATAAATTATTGCGTTGCAATATTTCTTTGTGACCCTTAAATTTAATTAGAAAATTTGGATTAAACATATTAATTATCTAAATACAATTTTTTATTTAAATTAATTTAATTTAATTTTTATCATTTTAATATATAATTAAATAAAAAATAAAAAAAACACAGTTCAGAAGTCACCCTGGGAGGGGGCGACTTCTGAACTGCATTTTAAAAAAAATCTGCAAAATACAGTTCAGAAGTCACCCTGGGGGGGGGGGGGGGGGGGCGACTTCTGAACTAAAAAATTTTTTTGCCTACTTTGGTAAATAACCCACAATGTGCATTATTTTGGTATATAATTTTTTTTTTTTGCTCCCCAATGGTTTTTTTGCCAAGTATTTGTTCGTGACTGAATCTGATGATGATGAGCAGAAGAAGGATAAGTATTGAATATCATGTGCATCTCAATCTCAATTAGATTTGGATGTTACGTGACATGCGTCGAACGCTTATGTTCACCATATTAATAATTAGGAAATGATACCAGATTTGTTAGTCTAACGAATTCTTTGCAATAGTATTTTTTCATGTGGAAGGTGCACCAGTGTTTGATATTCTTCCAACACTCATTCTATGATTACTTATATGAATTGTAAAGTTTCACTTCCAAGTACCTAATCATAAAGTTAATTTTTTTTATTACAATCATAAAGTTAATCTTAGTATTAGAGTTGCTAGCACTTAATCATTTGAGTTTTTGTCAATGCTGGACCCGCAATTTTGTCATCCAAGCCCAACTACGACTTGGATCAATTCTTGTTGGTTCAATATTGATCATCTTTGAGTGAGCATCTCGAAATATCATCTTTGGTGGCAAGGATCAGGCAGAGGTAAAGGAATACATTGTGTTCTGCACTGTACTTCCGACTTTGAAGGGTGGTCCGAGGTAGTTAGTGGTTGATGTCCTTAGTCAATGACCGGACCGTATCCGATCCTGCTGGTGTTGTACCTGCAAAGTCACTCCGATGCTAAAGTCAATGGAGTAGTCTTAGCAAAGTAATAAATGAGAGAATGCTTACCTTTAATGAGGCAATGAATGTTGTATTTATAGAGTGTGGTGGGGTTTGTCTCAACGAATTAGGACCGTCCGATCTTGCGATTCGATCTGAGCCCTTAATGTTTGGATTGCGCCATTTGATATTGGGCCTTTGTGTGGTGTGAATAGATGTGAAAAAAGGGGTGTATATGGTCAAAAGTCACCATAACAGTTGCCCCCCAAGTCTGGTCGTCTTAGAGGCGATCTTGACTTGTTGACGAGATTATGATGTATTTTTACCGATCTCCGAACGAGCTGTGACTTTTCAGACGTTGCTATGAGATGGGAAGGCGATATTATCTGTCCGATGTTGTGGTCTATGCATTCACTTAAAAATCTCTGGGGACGATTTAAGATAAGTGTGGAACGTAGGTATTAAAAAGGTTTGAGAGGAGTTCTCAAACGATTAGAGAAGACCTGTTGAGAACTCTGGTAAGATCGGGCCTAAGGACAGTTTACCAGGACTCGGCCCGGATTTAACTCGTCCATTAGGGTTCTTGGCTACTAGGGCCAATGATTGATTTAAGGAAAAATCCTTAACGGACCTTTCGAACCTTTTGGGCAGTTTACCAGGACTCGGCCCGGATTGAACTCGCCCCTAAGGGTTGTGACTACTTTGGCCACGTATGGAGATCTCATGAGATCGATCCAAGAAGTTATTCTGAAGGAGCTCTCAAACGATTAAAGAAGACCTGTTGAGAACTCTGGTAAGATCGGGCCTAAGGATAGTTTACCAGGACTCGGCCCGGATTTAACTCGTCCATTAGGGTTCTTGGCTACTAGGGCCAATGATTGATTTAAAGAAAAATCCTTAACGGACCTTTCGAACCTTTTGGGCAGTTTACCAAGACTCAGCCCGGATTGAACTCGCCCCTAAGGGTTGTGACTGCTTTGGCCACGTATGGAGATCTCATGAGATCGGTCCCAGAGGTTATTCTGAAGGAGCTCTCAAACGATTAGAGATACCTGTTGAGAACTCTCGTAAGATCGGGTCTAAGGACAGTTTACCAGGACTCGACCCAGATTTAACTCGTCCATTAGGGTTCTTGGATACTAGGGCCAATGATCGATTTAAGGAAAAATCCTTAACGGACCTTTCGAACCTTTTGGGCAGTTTACCAGGACTCGGCCCGGATTGAACTCGCCCCTAAGGGTTGTGACTGCTTTGGCCACGTATGGAGATCTCATGAGATCAGTCCAAGAAGTTATTCTGAAGGAGTTTGTAGATTTATAGTGGTAGGAACTACCGTTACACGAAACTGGCACACGCAAAACAGTCGTGTCCTTAAATGTAATAGCTCTTTAACTTTGCGGCATTCCAAGTTCGGAGGATCTCCTTTCTGCCAAGTGTTTCCAATTTGAAAGCCCCCGTACCGGTTTTACTTTTAACACGGTAAGGTCTTTCCCAATTGGGTGCTAATTTTCCTTGTGAAGCATTTTTCAAACCCACGTTGGCTCTTCGAAGGACTAAGTCGCCAGATTCAAAATCTCTGGGGACGACCTTGGCATTGTATCGAGTCGCAACACTTTGTTTGATGATGGCTTCTCGAAATGTGGCTTGTCCTCGAACTTCGTCGATGAGATCGAGGTTTTCTTTCAAAGCTTGGTAGTTTTCCGTAGGAGTTTTGGGATTCGCTACTCTCCAACTTAACTCACCGACTTCCACTGGGATGACCGCCTCGCTGCCATAGGAGAGCCGGAACGGCGTTTCTCCCGTAGAGTTTTGAGGGGTGGTCCTGTAAGCCCAGAGAACATATGGGAGTTCTTCTACCCAATTTCCTTTGGCGTCATCCAGTCGTTTTCTCAAACCATTAAGGAGTATCTTGTTGGCTGCTTCTACTTGATCGTTGGTTTGCGGGTGTTCTACTGACGTGAAATGATGCTTGATTTTAAAGTCGGACATCATTTTCCTGAAACCTTTGTCGGCGAACTGAGTTCCATTATCAGTAACAACAATTTCAGGGATCCCGAATCTACTCATGATGTTCCTTTTAAAAAATCTCAGGCAGTTCCTTGCAGTGATGGTGGCTAAGGGCTCTGCTTCAATCCATTTGGTAAAATAATCACTTGCCACTATGAGAAATTTGTTTTGGCCTGGAACAGTTGAGAATGGACCTAGGAGATCTATTCCCCATTGTGCAAAGGGCCATGTCGAGGATAGACTTCGGAGTTCGATTGGTGGGGTGACGTAAACATTGGCGTGGACCTGGCATTTTTTGCACTTTTTTACGTAGTTCTTAGCATCGCCTTCCATGGTCGGCCAATAATATCCTGTGCGTAGGGCCTTTCGAGCTAGGGAACGGGCGCCAAGATGTTGTCCACATATTCCTTCATGAATTTCAGCTAGGACGGAATGCACTTGCTCCCCTTCAATGCATTTTAATAATGGTGAGGAGAGGCTCCTTCTGTATAACGTATTATCTATAACTGAGAAGGCCGAGGCTTTTCTTCTGATGATTTTCGCTTCAACCGAGCCTAGAGGCTCGATTCCTGTTTTGATGTACTCCAATATTGGAGTGATCCAACTTTGGCTCTCCTCAATGGAACAAATTGTAGAAATACAAGTCGGATCAAGAGAGATACTAGGTCTTCTGAGTAATTCTTGGATGATCGTTTGGTGACCTTGGTGCTGTAGAGTTTTGATAGGATATCCGCCCTCTGATTCTCGGATCTGGGGACGTGCTTTACCTCGGCTGTTTTGAATTGTGCGAGTAACTCTTGTATTCGAAGTTGGTATTTCTGCAGGGTCGGATCCTTGGTCTCAAATTAATTGTTTATTTGTGAAACGACCAAGAGTGAATCTGTGTAGAGATTGACCCGAGTGACTCGTAGGTCAATTGCCAATCGTAGACCTGCGATGCAAGCCTCGTATTCTGTTTGATTATTAGTTGTTTGGAAAGCGAAGGTAAGGGAGACTTCAATGATCACTTTATCCAACATTAAACCCGCGCCGCTTCCTTTGGGGTTGGAAGACCCATCAACGTGTAAAGTTCAGATGTCGTTAACAGAATTAGCGGGAATCATTTCTACTACAAACTCTGCTAGAACCTGGGCCTTCATTGTCGCACGGGATTCGTACGGGATTCGTACTTGATTCCAAACTCGGAGAGCTCTACTGCCAATTTAATCATGCTTCCGGCAAGGTCGGGTCGGTGTAGAATCTGCCTTATTGGATAGTTGGTGCGTACGACTATCTGGTGTGCCACAAAATATGGTCGGAGGCGTCGGGCTGCGACGACTAAGGCGAGGGCCATTTTTTCTATTTGCAAATACCTGCATTCGGGTCCTTGGAGAGCTTTGCTTACAAAGTAAATGGGACTTTGACCGGTCTGTGTTTCCCGGATGAGCACGGCGCCTAAAGCTTCCTCCGAGATTGATAGGTATAAGTATAGAGTTTCTCCCTCGTATGGGCGAGTTAGGATGGGCGATTCTGAAAGCGCTTTTTTAAGTTGTTGCAAGGCTTCGTCTTGCTCGTTTGTCCAGTTGAATTTTCCTTCACCATCCTCCTTTTCTTTTTTCAAAAGTTTGAATAATGGGAGAGATTTAAATGCCGCATTTGATAGGAATCGGGATAAAACAGCGATCATACCGTTGAGTTTTTGGACCTCCTTTTTGGAAGTCGGAGTCCGCATTTCAGTCACGGATCGACATTGTCAGGGTTTGCTTCAATTCCCCTCTCTATTAAGTAGAAACCGAGGAACTTTCCAGCTCGGACACCAAAAGTGCATTTTTCCGGATTTAGTCTCATGCTATTTTTCCTGATTTCTGCGAAAATTTCTCAAAGGTCTTTTCGGTGGGTGTTTTCTTGTTCACTTTTTGCAATCATGTCATCAAGATAGACTTCAACGGTCTTGCCTATCTGTCTTTGGAATACTTTGTTCATCATTCTCTAATAAGTGGCGCCGGCGTTTTTTAAACCGAAGGGCATAACTCGGTAGGCGAAGTTACCTTGGTCCGTCATAAACGTAGTTTTTTCTTGATCGGGGGGAAACATGGCGATCTGATTGTAACCGGAATATGCGTCCATAAAAGAAAGTAGGTGAAAACCCGAGGCATTATCGACGAGGCGATCAATACTTGGGACAGGAAAGGCGTCTTTCGGACAGGCTTTGTTTAGGTCAGTATAATCGATGCACATACGCCATTTACCGTTGCTCTTTTTAACCAGTACTGGGTTTGATAACCAAGTCGTGTATTTGACCTCTGTTATAAAGTTCGCTTTGATCAAATCTTCAACAGTTTTTGCAGCGGCATGGCCTTCTCTCCACTCTGCGCTCGTCTTCTTTGGCGAGCTGGTGACATGCGACTTCTGGCGGGATTCCGGGCATGTCGTTTGCCAACCAAGCAAAAAGATCAGCTTGATCTTTTAAACACTGAGTGAGTTTGATTTTTACCTCTTCGGATAGGTCTGCTCCAATTTTCACTGTTCTAGTAGGGTCGTCTCCGAGCTGTACTTTGATGGATTCCCCATCAGGCTCGGGTCTTCTCATTTTCTTTTTGAGTTCTTTGGCCAACTCATCGTCATCTTCCTCTTCCGAGCTGTCTAGGTCGTATCTTGCATTCAAATCAGTTAAGTTGACTTCGGCGGATCTTCCTGTAACTTCTTCTTTTTTGGTTATCTCAGGTGGAACCCCTTCCTTATCTTGAGCCTTTTTTTTCTGCTTTTGTCCACAGGAAGAAACATCTTGAGGCGGATTCAAGATCCGAGTTTAAGGTGATCACCTTGTTGCAGAGGGAGAGGAATTTCATTTTTAAGTGAGTGGTGGAGGTTACTGCTCCGAGCCTTCCTAAAGTCAGTCTTCCAATGATACAGTTGTAGATTGATTCACACGGCTGGATGAGGAACTTTGTTTTGATGATCCTTACCAAGGGTTCTTCACCGTAGGAAACCATCAGTTTCAGGTGTCCAAGAGGTTTAGTTCGAGATGCATTGAATCCTGATAGTGTGGATCCTCGGTAAGGAGCGATGTCTTCTTTATCAATTCCCATTCTTTCCACGAGGTCGAGGAAGATGATGCCTGAAGAACTTCCTTGATCGAACAAAATCCTTCTAATCTCCTTATTGGCGATCACCACCGTGACAAGGAGTGGTACGTGTTTGTTGGGCTTCCCATCTAGAAGGTCTTCATCTCTAAAAGACAAAGGAGGTCGGTTTGAAGGTGTTTGTGCGACCGTCGTGGAGGCTATATTGAGTAACTCTTTCCATTTTCGTTTCATTGTTTTCCCGTCGTGGAGGCTATATTGAGCTGCTTCCTTGTTAAATCTTTCTATATATTGTCTTAAAGATTCAGAGTTCTCTTGGATGATGGACGCTAAGACATTTTTGTTTTTTGGTTTGCTTTTGGAATGGGAAAAATTAGCTGAGAATAATTTGGCCAACTGGTCCCAAGAGGAGATTGTGTTTGATTTGAGGGTCTCAAACCATTCTGAGGCTATTTTTTCCAATGTTAGGGGGAAAATTGGGCATTTCATTTCTACGGGAACGTTTCGATACTGCATTACTGTGTCAAAATAACTTAAATGTCTGTCCGAGTCGCCTGTCCTGTCATAGGTCTTCAAGCCTTCTGGTGGTTTTTCGAGATATCTGGGCACCGAGTAAGGGCCGATTTTTTCCGTAAAAGGGCCTTTGCGCTTGGTTGTTTGAGCCCGTGGCGGAGATCGGTGCCGATGGTGCGGGTGCCTGCGGTCATGAGGGCGATATCCTCGAGGTGAATATTCTCTACTCCTTGATCGATGCATAGGAGAAGAGGATGCCAGAGAAGAATGAACTTGGGGTGAATAATCAGCGTCTTCCCTTCCGACGTACACTCCGGTTGGAGGCGAACGGGAAACATTCCTTCCGAGCCTATGAGGAGGAGAGCGATGGTAATGTCGTCTTCTGGGTGGAGATCAATGGCGCTTTCGAGCCGGATTTCTTCTTTCGGGGGAATCCGGGTCGGGCGAGACCTGATCCAGAATATTCCGGGCCTAGAGCTCCGTCACCTGTCCTTCAAGATCCGTAAATCGGTAACTCCTCTCTTGGTTTGCCGCTTCATGTCGGTTCAGTAGTAGGACGAGCTGTTGGACAACATCGGCCGGGACATAAAGTGGATTTTGAGGAGGTACATGGTTCCTTGCGGAGCTTCCGGTGACCAAAACGAAGTTCGGAATTTGATTTTGAACTTGTGCTTGAGTGGAGTCTGGAAGGTCTTGTACGAATCCTTCCGGGGTTGGCTGAGGTTCGGCCAAATGAGGGATGACCGGTCTCAGGATCGGCTCAGGAGGGATACCCGCCGCGATGCTGTTTACCTTCGAACGAAGATTTCGAGTCGTCATTGATCAAGGTGAGGGGAGAAGATCTTGGTTTGAGACCTCCCACTGTGATCGCCAATGTTCTGCACTGTACTTCCGACCTTGAAGGGTGGTCCGAGGTAGTTAGTGGTTGATGTCCTTAGTCAATGATCGTATCCGATCCTGCTGGTGTTGTACCTGCAAAGTCACTCCGATGCTAAAGTCAGTGGAGTAGTCTTAGCAAAGTAATAAATGAGAGAATGTTTACCTTTAATGAGGCAATGAATGTTGTATTTATAGAGTGTGGTGGGGTTTGTCTTAACGAATTAGGACCGTCCGATCTTGCGATTCGATCTGAGCCCTTAATGTTTGGATTGGGCCCTTTGATATTGAGCCTTTGTGTAGTGCGAATAGATGTGAAAGAATGGGGTGTATATGGTCAAAAGACTCACCATAACACATTGGAAAAATTTTGAAGACTTTTGTTCACCAAAAGAGTGGGGGGGGGGGGGGTGGGTGGTGGTCTTGATGTTAAAGAATTTCAGAAGATGAATACTGCTTTGCTATCAAAACAAGCATGGAGACTTACTACTGATCAGAATTCTTACTGGGCTTCCACCATGAAAGCCATCTATTTTCCTAACAAGGATTTCTGGCATGCTTCTACTGGGAAGGGTCCTTCTTGGGTGTGGAGGAGTATGATTCATGGTAGATCTCCAATTATGAAAGAAGGCAGGTGGGGAGTTGCTACTGGTCTTAATATTCAAATTGAACAAGATTCTTGGCTTGCTTCTGGAGCAAAAGCTGTCCTAAGACCATCTGCTTCTATCAGGTTAGTTAGTGAGTTGATTGACCAAAATAAAAACTGGGATATTGCTATCCTAAGAGAACATGTTCACCCTGCTTCTGCCATTGACATTCTTAAAACTCCTAATGACACTATTATCTGGCCACTTGCTGTTAATGGTGAGTACTATGTTAAAACAGGTTACAAAGCTCTTACCCCATCTGTTTCAATCTCCTCTAAGCCCTCATCTTCTGTCTCATGTCCCTCTGAAATTTGGAAGACTCTATGGAGCTCTAATGTACCAGCTAAGCTTACACACTTCTTGTGGAAAACTATTCACTACTTCCTTCTAAAGAGGCCCTCTTCAAGAAAAGAATAGCCATCACCCCCATGTGCCCCATTTGCAAACAAGAGCCTGAATCTATTGAACATATTTTTCTATTATGTCCGTGGACCTGCCCCTTTTGGTTTGCCTTACAGCTTATTCCTGTTCCTTCAAGAATTGGCCTGACAAGATTCCACACTTGGTTACTTGATATGAGTGAGAGAATTCTAAATAATGATGCTGATGGAATTTCCAAATTAATCTTCTCTCTTTGGATTATTTGGAAATTAAGGAATGAGGCTGTTTTTGAGAATAGACATCCTAATCCTATGGATGCCTTGTTCACTGTTAAAGCTCTAGTTCCTGAATATCTGATTGCTACAATCAAAACCAAAGATTGTAACCCTAGTCCCTTTGTCCCCAAAATGCAGGCTACTCCATGTAAATGGAGACCACCCCAGAGTAATTTTGTTAAAATTAATGTGGATGCAGCATATGACAAAGTGACAGGCATAGGTTATATTGGGATTGTTTGTCGTAACGAGAGAGGTGGGTTACTTACAGCTCTACAGAAGCGAATTTTTACTGAATCTCCTCTTGCTGCTGAGGCACAGGGTCTCCAGGAAGCTGCATCCACTACCAGATCTCTAAATCTTCAATTGGTGATCCTTGAATTAGACAACTAGGTACTTGTTGAAAATCTTAGTTTCATTTGGACCGGGTCGCTTATGGGCCTTTGTTTTTGGACCTTATTGGTAGCTGTCTTTATTACTTATTTTCATTTGTAGCTGAGCCCATATCCTTGTGTGGTGCCTCTACTTAGTGTTTGGGCCTTGCCCATTTCAATGGTAATCAAACTTTCTTGACCAAAAAAAAAATTAGCAATTACTAACAACCCAAATCCGTTGGTAAAAAAAAACAACCCAAATCTTTTTATAAAAAATACAATTTTAAACTGAGGGGGACAAAGATAACTAGTTTTATATCCCGTGCTCCGCACGGGCTCACCTTTACCAAATAACAATATTTAAATTTCTTTCATCAAAAGTAAATGTGGCTGAAGTTCCTGTGGTAGTAAATACTTGAAGAACCCGTGTGTTGCACGGGGCAGACTAACCTATAAGTTAATTACATTAATACATTAATTAAAGGAATAAATTATGAGTATGATATAAACATATAAAAGCAAATAGCCTTAATCCAAATGCAAGATAAAAATATAAGACAACACAAATATAAATTGAAACGCGTGGGTAAATGTGGCTGAAGTCCCCGCGGGAGAAAACGTTGTAACGTGGTACTCGAATATAAAAGAAAGATAAAAATATACTCACCAATTTAAGAAAATGATGGGGCTCTATTGTAAATATGACTGAAGCAACTGTAGGTTAACCCATAATTTGAATGCAAATAATACAACCCAATTAGAAAGTGAAACACATGTGTGTCATGTAGGGTTGAATAAAAACCACTAACAAAATAGACCCACTTATGCAAAGTTGAATGAAGTGGTTGGGTTCTGTTGTAAATATGGCTGAAGTTCCCGCGAGAGTAAATATTGTAACACAGTTCTTTAATATAAATGAAGATGAAATTATAAACACCAATTTAAATATTGTTTTAATACGCATTGGTGCGAAATTGTCAAAATAAAAGAGACAACACAAATAGAAAGTGAAGCAAGTGGTATAATGTAGGGTTGGATGAAAACCACCAATAAAATAAAAACATCTATACCAAGTTTAATGAATATGATGTGGGATTATATTGTAACTGCGGCTGAAGTTCCCGTGAATAAAAATTATTTATGACTATAAATTAAATAAGAGATTATAAAATTAAAAAGGAACATTAACAAAGAGAGTAAGTACAAAAAGAAATTGATTTCGTAAATACTATTTAAATCAAATACTAAAGATGAAAGACTAAAATAAAAATATAAATACTAATTTAAGTACGTTTGCAATACCTGCTGATGTGAAATGACCAAAGTAATGGTCATAAAAAAGGGGTTCGTTGGAGTACTCATTAAAGAAATAAAGGGAGTGGAGGTTGGGGCGAGTAATAACAAAAAATAAATATAAGTGGAAATGTAAATAACACTAAATATAAGAAGATTAGAATGAAAAATAATAATAGGGTCTCAATTATTTAAATTTATGTTTGTAAAATTTTTTTTTTTTGAAAAATAACAATAGTACATTAAACACCTTTTTATTGGGTAAAACAATTATAAAAACATGAAGAAAAACTAAAGAAATTCATTTAATTTTTTTTGTTCTGACTATTGCAGGAATCAAACCTCGCACTGGTCAACACCGCATTTGCTCACTGCGAGAACCGAATCTGATAGATTAAACTACTAAATCAACAGTGTTAGTTACTTAAATCAACACTGCTAAATAGTACGGGTAAGAAACATACCGAGTGTTTTTTTTAAAAAAAAAACTTGCTAAAAAGTTAATTTTATGCAGCACATTCATAAACTTTAGTGCTACTATTAACTTTATTTAGAAGCATTTGTATTAAATTTTCAAAACAAAAATATTTGTGCAATCACGTTTTTAACTACCGACTCCAACCAAATTTGTTTACAAATGATTGAACAACGATCCTTGGGTTAAGTCTCCTACGTTCCACGTAAAAATATCAGACTAAATGTTGCACCTCGGTACTCGAATAAAAATATAAACACTGAAGATAAAAATATAAATACAAATTTAAGTATGCTTTTAGATACTTATTGGCGAATCTTGTATCAAAGATTCATTTAAGGGGTTATTTCTCCCAACAAATATTTTTCCATACGCACCGACTAGGAATCGAACTCAGGACCAAATGGTTAAGGTACCCAAGTATCTACCACTTATGCCACATTATGTTGGTAAAACATACTTTTTAAAAACATACTGTAGTTTTTTGTTTCGGTCATTATTCAAGTTTTTTTTTTTTGACTTTAAAAGTTTTTTTCCTCGTTGTTCTACATCACTTTAAGAAGAATACTGATTTCATTTTTTCCCTCCTTTTTTCAACTTAGCAGATATTTCAAGTTTCAATTAATAACAATTTCCCATTCTCTTAATTTGGCTCACTTCCGAATTCTCCCTGCTTTTCATGTTGTCATTTCTCTCATTTTAAACAAAACAAAAACCTTTATAATAATCAGCTCATAATCTCACTTCATACAGCTTCATATATCTTTCTTGAGAGCTTCATATATCTTTCTTGAGATCTATTGAATTGGATGCTTGGTCACAGATGGATGTGAAACACTCCCTCCAAGCAATCCATTAAATCATTGCAGATGGATGTTTCTTCTAGAAAACCACAAAGAGCAAGACAAATATGATAAAAACTAAAAAGAAAGTGTTGGAACGTGATATACTTTCCAATTCATATATCAAGTAACATAGATTTAGGCCAAAACCAAAATAAACAAAGTGCTGGAACGTGACATTCATAGAGAATTGAAGTAAATAATGAAACAATGTTGAGGAAAGAAGATGCCTATTTTGTGGACCTTCTTGTCATGTTGCTCCTTGATGGCTCTCTGGGTAGAGATGGCTTACATAATACCATCAAGGGACCTTCTTGTCATGTTGCTGCAGCATCACTTTTACTAACCATCTCAACTGAGCAACCTTGTTCTGTCTCTATTCCTAGTTTCAATTCAGTTTCTGTTCAACATATATTGAATCTTCAAATATACCTCATTCTAATAAAATCTTCAATTTTGCAACTCCTGTCCCCTAGGAAAATCTCACGGACTTCATGCCTCACCCTTCACAACACAATATTTGGCAGTCTTTTGTTTTCTTCCCCATTCCTAGAAAATAAGGCAGAAGGGAAGCTGGATGTTGCACTTCAGTATGGACAATGCTTTCTGAACACCATGAGTGACATACATATGTATATTTGGCTATACGCAACTTCAGAAAACAGCATCAGGCCACATTGCATTTGCAGATATTGTTTTTAGATTCAGACCATGAAATTGTATTGTTCCAATCACATGGCTATCATCACCTTGTTCTTAGTCAAATTTTGCAGAGAAAATGCACATAATTCGCATGAAAGGAATGTGCTACCATCACTTCAAGACAAATTTAGAAGGAAAAACTAATTACTCACATAATAAGTATGCCAGTGGTAGAGTTCCCTTTTTAAGCTGCCCTCAATTCTTTTTAGCAGCTGCTCCACAAGTTTCTGCATCTTTGAACAAAATTTAATAAAGAAGCAATGTTTGGTAAATTGGATAAATTATTGACGGCTTCTTCTGATGCTAGAACTGATTCATTACCAGGAGAATCAATTTAGTGTGGACAAAATCCAAAAAACAGCATTTGGAATTTCCCTCGTATTGAGAGTAAGCTGATAAAACAATAAGAACATTTTAAACGAATAGTTAAACTGTAATATTATTCTCAATTTTCAACTTACAAAAAGGTGCTATAACATTTAGCCTTCAAATAAGCCAGTTCTGAAAGAACATTATTACGAAGAGATGCTATTTGGTCCTAATCCTCTCTTTAATACACAGACAATATGGCATAAGAGAGTTTTCTTGCCATGAAAATTATATGGATCAGTAAGGACCTCTGCAGCAACTTCTGTTACGATCTTCTCCCATCCGACCGAAATTAGTTGTTCTTCTGAAAATGGATAGCTGCCACCATCATAGTGCACCAGCTGCACTTGTCCTGCAGTTACTTCTGCGGTAAAAAAAAATTACTACTGCACCAAACTAAGCATAGAAGTACACTCTATTTACTTAAGAAATCTAAAAACTCAAGATACCATATGTGTTCAACAAAAAAAAAAGCAGGTGTAGATCATCATCTAAAACTGAAAGCTCAAATCAAACACCAAAAAAATATTATTAAAAAAATAACAATAGTAATCACACCCGACTCTCAATTTTTTTCCTAAAAACGAAAGTTTTCCTTTTCCAAATCTTCTCACCGTCACAACAGTTATCCAAGAAGCAAGAATCACAAATAGCCAAGATCAAAAAGATATTTGGGAACACATTAATCAATTGATGTGAAGAATGAAAAAATTGGTACCTGAACAAAGTTGTTCTCACAACCAGGTTATCATCTCTTCAAGCATTGGTGTGCAAAGTAACAAATGGATGCAAGTCAAAGTTACAAACCCCATATTAACTCAAATCTCCAAGACCCATCCTTGCTATCTTGTTCTTGCTCCTTGAATTACTCAAGTCTCCAAATCATATTTTTTCTGTTTTTATAAAATAAATAAATAAATGTTAATAATTAAACTACAATCATTGATATCCTCAAATTTGATTTACCATTATTCTGAGTTATTAACAGAAATAAAACACACTACTCATAATCCTAAAATCCTAAAACACAATCCTAATAACCCTAAATTCCTATGTTTCCTAAAATCGTAAAAACACTAAATTCCTATTTTCCCTAAAATTGTAAAAACCCCAAAATCACTAAAGAAAACTAAAATCTGAAATCCCAAAGATCATTAAAATCTCAATCCATAAAATCCCTAAAATTAGAAAAAATCTTAATAATGGTTATTAAACACAAATCGAAAAGGGATGAAAATGGAAGAAACATTTACCTCCTATTCAAGAACTTCAAAAGCTGATGAAGAATCTGTAAATATTGATGAGTCCTTCCGATTGTTGACAGCAGATGCAAAGCTGGATGGCGAACTGCCATCACTGGCAACATGAAACAAAGAAAAATAACTTGTCAGAGTATCAAAATCTGAAGTTAAGGGAAAGCAAAAAACCTAAGAAGAGCAACATAAGAACTCAAAAACCTAAGAATGAGAAAACCTAACAACACACAAACAACTTAAGTACACCAAAACCCAAGAACAAATAGTAAATATTGGTGAGTAATAATCAACAGTATATACAGTCAATCAACCAGAGCTTAGGAAAAATACGATAGGTGGTTTTCTCATTAATAAACCCCCTAAATCTTCCTTAAACCAAGCCTGACATTTCCTCAAACACCATATAAGCAATATTCATATCAGATTGAAACCCTCCCCTACTCCATTGTTTTAAAAATCCACATAAAAGGAAGAGAAGAGAAAGTCATAAGAAGGAAAAACCAAGAGAGAGAAAGAAACTGCATAAAAAAAACGAAAACGAACCTAGCATCATCCGTCAATGCGAGACTTCTTCAATGGAGCATCGCTCACTGTTTCCCTTCAATATCGTCCCTTCTATCGACTCCCTTCAACCCTCGGAGTTTCAAATCATCATCACAACCACCGTCGACCACCGTGTGTTTAACCTTCGACAGTGAGGCTTGTGCGATCGCCGGCGGCAAGAGAGTCGTATTTCTTGCCAGCGACGACTCCGTGAGAGCGTCTTCTACCTTGCTTCTTTGAATCCTCCATCGGCTTTGATTTTTTCTAATCTTCTTCACCCATCTCTGTCGTATCTCCCATCTTTGTCGTATCTTCAGCAGAGGAAGAGGGCGATTGTTTAGAAAAAGTTTTAGGGTTTTCTTCCTCTCTTGCTGAATATTAAAAAGAAAAAACGAAGAAGAGGGGAAAAAGATAGATTTTGGGAAGAAAAAAATAGAAAGGGAAGAAGATTATGTGGGAAGGAGATTGGGGAGGAAGAAATGCATAGCGAGGGATGAGAGTTTTGAGAAAGGGAGATAAAATGGGGAAGAAGGAAAAGAGAAGAAGAAGAAGCGCAGAGTTAGAAGAGAGAGAACGTATTCTCAAAAAAAGAAAGAGAGAGAACGTGTTTGTGTTGAACAGTTTTTTTTTTGAGTGAATAATGAACGTGTTTGTGTGGAACCATTGTGCTGGATAATAGCACTACCTTTCGCGCGAAAATACCAACTGCAGACTGCAGCGAGCTATCCGCAAGAGATATGAGATAGGTGGATAAAGATGAAATTCGAGGTCTTTATGGCACTCATGCGACCCTAAGATTTCTCATGTTATTTTTTCAAGTAGATAGCCAATGGTATTACTAAGTCTCGTAATATTATAGATTTTCTTTTACCGTGTTTCTTGTGCGCATTATTCACCAAAAGTCTAATAAAATAGATGTATTAGAGGTTAGTTGTTTAGTTATTTTTATTATCTATAAAACTATAAGATACAATTTTTTTAGATCTGTCAAAAAAGATTCAATTTATTAATAGACAAGCAAATGTGATAACTAAACTCTTATTCTAGTAAAAAAAATGCAATGATTTTATTCAATTCTATTAAAATCTCACACTTTTCATAATTTTAAAATTAAAATATATTTTTGATGAAGGGCAGTTCCTTGTCTATTCATGGGCCATGGCTACCTAAAAAAAAATTATAGAATATGTATATACTTTTATTTTGACGCTCCACTAATTAATTTTATAAGTTTTTGTTTTTTAAAAAATTAAATAGAATAAATAATGTATAGAAAGAGTCGACTATTTTTCCGTGAGAAGGTATAGAGCTCATCTCCGTAAAAAAGCGAATAGAAACATCACTTTTCTCTCAAATCTTCTGCTACTAGGTAGTAAGCCTTTTTTTTATCTTCTTCTGTTTTAATCCAGTTTCATTGCTCCCTTAACTTTTTAATGGAATAATTGAAAGTGGAAAATCACCCAACCTAAATTAACTAGTATTTTCTATAACAAAACAAAATCGTACGTAATTACTAAATTAAATTAAATATAACTTGGCATATTAAAAATATTACAACTAAATGCTGACCAGTGTGAAATTTGGTGTTAAGTGCAATCGGAGATTAGTATTTTGTGGAAAATATTAAGACACTCCTAGATAGTCAGCGATGATTTAAACCAAAAAAAAAAGTTCAATACAACAAAAGTGAGAGCTCATAAATGACTTCAACTAAATAAAACGCTAGTGAAAGATTGGCCCATATTTTTTATACCCCCACCATTTGACACCATACCTCACAAAAATCATTTATTCCTATTTTACCCTTAAAAAAAGCAAAACATATTTATTTATTTTTAGGATAAATCTGTAGTATTAAAAAAATTGAAAAACAGATTTATAGATAAATTTGGTTTTGAAAATTGCAAACCGAATTTATCTATTAAATTGATAAATCCGGTTTTGATATTTTGAAAAATGGAGTTATCTATCAAATAGATAAATCCAACTTGCAATTTTCAAAATCGGATTTATCTATTAAATAATTAAATAATATAATTAATTTTAAAAAAAAAATTAGATATGGATATCAGTGATCTTTTCGTCTTTTGGTTCTGTTCAGTGGGTATATATTTGTTACACCTGACGATGTTGTACGCCAGCTAGATAATCTAGGCAAAAAAATCGATTTTCGGTCAACCTACTCCTATTGTCTTGAAACCACATCCAAAAAATCCTGAAAAAATCTGATATGTGCTTATTTCAATGTTTGGTCCCACAACATTTTCTTTATTTCAGGGTATGTGCTTAGGGAATCAATTAAGAGTTTGCAAATCCTGTATGGGTAGCTGTTTGTCTGCATTTGGTGTAATGTTTATGGCCATGCCCATAATGAATGGAAGTGTCGCACCTTTGACCAAAAAAAGTCAAAACTTAATTATTAACTTTGCCAAATTAAACAAACCATTTTGAAGGAATAGCAAAGTTTCTGTGCTTTGGATAGCTCTCATTATATGTGCAGTCAATCTCCGACAAACTAATTACAATTTTATTGAATAGGAATAATAATTTCAGTTTCAGAAAACGTTAACAAAGTTATCAACTAGGGGTTACCCTAACTGACCCTTGTCTTGCTGAACAGCCTCTAGACATATCTTGGCTCTATGGACTTTGGACTGGAGATAAAAACTCCCTTTCGTGGCATTTTTCTCAAACAAAGTGTCACATTTCTGCACCACAGAGATGTTTTTAGCACAATTACACCTAACATGATGGATAACATTCAAGTATTAACAAGAATCTGCCGAGCTGAGACAAAAATGATTGACTAACCTTTACGATCTCCTCCCAGGATGTTTTCTCTGTCACACCAAGAATCTGCCGAGCTTCATTTTCTGTCATCAATTTGCTTGCTCTTCGAACGCCATTTTGTATTGTCTCTTGTGCAACCCCATTTTTGGAAGCATCTGTAATAATGTAAGTAACGAAGTAATGGTAAGATCATAATTCACTAGTAATCACCAATTAAAACTTGCTCCTGTTCGATTAAACGATATCATGATTCATTTTAGAGGACACCACAAACAAGGTGTAAAAGAAATTAATAAATAATAACCACTATCAAACATAAGTCTAATATGACGAAAAGGACTTTGCTGATATCTTTATGTTAGATAAGACATAAGACTGCTTTATTTTATCTGTTGTAAAACAGTTTACAGTTAGTCTGTTAACTGTAACTGTGAGTATTAGTCAGTTCTGTTAGGAAATAACAGATTGCTATTATGACAGTTAGGAAGTTAGAAATCAGTTGTGCTCTTCCAACTGTTAGTTAGAGCAGAGTTCTCATTATTGAAAAGCTCTCTCTATATATACCAATTGTACTCAGTTATCAATATAATGAAAAATACAATTCAATGACTAATTACAATATCTGTACCACTTCTAACATGGTATCAGAGCCTTCCTAAAGGCACCACTCACGTGGTCAAGATCCAATCTTTCACCTTCCGCTTATCTTCTTCCTTTTCTGCCATCTTCAATGGCATCTTCATGGCCAGCTACACCTCATACACCACCAATTATGGTGACACCAACAGCAACAAGTACTCCATTATCATCTTTCAATTACAAGATTTCTGTAAAATTGGATGAATCCAATTATCTAGTTTGGCTGCAGCAAATAGAGCCAGTTCTGAGATCTCATCGTCTTCATCGGTACTGTGTGTCCCCAGAAATTCCATCCCAGTTTGCATCTGAATCAGATCGTCTAGCCAATATTGAGAACCCAGCTTACAGCAACTGGGAGTTACAAGATCAACTGCTCCTCGCATGGCTTCAGGCTTCTCTTTCTCCGGCGATCCTTCCATCTGTAATAGGGTGTCGTCACACATTTCAACTCTGGGAAAATTTTCATCGGACATTTCAATCAAAAACCAAAGCCAAGGCGTGACAATTGCGCACTCAGTTGCGCACGACAAAGAAAGGAACTTCATCAATTTCTGAGTTCTTGGCCAAAATCAAGCATATATCTGACTCGTTACTGTCGATTGGTGAGTCTGTGTCACTTCAAGATCAATTAGACGTGATACTTGAAGGATTACCCCCTGAATTTGAAGCCCTCGCAACCCTAATTAACTCAAAGATTGAATGGTTCGATCTTGATGAAATTAGGGCTCTTCTCCTTGCCCACGAGCAACGCCTGGACAAGGCGCGCATCACTGAAGAAGCAGCTTCCTTGAATCTCACCCAATCGCAATCAATTTCAAAAACCCCCAATTTCGCGAACCCTAATGTTGGTCAATGAAAGATGAGAAAAATAAGGAGGAGTGAAATTAATGAGTAATAATAGGAAAGACATCAAATTGAGAGGCTTATATTTGTGTGTAATGTAGTTCTCACAATTTATAGCATGTAACTCACTATATAAACTTTGTCTCAGTTTGTCAATTGTAACAACGAGAAGAAAAACTCAAATATAATTATATGGAAATTTTGTGCAATTTCCTAACAACTGGTATCAAAGCTTGTTTGTTGTGTTTTGCATAAAGAAGTCATATTTGAGTGGGAGCAATGGCTGCAGACGAAGGCAAAGTGAAAATTGAAAAGTTCGATGGTGCGGACTTTAGTTTTTGGAAGATGCAGATAGAAGATTATTTGTATCAGAAAAAGCTACATCAACCTCTCACAGAAAGGAAGCCAGTTTCGATGCAGGAAGATGAGTGGAACCTTCTCGATAGGCAAGCACTTGGTGTTATCCGATTGTCATTATCTCGTAATGTTGCTTTTAACATTGCAAAGGAGAAGACAACCGCTGGTCTTATGAAGGCTCTTTCTAGTATGTATGAAAAGCCTTCAGCATCAAATAAAGTTCATTTGATGAGACGGTTGTTTACGCTTCGGATGACAGAAGACGCATCAATTGTGCAACATATCAATGAACTCAATATTGTCACAACCCAATTGAGTTCAGTTGGTATTGAATTTGACGATGAGGTACGAGCATTGATACTTTTGTCTTCCCTACCAGATAGTTGGAGCGCTACAGTCACGGCTGTGAGTAGCTCATCGGGAAGTACAAAGATGAAGTTTGACGATGTTCGTGATCTGGTTCTCAGTGAAGAGATTCGACGGAGAGAGTCGGGTGAATCGCCATCCTCTTCAGTATTACGTACAGAATCAAGAGGAAGAAATTCAATCAGAGAATATGGACGCGGTAAATCAAAGGAAAGGCGGTCCAAATCCAGAAATCATCGTAGTTCCCACAATTCAAAGAATATCGAATGTTGGAATTGTGGAAAGACGGGGCACTACAAAAATCAGTGTAGGCTCCCAAGAAAGAACCAAGAGGCTAAAGATGAAGCAAATGTTGCTTCAACCTCAGAAGGAGGTGATACTTTGATATGTTCATTGGAGAGCAAGGACGAGTCTTGGGTGTTAGACTCCGGAGCATCCTTTCACGCCACTTCCCAAAAAGATTTCTTTAAGAATTATGTCTCTGGAAACCTGGGTAAAGTTTACCTTGGTAATGAACAATCTTGTAAGATTGTGGGAAAAGGTGAAGTAAAGATTAAGTTGAATGGGTCTGTTTGGGAATTAAAAAATGTTAGACATATTCCCGACCTGACAAAGAACTTAATCTCCGTAGGCCAGTTGGCTAGTGACGGCTACACAATAGTCTTCCATGGCGACGATTGGAAGATTTCAAAGGGTGCAATGACGATTGCTCACGGTAGAAAGAGTGGTACTCTTTACAAGACAACAGGAGCATGCCATTTGATTGCAGTTGCAACAAATGAAAGTCCCAACCTATGGCACCAGAGATTAGGCCATTTGAGTGAGAAAGGGATGAAGGTTATGTACTCAAAAGGAAAACTACCAAGTCTTCAGTCAATAGAAATTGACATGTGTGAAGACTGTATACTTGGAAAGCAGAAAAGAGTCAGCTTTCAGACAAGTGGAAGAACCCCAAAGAAAGAGAGACTTGAGCTTATTCACTCCGATGTATGGGGTCCAACAACTGTCTCATCCGTTGGTGGAAAAAATTACTTTGTGACTTTTATAGATGATCACTCTAGAAAGGTATGGGTATACTTTCTGAAACATAAGTCTGATGTATTTGAGGCCTTCAAGAGATGGAAAGCCATGGTGGAAAATGAGACAAGATTGAAGATCAAAAAGCTCAGAACCGACAATGGCGGTGAATATGAAGACACTAGATTCAAGAAGTTCTGTTATGAGTACGGGATCAGAATGGAGAGAACCGTACCAGGAACGCCTCAACACAATGGTGTGGCAGAGCGTATGAACAGAACATTGACTGAGAGAGCCAGAAGCTTACGTGTGCAGTCAGGCTTACCTAAGCAGTTCTGGGCAGAAGCAGTCAACACAGCAGCTTACTTAATCAACCGAGGTCCATCGGTTCCCTTGGAGCACAAAATACCAGAAGAGGTATGGAGTGGAAAAGAGGTAAAACTCTCGCATCTTAGAGTTTTTGGATGTATAGCATATGTGCACATTAGTGATCAAGGCAGAAATAAGCTTGATCCCAAATCAAAGAAGTGCACTTTCATCGGTTATGGTGGGGATGAGTTTGGCTACCGACTTTGGGATGATGAAAATAAAAAAATGATTCGCAGTAGAGATGTAATCTTTAATGAAAAAGTGATGTACAAAGACAAGCATAACACAACCACAAATGACTCAAAATTGAGTGAGCCAGTGTATGCAGAGGTGGACGATGTCCCAGAAAGTCCCACTGTTGAAAATTCTCAGTTAGAGGAATCAACTGAATCAAGTAATAGACAACCTTCTGACACACCATTGCATCATACTCCTACTCCTGTATTGAGAAGGTCTTCTCGAATTCCTGTTCCTAATAGGAAATACATGGACTACATGTTGATGACAGATGGAGGCGAGCCTGAAGATTATGCAGAAGCATGTCAGACCACAGATGCAAGTAAGTGGGAGCTTGCAATGAAAGATGAGATGAAGTCTTTAATTTCCAATCAAACATGGGAACTAGCTAAGTTACCTATGGGAAAGAAAGCACTTCACAACAAATGGGTGTATCGAGTGAAGGAGGAGCATGATGGCTCTAAGCGATACAAAGCTCGACTGGTGGTAAAAGGATTCCAACAAACGGAAGGAATTGACTACAACGAAATTTTTGCTCCGGTTGTGAAGCACAATACTATCAGGTCTGTGTTGAGTATTGTTGCTAGTGAAGATCTCTATCTTGAGCAATTGGATGTGAAGACTGCATTTCTTCATGGAGATTTAGTCGAGGAAATATACATGCACCAACCCGAAGGATTCTCAGAAGAAGGGAAAGAGAATATGGTGTGTAGGCTAAAAAAGAGCTTGTATGGCCTGAAACAAGCTCCAAGACAGTGGTATATGAAGTTTGAAAGTTTCATGCACAAGGAAGATTTCAAGAAGTGCAATGCCGACCACTGTTGTTTCTTCAAAAGATATAAGTCCAGTTATATTATTTTGTTACTTTATGTCGATGACATGTTGGTAGCAGGTTCAGATATGGACGAGATAAGAAACTTGAAGATGCAGTTGTCAAAAGAGTTTGACATGAAGGACTTAGGTCCTGCAAGAAAAATCCTTGGTATGCAAATCACGAGAGATAAGCAAAAAGGAGTTTTGCAGTTATCTCAATCAGAATACATCAACCGTGTCTTGCAAAGGTTCAACATGGGCAATGCTAAATCGGTTAGTACACCTTTGGCAAGTCATTTTCGCCTATCCAAGGACCAATCTCCTCAGACGGAGGAAGAAAAAGAATCCATGGCTAACATTCCGTATGCTTCAGCCATTGGAAGTTTGATGTACGCAATGGTCTGTACGAGGCCAGACATTGGTCATGCAGTGGGAGTTGTTAGCAGGTTTATGTCAAATCCCGGTAAATCTCATTGGGAAGCAGTTAAGTGGATTTTGAGGTATCTACGAGGCACCACTGAGAAATGTTTGTACTTTGGCAAAGGAGAAATAAAAGTACAAGGCTACGTTGATGCAGACTTTGCTGCTGATGTTGATCACCGAAGAAGTACAACCGGATATATATTTACGGTTGGTACTGGAGCAGTTAGTTGGATATCACGAATACAAAAGATTGTTGCTTTATCCACTACAGAATCCGAGTATGTAGCAGTAACAGAAGCCAGCAAAGAATTGATATGGCTTCAGGGATTGTTAACAGAGTTGGGTTTTACTCAGGAGAAAAATGTTTTGTATAGTGATAGTCAGAGTGCAATACATCTGGCAAAGAATTCAGCATTTCATTCAAGAACAAAACACATTGGTCTTCGTTATCATTTCATCAGATCTCTGCTTGAGGATGAGGTGCTAACATTGAGCAAGATTCAAGGAAGTGAGAATCCAGCAGACATGTTGACAAAAGTGGTGACAATAGACAAATTGAAGTTGTGCTCAACTTCAGTCAGCCTGCTATAATAACAGACTCATAAATTATGTCATTTGACCAAGTTGTGAAGACCGATTGCAATCAGTCTTCAAGTGGGAGATTGTTGGTCAATGAAAGATGAGAAAAATAAGGAGGAGTGAAATTAATGAGTAATAATAGGAAAGACATCAAATTGAGAGGCTTATATTTGTGTGTAATGTAGTTCTCACAATTTATAGCATGTAACTCACTATATAAACTTTGTCTCAGTTTGTCAATTGTAACAACGAGAAGAAAAACTCAAATATAATTATATGGAAATTTTGTGCAATTTCCTAACACCCAATTCCGCGATAGATACCCAGAACGCGCCTCAAGCAAATTACACCTCTGGAAACCCTAATTCTGACAACTCCCAATCTCACAACGCCGGTTTTAGGGGGAGCAATCAATTTCGTGGTCGTGGGGGTCGCAATGGACGTGGAAACCGTGGTGGTCGTGGTGGTGGCCGGTTTGGTGTACAGTGTCAACTCTGTCACAGAACTGGTCATGAAGTGGCTACTTGCTATCATAGATTTAATGCAGCTTATGGCACAGGACAACCTTACATCAATGGCAATCCTTACCAATACAACAGAAACTCTACACAGCAACAAAATCAATGGCAGCAAGGCAACCCTCAGTGGCAACAAAGTGCTCCTCAAGCCAATTTCACTGCTAGTTATCAGATGCACCCAACTCTAAACAACAATTTGGACACTGCAGCCACACAACATGTAACTCTCATGCCAGCACCCCCTGGTTCAGCACCTCCTCCGTCCCATTTGGAAAATATCTTCCTTGGGAACGGCCAAGGTTTGCCTGTTCAATCTATCTCTTCCTTCCAATTTCCTTCACCTACTCATGCCAATCATACATTGCATTTAAATAATGTCTTGCATGTTCCTGGCATAAATGATAATCTCATTAGTGTCTCAAAATTTGCTTATGACAACAATGCATATATCCAATTTCACCCATTCCATTATGTGATGAAATCATAGGCCAATGATCAAGTATTGCTTCAAGGAAAATTGGATGCAGCAGGCCTCTATCCACTGCACTCCAGCACTCTAGCTTCTCATGCCTCTACTTTACCATCAAATAATTCTGTTTTAGCTTCTAATGCCTCAGTTGTACCTTCTGTTCACTCCACAGTGACTAGTCCTAGTGACATTTATTTCAAATGGCATAATAGGCTAGGACACTCTAGTTTAGATACTGTGAATCATGTGCTCAAATCATGTAATCTGTCCACAATTCAAAGAAATAAAACTGATTTTTGTATTGCTTGTTGTCTTTGCAAATCACATAGGATTCCTTCTTCTTTGTCAAATACTACATATCATGCACCTCTTGAACTCCTTTTTTGTGATTTATGGGGACCAGCCCCCATGCAATCATCCATGGGCTATAAATACTACATTTCTTTCATAGATGCTTTTAGCAAATATACTTGGATATATTTCCTACATGATAAATCTGAAACACTTACTATTTTTAAACAATTTAAAGCCCTAGCTGAATTACAACTCAATACAAAAATCAAATCCATTCAAACAGATTGGGGGGGTGAGTTTAGACCCTTTAAGGACTATCTCACAACTTGGCATCATGCATCGCATCATATGCCCTCACAGACACCATCAAAATGGTGTTGTTGAGAGGAAGCATAGGCACATAGTAGATATGGGTCTATCCTTACTCTCTCACTCCTCTCTTCCATATCATTTTTGGGACCATGCTTTTCATACTGCTGTATACATCATCAATAGACTGCCTGCATCTCATACTCACATCATACCCATCAAAGTTTTGTTCAACACCACTCCGGATTATCAATTCATGAAAGCTTTTGGTTGTGCATGCTATCCTCTACTAACCCCTTACAACAATCCTAAGTTCCAATACAGGTCAAAGGAATGCACCTTCCTAGGATATTCTTCATCTCACAAGGGCTATAAATGTCTTAACAATGCTGGGCGTATTTACATCTCCAAAGATGTGATGTTTAATGAAAAACACTGCCCCTACCAACACACAAAGACCACAAACAGTCACTTATCTCATCCACCTACCACAACAGCCCCTCTTGGAATTGTTCACACCATTCCTCATCAACAAACATACTCACCAAACACATTCACACCAAACAACTCCCCACCATACATTCCCTCACCTCAACTCACCAACACCTCTCACAATTCCTCACCAACAGAAATTGTTCCACACTCTCCCACTATGTCACTGCCCTCCACCGCGTCACCCACTATAAGTCCCACCTCTTCAGTCACATCTTCTCCATCACCACCCTACAATACCTACCATATGCTCACTAGATCCAAAACTGGTCACTTGAAACCTCCTCTCTATCCTAGCATCAATTTCACCTCAACTGAACCAAATAATGTTCAACAAGCTCTCTCATCACCTCATTGGGCTGAAGCAATGAACCAAGAGTTCAAAGCACTTCAAGACAATAAAACGTGAGAATTGGTACCTCTTCCACCCAACAAAAAGGCTATAGGGTGCAAATGGATCTTTAGAATCAAAGAGAACCCGGATGGCTCCATCAACAAGTATAAGGCAAGGTTGGTTGCTAAAGGCTTCCACCAAAAGTATGGTCAAGACTACTCTGACACGTTTTCACCGGTTGTAAAACCTATCACAGTTAGGACTATTCTCACAATAGCTCTTACCTCTAAATGGCCTCTCATACAATTGGATGTCAACAATGCTTTCCTAAATGGACATTTACAAGAAGATGTCTATATGCATCAACCTCAAGGATTTGTTCAAGGTGATCCCTCCTTTGTGTGCAAGCTTCACAAGGCAATTTATGGTTTAAAACAAGCTCCAAGAGCTTGGTACGAGAGCTTGACAAAGACACTAATTTCCTTTGGTTTCCAACAATCTAAGTGTGATCCCTCATTGCTCTTCTTCAACAACCGTGGCTGCTGCATCTTCATCCTCATCTATGTGGATGATATCATCATCACTGGCTCTTCAAACACTGCCATACAGTTGATCATTACAAAGCTGAATTCTGCCTTCTCATTAAAACTGCTGGGAACACTAGATTATTTCCTTGGTATAGAATGTAAACACACTAATTCTGGTGCTTTACATCTATCTCAAGCCAAATATATACGTGACATTCTTCATAGAGCAAGTATGGAAGATTGCAAAGGCATCTCCACTCCTCTTCCTATCAATCTGAAATTGTCCAAGTCAGGGACAGACCTATTTGAAGACCCTACTCTCTATAGAAGTATTGTTGGTGCACTTCAATATGTCACAGTGACAAGACCAGAACTTGGTTATTCCGTAAACAAGGTCTGCCAATTCATGTCTCAACCCCTTGTGTCCCATTGGAGTGCTGTCAAAAGGATTCTCAGATATCTCAAGCATACCTTGGATCATGGTCTAACTCTCAAACCAGCAACAACAGCAATTCCTCTCAGCATCAATGCCTTTTGTGATGCAGATTGGGCCTCTGATATTGATGACAGAAGGTCCACATCTGGGGCTTGTATTTTCCTTGGACCTAACCTTGTTTCCTGGTGGTCAAGAAAACAAACTCTGGTGGCAAAATCAAGCGCTGAAGCAGAATATAGGAGCGTGGCTCTTGCTGCATCTGAAGTTTTGTGGCTCCAATCTCTCTTACATGAACTTAAAGTGACCATACCTCCTCCAGTCATATATTGTGACAACCAAAGTACAGTTGCTCTCAGTCACAATCCAGTATTACACTCAAGGACCAAACACATGGAGCTTGATATATTCTTTGTACGTGAAAAGGTTCTCAACAAGTCATTAATTGTCTCCTATATTCCAGGACAACTACAAGTGGCAGATATTCTCACAAAGCCTCTCAGCAAGAAGCAATTCCAGAATTTCAGAGACAAGCTCACAGTACACAGCACTGTTGAGCTTGTGGGGCGAATGTTAGATAAGACATAAGACTGCTTTATTTTATCTGTTGTAAAACAGTTTACAGTTAGTCTGTTAACTGTAACTGTGAGTATTAGTCAGTTCTGTTAGGAAATAACAGATTGCTGTTATGACAGTTAGGAAGTTAGAAATCAGTTGTGCTCTTCCAACTGTTAGTTAGAGCAGAATTCTCATTATTGAAAAGCTCTCTCTATATATACCAATTGTACTCACAGTTATCAATACAATGAAAATACAATTCAATGACTGATACAATATCTGTACCACTTCTAACACTTTAGACTCACAATTTCACTCTTCGGGAGGGGCCCCTTCTGTCCACATTGAATGAAATCCAGTCCAACTCGTGGCCCTCCAGCCTCCCAAAAGAACTCAACTCCAATCCATCAAACTTATAATGGTTAACAATCTCCAAAATCTCTACTTAACCTAGACTAAAGTTAATAAGCTTAAATGAGAGGTTGGGTCTATATTATGATGAAGACTTAACCAGATAGTGTTAGCCACTTGGCCTTAAAAATATAGGCAGACTAAAGTTTCTCAAACAGTCAAACCGTCTTGCTTTTAGTGGATTGCAGAAGCAACAAAAGACATACAATCCAGTGATTTACGCAATGTTTATATACTTATCTCTTCAAGGAAAAATGAATCACTTTAATTTGTTTGCCAATTAAAAAATGCAAGCAGTGATTAGTTATCTTCGAAAGAGGAGATGTGTGTGTGTTAAAGTGGATTATTTTAACTGATACCATGATGGCTATTATTAGTATCAGTTTTGAAGCTAGAAAATAACTTGAGCAACAAATATGTATCATATGGGTCCAAGTAAACAAAACTAGTTCAATTAAACACTAAATAAAAGAAACCATAATACTGAACTGTAAACTACCTTCCAAGTTTGTCTCACAAATTGCAAATATATCCAATACTATTTATATAGAAAGCTTACTTTGAATCGCTTGACGATATGCACTGACTAATGCTCTTGCCATGACACTCCCACCGATCACAATGAAGTTAGCAAGAATTCTTGCAGCCTTAATAAACAATTAAGTTAATATTTTTGCTAGAAATGGGGAGCTTTTCAGAAAGGGAGTTGTAAAAAGAATATATACATATAAAAACACTACAAGACCGACCTCAGCAATCAATAATCATGTTTTTCATTTTGTCTTTGGTGCATTAGGTAGTCAATGTCATTATTTGTATTGAACCAATGACTTCAACTAACAGTAAAAAATAAACCCAAAGGTGAAGAATGGACTACGTCTTGTTCAGAGATTGTGCTCTTAATTTTATCAAGTAATAAAGAGAGCTCGCAGTACAAAAATAATATGAAAGGAATAACACATTGCACACAAAACTAAAAAACAGAACTATATAATAAGATTATCTGAAAAATCCTTCATATAAAAATGTCCACCCAAATCCCCTGGCTCCTGCCACCCCAACCAACCAAGCTAAGCAAGCACAGTTGGCAGCCATAATTAGGCACACAGCATGGTTAGCTAAAATGCAGGCAGTTGTATATTGAACTTCAGGATATTGTGAAATTTGAACAAAAACTCATGGAAAATAACCTGAATAATAGTTTTTTTTACTTTTTTTCACTATAATTAGTCTTCGTTAGCAAAACAATACATTATAAACAACTTTTCAAATCTGCAAAACAACAACAGTTAAACTTTTTCCTACTAGACGAGTCGGCTGAAATCTGCATACTTGACAAGAGCCTAATAAATAAAATTTGCAATTTTATCTTCTGAAAAAATAAATTAAAGCAAGGATATCTAATATCTGCAGTTCCATTAGTTAAGCCTAATCTTCTTAATGAGTGTGAGTTAAACAACAAGGAATGCACTCATTCTACATCTCGTCAAGAACCAGGCAACAGAAGGGAGAGTAACAAGTAAACTAAAAGAACTTACCATAATGAAAGAATCAATTAAACGGTTCCTTCTGCTCCAAATGCTAGGAGTATCTTCTGTGCAAACAGGAATTTTACAGTTATTTATAAATTATGGCACCCTGCAATCAAGTTTGCTAATCAGGAATGAGTGGCTTGGTTTATGTAAAGAAAGTTATTTACGGAGAAGCCAAGTAGGGAAAGGAATTGGTAAGACATGTTCAAAAAGAAGTAAACTGATAGCCTCCCATGCAAGCAAACACAAATATGATCAATATTTTAGGATAGCAAAATGGAACCAATAAATCAATCCTTCTTATGTCAGATATTTTATTTGGACAGCGGCACTCAATGAATTAATACAAATATGACACGTTGCATACCTACCTCAAACGTGCCATTTCACCATGTCTATGTTCAGATCTAATTTGAAAATAATGACACATTTCACCAGGGATACAATGGATACATCACCATTTGGCACGCGATATAACACGGGGAGTTACCAGTGTCCCATGAATACAACTATCCCGATGCCCGGGCCATGATAAACAGCGGTAACTGCTCCCTACAGCCTATATATCCATATCTATATAACACCAAGACATCAGACATAGTTTTCACTTGACCAATATTCCCTCAATCACTAACTAGAGTACGAGAGTCCCTTTTATAGGTAACCTGTGCCCCATTCTTGTACTCACGTTATAAACTTCTCTATCAGACATTTGGAGTTCAGAGGATCAAGAAGGAGGAGTTATCATCATCAGTGAATATGGAAATGAACACTAAGAAACACCAGGGATACAGTTGATACTATTTTGTAATATACGACACAAACTTTTAGTTGTTTCTATTTAGTTTGTTTGAGGATTTTCAGGTTATGCCTAGATCTTCTGAGGATTTGTGGGTGGAGAAGAGGACATCATGAGTTGAAGCGCTTTACTTTCTGTTGAATTTTAAATTTTGGCTATTAAATCTGAACACAATTCTTTGCTATTAAATTTTGATCCTCTCACAGTAGAGGTATGCTCAAACTCAAAGTATCTTTCAAAAGCCTATATAATGGGCATTCGATAATTCATCACTCATATTACACAATAAACACAAAGAAATCAACATTTATAATGATCAAAACTGTACTAAACCCTAATTTCCGACAACAAGCATGCAATTGTTCAAAACGTACAGAAACACGATTGTCAAAGGCACTGATTATGTTACCACAAGAAAACCATCAAAATCTCAGGAAGAATAAACAAATTGAGTAATGGGCATAGAGTCATTTACCTCTTGGATGACTGTTGTGGCGGACAGCGGTGGCGAAAGGCGTTAGGCTTCCGTTATTACTCAGGTTGAGAAACTTTAGCGTCTGGTGTTTTTCTTGCTTTATTTTATTCTAATTCTAATGGCAAGCAAAAAAAATATCGATTCTCTTGCAAAGCAAGTTAGTTATTTTTTTCCATTGCTTTTTTTTTCCTTCCAGAAAACTTAAAACGAAAGAATAATCTGTTTTAAGGCTAAATTATTTGGTCATAAAAAAGCTAAATTATAGTTTTGGTCTCTCCATTTTAAAAAATTTGAATATTTGGTCTCTCTATTTCAAAACTAAGATATTTAGTCCCCTAATTTTGAAAAACTTAGAACTGTCCAAATAGGGTGGTATCTAATCTAAAGAGCCAAAACAGAAAAGATCGGAAACCCAGAAACCATCGCCTTCAATCCTATTTTCTGGTGTAAATAGACACTCATCCGAAAATCTAATCATAGATTTGGAATCCTGCCCTCATCCTGAAAAGAACCCCTCTAATATTAATATAAAACTAGTACTATATACCTTTGTGTTGTATATGTAATAATTTGTTATGAACCTATATATACTTTACAATATTTTATCTTTGTGGTTGATTGTGTTTTAGCCTTTTAGGTTTGAGTTGTTAACATTTTTTTTAACATTTTTGTCTCTCTCCCTATTCTTTACTAATAAGTTGTTAACATTTTTTTTTTCAATTTTATCTTTGAGTTGTTATGAACCTATATATACTTTACAATACGTCGTTGGTCCCTTCTTTTCTATCTTTGTGGTTTTTTTTACAATATTTTATCTTTGTGGTTGATTGCGTTTTAGGTGGAGCTAAATATAAATGTTTACTTCATTTCTTTATCAGCAATGTTATTTGTTGCGAGGGAGTTCTCAGGAAAACCCAACGAATGTGCATGAGTCAGGATGTTTAAAATTAGATAAATCTGTGATTCTTATGCTAACGTAAAATAGGGGTTGACTAGCCAATCACCTCATTCAGAATCACCTCATTCAGGTGTTCCTACGAATTAATTCTTTCATGGTGAACATCATTTTCCTTTTTTTATCTCCCACTTTTTTAAGATTGACAAGTTTGGTCATTCTATTTTGCTTTTGCCAATTTTGTTCCTCCAATTGGACAATTTCGATCCGTGTGATTTTTGCATTACACTTTTGGTCTAAAAAAATCGTGATTGTGCAATTTTGGTCCCCTATTTTCTATAATCCAAGATATTTGGGACCAAAAGTGTAAATAATCCATGATTGTGGGACAGAATTGCCAAATCAAGAAAATTTGAGTCTAAAATTGTCAAAAGTAAAATACTGGAACCAAAATCATCAAGTTAACAAAAATTACCATATTTGTTTGGCATAATAATAGACTAGTGGACTTAAACTAATAGACTTGTTTCTCCAAGAATCCTTACAAAAAAATTAGAAACATTGTAGAAGACCTAAAGCCCGTGTCTGCACAATCGTTCTCCTAGGTTGGTACGTCCATTAGGCTATTAGGTCGTGTCTAATAACACCTTTGTATTAGCTACATACACCACACTTCATTATTTAGTTATCAACATACTTCCACTACTTACGTAACCCCTCCAAGCCTTCACCTTCTCCCCACTCGCTCTCGTATTGTCCCTTCGTGTTTACTCCCTTGCTCCGCTGCTACTCTGTTTATGCCGTCACACCCCCACCTTTGTCCCCTTCTCTCATGCGCTTCTCTCCAGTTCTCCCACATGACACATCTCTGCAACTCAATTTGTGCTTCACGTATCTTTTTTCGGAATGAAGAAGAATCACGTGAACAAATTCATGCATGCTTGATGAATTTTGTTCATGCATGAGAACTTTAAAATTAGATTCCGCGTGAACTCACTAAGCATGCGTGAATTCAATTTGCGCAAGTGTCAACATTTTAAGTTTATGTGTGAACTTGATTCATGCGTGTTTAAGTGAACTGAGTTCACTTTAACATTCGTGAAATGAGTTCATTATTACAAAAATGTATTTATGTTCTTTTTTACGACCGTTCGTACTAAAAGGAAGAAAAAACTATTGCTTATATCTCTATAATAAAATTTCTCTCTTCCCAATTTTGTAATTGTTTATATCTCTATAATACATTAAATAGATAACTATATAGATAATTTATTATGTTTTCATTTGTTACGATCTTCACATAAGAGTAAAAATATTTATGGAAATCCATTATAGAATTTCCCACTTATTCATATTATGGAATGTCATTCCATAAACATTCCATAATATGAATAAGTGGAAAAACATTTCTCTCTTCCCAATGTTTTGGGTTGAATCCAACTTTGTTCTGAATAAAAAATGGACAAATGGGACTGATTTAAAAAATAAAATTAAAAATAATTAAACATTCATATTAAACTGGTTTACAAAGTTTTGACTGTGATTAAACTATGGCGTCTAAAATTGTTTTGTTTTGCCAAAAAGAATGTTGTCTTTCATACGTTTTAAGATCTACCGGACATCGAAATCTCATTCAAGAAATTTCTTTTTTACTATGTTATTGATTTGCATTATCCGCCAAAAACTAATCTATATTAAGAAACTTAGTTGATCACGTGTACCAACTTTGTCAATCCATGTTGTTCTATTCTCCCACCTCTTTGAGAATGTAAACACAAAGAATAGAAATCCTATTTGAGAAAAGGCAATAAAGGAAACAAACAAATATTAAGACTTTAATTTATACACACAATGTGTGCATTCATATTTTACATTATCTACCAATTACAATTTGACACATCATTAAAAAGAAATTGGTCAATTAGTAACCACCTATTAGTCAACTGGTAACGGACCACTCTATAAATTGTGATTGGTGGTAGTTGTAACAACCTATACACAATATGTGTATATAAATTAAACTCAAATATAAGTAGAGCAAAAATAGCAGTAAATTGCTTTTCGTTTTTATTAAGAATAGGCTAAATACCACTTTTGGTCCTTTATCTTTGCGCGAAGTTTCACTTTCGACCTTTATCTTTTTTTTGGTCCGTTTTGGTCCTTTATGTTTCATTTTTGTTTCACTTTCGTCCCTGCCGTCAGTTTAAACTAACGGACGCCACCCTGGCAGTTAACTGCTGACGTGGCGTCTATGACGTGTCATTCATTAATTGAGGTGGCAAATAAATATATTATTTAATTCAATATCATTTTACACATATACAATTAAGTTTTTTAAATTTAAAAAACACAAAACACAAAACTAAAAACATTAACTCATGAAATTAAAATCCAGTCAGCCACACCAAATTACATTAACGGTTCCTCTTCTTCAATCTTCAAATTCCAGAAATTAAATTTTTTAACTCTTCTTCTTCTAAATCTTCGAAATCAAAACCCAAATCTGAACTTAACTCTTCTTGTTCCTCATCTACCCTTTCTGATTGAAACCAAAAGATAAAACAAACCTAAATTAAACAACAACCCAACCCATACAGTAGATCCCAAACCCATATCTGTTCATCTTCTAATTTCTTGGAATAGTCGAAAACGTTGGATATGTTGAGGTTGTGAGTTTGCTCAGTACAAAAAAATTACGTGAGCATCCTTCAACATTGATAGCCAAGAACGTTAGAGGAGAGGAAGAAATAGCAACAAATAGCACAAATGTATGGCCTTTGATGTATCAGTAGAGTGCAAATTTCTGCATATTCATCATCATCATCATCATCAAAAACCCATTTCTAAAACAGATTTGGAACCCTAAACCCCAAATCGAAGTCAAAACGAAATTGATTTTGGAATCGAAATCGAACCCCAAAACCCATACCGAAATCAAAACGAAATTGATTCTGGAATCGAAATCGAAATCCAACACTAAAACCCAAAACGAAATTGATTCCAAAAAGAAGATGAAACCTAAATTGAAATCACATAAAACGAAATTGAAATCCAAAAGAAATTGATTCTACTAAGAAGATGAAACCCATATTGAAGAAACGAAATTGGTTCCTCTCTTAAATGTTGAAGAAACAAAGGAAGAAAGGAGATGAGAAAGATGATGATGATGATGATGATGATGAACAGATGAACATAAACCCAGATTTTGTATTCTTCTATTTTTTTAATAATATTTTTATGTTTTATTAAATGATTTGCCACATCATTAAATGATTTGCCACATCAAACATGATATTTAAGACGCCACATCAGCAGTTAACTGTCAGCGTGGCGTCCGTTAGTTTAAACTGACGGCAGGGACGAAAGTGAAACGAAAATGAAACATAAATGACCAAAACAGATCAAAAAAAAGATAAAGGACGAAAGTGAAACTTCGCGCAAAGATAAATAACCAAAAGTGGTATTTAGCCTTAAGAATATATACTCTCCCTCCACATACACTTTGGTACCAAGAAACCCCAACCACACAAATTTGACTTAATCAAACAAAACACGCATGGTACTAAATTAATTGCAAGGACCCCACTCCATAAGACTCGGTAATTAGCTGAATTTATCTGTGATTAGAAATGCAATTTCACTAAGCCCCGAAATTTGACGGTTAAGAGTAGCAACTTCACGGTTAAACACACGTGCAGAAGCCAACCCTCTTTCACACGTGGAAGATCCATCACCAGCAACTTTAGCATCATAGTTAGCAGTTTGAGGATCCTCTCTCAATTCCATAAGAGCACTTCTGAATGATCCAACAACACCATCATAATCAAATGTTGCACATTGTTTAAATGCTGGGTTTCTACTTGCCAACCCTTTAAGGAAATTCTGACCTTGGGTGGCTTTATTCACTGCCATTTCGAGAAACATTGTGGCCAATTGAATATTGTTCCTTGCGATTAAGAATCTAGGATTTGATTTCAGAACGTTGAAGCAATTGGCTTTGTCTAATGCCCTATTGCAAATTAGGCCAATATTCACCCCACGACCACGACCACGACCACCACCATGACGTTTTTTAGCATTTGCTTCCAAAGGAGAATGAGAAATTAGGATCAAACCAAGGATTAACAATAGGGAACAAAGTTTTGAAGAATTCATCTCTCTTTTTTTGTGTGGGGGATTAATTAAATTTCAAGGATTCCTCTTTTGGAGGGAGAGAGAGTGTGATTTTTCACTCATGGGTGATAATGGGTTTTATATATAGTACTAACTGAAATTCTAATTTTGGGTAATGAACTTAATTATAGGAATGCAAAGACCGACCACTAATTAACTAAGCCTTTGATAATTATAGGAATGTACCATGGTGGATATCGATCTTTCCTAATTTTGCGTTTAACTTGTTGGATTTTCAAGGTGAAAATTAATGATGTTTACTTATTTTGACAAATCGTTGTAACCAAAAATATTTTTGACAAACGGTTCTGATCTTTTTTTAATCAACAAACTGTTCTGATCTTTGAAAGTCAACTGTTTCAGTGAAAAACTATGAGCTCGTTTGGATAGAGTTTATTTTGAGCTTATGAAAAATAATTTATGCAAATATATAAGCTTTCATAAGCTTGTCAAAGTAGTTTATAGAAAAACAACGTATAGAGATATAATTTTTATTAGTAAGAACTTATGAGTCAATATAAAAACTTATTTATTTCCATAAGTTATTTTTCACAAACTCAAAATAAGTTTTATCCAAACAGGTATATAAGGTTGTTGAGTGGACCAATTACCACTCGTGACAAGAAGTAAATTCAATCAAGTAAATTAAAATTAAGATTCAATTGAATGCTTAGCTAATTTTTTTGCAATAATTTTATTTGGTTATCGTGTTATTACTTATTGGTGCGCAGTATTCACCGTCTTTACCGATGATTAATCTATGTCAGGGGAACTTGATTGATCACCTAACAGAAAGGCTTAGTTAATTAGTGGTCGGTCTTTTTATTTCTTTTTTCATACGACGGTCTTTTTACTTCTTATTAAAAAAAAGAAAAATACAACTAATTACCGGCGATCCCATGGTCATTGTAAATTTTTTTACACCACCAATCAATAAAAGTTTATAGTATGTACGACTTTTAAAGTAGATAAAGTCAAATCATTTTTATGATTGTTTGGTAAAAAAAAAAAAACTCAACAAATATAAGTGATATATTTTAAAAAATTTGATGAGTCGCGACTACTTTTTCTTTTGAGTCTGACTATTCCTGTCTCAAGCCTCAAGGGGTATTGAATCCATTGATGGCGCAATTTGGGTTTTGCCTTTCCAAGAAATGGATTTCACAACGTTACTGTAATCATAATGTGTATCATTAATGTTCCAACTACCAATGGATTTTTCACTCCATTTATTTATTGTCTTTTAAGTGGAAGAGTCTGTTGGATTGAAATTTGATTATTTCCAGAAATTGATCCTTTTGCATTCTTTTCCATTATCTTCTTATCTAAGAAAATATAATCAGAGAAGAAGGGTATGGATTTGTATACAGAAGAGTTCTACAATGGATATGTATAAATTTTCTCAACAAGTATGTTCAATGATAATGTTTTCTCACACTGCAAAAGTAGTGACACACAGACGAAATTGAAAATACCTGTCAACATGCATTACGGCTATAGAAAATCTAGAAGTGAAGTTCAGCAGATGAACTTTAGTTGTAGAGAAAAGGTTACAATCTGGTTATACCCGATTTTCCCATTATCCTTTATATATTTTCAAGGAAAATCAAAAGTAAAATTATAAAAACACCTCAAATAGTACCATTCAAGCCAAGAAACTCAAATTTCACTCTCATTGAACCAAAAAAAACAGGTAGTAATTCAGCTTCATTTGCTCAAGAAATGGAAAGCAGCATATCCAACACAAAGGAATCTACAAATCCTAGTTCTGCAATACAACCATATCTAGAATGCAGATTACGGAGTAGAGATAACTGCACATATCCATGACATCAAAACCAAATATGTTATGAGCAAGGATAAACCACATTTTACAGTGACATAAACGCAGTATATGTAGGGAAAAGTATTTTCAGTATCTGTACACAAAGAATAAAGCCAGGTAAAGATGAGATCCACATATTGGACTTCAAAAAATGGAAAAGAGAAAGAAAAATACAAGACACTTCCGTCTCTCCGACAATTACAAATACGTTCTATGCTTCCCAAAGAGCTAGTATTACTACAAAAGGTAAGCTAAGTATTTATACCAAAAGTTCAACTACTTCAACTTCTATTCAAAATCTGACCAAGGAGCATTTTCTCTTCCATCTTCAGTATCCAAGTAACCACATAAAAATATCAAAAAGACATATCATACCGCTCATTGCCGCATTTCCTTTGAAGTAACATAATTTCTGCTTTCAGTGACATTTGAATTGGCAAAGGCCTCTTGAGCAATTTCCCAGCTTCCACTCCTTTCCCAACTTGAGTGCCTAGCATCAGATCGTATTGTTGTAGCTCGATGATCTGATGACAAAATCGAGTCAGGTTCATTTGTATTATGGGGCTGACCATTGCTCCCTCTGCTCTGAATGTCCTCGTCAAGATCTTCAACATTCCTACGCTGTGATATCTTCAATAGATCTTCACCAATATCTAGATCATCTTCAACTTTAGGACGGCGATCTCCACCCATGTCATCTGGTTCACGTCCCCGGGCAAAGACCGGAGCCGGAGGCCTCTGTACCTCCTCTTGAACAAAAGCCCTGAAATCGTTCCGTGAGGGCTTTGTTTTTGTACAAAACACTTCCAGAAAATTATTCAAACAACCCCGATTAAAAACGTTGATCCTGCCATCAGCTCTGTACCGGAAGTTTTCATATGTAGTCTGCAACACAAAGGACACTAACTAGTTTGAATACACCAACCATTGAGATATAAAGAAGATATAGAAATCAGAAATGTAAAAAAAGAAACTGACTGACCTGGTTTGTGCCTATTAGGTACAAATGAAAACCAGTTAGTCCACCAACAAACCACAGAGAGATGAAACAATAAGCCATTAATATCACAGATGCAGGAGATTCTTTTATCGCCTTCCAGACTGTGCCATCACCATTATCCATCAGAACCTTGATGTAAAAAGCCGAGAGGGAAAACACATAGATGCACAAAATAGTTGCTGAAGAAACAAACAGAAAGAAGTAACGGTAGTTCCTCTGCACATTAGAAAAGGCCAAAAACAAATGAGAACAAAGGAAACAAGTAATAACAAGAAGAAAACATGTATAATGAAATGATTGTCAACTATCATACCAGCCCAATGCATTGGCCCACCCAAGGGCAATGGTGATCAAAACGCTCAACACAGTTGTTGCATATGGAGCAATGAGAGCAACGAGGAGGACGATACAGCATACAAGTTTCACAATATTTCACCTTCACAACAAGGCCATTGACTATTACTTCTTTTGTTCGAGGGAACTGAAGGCTTGGCGTTTGTTGTCCAGTTCCAGAAACTGAGGACTCATAACGAAACTCTTCTTCTGGTGGATGTGAATTCCTTGGAATGATACCCGGATCTCGTGAGGAAGTGAAACAGAGGAGCACCAGGACCTACAAATTTGTGGTATTGGATTATATTATGTCATAATATAGAGGATCGGTAAAGAAAGGTAAAGAAAATCAATATCTAAGGGGAGAAAACATTAATAGATGGATCATGAATTGCTTTGCTATGTCAGTGATCGAGTTAAATAATTGTTGGTACCTGAACATCAGAAAGATTGTTCTTTAATCTCTATGATATGCAATTACTTATTTTTAATTGAGACTAAAAGAATAAAATCATGAAATAATGAAAGAAACATTTAACAGAACTTACAAGAATAGTATAGAGAATTGCCACTACTAAAATAGCATATCCTGAATTATATGAAGAAAATTCATGTCGAAGATGCCTTGCAACAAACGCACAAAAGATGATCACTGGAACAATAACCAGCAGCAAAGTGATAAGCAGGGACCTAGCATCTGGCCCAAATATCAACCTCCCTCCAAATATGAATTTCTGCAGAAGATTTAGGAGAACATTAGGAGAAATAAAAAGAATTAACATTTAGCAAAAATAGTTCATGAGAAACAAAAGAACTGTTGAAATAACTGATCAAGAACAAGAACTATCGAAATAAGCAAAAAGAATACGGCATTAACAGAAAGCTACATCATTCCAAAAAGATGGTATCAGAGGTTGGAAACAGAGCTGAAAAGATATGCATAACTTCCATTTAAACGCTCAGCATGTGAGTATGTGAAATTTTATTAGAAAGAAAGGATCCCTCAAAAATCTTTAAAACCTATAAAGAGAAAAGTTCCAATGCATAATATGATAATAGTACAAACCCAAGGTTGACTAGAAGCCCCAAAAACAATTTAGCAGGTGAAACACAGAAGTAGCCTATCTATAGTATTAATATAAACTAATTTAGCATGCTAATGCACAGGGTTCTACTTAGGTATATAAACTTCAACAAGTCAACTATCATTAGATATATATCATGTATGTGTTCATAACCATACTATGGATTATGTCATTCAGTTTCAGAAGTTAGTCTTTTTGGCTTCTCACCCTAAGACGCCAAATACATCATGAAACAAATAATCATCCACTGCTCGTCACTTGTCAAACCACCTCTTGTCGGCTGCGGTTTAAAATAAATGACATGATTTTGGTGGCAGTCAATTATCCAACCAACAAAGTCGGCACATTACCAGCCACATCCATCTACCTAATTCATGAGTATCGATTTACCAAAAATCAAATTAATTTACGCGCAGTTCAGGGTGCGGATTAATTTACACCACAAGAGTTATACCACAAGCCACTTGACATCATAACAAAACACAGCAATAGCATAAACCCATATATGCTGCTGAAGGCACATTATTATTACCTAATAACATGTGACGTAAATGTCATTCTTCTTCAACAATCAACAAACAATGAGAACATAAATAAAAGAAAAAGAGCTATCCATTGATTGTAATCCTACCTCACATGATTTTATTGTTTTTAAATTAAACGAAAACAATCATCCAATCCAAAGAAACAAAATGAAAATTGATCAAAAGTTCAAACTCACTATACCGTTCAATCCCACCTTTACTTTCTCCAAAACTATAAAGCAATTTGAGCATAAAAATCAGCAAAACTAGAGAGAGAAAAAGAAAAAAAGAAAAAAAAAGGGTCAAATCGGGGCATCTGCATACCTAATTTCCCCAAAAGACAAAGCAAATCGATTGTGCCTAATACTTCAAATAAGTTAAGAAGATACAAGATTAAATTATTGCTTCTGATCCCTTTCCCCTAATAAAATGATGTAAAATAAAACTACATAGCTGAGTAGAAAGCTAACAGACACAATAAAATACACAAGATAGAGACCACTGGTTATTCAAAGCTATAGAAGTCCCAAAAAAAAAACGCATAATCTCACCAACCCACTACAACTACAACCTAAACATTCAAAACGCAACCAAAGAAGAAAAAAAGAAACTTGAGGTTAAAATTACCCCATTTCAGTTCCACATTCCAGCTAAGCAAGCAAAACACCTCAGAAATTCAAAGCATAGTAAATCAAAGACCCACAAATCCAGAACATAGACCTATGGATATAAGCTAAAAATGGAAGTAAGAAGGGGAAAAAGAAGCGAACTTTACATTACTTCCTTTCCAAACTTGGTACACGCGCTTAGGTGCCATTGAAGACTCTTGCTACTGGTGCTTAACACTAAGCAAGGAAAGAGAAAGAGAAAGAGAAAGAGAGCTGGCAAGTGTTCATTTCAGCCTTATTGATTTTCACATTCAATTGAATCGGAGCGTTAAAATTGTGGGTCAAAATATGTGGGCCTTGTTTGGAATCAAAAAACAGAAAAAGAAAAAGATAGAGAGAGAAACTAAGGAGTGTGATCCCAGAGATATGGCGGTTTTTTGAGTTTGGAATTTTGGAATTTGGAATTGGAACTGTTATGGTTTTGGTTTGGTTTTCGAGCTAAGTAGGAAAGAAGAAACTTGTGTGCGCTGTGTAGATATATAACGGAAAAAAATAAAAAATAAGACAAAAATAGAGAAAATATTTTGAAAGAGAAGAGAAGAAGAAAGAAGTAACTTGCGTTTCTTTTCTTTGATTTCATTTTCATCTAACTCACGTCATTTTCTCTGTCACTGTGCTGTCACGGTGGAAAAATTTCTGTCGTTTTTTTTACCTAGGTGCCACGTCAGCATACTAGCGGGGTCCGTGTGTGATCCGACGGTGATGATGGAATGCAAGTACTCCATTGTCCACTCTCTGACAGTAGGTTAGTTAGGTTAGGATGGCTGCTCACACATTGATTGAATATTTGAAATTTACAGAGGAGTTTGGAAAAATAAAATGAATTGGTAAATAGATTTGTCTAAGGATCATACACAAAATTGGCAAGTGATTGTCAATTTGGCCCCTTTTGTTTTTTAGTTTCAATTTGGTCCTCCATTCGTCATGTCATTTAATAAAGGCACGTCAAATTGGATAATTAGGATGTCATGTCAGCAGTTAACTACCAGCGTGGCGTCTGTTAAGTCAATTGACGGAAAATACCAAAAAAGCACCAAAATGACACAAGTGAAATATGAGGGACCAAAACAAGAGAAAAAAGATGAAGGATCAAAATGACACCAAAACCAAAGATAAATGACAAAAAGTGCAATTTAGACATTTAAATAATTTAAATAAATAAAAACATTTAAATAGACATTTGTAATTAATGTTTAAATCACTACAAAAAATGGAACAAATTTTGGGGGTTTTTAAGGCGCCTATCGGGGGTTTTAAACCCCCGCAACGTAATCTGCGAGAGTTTTAAAAAACGCTGTGGTTTCAAGTCCCGCAATCTTTTTAAGGGTTTTTTTTAGAAAATACTGGTATCGTGTCTTTTTGCGGGGGGGTTTAGAAAACTCTGGTATCATGTATTTGTAATTAATGTTTATATGAGAGAAAATATTCATTTAATTGAGAATAAGTGAGGAATTTAATTAAAGTAGCAAGAATAAAAATGAGAGGAAAAATGAAAAATTATAAGCTATAAGCTCAAACGCTTCTTCAAGTAGCATTAAAAAAAATGCTATAAGCTACTAAAAAACACTATAAGCTACTAAACAACACTATAAGCTATCATTGTCAAACACTTACCAATTAATGACTCATTCGATATAAGTTCTCCGCTATAAGATAGCAGATTGATATTGTCAAATAGAGCCTTAGCCCGTGTTTGAAACTGTAGTACAAATTGGTAGGCGCATTGGGATGCAGTTATGGAGAAAATATGTCATGGATTCTTTGGTTAGACTTATTTGTTTGTATAATTTTCATGAGTGATTAAGAGAGTTTAGTATAATAAGGGATGAAAACAAATTATAACTTATATGAAAATAATTTAACCACACTTTTTCTGTAAAATTAAATTGTTTATCTAAACTCATTGGAGAACATGCATCAAAATCTTAAAAAAGAAGACAATAAGCACACAAGAGATAAACAAAATTTTACTAGGTTCACACTTCATAATACGTCAATGTCTCTTTTTTTGTTACAATTAAAAAAAGAGGTACAACACGAAAACTTCTCAGGAGATCACTCATCCCAACAGTATAGCGGGTGTGAATTTCTTAATAAATGTAAAAATAGGACTACGAATGATGTATATTTATTTATACAACAACACAGATTACATTTTCTATAATAATTCTATATAGACAATGTTTGTCCATCTTTCAAAGATGGGAGCCATGCAAGATGGATTGAAAACCCTAAAAATCAGTTTGGGGTGTTGGTCTTTAATCTTTATTGGTGTTTTGATAGTGATTAAGAGTAGCGTTTTGGGGCTATAATCTATCTATTCGTATTAAATGTTGTTATCTAAGTAGTATTTTTTTAAAACAAATAGGGGTTTTAGAACGAGTATTATAGTCTGTTATTTTCTGGCACAATTTCTTTTTGTTTCTTTTTACGGGATGTGGATGCAATTTAAAAATTTAATGTTTATTCTCGAAGTTGCATTAATCATATACACTGTACCCCTGATGGTAGGTAAACTCTTACACTTGGTGTAATTCTCAAGCCTTTCAGCTACGAATAAATGGAATATTCATCTTCATTGAAAAAAAAGATGGCAGCCATGAACAACAAAATTAACCTTTTTTTGACAAAAAAACAAAACTCACCTTAAATTCTACGAAGTTATGTTTGTACATATAGTAGTCTAACGACACATTTTTCCTTGATAAGAAATCTAATGACACATTTTCTTAGTACTTTATCTTTGCATTAACATGTTGGCATGTTCTCTCGTATCAAATCTTATACTCTTCTGTTAAAAAAGTAAAAGAGAGTGACGGTTTGAGAGAGCAAAACACGAGACCAAAAAAGCGCAAGAGGCAAATGGACAAAAGAGAAGTTCCAACCTGGCTTTGCTAGCTGGTCTTGGCTTGACCATGCCAGATTGAGATGCTTTAACGTCCCTCCCTTACCAAAAATTGTTGCTTTTCCCTCATAACAATAATGATGATAAATAATCCACGCCCAACTCGATCTTTAAAGCATTATCAAAATCCAAGTTATTCTCCTACCAAAGACAGCTTTTTAAGCATAGCAGATCTTTTATTCTTTAATTGTTCCTTTCTTGCTTAGTAATCTGGATACAACACCACCTACAGAGCTTTTCCTTCTTTTTTTTGGCGTAAATCTGTGTATCCAATTAAAGAAGCTGAGACAAAATAACGTAAACAAAACAAAAGTAAGCAAAAATTAATTATGTCTTTTCTTTTATTCATGGCTGGTAAAAGTATTTAGTTAAAGTTTAAATTTGTCTCAGATAAAATAGTTGAGTGATGAACTGATGATTATAAAGTAGTACTACAGTCTACAGAACGACATTGAGAGTATGCGTTTGAATCTGCAATGCTCTATTTTGTATTCTTGTATTTTTGAGTATACTTGAAATTTCCTCGTATAAATTATTGATGTCGACGTTCTCCTAGTCTTCTTTCTTTCTTTTTTTTTACCAAAATATCCTAGTCTTCTTTGGATGTTGCTATTTCATGGCAATGTCAAATTGTCAATATATAACTAATAACTACTATATTGCAATGAAATTGAAAAAGATGACTTCAAGTTCAAGCAATGCATGATCTTACCAAAAATGTGACTGAACTAAAATTTGACTTCAAGCAATTAACTTTTTATATCATTTATTTGAGTTTGGAGTTTTTTTATCCTGTTAGCTTGTGTTTGGAACCACAGTGCAATATGGTAGATGCATTCGCTACATGTTGTAGCTTCTCCTATGACGTGCATATATTGGACATGATTTTGGAGCAATCCAAACACTTGTTTATTTAGTTATTGTTGAAAGTGTATACTAGCAAGTAGCAAAGAAAGTTGAGGGAAAAAAAATAAGTAGTAGAGTGTAATTTTTGTTTTTGTGATTTTTGAATAGCTCTCATCATTGATCTTTCTATTTCTCTCTTCTCATCACACCGCCTACATATCACTTCTATCTCATTCCTCTCTTTTCTAACTCGTTTTCTCTCAAGGTGTTGTATATAGTAGGTATGAAGCGTCTATGTATGAAACATTTTCAAATTTTTTTATATGCTGATGAAGAGCTGCGGAGCGAGTGGAAAGGAAAAAGTCAATTGACCTCAAAAAAAAAGCATGCACAATATATAAGAGATGAATGTCATTATACATAGAGAATAGTTAGGCGAGAAATATGTTTGAAAAAAAGCGTGCTAATGAAAGGATCCCACGTTTGATATTCACTTTACTCTCTATACTTCCACTACCTTATTGTGATTATCTCATCATCGTGTTCTAGTTAAATCTTACTCAAGAAAATAGTTAGGAACAAGTATTTATATATAATTTCACAAATGTGTTTTTTTCTTTCTCATTTTTTACACAATCAAACCAGATGAGAGTTTTTTCCCTACCAAATAAATAAAAAACTATTTTATTTTCAATGTTTTCCTCTCCTATTTTTTTTTTTAAAAAACTAAACTAAGTATAAGAGTCAAGATGCCAGCACAGACACTGCTCACGTGTTTGACTATAAAATCAGTATTGAAGTTTTTTTCTTGTTCATCATGGCATCACGTTAGTGGCCAGTGGAAATTATTTAATTGGGAAGATTTAGGTGTTAGCGACTAATCTAACCCTATGTTTGGATTAGCAATTTTTGAGGGATTTCAATTCCCCATGAAAAAAGTTACATTACTTCTAAAACATGATTTTTAGAATCGTGGCACCCCCCAAACACACCCTAAGTTAAATTTTTGAATCGTGATTTTTTTCAAATCTCTAACCTTTTGCGATATGAAATTCAAATTTGGTGGGATTCGTATGGGGAAAATCACATATGCTAGTAGATACTGCAATACCATGTATTAGGCGAGAAATATTAGAGTTTTACGTCTACTTTCTTCCCTCGTTTATGTTTTCATTTTCACTAAAATTGAGAAGGAAAATGCTGAATCTCACGAAGCATTTACTTCGTGAAAACAACGAATGACAGATATGACATCTTTTCTTCTTAATTCCTATCAGATTTTTATGCTATCCTGGAACTTTTGTTTTCCATTCCACCGACACCGCCCTTGTGCCTATCCAAAAGCTGTTATATGGGGCTCCAATCTATGCTAGTGGGTCAAACTTTGACCTGTGTTTTTTGTTGGGCTTTGCAACAGTGTTGTGTTATGCAGCTTTAACTTCATAATAGTCCTGTCGTGGAATTCCACGAAGGTTAGATTCGTGGTATATAGCATAGCTCAATTGAGAAATATTAGTGTACTGTGATGATCCGGGTTGCTCATAAACAAAAAACCCAATAGCCTAGTGCACGAGGCCTAGCAGAGTCAGGTCTAACTAACAAAGGCCCAACTTACCCAATATCATGAACTCGCCCTACCTTAGTGGGAAGCCTAACCCCTAGGCGACATTGATAGGGTTGTTTTTTATACCCCACCCATTCACCCTATATCCCACATAATTTGATAAACCCAAAATACCCCCCACTTAAAAAATTTACTCGAATTTATCTAATAAGAGATAAATCCGTTTTTGGTTTTTTCCCAAAAACGGAATTATCTTTTATTAGATAAATATGTTTTTCAAAAATAACAAAACGGATTTACCTCAGGTGGGGGTTAAATCTGTTTTGTAATTTTTAAAAGCGGATTTACCTATTTATTAGATAAATCCGCTTTGAAAAATTCAAAGCGGATTTATCTAATAAATAGGTAAATCCATTTTGTAAAATAATTAATAAATAAAAGTGATAAATCAGTTAAAAAATTAAAATTAATTTTTTTCAGAAAATAAAATAGATATAAATATCGACAGTCTTTTGGTTCTATTTAGTGTGTAGTTCGTTAACACGTGACGATGTTGTACGTCGGGTGAATAATTTAGACTAAAAAATCAGTTTTCGGGGCAACCTACTCTGACTGTAATGAAACCACAACCATTAAATCCAAAAAAAATCAGGGATCAAGACTCCCCAGAAATGACTTCTTTTGGGACAAAGCGGCTCAAAATCCCAAATTCCATCGTTTACTTTTTTTATTATTTTTTTTAATTTTTCATAATCTCCAAAAAATCTAAAAAAATTTGCATAACCTTATTTTGGTTTTATTAGATTTTTAGTGGTGTTTTTATAATTTTTAGATTAGTTTTGACTCTTTAACAGATTTTTAATAGTGTTTTTATAACTTTTTTAAAATTTTTAAATAAAAGACAATTATTTTTAATACAAAAAGCGGATTTACCTATTAAAAGATAAATCCGTTTTAGGTTTTTTTTCTCAAATTCGTTTTGGGAAAAAAACCAAAAACGGATTTATCTTGTATTAGGTAAATCCGTTTGACTCAATAGTGGAGGGGTATTTTCGGATTTCACTTTTTTGTGGGAGTATAAGGTGAAATGGTGGGGGTAAAAAAAAAAACCATTGATAGACAGTGGGAGCCAATGACTATGTGATAAGCGATCCTGTCTGTTTGAGACTAATTTTAACCAAAGACACCCCAAAAATGTGTTTGGAAAATTTCTACCGAGACAAAAAAAACATTTTACCGCGGGTAAATTAAGTTGAAGTGAAACCACCGGATTGAGCACAAATGGTTCATTCGCTTTCGTTCCATATCGCCTAATAACGAACTAAGGTGAAGTGCGGCAAGTGCAAGAGTTGCGTTTCTACTGGAAATCAGTAACTGCGTTAAAATTTCGTCGATCATTTCCCGTTCCGTTTCACCTGCACTGCACGGGTTTCGGTTTCACCCCCAAAACCCTTCTTGCTTCCCATGTTTCGATTCCTTTTCTGGAGGCGAATCTAGCCCTACCTTACCCCTTCTTCGATCACTTTCTCCAATTTCCTCCTCTTAGTAAAAACCAATTTTTCTGGTTATTACACGCACTACAACCAATTTCTCAGATGGTAATTTTCTGTTTCCCCTTTATTATTGTTTTGGTATCACTTCTTTCCTTCACGTCTAGGTTTTCATAATTTTTGACATGTTAGTATTAGTAATTTGAGAATACCATTTTCAATGTTCGAGTCAATTAACAATGATATTATTAATTTGATTTGAAGGATCTTCATGCTGAAGAGTTACCTCAATACATCCATATAAATCAGAACGATTTTTTTATGCGAAGGTTAGTAATTTTCTTAACGTTATTTTTTCCTCTTGTTTTCAACTCCATTTTTTTTTGTGATTATAGTATATTTTCATGCCATTTGATACTGATAGTAAGTTATGCCATTCATTCTATTTGGTGTTTATTTTGTTGTCCTTATTATTTGGTCATTTGATACATGGATCTTTGAATGTTAATCTCAATATCAGCTCAATCCCTGTCGAATATAGTCGCATATATGAGCTTAATTTAGGGAGAAACAAGAAATAGTAAGAGTAATCTGACCACCCAAATTTTTAGTATCCAAATGCTTAGAAATCATAGTGGGGACTGGATTCCTAAAGAAGCAATCGTTGTAAAGAATTAAGTTGATGCTGTAGTAATTGGAATGTTAGTTGATTTTACACTTAGTAGCTTAACTATTTGGTTATGTTCTCAGATAACCACTACTCTAAGGGCTGATACAAATGGCATCAGCTTAGAGCCTTAGATTATTTCTGAAAATCTTAGGCTGACACAAACGACCCAATCATTATCATATGCTGGCTCTTTAATTTAGACTAGTTAGATTATTGATTATTTAAAGAGTGAAGGCAGAAGTTAACCTACTTTTAGGGAGGCCTAATGCCGGTGACATGATTGGGATTTGAGTTGCTACTAAGACAAAGTTGAAATTGAAAGATTCCAGAAAATGCCGAGAAATTTTTTGGATTATGGTAATTATAAGATATCTAAATTTAATGTTGAAAGTGGAATTAAAAAATTACTATCTGAGGCAAATCCACTTCACTCAATCAAACAGTCTCTCTAAATCTACACCACTACAATATTTGAGTGCTGAAATTTCTCATTTCCAACTTTAAACTGAGTTAACATGCTCTCTAAATCTTTTTAATGCTAATCTCCAACAACTTCACAGGAGTAGAAGAGAAAAACCTTTAGAAATTGCAACTGTTTTTGGCCTTGTTGGGGTACTATTTAGTGAGTGGAGTGGAACTATTAGGAATTTGGGTCCAACTCAACCCCACAAAATTGGTTTGTGGTGAGGATTGTTTTGGCTTTATAAATTCTATTTACTTATTTAGGCCTTATCTCTAGCCAATGCAGGACTTGGATATTTTCCAATACACCCCTCACACCTAACACTATTAGGCTTATTGCGTGGGTAATAACGTGGCCCGTTAGCGGGTCTAGGATAGACTTTGACATCATATGAGGATTTTGAGCCTAACTCAACTCTACAAAACTGGTTTGTAAGATGATGATTGCCTTGGCTTTATTAACTCTATTTAAGCATTATCTCTAGCCAATTTGAAAATTGGGTATTTCCCAATAGAAACGAACCACGTTTCCAAATTTGGATATTTAACACTTGAATGGAAGACAGGTTCCGTTTCATTATTTGGAAATTGTAGTGGGAATGAATAAATGGTAAAGTTTTAAATTCATTGTTTCAATATTGTCTGCTCAAAATATTATTCCTATGTTATTCCATTTTTTTCGAAGTATAAAATGAATATCAGGATTCATGAAAATTTTCCAATAACCGGCTTTGCTGCTGCCCAGGATTATCAAATATCTAACCAGCAGCACTAATTCTAAAAAAAATTTAATTTTTTCAAAACACATTATTTTTGAACATAAGTACTCACGGTACAGACTAGGTAGAAGTTCTGCCTGCATGCCAACTTAAAAGTGCAAAAAAATGAATTGGAAATGAGCATATTGAAAAGCAAAGAGAAGCTACAAAATCATGTCTTGCACTTGCTGAGCGAAGCAGCCTCTTTATTTCCAACACCATTCTATAGATGGACACATAAAACCTTTCTGTCACAAATCAAACTTTTTTAGTGCTTTCCTCCTTCCAATTCTACGCAGTTGGCTATATTAGACAAGCAATTACTGTATTAATATTTTATTTTTAATTTATATTAATAAAAGAATTAAATCTAACCTTTACCCTCTAATATGGAGGGAATGGTTGAGACTTGAGTGTGGGGTGGACTTGAGTCTGTCCAATCTAATTGCATTGCATTGCATCCTATTTCATAAAACCCAAACAATGGTATACAAGCCCATTGGATCCCTTTTCCACCAATCGAAACAAAGGCCATTGGACTTGAGTGTGGGCTGGAAATGAGTCGAGCTGAGTCTAACTTGTTTCAGCTCGACTCGACTCGATAAAAATTGGCTCAGCTCGTCGTTCTTTCGACTTCGACATAAACCTTTTTTTTTTCAGCTCGAACTCGACTTGACTCAAGCTCAGGGACAGCTCATTAGCTCGACTCGCATGAATAAAAAAGTATTTTTTTTTTGGCAAAAAAAGCCAAAAAAATCTAGATCTTTGACATTTTAAATTATCAATTTAGTAATAGTTATTTGGATAAAATAATTGTGTAATTTAAAATATAAATAAATTTATAAGTTTGTTTAATAAAATTTTCTAGACAAGCATAATAAAATAATTTTAGAATTGTATAATCATAATTATATAACTATAATTATAATTATATAACTAGTGCTAAACAAGTTGCACCAACCACAAAGTAATGCAAAACCAAATGACTATCTTATAAATGACTGTTATAATGACAGAATTCTTATTTGATCTTTATAAGGTATATTAAGTTAGTTGAACTTCTCTTCGTTTCTGTGTAGGCATAAGAAGCAGAAGGAGGAGGATATTGCTGTATGTGAATGCAGGTATAATGGCGATGACCCTGATAGTGCATGTGGGGATGAGTGCCTGAACGTATTAACCAGCACTGAATGCACCCCTGATCATTGCCCTTGTGGTATCTTTTGCAAAAATCAGGTGAGTTCGTGATAGTCTTTTGCTTACCATAAGTCTATAACCATACTGCAGGTAGTTGAAAGTTGACCACTAGAAATTATTACTATTAGCTCCAACCCCCCTGTGTCTCTGAGGGCACTTGACTATCTTGTTGCGTATTCATATTCTGCTTTCCAGTTACTTTTAATAATAAGTTTCTCAGCAGCATTCATTGTCATTGTCCTTGACCTTTTTCATATCATTTTTACCTACAACTACTTTACTTGGGATGAAGCATTCATATATTCTGATAGAATATACGACTGTGAACACCAAAAAGGGTATCAGAAGTTTCTAGTCAGTTAGCTTGGCCGGCATAACTGACGTTGAGTTATCAACAAGCTAGTTAGTTCGTTTATTAGTAGCAGTTGGCAGTTACAGTTTGGTTACTTTGCACAGCGTGTCTTCAAAGCTGTGACTATAAATATAGTTCTTCTCAGCAGATGAATTCAATAATAAAAACATTCAACTGCACAGTTTTTACGAAAAGAAAATTCTCTCGTCTTCTTTCACTCTACTCTACATTCAATATATTCATGTATATCTCATGGTTGCAGAAATTTCAGAAGTGTGAATATGCAAAAACAAAGTTGTTTAAAACTGAAGGCCGAGGGTGGGGTCTTTTGGCTGATGAGGACATTAAGGTAATTGTAGAATGAATTGCTCTGAAATTATCCTTGCTAATATTGATGGTTGTCACTGCATTTTCTGCTTTAAATATGGCTATTTTTCTAGTCATTTCTTTAGTGCAGTAGACCAGTAGTGCCACACTTTAATTAATTAGTTTCGTACAGGCAGGACAATTTGTCATTGAATACTGTGGAGAAGTAATATCTTGGAAAGAAGCCAAACGTAGATCCCATGCTTATGAAATTCAAGGTCAAATGTCAATTAGTTCTGTGTTTCTATTTGATCAGTATTTAATTTTATGCTTTTGTAAAACTTTTATTTGCTTTGCAGGTCTTACAGATGCATTTATCATTTCTCTCAATGCGTCTGAATCTATCGATGCTACTAGAAAAGGAAGCCTTGGTAGATTTATAAACCATTCCTGGTAAATCACTTCAAACAAAAATGCTAATATCTAGTAAAATGGACCTGCTAATATGCAAATATAGCAGGCATGTGTTGTTGTCCTGTGTTCCCACTGCTCAAGGTTTAACATCAACTGAACACTTTTAAGTTTGCAGCCAACCAAACTGTGAAACAAGAAAATGGAATGTCTTGGGGGAAATCAGAGTTGGAATATTTGCAAAGCACGACATTCCTATTGGAACTGAATTGGCATATGACTATAATTTTGAATGGTTTGGAGGTGCAAAGGTTCGCTGCCTCTGTGGTGCACTCAAATGTTCTGGATTCCTTGGAGCTAAATCCCGTGGTTTTCAGGCAAGTTTTAACAAGTAGTAGCAATCTTAAAAAAGTGCTTAAATGCAAATTTTCTAAGATACACAATTTTTTATTGGTTAAGCCTTACAAATCCGTTGGCATGGTTATGATTCCTGTAGGCTGTAGACCGCTAGTTTTTAAGTCTCACCAATAGCTTCAAAGGTGATGATTAGTAACCTCAAAAAAGTGTTAAAATGCAAATTTTCTAAGATATGCAATTTTGTTATTGGTTAAGCCTTTTAAATGCTTAGGCATGGTGTTGATTCCTGTAGATCACTAGACCATTAGTTTTTAAGTCCCACCAGTAGCTTGAAAGGTGATGATTAGTTGTTTTTCATTCTTTTGATATTATTACTACTGGAATTAAACAATACTAAAAAATGAAAATTCATTGTTAATAAATAAGGAGGCGTGCTCTTCTATTTGATTTGTTTATGTAAGTTTTTATGTAGCGGAATGCATGCTCAAATGATTTTTTTTTTTTAATTGTGGAAAGGATTTAGCAGGGATGCAACCATCTTTTTTTGGTTACATACAATATTTTTTTTTTGGTTACAAACCATCTTGCTGCATCCCTGTTCTGCTTTATGTATTGCTTTTTCCTCTTCTTTAACTTTCCTTGTCTTTTTAATTGATTATTATTATTGGTTGTAATCATCTATTTTTCCTCATGTTGGGAATACTCTGAGCAGGAGGATACTTATCTATGGGAAGATGATGATGACAGGTAGTTTATAATTTATTTTTTGTGATTAATTCATCTCTAAATGGTAGTTTTAATTTTCTGTTAGTGATCTGCCTGACGCCACTTGCTATAAGCAACATCACTTGATTCAGTATTGAATACCTGGTCCCTGAAACAGCTGTCATCATTTGAAAAAATTGGGAATGCAACTTTTAAGAGTTTGAGAAGTGGCTAAAAGGTGGTAATTAAAAATGTTTTGATATTTACTTGCATTAATGTTCAGTCTTGGAAGTTCGAACCACAGCAAGATTGTTGCTCTATCACCTGGTGGTTTGTGGCCCTTTTATTTTGTTTTTTTGCTAAACAACCTCTCTTCTAGGGCGGTAAGGCTATGATATATGTCCCTGTATATCTCGCCCTTCCCCCATTCTTCTAGTCAGTGTTTTTGTATCAAGCCATTAATATTATATCAAATCACAAATAACAAATCAAATCTTTATTTCTTTCTCTTTCCTTTTTTATCTGAAGTCCTTTAACTTCAGCAATATCAAGGCTTTATTCTACTTTTACTTGGTCTATTTTGCATGATTACTTCAATTGGACAATTCCTATTTCTCGCGATGTTTTGATACATAAATTTTTGCTATATGTTGTTGATTACAGGTACTCTGTCGAGAAAATTCCTGTATATGACTCTGGAGAGGATGATCTTGTGTCAAAGTTTAATGGACAAAGTGATCACTCCATGGCTATCGTACTTAAAGATGAGCAACTATGGGAGACCTCTGTTTTTGATGTTCAAACACTTGACTCAGTTCAGATGAAGGGTTTAGATGTCAAGGAGATTAAAACTGACATAGTTAGTCAGGACGTAAAGTTGTACTCCCAAGATACCGAACTGGCTGTTTCACAAAAGAATGCATTGGTTTCACGTATTCGAAGTAATGCTGCTGGCAGAAACTATCGCATTGGACCTAGGTCCATGTCTACAAAAAGATCAAAGGTTAATGGTGGAAAGTTTAAAAATCTCATACAGAAGAAAGTTGATGCGAAGTTTGTAGCTGGTCTCTTAGCATCAAAGGAAGCACAAGAAGAGATCTTAGATAATGAGGTACGACGTTCTTTGGTATTTCTATTAATAGTTGATTGCTGAATATTATCACCTAGCTTTCAATTCCTGTATTAGTGACCGAATCTTAGTTAGCTACTAGGTATTTCAACTTGCAGTTTCAAAATATCTTTCATAATGTCAGTTATAAGTTTGATAGTTCGATCAGGAGTGGAGATCCTTGTTTTAAATGAATTTTAAGAATCTAGTTCTGTTATTTGGAAAACAAATCAAACGCAGTTTGGTTTGAGGTGGAAGCCTTAGAGTTTAACTAGGTATAGCCAGCCATGCATGATTTAGTAATCTTGTAACTTATAATGTGCACATCATACTACCGCTTTTGTCACAAATAACAGAAAGATATCAATTTGAACAGCATCACCAAAAGAATTGAACTTTTAGGCATAGCTTAGAAGAGAATTGTCACGATGGTTGTTACTTAATACCAAATGCTTTATCGTCATCATTCTATTATGCTGTGTGGAAGATATGATTGTGAATTATATTTCAATGTCTGGTCTTGTGTTCATCTCTCATTCAACACTTCCAATGCAGAAAAGAAAAGATGACGCCACAGCTGCTCTTGATTCTTTATACAATGAAATACGACCTGCTATTGAAGAACACGAAAGAGATAGCCAAGACAGTGTATCAACAACTGTAGCAGAGAAGTGGATACAAGCTTGCTGCCTAAAACTGAAGGAGGAGTTTGATCTTTACTCGTCAATTGTCAAAAATGTTGCTTGTACTGCTCAAAGGGCATCTGGCCAACCAAAACCTACTGAAGATTACAACGACAACGAAGTTAAGCTCTTGACAAATTAAAATTCTCATCAACTTTTTTCTTTTTCACATCTATAATCTGCAGTTTGATTCACAGAAATATATGGGGCAACTTCCAGAAAGTTTCTTTTCAAAATTCTTAACAGAGAGAATCTCTTTTTTGATCAGTATAACAGAGAGAATCTAGACTTGGTAGGAAAAAAAAAACCGTAATATTTTCTACGTAGTTTTTTAGGGAGAAAACCTCTCACAAGAACTATGTTTTATGATAAATTTTATTACAAGTTTTAACCTAGGATTGGTTTGTCATGCTCATGACCTTGTTGTGTAAGAAAGTATATGCGCACACTTAATACATTACGGTCCTCTGACGACAACAGCCAAGTGCTATCCCTCTTGGGATATGGTTGTATTGTATTGATCAAAAGCATTGGGAGATCAAAGTTTGATGGTGGATTATCTGATAGAATATTTAATATTTTTGCATTCCTTTGCTAACTTGTTGAACCCAGATTTTGTAAGTTCATGGTTTATGTTTAATTATCCTTGACAACTCTCTTATAAGTATTTGGATTATAAACCTTTTTTCAAAAAGTAAAATAAATTTGTCAATGAATAGTTTCTTGTGCTCATTGAACACGTTACGCAATGCACCCTTCAAAGAATTTGTTCAGCAGAACAGAACAAAGTTATTTTTATGCGTCAATGCAGAGGTCATTGTCGAGTTGACTGAGCAAAACCAACACGTAATAATTGTTAATTCATCTCAATGTGATGGATCATGGATGCCCAACGAGGTAGGGTATACATGTGCATGGCATGATTTGGTTTGGTTTGACTTGGTCCCTGTTTTTTTAGCATTCTTATTAAAAGGTTATATTATTAATTTGTAAATTAAAAGACGCGTTTCAGAATTTTATGGGTCGATGGATCAGATGAAAAATTAGTCTTCAAGAGGGTAGTACTCCATACATGCAGTGAAATTCAAATTAGTACAAATAAGAGTTGAATGCTAGAACCTAATGCACAGAAATCAACCTCAGACTTCATTGCAAAAAATTTACGCATCATTTATTTCCGTAAGAAGGGGAGTGGCAAAACTAGTGAGGTAGAAATTCTTTTGAAAATTGAGCTTTCCCTCCTTTGGTTTTTTATCGGAAGGGAAAGAAAAGTTGACGTTGATCCCATACGGCCATACCGAAATTCCCTTCCACACAAGTTGGGAAAAAAGTCGAGAGGAGGGCATCTGCATGAGCACAATGGTTTTTAATGACCTTGGAGTAGTAAACTTGAAAGTTCTCCATCAAAGATGTGATTTTCATCAACAAAAAAGCATAGATATGCATTAAAGATGTTCACAATTTGGCAAGAGAACAAGAGCATCCTAAGTTGGGAGCAACATAGACACCGTAAAAGATGACAAACAATTCAGCAAATTGCACATCAACCTCGCCATCATGAGTAGCGCGCCCTTTAAACAAAACTTTTGAGCAAATTGGTTCATATACTATCACTTTCTTTTCAATTTGATCAAAGAACAATATAAAAAAACAATAAACCACCCCTTAAATAAAATTAATTGATAAATTCCAACAAAAAATGAGTAGCGCCTCTAACTCTATTATTCATTTTACATAATCTATTGTAATTTTTTTACACATAATCAATTATAATAATTACACCAAATGTACATATATTTCTGTTTATTTTCTACAGTAATATACTTTCTCTCTTGCCAAACAAAAATAATCAAATAACCAAATGAATGCTCTCACTTTCTATTCTCATTCTTTTCTTTCACTTTCATTTCAAGTAAACAGAGTGTTAGTTACAACAACACAGTTGAACCCTAACAGATTCATTACAAATGTCACTTTACAGTTTACACACCTCCTCCTTGTTCACTTCAGTATCTAAAGTCAACACAGCACCAACGAACTAATCAACGTTCCAGTGAGTCAGAATGCCAAACGTTAAAATACAAAGAAAAACAGAGTGTGGAATTGATTGATTAGGCTGGAGAGTATTGTACAAGTAAACAAACAAACCTCGTTGACTTGGTCTCCCACAAACACCTTCCTCGAAACCACTCCTTCAACCAATTCCTCTTTTTTCCTTCTCCCTCTCTCCCTCTTCCTCAATCATTTCACTCTCTCTCTCTCTCTCTCTCAAACCCATCTCACTCCTTCCTCTCTCTCATGGACCATGCCGCCCAAGGCATCCTGGCCGCCGTTGCCAGCTTCGGCGTCATCACCATCATCTTCGCCATCATCATCCTCGTCTGCCAGCAACTCAAACACACCAAAACCCGCAACAACCAAATCCGAACCCAACCCTTTCGAAACCCTAACCCTAATCCTAATCCTAATCCTACAAGCTCCCTCTCTCACTCCGTCGACGCCAGCTGGTCCTGGGATCCTAATCTCAAGATCTCCATGGAAGAACTCTCACGCGCCACCAATAACTTCTCCCCACACCTCATCGTCGGCGACGGAAGCTTTGGCTTAGTCTACAAAGCCCGCCTCTCTACCGGCAACCTCGTCGCCGTCAAAAAACTCTCTCCAGACGCCTTCCAAGGCTTCCGCGAATTCGCGGCGGAGATGGAAACCTTAAGTAGACTCCGCCACCACAATATCGTCAAGATCCTCGGTTACTGGGCCTCCGGACCCGAACGGTTACTCGTTTACGAGTTCATCGAAAAAGGAAACCTCGATCAGTGGCTACATGAACCCTCTACTGCACCTCACCCAAGCGACGACGTTTCAGCTGAATTTCGTTTACCTTTGCCTTGGAATACACGTGTCGACATTATACGAGGTGTTGCTCATGGACTTTGTTATTTGCATGGGCTAGAAAAGCCCATTATTCATCGTGACATCAAAGCTAGCAATGTCTTATTGGACTCTGAGTTTCAGGCCCATATTGCTGATTTTGGGCTTGCACGTAGGATGGACAATGCCCATACCCACGTGTCAACACTGTTTGCAGGTACTATTGGTTACATGCCTCCGGAGTATAGGGATGGGTCTAATGTGGCCAATAAGAAGGTGGATGTGTATAGTTTTGGAGTGTTGATGATCGAAACTATGTCGGGCCGACGGCCCAATTTGGCCGTCAAATTGGATCAAAATGACATTGGGCTTGTTAATTGGGCCAGGAAGATGATGGAACGAAACGATGAGATGGAGATGCTGGATGCGAATATTTCAAAAGAAGGGTTGAGAGAGGAGGGTGTTAAGGAGTATGTAAAGATTGCTTGTATGTGTACCGGTGAGTTACAGAAGGACAGGCCACAAATGCCTGAGGTTGTTGAATTATTGGACTCTATACCACTTTGAAACCTTTTTTTTAGCTAATCATCAAATCCATGTGTATAGCTACATACAGGTAATATATACTATTGTAAGTAGGACTAGTAGTTTGATGTAATTCTATTACTCTAAAATTAATTAGTTTAGTTTTCATTATGTTGATAAAATGTTGTTGTTGCAGCAATGTCACACCGACACTTCAGGTTCAAGACTTGTTCGATTGATATTGACACTTCAATTACCTTTATTTTATCAAATTATTATAGTGTCGTGTCTTATATGAGTGTCCATGCTTCATTGGTCATGAGCACATTTGTTTTTGTCAGTTGTCGAGTGGCTTGTGTAAATGTGATCATCCCTTCAAGATGATGAGAATTTTAAACAAGAGAAAAGGACTAGTAGTTTGATGTAATTCTATTACTCTAAAATTAATTAGTTTAGTGTTCTTTATGTTGATAAATGTCATCGCCAGAATTTTTATTGCTTTCTTTTTGATGGGAAAAAAATGTTGTCGCAAGCAATGTAGCATAGACACTTTAGATTCAAGTCTTGAACCTAAATTGTCTATGCTACATTGCTTGCGACAACATTTCATTTACTTTTATTTTCTCAAATTATTATCGATGTTTACATGTCGGTGTTGTGTATGGTGTCGATGTCCATGCTTCATAGGTCGTGAGCACATTTGTTTTTGTCTGTTGTGTAAATGTGATCAACTCTTCAAGAAGATGAGAATTTTAAACAAGTGAAAATGCCGGAACCCATTGAAAATTTCTCCATTTTTTGAGTCCTTTTTCTATTCATTTTGTATCATCTATAAATAAATGCATCCAAGGAAGGTTTCCTCATGTAACCAACTCTGATGTATATCATGTTAAGGATTACATGTAACTCGTACCAAGTAGTTGAGGATACAAGTTCCCTATTTGGTAAAAATAATGTTTCATCTTTTTATTCTAAAGGTGTCCATTATGAGTTTTATTTGTAACAATCGCATCAAGACCCTAAGTGTAGTTGAGCTAACGACGAGTACCAAACTCACCAAAATTAATAAAACTAACGACCATACTCATAGCAAGCATGTTAACTTGAATCGTTTCTCAATTGACTAACTCAAAAATTCAATCAAATAAAACAATAAAACCAAAAAGGTTAGGGGGTGAGGGGGGGTTCAGGTTGATAATGAGATATAAAACGAATAATGGAAAATTAAACAGGAAAATAGTTACGTCAAAATAATCAATCCCAAATAATCGACGAATCTTGCGTTGACTTATCATTGATCATAAAAGAACAACCAATGTTGATTTAGTTCTTGATTAGGAACTCAACCTAGAAGCTTAAATGAAATTCATTTATTCACTACTTGAACAACAACTTAGATTTCAAAGTTATACTTCAAGACTGTCAAGACATTTATTAAAAGGCTTAATGCTCCATTGACGGGAGAGAACTCATGGAAAACAAAGTTCATGAAGAGAGTAAAACAGAAAACCCGAAGAGGAAGAAAGCAATAAGAGACAAACTCCTTAATTTTTTTCTCCAGTTCATATTTGTATTTCCTCTACCTTTTTCCACCTCTAAGAATCGGTTAATTGCAACTTTTTTAATCCCCCATTGTGCCCCTTTGAATAATCTTTCCCGTTACAAGTCTTAGTGGCAAAACTGACAAACTGGACCGCCTGACCTGGTTCACTGAGCTAAAACATAAAACGAACTAGACTTGGCAAGTCCAGTTGTTTATAAGGTTGTATTTTTTGTAGCCCAGCCCAACCCAAACCACTGGCCAACAAGCCATCCCAGTCCAATCTAACTTTTAATAAAGGAAACTATAAAAAGTGTTCAAGGAAGCATAAAAAGCAGGCCAAGTTTGGTCCTTGGACCAACTGGGCTAGATCATAATGGGCGAATTCTTTTTCGACCTCTATTTAGCGAGCTTAGAGCGTCGAGAAATCTGATCAATCCGTTGGAGTGGGCCAAACATGACACCTCAACATAGTTGGGCCTAAGATGAGCAAACTTTCCCCAATCATATGAGGAAATGTAATGGACTTGTGACAACATCAATGCTGAAACTAGGTGTGACATCTGTGGCTGATGAGGGAGAGGAATGATCGTCAGTGCTCAATAAGGTGGCATGACAAAGAGTGGCTCCTATCAGCTTCAAAGCGTAGGGGAGCGTGAATGAACCGAATACGCACCGAAATGAGAGGGATCCTGAGGCTGTGCAAGTATGGGACTGTACAGTTGAAGAAAGACTTAAAAGAATTGATTTGGACTACCTATACAACAAGATGCATCTTCTTTTCGGGAGCCCTTCCCATAAGAACTCCATAGTTAAACGTGCTTGACTTGGAGTAGTAGTGGGATGAGTGACCTTCTGGGAAGTTTCCTATAAAGCATGCAAGTGAGGACAACGCTTGCTGAAAAGACTCGTGTTGGTTTGTGGGGGCAGTCAACAATTCTGAAAGCAGTATGGGATGTTACAATTGTGTATGCATAGCCACAACCAAAGGGTCAGTCATCATACACCCAATCGACCTTCGCAGGGATCGAACCAGCCACCTGGTTGATGATGCACAAAATTAATAAATAAAGTGGGATGTTACACTAGGGGTGTTCAAAACCGAACCAATCCAATAGAAAAGTGCAAACCGAACCAACCCAAACTGAAAAACCGCAAACCGCAAAATCGATTTGTTTTTTTTTTCAATCAACCGCGCAGTTTTGGTTCTGGCCGTAGGTTTTGTTCCACCGACCAAACCTAACCGAACCGCAAGTAACACTAAGGCTTATTGACTTACAAACTTCCTTTCTAACTAATCAGCCCAAACTCAACTAAAACCCGACTCTCACTCACTTATTAGCCCAAATCTAATTGATTCATTGACTTACTTACAAACAATCCATATTGTTATGATATATTTAAAAATTACAATAAAACATGTAATTCAAATTCTTTTAAACATGGTTGTAGCTATCTTAAAAGAATTAAAAGAGAGTAATTTATATACTGCATATATTTGAGTAGATTTTTTCTTATAGATATATGTTAGTCGTGTTTTATTTTAGTTAATTTTTACTCAGTTTAAAATTATGTTTTGTTTCGGAAAAAATTGAACCAACCGAACCAATGCAAACCACATTGGTTTGGTTTGGTTTTTTAAAGAAGCCAACCGAACCAAATCAAACCGCATGTAGTTTACCTTGCGGTTCGGTTCACTTTTTGTCTCAAAACCGAACTAAACCGCACCGCGAACACCCCTAACTGAAACAATGAAACTTGTAGGCCAGGTCTGTCCTTGAAAAAAGTCGAATCTGATTAATCTTGTGAAATATTCCCTTCAGACCTATTTATAAGCAAAAAAGTCATTTTTTACGTTCATCAGAAAACTAATGTATCTGGACTACATTATAGTCTAATTACGTTAGTTTTTCAATGAACCTAAAAAGTGATTTTTTACTTATAAATAGGTTTAGAGGGAGTACAAATTTATAACTCCTTGCCTTAGCCTTTTAGGGGTGGCAAGATCACCCAATATCCGATATTTGTAACTTCAGATGAGCCATGTTGAAGATTGCAAGGTCAAGATGATTTTTTTGAACAACAGGTCAAGATGATTAAAAATGCCAAATTAATCATGATTAAAAATCAAGTCCAATGAGGCCCACTGATGCAAAACTTAGTCAAAATGTTTCTCTTAAACACACATACGAACTAATTAGACCAAAATTAAACAATACTACCTTTGTCCTAATCCATAAGCACAAAAAAACATGTATTTAGATTTATTTTAGTCTAATAATATGTAATTTTGGTGCTTATATTTCTAAATTGATGGAGTAGGTAATGCCCAAAATTGTTCTATCAGGTTATACTAGTACAGTAGTACTATTTTATCAAACACATACTGTTGGATTAAAAGGGAATTATAACAATGGATGATTCTCTTATATCTGTTTTGCCCTTACTATTAGTGGTAAGTCCGTAAGTGACTGTGACCTGTTTTTTGTCCTCTTGCATAGGCTTTTTTAGGCGGAATCTTGTGGTGGAGGCTCTTTGAATCTTGGGATTAACTCCTTGGAACATTTCCTTTATGGTTTGTTTGGATGAGAGTAGAAAGTTGAAGGAAAGAAAGTAAGAGGAAAGATTGTTGAAGGAATGAAAGTGAATTGAAAATGAGTAGAAAGTAGGATAAATTTTAGGTTGTTTGGTAGGAGTGAAAGTGAAGAGAAAGTGAGAGGAAAGAAAGAAGTTTTTAGTAAATGACACAAACACCCTTATGTAGAAAAGGAGTATGTATAATTAACTTCCTCTAAGTATTATTTAATTTTATAAATAATTATTCTCAAAGAGTTCTAATACTAATAATTTAAAATGAAAAATACATTTATTAAAATAATATTGAGAATGAACAAAATAAAATAACGCCTCACATGACAGCAAATTAATCATGGAAACCAAAGTTAGGGCAATTTTGTCTTTTTCGTAGTTAGCTACGTTTCCTGCCCTTTTCTTCTCAAATGGGGAGGAATGGAATTTTGGTGTGGGTCCCGCAAGAATCAATCCTTCCTCCCATTTTATGTTGAGTACCAAACAATAGAAGCACGAGTTTCTAAAAACTTTCCATTCAGTAGTGTATCCTTCCCTCACTTTTCCCGGCTTCCAAACACACCGTTACATGATTGAAAATATTATATCAGATTATATCAACATATAATAATTTATTGTAGTAGATTTGTATGAAAATTTCGTCGAAATCGTAAACCAAAGTTTTCAGTCCATTAGTGCGGGCATTCGTGAAACGAAATTCAAAAGAAGTAAACGGCATATTCTGCTCACCGAGTCCCAGTCCCACATCGATGAAATTTAGAACATGATAAGAGTTTATATAACCCTAGGGTGTGAAAGAAAATATCGAGCTTGGTAACGCTAGCTTGTGACCCAAGTGAGGTTATTAAAGTGTGGGAAAGAGGTCACTAAATAGTTGGCTGTGGGAGCCGGTTTCCTACCGGAAGCTTTAAAGGGAGGGGAGTGCCGTGGGTGTTTTTTGAAACTGTTCCCGATTCGAACTTTGTCTATTCAGGGTGTAGTGGCCTTTAAACGTCTTGGCTTAATAGAGCAATGCTCACAATGAGAGTGGAAGGTGGGCTGTGACACCACTAACCCACATTTTTCTTCTTCTACTTTTTACATAAAATTTAACTGATTTTGTTACTAATTTTTTTAACTGATTTTGTTAGTTACTAATTGATAGTATAAAAATCCTTACACCTATATCTCATATCTATTGCGGATACTTGCAGTCAGCCTGCAATCAATTTTTCGCGCGAAACCTTTCCCGTTACCGCACCCAATCAGAACCCTTCCTTCGCCTACTTTTATTGACTTTTCTTCCATTTCTCTTCCACAGATCTACCTCGTCTCTGTCTCTCTCAATTGTTCATTCTTACAACTCGCCTATCTCTCAATGGACTCAACATATATTGGGACAACCATTAATTAATCTCAACAACAAACAAATGTATATCTAAAAAATAGAAACAGATGGAGAAATGAATAGACTCAAAAGTCAATAAATTTACAAAACAAAGAAAAGTGATGAAATACTGAACACTTTCTTGCTGTTGTTAACAGTTAAAAGTCTTAATTTTAAGTCGTTTAACATAAAAATTACATATACAAAACCTGAGGTGAAACACAATAGTGAACGGAAACTAAAACAGATACAAACTAAATCAGTGAATCAGTAAACTCTGGGTGTATCCTCCAACAACTTTCACACGCCTGATCCAAAAATAAGCAGGATCTGTATAAAAAATTACCATTTAAGCCAGAAAATAGAGAAATTGTGAGAGAAACAAAGTGTCGAAGGGTGATGAAGAGGGTGACATAAAAGTGGAAGTGGTGTCGAATTGGTGAAGAAGCTTACTTGCATGTTCAGATGTGAGTTATATGGAAGCAGATCTATCAAAAAGATGGCGAGGCAGAGAGTACGAGCCAATTGGTTGTCTGAGAGGGATGAAATAATATGTGAACAACCACAAAGGAATGAGGCGAAACAGTAGAGCTGAGAGCTAGATCACCGACGACCAACCGAGAGCACCGAGAGCGACAGTAAAAGGACTTCATTTTCGCATACCAGAGGCTTAGGGATGAGCAGATAGGCGTTGGTGAAAATAATGAACCAAGTGGGAGACAAGGTAGATGATGAACACAAAGTAGGAGATGAAATGAAATTTTTGGCATTGACAAGAGGAGCAGCGCGGCTTTGGAAAGTGAGAAGAGTGAAGAAGAGCCTAGAAGGTGGTGTTGTCTCCTTTGGAATAAAGCAAAATGAAATTAGTTGTGAATTGTGATATTAATAATGATGGAAAAACTATCCCTAGGAAGTCACCCAAATCCATAGTGATCCGAAAATCTCAATGTGATCCAAATATACATAACCATCGTTGAATTGAAACGCAAACAGTAGTACATCTTATCAACAAATTTGATATTCAAAGCAATTAACATAAAAAATTAATACATTAAATTATATTTAGTTTAAAATAAATGTATTTACCGTGGTTTTTGGTAAACACCGCTAGTTTGAAATTTCTTCTGCTTGCAGGATCAACTAGTAAATCCTAATACCATTTGTGTTAAAGTTTTTCCAGAAATTATGAATGTTTTTACGGTTTTAAAGAAAAGAAGGAAGATAACTGGCAGTTTCACGTGAAACTGTCGAAGTTACTTCAGACAGAGATGAAGAGAACAAATAAAAATGCAGAAAATTGCTTAAAGAAACAAAGTAAAATGCATTAATTGAAAAGAGAGTTGGTACACATGATCATACATTCTTCTCTGACTCGTTTTCTCTGTGATGTTGGAAGTTAGAGCGTGAGAATCTGTATATGAGTTTGTGACCCGTTTTTCCTGTGAAAAACTATTATTTATACAAGGAGGGAAAACTATAACTAACTAACTGTACAGAGAATTCAAAAAAATAGTAACTGTTATGTATTTTCGATCAAGATAACTGCTAACTGCTTCGACAACGAGCACTTGATTCTGGTCTACCACTGAACTCTAGCTTCCTTCTCGTCGAACCACCATTCTTTAGTTCTTTATTTTCGCTAAGTCCAAAGTTTTGTCGAATTTACCCTCTGATACAACTCTTTAGTGTCGAAATAAACACTTCCCCTTGAAATCACAAGTCAATCCTCGTTGGCTGCATTTAATTGAGCCTGTCGAAAATGCAGGCTAACAAATTGCCCCCCAAAAATGTCTTTTTCGACTGAGTTTTTAGGTGAAGAAGAAAATGACATTTTTTTTGAAATTTCTTTTAACTGCTCTAACGACGTCATCAGCATCATGTTTCAGAATTGATGAGACATTTCAGCAAAAGTCACTTTATGGCGCCACCATTTCAGATTTAGTGGGCCACGTTTCGCACACAAAAGGCACATTTGAGTGGATTCATTTTCAATCCATATTTTCTCATTCTTTCGAATGATTGTCGAAGATGGTCTAAATGACCATTTTCTGACGAAGACTTAATAACAATATCATGTATGTACACTTGCATAAATTTTTCAATAAAATCATGAAACATAGAATTCATTGCTCTCTGGTATGTAGCACCAGCATTTTTTAGGCCAAATGGCATTACTACCCATTCATAAACGCCTAAAGCCCTAGGGCAACGAAATGTTGTTTTTGATGTATCTTCTTCAGCAATATATATTTGGTTATAACCAGAATAACCATCAAGCATGCTTAAATATTCATAACCTGCTACTGAATCAACTAGCATTTCTGCCACTGGCATGGCATATTCATCCTTAGGGGTAGCATTATTCAAATCTCTAAAATCTATGCAAACTCTAAGTGTACCATTTTTCTTAATTACAGGAACTATATTAGCAAGCCATTCGACATACTTGGCAGTTCTGATGAACTTTCTCTTTAGTAATCTTTCTATTTCTGCTTTGATCTTCGACAGGATCTCTGGTGCAAATCTTCTTGGAGTCTGCTTCACTGGCTTCTTTCCTGGTCGAATTGGTAATTTTATCTCAACCACTTCTCGACTTAATCCTGGCATTTCACTGTAGTCCCAAGCAAAGCAATCCTTGTACTCCTTCAGTAATTCGACAATCTGCACCTTCAATGCTTGATCAATCTTTGCACTAATATATGTTGGCCTTTTTATGGAGCCATCTCCCAAATCAATCTCTTCTAAGGGATCTTGTGCCTGAATCCTTTTGGTCGAACCCAATGGATCCTTTTCAAAACCTAGAGGCTCATCACCGTAGACGCAATCAAGCCTCTGGTTTTCGACAAAGTTGTCTTTATTTTCATTTTCAATGGCTTCAACAACCATTTGTTGTTGTAACACGGCTTCTAAAGCCGCTTTTTGTTTGTTTTCAGCCACATAGGCTGTAATTCTATCCCATGCACTGGGCTTATCCATAAATAGTTATTTATGGTCCATCCCTGTAGGCTTGACAAAGCCTTGTTTGTGGTTGTTTTCATCTATAACCTCTCTCTCCCAAATAAATCCATAATTGGGGTGGAGTGTAACGGAATATCTAATATTGTCTTGATGTTCATATCCAATTTCAGAAGATGCATATGGCGCAATATTCGCCAGTTGTTTGTCGAAGGTTTTCTTAGTTATAGCATTTACCTCAGCTTTGAAATAACTCTGATCACCTTCAATATTTTCGACCAAACCATCTTCTCGCCAAATGATAAGCCTTTGGTGGACAGTCGAAGGTATTGCCCCCACACCATGTATCCATTCCCTTCCTAGCAGCAAGTTGTAATTTGCCTTTGATGGGACTACCAGAAACAATGTTGGTCTCTTAATACTTCCTACAGCAAACTTGACTTCAATGGCCCAAAGTGAATGGCCACTTTTGCCTTCATAGTTTGTAAGTATTACATTGTGTGTTTTCAAATCAGTTTCACACTTTCCAATTTTCTTCAACATATGTTGTGGCATCAAGTTTACAACAGCACCACCATCGACCAGGATCTTGTTGGCACCAATGTTATTCACTTTTGCTTGAATGTACAAGGGTTTGAGATGATTCATCATTCCACAATCTGGTCTCTCAAACACAACATGTTGTTCCTCCACGCAACCATTCTTCAGCACATAGTAACAGATTGGCTTATAAGTAGTCTCTTCGTCGAAATCTTCTTCGACGTCATTCACTTCAGAAACTACATTATACTCAATTGGTAGAATTGAGACCACGCCACATAAGACATCGAATTCTGACCCAGAATCGACAAAATCTGAGTCCATTTCTTCATCTGAGTTAAGACCTTCTTTGATTACTGAGAGTGGGGGAAATATCATTTCAGTAGCTGGCTTTCTAGCCATTTCAAGAGGCTTTAAAGGTACTTGCTTAACTTTATTTTTGCTAGAATTCTCTACTTTGCCTGCAGCAGCAGCAGCTTTCTTCTGGCGTTGATACCTGCGCCATTGTGTTCTTGTCATGGGATTTTTCCCTTTGTAGTTATTATTATAGGCATATTTGTTAGATTCAAATGCCTTGTTCTGGCCAGTAGCACTAGTACTACCTTTGACCATTTTTGCTGATTTCCAGCATTCTTTCCAGCATAATATACTGGGTAATAGCCAATACTCTTTCCACCAGAATGTACCCATTTCTCGACAGGAGACTTTGCTAGAGGTACATAGGTTTTGATCTGTTCTTTTTGAGGATTCTTTGTCGAAGTGACCTTGTACTGAATACCTCTGTTGCTGTAGCTGAACTTTAGCCTCTTATCGACCCATTTTCCTTTGCGCTTCAGTTGAGGCTTAAAACCCTCAAGATTTTTAGCAGCCTGTTTGTCGAAGACAGAACTACATCTTGGACAAAGCATCACTTCAGTATTGTTAATTTTGCAGCGATTAAGGAAATCAATCAATTCTTCCTCTGCCATTGGGTAAACTGTCTTCATTTTTTCAACATATTGGTCTTCAGTGACCATTTCGACATCCACTTTGTCAACAGCTTTCTCCACTTTAGTATCTTCAGCAACAACTCCTATGATTTCAACCACGTTGATGTCAACTTCGACAAGCAATGCATCAGTTGTTGGTAGAGGATCAGCATCAATTTTCATTGGAGGCTTCGATTTGTCACCAAATTTCAGTCTTCCCTCATTGAGGGCTTTTTGAACCAAATCCTTGAAAATAACACAACGAGAAGTGTTATGGCCTAAGAAATTGTGAAATTTACAAAAACCTCTTTTCTGTCGTTGTTCCAATGGTGGTACTTTCAGGCCCTTAGGCACCAAAATTTGACCATCAGCAACTAACAGATCAAATATTTCATCACACTTAGAAACATCATAAGTATAAGTTTTTGCAACAAACTTATCATTTTTAGGCTCAACAGGGTTTTTTCCATTTGAAGGTTTTAACAATTTACAAGTATATGGAGGTCCTGATTTTAATTCTGCTATATTAACCTCCTCTTCGATATCTTCATAAGATATGTCGAATTCTTGGTCACTGTCATTAGTTTCGACATATGCAACATTTTCTTTTTTATTTTGGAACCTGCCTGTTCTGGCCTTTTCAGATTTAAGTCTTTCTACTTGTCGAACTCTATCAGCTAATTGTGCCATATCTCTTAAGTGCAATGTATCTAGCTTCTTTCTTATAGAATAATCTAGACCACCAGCAGCCATTTCGACTAACTCATGTTCAGGCACTTGAGTAAAACACCTTGCTTTGAGAAGTCTAAATCTATTGAGATAATCATCAATAGATTCTGCCCCCTTGCGTCGAACACTAGCTAGTTCCTTAAGACTAATCTTGCACTGGCCCATATAGAATTGTTCGTGGAAGGCCTTTTCTAACTGACTCCAACTAAAAATAGAATTTGGAGGCAAAGTGGTGAACCATGTAAACGCATTCTTAGTTAGAGAATTTGGAAAATACTTCATTCTTAAATTCTCATTATGCGCTATATCACCAGCCTCAGTAAGATAACGAGCCATCCCCTAGGTAGCTCTGTTTGCAAGGTGTATTCCGACAAAGGTGATTTAAAATTAGGCCTGTGCAAGCCTAAGTTAAATCCATTTTGGGCTAGAATGTTTTCGACCAGGTTAGCCAAATTATTTTGCGCCCCAAAATTGTTTTGTTGCACTTGTCTGACCACTTCGTCTGCATTTTGGTTTCTATTTACTAACACAACATCAGGGATTGTCTCTATCCTCATAGGCTCTTCGACAACATGTTGTTGTCCCTGATTACCCTGATTTATGGGAATTGCATTGTTAGGCCTTTCTAAAGGGATTTCGACAGGCCTAACATTTTGAATTTGGGGAATTTGCTGATTATGCACTGGTGGAGTGCCAAAGAAATCAACAATTCTTCCCATTTGTGTCGCCAACATCTGGTAACTATTATTAGTGTTTTGTATTAAAGGATTAAACACAGTACCAATTTGTTGTGTTAACATATTAACCATATCATGGTTACTATCATCCATTTGTTGCCTTAATGCCAACAAAAATGTTGTAGTCAGATTAGGTTGGGCATTTCGACTATGAATGCCCTCTGATGAACTCTGAGTAGGAGAATACCTCGTGATTGCATTATCTGCAATTGTAGACGAATTTGTCTGAAGGCCTGCCATCAATGCTGTTGGCATGCCATATGGGAAAGCCCTACCACTCATACTAAATGGCATGTTTTCAATCAATGGATTTGCCATTAAAGGACTTGTTGGTCCTAGTATTGGTGGCATAGAAGTCATAGTATTAACATTTGTTAATGCTGCAGTAGTCATCATTGACACAGGAGTAATTATGGGAGAAGTTATGGCAGTTACTCCCATTGTTGTCGAAGAAGGCATAGCAACGGTTATGCCTGCAACATTTGCAGCGTTAGCGTCACTGACTGACGCTTGTTCTTGCGTACTTTGTGCATTTGATGCAGAAGCATTATTTGTACTAGAGCGCGCCATCTCTGAAAGATGTTTTCCACTCCTTAAACGCATGCATAGATAAGCACAATTTTTTAAGATTTCAACGAAAAACTTTAAAAATTAGCACAAATGTCCCATCGGGCGTGCCAATTTGTTTACCGTGGTTTTTGGTAAACACCGCTAGTTTGAAATTTCTTCTGCTCGCAGGATCAACCAGTAAATCCTAAGACCATTTGTGTTAAAGTTTTTCCAGAAAGTATGAATGTTTTTACGGTTTTAAAGAAAAGAAGGAAGATAACTGGCAGTTTCGCGTGAAACTGTCGAAGTTACTTCAGACAGAGATGAAGAGAACAAATAAAAATGCAGAAAATTGCTTAAAGAAACAAAGTAAAATGCATTAATTGAAAAGAGAGTTGGTACACATGATCATACATTCTTCTCTGACTCGTTTTCTCTGTGATGTTGGAAGTTAGAACGTGAGAATCTGTATATGAGTTTGTGACCCGTTTTTCCTGTGAAAAACTACTATTTATACAAGGAGGGAAAACTATAACTAACTAACTGTACAGAGAATTCAAAAAAATAGTAACTGTTATGTATTTTCGACCAAGATAACTGCTAAATTCTTCGACAACGAGCACTTGATTCTGGTCTACCACTGAACTCTAGCTTCCTTCTCGTCGAACCACCATTCTTCAGTTCTTTATTTTCGCTAAGTCCAAAGCTTTGTCGAATTTACCCTCTGATACAACTTTTTAGTGTCGAAATAAACACTTCCCCTTGAAATCACAAGTCAATCCTCGTTGACTGCATTTAATTGAGCCTGTCGAAAATGCAGGCTAACAAAATGATTTAACAATTTATGTATTATATTTAAAATAATGTGTCTTCTAAAGTAAAAGACCAACTAAGTCTTTTGCTGGTGTACCAATCAAATATACAACATTATATAATATAAAATACCGTCGATGGTTGATATTGTATCAGTCAGTATGTAATCAGAATCGTTTATAGTATTTTTTATTAAATCTTACCGTCAATTTTGGTCATTACGTTGGTAATGGACTTAATTGATCTGTCACTCTAGAAGCAACCTTAAAATAAATAATTTAATAAGTCAAAATAAAATAAATAAAACATTTTTAAAAGTGTGATCACTTCTAGGATCCGCCAACCAATGTTGACTCAATTGGTAAGGAGTTAGTCATTCCACACACGGTGGTCTGTATTGAAGTCAAGTTTATTATTAATATAAATAAAGTTATAAAATATAGTATTTTATAATCTATTGTTTAATATTTTGTCAGAAAAAAATTATCTATTGTTAATAATATTATATTATACTTGTAACCAAAAAAAATATTATATTATACTTTGAACCTATTTAGAATATGATCACATTAACCAAGAGGAGTTGGCCCGAGTGGTATCTGGGTTTGGATCCCACCACAATATTTCAGATTCGAATCTTAGGTGAGACAAAAACTCTATTGGGAGGGGAGAACCACACGGACCGGTAAAATCAGGTATACACGTGGTCGGTAATATTCCCCGACTCACCTAAACTTTAATGTGACCAAAAAAACTTCTAGGATCCAAATTGAAATTTTGAGAATAAGCCATTAGAGTAAAATTCTTACAGTTCTTAAGAGTCACGTGGGATTGTTGTATCCCACTCTAAGAAATCACATGAGTTTATCATTAATTCACTCATTTAAATAATCCACTAAAGATGCTCTAAATATTTAATTATCGTTAATTCAACTATTTGTTGCAAAGTATTAATATCTAAAATCTAAAATCTAAAATATTTAACATATTATACCAAAAAGTTCCTTCGCTTTTTTTTGTCAAAAAAATCCTTCAATTAGTTCTGAATATATATTTAATTTTTAACATACGCAATTATAGACTTTTATAGGCAATTCAATGATATCTGAGGTAATTTATGTAATGAATTTAAATTTTGTATAATTTGAATGAATATACGTAAAGATGACGAAAGCCGCAAAGGTAATAGGGAAATTTACGTAATTATTTTAAGCTTTAAATATGGTAATTCGTGGAAGAAGATGCAAAAATAAGGTAACTTAGGTAATGAATTTAAATTCTCAATATATACTAAGAAATTTAAACTCACCAATTGGGTAATTTTGGTAATGAATTTAAACTCCAAATTATAATGATGAATAAGCAGAAGTATGGTGCTTCAGACGGTGAAGGTGATGAAAATAATGTCATCTTCAACGGATAATTTATTTTGTTCTTCAATGTTACGGTTGTTATTTGTTTGATGTTTTTTTGCACATTCTAAGTAATTTCAATATCTTCATTGAGTCGATACACATGTGTTTCACTTTCTATTTGTGTTGTCTTTAGTTCTTTCCAATTATGAGTTAAACTACGGGAACTTCGGCCACATTTACAATAGAACTTTCATCACCTTCTTTCAGTTTTTGTATAGTTACTTCTGTTTTGTTTGTAGTTTTCATACAACCTTGCATGGGACCTACATGTTTCACCTTCTAATCATATTGTCTTCTTTTCTGTCAAACTATGAGTTATGTTTTTAAATTTACATTAGATGAATATGAATTATGTTATTAAAATTTGTTAGACTCTTTCTTCTTATTATCACGAGACCTATTTTATTTGTAGTTTTCATCCAACCCTACATGATACCCACGTGTTTCATTTTCTGTTTGTGTTTTCTTCTTTATGTTGCTCATTTCGCACAACAGGTATTAGAAGCATACTTAAATTGGTGTTTATATTTTTATTTCTTTTATAATCGATTACCGTGTTGCAACATTTACTCTAATGAGAACTTCAACCACATTTACAATAGAACCACCATCTTCTTTCAACTTTGTAGAACTCCTCTTATTTTTTTTGATGACAGAACTCCTCTTATTTTATTGATGGTTTTCTTCTAACCTTACATGTTTCACTTTCTAATTGTGTTGTCTTCTTTTCTTTCTAATTGTGTTGTCTTCTTTTCTTTCTAATTATGGGTTATCCCGTGAGAACTTCAGCCACATTTACAATAGAAAGTTAACATCACGTGATGTCTCTACTATTTATAAAAGGTTAACATCGTGTGATGTCTCTACTATTCGTTTGGTATGTTCATCATTTTTTGTTTTAAACTACTTATTATTAACATGTTTTGTAACTTTCAATGTTAATTTCTTTTGGACAATAGATTTCAGTGTTTGTGAATTATTTCTGTTACTCTACATATTCTTCATTAAATTTATTCACGGAGTTATAATATTAAGGGCAAGCCCGTGCGAAGCACGGGTCGTTAAAACTAGTAACAATTAAACTCGTTTGTTGAATATTCTCTTAGAAGATTTAGACAGCGGTACTAAAATTTATAAAATACTCTTACAATGTATGAGTATTAATTTAAAAGCTTTAATTGATAATATCAAAATCCTTACATCTTATATAGCAATTAAACTCAATTACACTTTGCAATATAAAAACAATTAATTTAGAAGCTTTTAAAAAAATAATTAACAAAGAATGTGACTTTTTATAAAATATTAGGACAAAAACAAAAAAATAAACATAAACTCAAAAAAGTTCAATTGTTAGGAGAAATTCGTCATTATTTAATCTATAATTGTGAAGAAGTTAGAAATTAAGGATACATATATACATTTAATAATCAAGGTCAAGGACAACACAAAGTCTCCATGAGATATTAGAAGTCAAATCTTCATGTCATTCGTCAATGACAAAATAAAATCTCCATGAGGAGAGGCAGATCTTTGTATGGACTGGGCAGGGTCACATCCCTCTCTTTCAAAACTTACAACTACTAAAAAGATGATTCGGCGTAGTGGTTGAGGTGGGACACATGCATTGATCTATTCTTGTATATATATATATATTTGAAATAAAGTTAAAATCAACTTAATTTAAAATTACCCTTTTCACAAACAACTTCAATTGAGTGTCTCTATGTGAGAGGGTGAAGCAGTGGAGCCTGCTAAAGCAGCAATAGTAGACCCTACTGAAGCAGAACCTGCAACACTTCTAGTGAGGCGGACATTGGTTTCCTGAACTAGCCAAAATCAAGCTTACAATAGTAGACCTTGCTGAAGCAGAAACTGCAACACTTCTAGTGAGGCGGACATTGGCTTCCCGAACTAGCCAAAATCAAGCAAAAAGAAGTTGCTGCAATAGTGAGATGAGATATGAGATCTTACCTGGGGCACAGAGGTGAGTCGGTATTTATATCTTAGAATGTGGTTTGGGCCTAACTCAACCCCACAAAATCGACTTGTAAGGTGAGGGATGCCTCCCACTTATAAACCCTTTTTCAGGCCATATCACATCCGATGTGGGACTTTTAACACACCCCCTCACGCCCAGGGCTGGACAACTGGAGCGTGACCCGATAGCGGGTAGCTAGCCCAACGGATATTGGATTGGCTCTGATACCATCTTTGAATGTGGTTTGGGCTTAACTCAACCCCACAAAACCGGTTTCAAAACTTACAATTTCCATGAGGAGAGGCAGATCTTTGTATGGACTGGGCAGGGTCACATCCCTCTCTTTCAAAACTTACAACTACTAAATATATAAAATGTTTTCGCATATATGTACCAAAAAGATGATTCGGCGTAGTGGTTGAGGTGGGGCGCATGCATTGATCTATTCTGAGTTTGATTCCTTAGTTAGTTATTTATTTTTGTTTAGGATTCGACCCTTGAACCTCCCGCTAATGAATGTAAAGTTTTACCACTATGGCTGCAACAATTTATTGTATGTCTTGTACAAATATATATATATATATATATATATATATATATATATATATATATATATATATATATATGAAGTAAAGTTAAAATCAACTTAATTTAAAATTACCCTTTTCACAAACAACTTCAATTGAGTGTCTTTATGTGAGAGGGTGAAGCAGTGGGCCCTGCTAAAGCAACAATAGTAGACCCTGCTGAAGCAGAACCTGCAACACTTCTAGTGAGGCGGACATTGGCTTCTTGAACTAGCCAAAATCAAGCTTACAATAGTAGACCCTGCAACACTTCTAGTGAGGCGGACATTGGCTTCCTGAACTAGCCAAAATCAAGCAAAAAGAAGCTGCTGCAATAGTGAGATGAGATATGAGATCTTACCTAGGGCGCAGAGATAAGTCGGTATTTATATCTTAGAATTTGGTTTGGGCCTAACTAGAGCGTGACCCGAGTGGCCCGATAGCGGGTAGCCCAACAGATATTGGATTGGCTCTGATACCATCTTAAAATGTGGTTTTGGCCTAACTCAACCCCACAAAACTGGCTTGTAAGGTGAGGGATGCCTCCCACTTATAAACCCCTTTTCAAGCCATATCACATCCGATGTGGGACTTTTAACATTATAGAGCTGGGCAATTTGGCTACGTGACCCTTGATCCGGGGTGAGACGCGGATGGCGATCCGTGCCTACATGCGTCGGTTTGCCCAAGGATTTCCCTTGGTCTTGCATGGGCCGAGCTACTCAATAGTAATCTGTTGAGGCCGGTCTGAGGCGGAGCTCGGATCGGAACACAATGCAAAACAGAAGTCAAGGGCAAACAATTATATACGAGCAATTACGTAAATGACACCAAATAAAGAGCATCTCCATATAACATTTGCTACGGAGTTCAAACTGATTCTAAAGATTACAAAAGCAACAAAATGACAAAAGTGTAATCAAGGGGAACCTTGAAAAAATCCCTAAAATAAAGAGCCTCTAATCGTTGGACACATCATCTTTATAGTAACATCGGGAGCCTCTAATCCTTAGACACTTTAATATTACATTTTTCTACACAAATTAATTACATTATCAACTTTTCTTAATATGCGTAAAAAATACAACACTGTCTTATATTATGAAACAGAGTACGATTTTATTTTTTTTTCTTGTCAGAATTTGTGAACAGCACTACCATGCCAAACATTTACTAACACTTAACATGTTAAGGATTTCGTCTAAATGGTTTTGAAGTACTTGAGGACACAAGTTCCTTATTTAGTAAAAGTTTTATTTCTATTTTTTATTCTAGAGGTTGTTTGATGATGAGTTTTATCTGGAACTCTGTTGTCATAACCATGATTGTACAAACTCACCAAATTTAATAAAATCAAGCCAAAGACCCTTCTCACAACAAGGGTGTTAGCTCGAATCATTTCCCAATTGGCCGACTCAGAAGTTCAATCAAATTAAGCGAGGTCAAGGTGAGTAAAAATCCCAAATTAATCATGATTTTGCCTCTTATATATATTACCAATTTTGCCTTTGCAGTTAGTGGTAAGTGACTTTGAGCTGTTTTTGTCCCTTTGCATTACCAATTTTTTTTGTGAAATCTTGGGAGGCTGTTTTTGTCCCTTTAACCTATCCTTTAGCTATGTATACTGTATACATGATTAAATATATTATATATAATAATAATCGGTTGTAAAGGTGATGTATGTTAGATTTTTAAGAAACCTGTAAAGCAAGGTTTTTAATCCATAAAGTAAATAGACGAGAGTAGATAAAATGATTATTTTCCTTCAAAATTGATCAACTCTTTTGCAAAAAAAGTAAACAATATATTCTGCTGGCGGAGTCCCACATCGATAAAACTTAAAACATGATGATAGGTTATAAAACGTAGTTTGAACGAAGATTCACCGGACTTGGTAACGCAAGCCTGTTACCCAAGTGGGGGTAATAAGATGTGTTGGGAGAATCAAATCTATGCCAACTTTTGGTAGGCAACTGTTGGGGACCAACACTTTTGAAGGGAGTGCCCTGGTGTTATTTCTGAACTTGAAATACTCCAAGGGCTGCCAAGACCAAAATTGGTCTTGGTTATATTGGCTTAATAGAGCAATACTCTCAGCAACACAGTTGCTGTTGCTGTGTGCCTCTCCAGTTCCCTCTCAAAGTCGGCTCTTGACAACAACCCACATTTTTTTTTCTTACATAGAAAAAGGGAGGCCATCAAAATGGAACTTAGTTCACTTTTTCTTTCAAGAAGGACTGCGTTAGGATCCAGCACCATGAAGAGCCTGCCCTTGGTAGGCGATTGTTCTCGTTTGGAATTGTTCCCACTAGTAGCTTTGATACTCAAGGGTGTAGTGGCCTCCGGGTTATGTTGGCTTAATAGAGCAACGCTCTCAATAACCGGAATTGTTCCGGTTGCTGTTGCCTTTCAGTTCTCTCTCAAAGTCGTTTCGCGCCACCTTTTTTTTGTTCATAATTCTGTCCAGTTTTTCTTTGTTAAATTCAACAAGGACTGCGACTAAGGCCGCCGATGTCTGACCCGCACTTAGTTTTTAAGCGCAGTTTCAATATTCAACCAGTGTTACGTAAGAACAATCAATTCTAGGATCGAGAAGACAAGACAAGGCACCCGAAGGCCCGATTACACATCACTTCCTGGCTGGCGCGACTGAGTCTCGGAAGACAAGACAAGGCACCCGAAGGCCCCGGTTCTCCTTAAGAACCGGGGGACTCCTCGGCATCACGGACTGAGGGACTCCTCCCCTTTGCTCGAAGTCCGGTTCCATTTCTTGGCTCGGCCAGAGACCGAAGATAGGCAGAATATATATAAGAAATGTCCTACGATCACGCCCAAAATCTGTAATAGGCATAATGAGCATTTATTATTCATAATTACCCTTGTATTATATAAACATTCCCCAAAGGCTAATGAAAGGATCCACAATCTTACTCTCTAATTCCTATACTCATTCTACTATATATCATTCTCACATCTTCATCGTGTTCTAAGCTCATCCCTCTCAAGAGGAACAGTTAGGAACACCACCTATAAGCCCAAATGAAATTCACGAATTCATGACTTGAAAAGCATCTAGTAAATGATTAACCAAGATAGATGAATTAAGCATCTATCAAAATCAAGATTAGTCATGGAAACCAAAATTCAATCAAGTTAAGCGATACATGAAACACCTTGAGTGCAACATTTATATATATTCTGCTCCTCCTTAAAAAGGGATTGTAGAACAGCTTTTGCTTATATTCTGTGACAGAGAGAATTAATATATATTACCAGTTTTGCCCCTACAGTTAGTGGTAAGACCTAGAGCTGTTTTTGTCCTCTTGCATAGACTATTTTTATTTTTTTGTGAAATCCTGGGAGGCTCTTTGGACCTTAACATTTCCTTTAACCCATACATGATTAAAAATATTATATATAATAATTGGTTATAAAGGAGATGTATGTTAGAATTTTAGGAAATAGTAAAGCAAAGTTTTTAATCCATTAAATAAATAGACGAGAGTAGATAAAATAGTTATTTTCCTTCATAATTGATCAACCTGTAATTGCGGGAGGGGAGTGAGTGTTTGTTGGACATTCGTGAATCTTTTGCAAAAAAAAGTAAACAAGATTCTCTTCTGGCGGAGTCCCACATTGATAAAACTTACAACATGATGAGAGATTTGTATACTCAGGGTGTAGTGGCCGCCTGTATAGGTTTGTTGGCTTAATAGAGCAACAAATTAGTTTTTTTTATTTTTTATGAAAGGATGGGGCAAAGAAAGTGATAAATATACACTAGAAGGGCCTAACTAGGCATCAAAATGGAATTGAGTTTATTCCACACGATGATGATTCTTCCAGTTTTTCTTTGTATTCAACAAGGACTGCGATTAAGGGCGACCTAGTTTCTAAGGGAAGTTTCAACATTCAAAACCTACTTTTGCAATAAAAATATTCTAACCCCTTTCTCGGGGAATATATGTTCTCACCACTTGATCACCGAATGATTTGTTTATCTTTGTCATTTTCTCTGATTAATATGTATGCGTGCTTCAAAGAAGACGTCCTTGAATAAGCCACACGTCTGACTCAGAATCACTCCACGTAAGAAAGAGAAAATCGATTTGAATTAATACGCTAAAATACCAAAGATATATTATGAATTATATATATATCACACACTTGTCCATGCACCGTCATGTACAGTTCAAGTATTCAAAGCTACCCCTTATATATATCTTTAAATACTTGCTAGCTAGTTAGAGTGCGCACTTGAATATTAGCTACCTTTCTCTATCTACACATATAATACATGATCATGGCTTATAATAATACGAGTGTTTTATTGGCCTTTCTTCTGATCCATACCTTTCTTCTTGTTTCCCACATCGAAGTGTGTGAAGCACAAGCAACACCTCCAATAGTGAAAGGACTATCATGGACTTTCTACGATTCAAGTTGTCCTAAGCTTGAATCTATCATCAGAACTGAGCTCAAAAAGGTCTTCAAGGATGATATTGGTCAAGCTGCTGGCTTGCTTCGCCTTCACTTCCATGACTGCTTTGTTCAGGTAAACCTACACAATATAGATTGATTGATATCTTTAGAAAGTTATAACTTGTATGGAAATGCAGGGTTGTGATGGATCAGTGTTATTGGATGGATCAGCAAGTGGGCCAAGTGAGAAAGATGCACCACCAAACCTAACACTGAGGGCTAAGGCATTTAAGATAATAGAAGAGCTTCGTAGTCGTGTGCAGAAGAAGTGTGGAAAAGTCGTCTCCTGTGCCGACATCACTGCTGTTGCTGCTCGTGATGCTGTTTTCCTCGTAAGTACTTACTAAATGCTCCTACCAACCATTTCATGTATAGATATCAATATTTTATCTTTTTTGATAAATTGTAGTTAACATTTTTATTTACTTCTTTCACACAGATAGATATATTTTCAAGCATGTAATTTATTTTGGAATATAATTAAAATGCGGGCATAAAAGTTAACTAACTAATAGAAAAATCAACTAATTACTAATGAAAAATAAATTTTGGCTGTTTAAAAAAAATCAGTTAATTATAGTTACAAATCTATAAGAAAATACATAAAAGTAGGGGTGCTAATTGGTCGGTTTGGAATGGATTTGCCCAAATCAGTTGCTCAAACCAATTACAATTATTCAGTTTGGGTTGGTTCGGATTTTACGTTTTTTTCTTCAAAATCTGAACAAAATCAATCCTATAATGGTTCGTGTACTTCTAAAATTATAAAACTACTATAAGACTTAATATAGGTTGGTCGTTACCCGAACCAAACAACTATGGGGTTAGTTCGTGTTGGTTCGAATTTGGCCCGAGCGCCAGAAATATTTGTCTTAGAATGTGTTTTGAGACTAACTCAACCCTACAAAACCAGCTTGTAAGATGAGAGATGCTCCCAATTATAAACTCTTTTTCAGGTCATATCACATCCGATATGAGACTCTTAACAATTTGAACTAAGCAAATCAATTTGAATTGAATTATGGTTTGATTTGGATTTGCTCAACCACCGAATACTCCTACATTTTTATTTACTTCTTTCACAATAAATAAAAAAAGTAAATATTTTTTAAATTTTATTTTGTGTTGCAGTCAGGAGGACCGGATTACAAAATTCCATTAGGAAGGAGGGATGGATTAAACTTTGCAACAAGGAACGAAACATTAGCAAATCTTCCAGCACCTTCAAGCAACACAACAACAATCCTAAACTCTCTAGCAACAAAAAACCTTAACCCAACAGATGTAGTAGCCCTTTCAGGGGGTCACACCATAGGAATAAGCCACTGCACCTCTTTCACCAACAGACTCTACCCTACACAAGACACTGTTATGGACAAAACATTTGGCAAAAACCTTAAACTCACTTGTCCCACTAATATCACAGACAACACTACTGTGCTAGACATTAGGAGTCCCAACAAGTTTGATAATAAGTACTATGTTGATCTCATGAACCGACAGGGACTCTTCACTTCTGATCAAGATTTGTATACTGATAAGAGGACTAAGGATATTGTTACTAGCTTTGCTGTTAATCAGTCTCTTTTCTTTGAAAAGTTTGTTACTGCTATGCTTAAAATGGGTCAGCTCAATGTTTTGACTGGGAGTCAAGGAGAGATTCGTGCTAATTGTTCTGCTAGGAATAAGGATACTAAGTCTTTCTTGACTTCTGTGGTTGAAGATGTTGTGGAAGGATTCTTAGGAATGTAATCCTGTCATGTATATATTTATATGTGTGTGTGTGTTATGGTAGTTGGTTAATAAGAAATCCTTGTTGCCTTTTTTTCAAGGGCATTTTCGGAGGGATTATCAAATATGATATGAAATCTTGTAATGTTACTAGCTAGTTATACTTGCTTAGAGCTTTGCATTTGCACACTTGTTGTCAGAATGTTTTTAAGGAAAAATAAAATATTGTATTTGTATGTGTTTAAGTGCTTTGTCAAATGCGTATCGGGTGAGAAATTTTGTTTATGACTTCCTGAGTGCTCTGATTGAGTTGAGTTAAGTACTTAGGCCGGTTGAAAGCGTGCCTTGACCCAATCTAGAATAGTGTGTATTTTTCACTTCAAATCTTTACAATAATTTATTAGAAAGTGAAAGTGTATAATTTATTAGAATGTTTTCGTAGTTGTGGCCATTTTACAATGGTCGCTGAAGAGATTTGAACTCAGCACCTTAAGGATAAGGGGCAAAGCTCTTACTACTGAGTTAGCAGTGTAGCTTAGAACACATCTAAAACTAGCTTACTCTAGAAGAAATGGTAGCCTCTTAAGTAGCAAAATCACGCCATACAAAGTAAAAACTACTATACTCCTATATGACAGCATGTTTTCAAAACAAGTAACTCCTAAGGTACGCCAACCTAAAAACTTCTTTCGCACTCCTATCATATAGAAATCTTTGCTAATATGAAACTATTTTAAGGGGGATCTCTTCCTGAAACTTCAACGTAGTTTGATTTTTGGATTACTTCCTCCTCCATCTCTACGTATAAGGCTAAAGCTCTCACGTTTTCTTCGCTTCTCAGATGTCCTCATCCAACTCCTCTTGAGAGCTGATATTCATGCGAGCATGTTTCTCTTTTTCTGTTTTCCCTATTACCTTATTTCCTTTGATAGGTTGATAGGTGAGTTCACACAGATTTCATTGATAAGGCTATAAGGCTTGGTTGCATATTGTTCTGTACTGTACTTCCAACGTTGGTGACTGGTCCGAGGTAGTTAGTAGATGAAGTCCTTGATCTTCGATGTTCGATCCGATGTGAGGGTGTGGTACCTACAAAGACACTCCGACGGGTAGTCAAACAGAGTATTAAATGAGTAGATTGCTTACCAATAATGAGCATTGAATGTGGTATTTATAGGTTTTGAATAGTGTTTGACCTAATGATTCTGAGTCATCAAATCTGCTGGTTGTATCTGGAATGTTGAGATATGGGCTTGTCTTAGAAGATGGGCCGTTTACCATTGGGCCTTTAGGGGGTGTCAATAGCAATAGATCCATTACATATCTTTCGGGCCCAAAGCAGAAGAGCCCACATGCGAATTTGGGTCTGAATTATATAGTCTAAAATTTCCACGATTAGGTACAAGCTAATTAATTAAGGGCACAGGTACCCTTGATGTTTGGAAGAGGAAGAACAAGTGTCCAAATTAAAATCAAACTTATCAATAAAAATATTAAAACCAAACTTGTCAACTAGAAATTAATAAAGGGAAAGGGAATGAAAAAGAATATAGAGAAAAGGGGCAATATATGCATGTATAAACGATGAAGGCGTGTGGTTAATAATGAGATTGTAGTGAGTTTGAGAAACTATAGAAGACATAACTAAATGTCCAGTTTCCCCAAGTAGTCATCATATTGACACCATGGCCAACTAAGGTAGGTCCTCATCAACTTGCACCATCCCAACCCCAGACCAGTTCCTCAATTTGGACCATATGGCTTTACTCCCATCCCATCTCAACTTAACCAATCGTTTGGTTTCAATTTATTAAATTAAATACTTGTACTTTTTTTTGATAAGAAATGATTGGGCGAAAAATTATATACTTGTGTGCTTGTGTCTTCTTTTTAACCCTTACATATAGAGCTTGAAATAAGTTGAGTTGAGTCAAATTTGATTTGGCTCGACTCAATAAGATTTGATTTAGCTTGAAATTCTTTTGGAGTTCAATATAAGCATTTTTTTCCAACTTGATCTCGATTTGATTCAAGTTTGCGAACAATTTAATTAAATTCATTAGTTCAGTTCAAATCACATGTTGTGTAGACAAAATTCAATCTTGTACCTTAGACTTTGATTTACCCTTTGAACTTTGCTTCTTCATCATTGGTTTACTCTTGATTGGTTTTCAATTGCATGTTTTTGAATTTTTTGTGGGTCAAAAGGAGCGGCCCACGGGGCTTTCTCTTTATTAGAGATAGGCCCATGCTTTTCCCACACCTCATGCTACTCATCACACACCCCTTACTCCTGCGAAATGACCAAAAAGCCATTAATGAAACGCGCAATTTTTGCCTATTCAGTTAGGGGCAACCAAATTTATTCGGTTAAGGGCAACCGAAGGTGTTATTTTTGCCACACCCCTCTTTTCCTGTTTTAGAGGCTTCGATTGAGCCCAACCGTATATATTCGTTTAAGGGCAACCGAATAGACCTTTTTTTTTGAAAAAAAATATTTCTACTACTAAGTGTTCACAACATACAAATCCATCCAATAAAAGCTGAGTGTTCACAACATACAAATCCAACAATAAAAGCTAAGTGTTCACAACATACCAACATGCAATAAAAGCTGAGTGTTCACAACATACAAATCCATAAATGTCAGATACATAACTACTGAGTGCACCGGAAGCAGAAGGAGTAGCACCAGAAGTAGAAGGAATAGCACCGGAAGCAGAAGGAATAGCACCGGAAGTAGAAGGAGCTGTGGAACTAGTAGTAGCGGGGTCCTCCGCATGAACTGTGTCCTCAACAAGAGCATGACCAGCCAAGTCAGCTGCTGGATGGTAGACGTCTCTGTCTCTAAATCGTGGGCGATGTCATCCTCCTGGACAAAATTGTGGGCGGATATGTCCCTCGGTAAATCCACCGGTAATTACCGACGGAAAATCCGCCGTTAAAATAAAAAAAACACCGGTTCGGAGCACCTTAAATCTGCCGGTAAATCACACGGATCCGCCGGTAATTACCGGCGGCTAATCCGCCGGTAGACAATCGTAATCCGCAGCAAAAAGTTCAAATATCCGCCGGTAATTACCCTTAAATCCGTCGGTAATATATTTCGCTGATTTTGAAATTTAGAAATCCGCCGATAATATGAGAAAATCCGCCGATAATAATTGTAAAAAAAAAAAACGAATCCGCCGGTATAGATGGAAAATCCGTCGGTAATCTTTAATTTTTTTTTAAAATTTTAGTATCATAATAACTCTGCGGCAAAAGTCCTCTAATTGGTGTTGCCTCCAACATCGTTTTAGTCATATATTCCATGCACAATTCAGCAACATTAAACTGAGACTTAAGCCCCAAAAACCGAACACACATTGATAATTTAGAGTCCTTAGATCCTTCAAATAACGGTTTATTTGTCTCACTCAAGAACATATAAAACCTCTGAGCTTCCTCATTTGGAACTTCTTCAGCATCATATTGTGGTTCCTCAAAATTCAAATTTACACCAACAGCATCGGATATCATCCCCTGAACAACATTAATCAACTGATATCCCGTAGTCGTTGGATTACCACTTGATGTCGCAGCTTCTACGACTGGACATGAAGTGGGACCACCTTCTGCTTGAACAGGAACATTATCAACTACACGAACTCCAGATGCTACCTCGCCATGACGAGTCCATATCCAATAATTTGCCAAAAACCCGTTATTGTACAAATCAAGTCGAACCTCATCTCCATTTTTTATAGATCGAAACCTACATTTGGAGCAAGGACATCTAATTCCTCCTAGTTGCTCAAATTCTCTTTGACGCATAGGAAAAAGAACAAATTCTTCAACTCCTTGCACAAAACGTTGCTTCAACCCAGTTCTTCCAAGATACATTCGATCATACATCCAACTACGATCCATTTTTTTGTAGATCGATGTTCTTAATATATATATATATATATATATATATATATATATATATATTATATCATATATAAGTGTATTAGAACAATACGCGCATTGGCATACAAATTCAAATTGTCATCATATGTGTATTAACAAAACACATAAGGCTCTACAAACTTAAAGTCTAATTATAACCAATTATATCAAGAATTTAAATTATACAAATTTTTTATAAAAGTATCTTATTATAATATAGACAAAATAATATCAGTATATTGTTATAATAATAACTTTTTATAAAAAAAATAGTAACTTTCTATAAAAAAAAACATATTAATATATTAAAACATATTAACCAATTATATTAAGTTAATATTTAAACAATAAATATTTACTTAATTTTCGTTTTTTAACAAAACATATTAACTATAATCTAATTTAAAAATTAATTATATAATAATAATTCGTATTTTTTAATTTTTACTTTAATAACTAATAACTAATTATATTATATTAATATATTTCATCATATAAAAATTCGTATTTATTTAGTTTATCTAAAAAATTTAAACAATACAAATAATAACTAAAAATTAATAATTATTACTAAGTTAAACAATAAAATCTAAAATCATCATCATATCATATAATTACTAAAGTAATAAGAATTTAAACAATAATTCCTATTCAAATAATTTTAATATAATAACTTATAAATATATTACATATTATACACTAATTATTACTAACTTTATTTTATGTTTATATAAATTATACAAAATAACTTTTACACTCATTTTATTTTTTTACAAAATAGACAAAATAATAATAGTATATTGTTATAATAATAACTTTTTATAAAAAAATAGTAAAACTAATAAATTAAACAAAATAGTAACTTTTTATTAAAAAAAATAGTAATATTTTGTATTATGTTATTTTAACTAATTTAACTAATATATTAAATTTATTACAAAATTTCGAATTTATTTTATCTATTAACATAAACAACAAATAGTAATTACTAACTATAATCTTCTAATTTTATAACTTTTTAACATAACATAATTTTTAATTAACAGATTTTATAAACATACAATAGTTAAAAATAACTTCAATAATATCTGTTCATTACCTTTATCTACTTTTCGTTCATGAGTTCTATCAAGAATTGTAATACTCTTCACTAGTGTAGAAAAGACATTTAGCATCGATTATTTTGGACATTTAGCATCGATTATCCGACGATACTAAATCCCCCGATGCTAAATGTCCTACATTTAGCATCGGTTGTATAGTATAACCGATGCTAACAGAGGAACCTGGAAAGTGTTCACGGGAGCTGATTTTCAAGAAGCATTTATCCACCGGCTTCAACAAGGAACCTGACATTAATAAGTTTGAATATCAGAATTCCTGAAAAATCAATAGAAAGAGGGAAGCTAACTGATAAGTTACCATTCAAAAGTACAGTAGCAAAGATCAATTAAAATATTTCATTAACATCAATCTAGCCCCATGGGTTCATCTGGTTTCTGCCTAAATCAATAGAATACGGCACTAGGGATACCCCTTAAACAACAAACTGGGGGTGGTGGTTGTTGGAAAATAACTTAGCATTAGCATAACATTGGTTCACCTGGTTTCTGCCTCATAACAAAAATAACCACATGCCATCAATTATAAGTCAATCAAAAATATATGGCCCCATGTAAATTGACTTACACTTAATTTGAATGAATGGCAGAGATTCTCCACACACTCAAAGTGTTCATTTCTTCAAGACAATGACGTTAACACCATATTACAAAGATTATCAACTTGAGGGGCGAGCTCCACTTGAAAATTAATCACCACAACTCTGTTATCTAATTTCAGTTTATCCTTTCCTCCTATAAAGTATAATAACCCAGACATTATGAGTTCTAATTTTTTTGAACAAGTCAATAACCATAGTTATCAGCAGACAAAGCCTGAAGCATGCAATTTTTATAAAAAAGTAAAAACATGAAAAGAGAAATACCCTCTCAATACATACCTAGCTAAAGGATGCCTGTTCAAAGAAGTATTAGCATCAGATGAAAGACAACTACTCCAGCTATACCGTTGAAAAGTACACACTTATGCAAGTTTAATAAGCAGTGATAAGCCTGCTTATAAAAGTGATTTATTTGATAAACAATGGTTTCATCACTAGAACTTTATAAAGTGGTGTCAAAAGGAAATGCTAGACTTCAATCAAATTGTCTCTTCAAGTAGTCAGTGAAGCAAAATGAAATGCAGTTATAATGTTAGTCTTATATGATACTAATGGTCATTTTTAAAAGTGATCAAAAAGACCATGTCATGTGAATACTTAATTACAAACCTTCAATAAATAAACACACCTAACCCTGCTTCAGTTTGGCTCAAAAAGATGATAAGTAAACAGATACTGCGTCAAGCTAACATTATCATGATAACCAAACTCAAAGCCCAAAAACAATGTAAGGAAGAATCACGACAAACAATCCTTTATTTCATCTTTGAGTACACCTTTGATTTGGAAGTGAAACCAACCTTCTTCAAAGCTGTCATGTTGAGTTAACAAATAAAAGATCTACCAGGTCCTAGAATCTGATTCATCTCTAGCAGAAGCTTATCACCTGAAATAGGATAATTGTAAATTGTAAGCTATCTTAACATAAAACCTATCCAAACTAGAAATTGTAATATTCGGACTCCAAATAAACCTAATCAAATCACAACTCGGGAGAAAGGAAGATAAAATTGAACATGCCTGAAGAAAGAAATACTGAACCGAAAAAGTTGCATCATTGCTGACATTGGTGGAATAAAAGCTATCGGAAACCCTAGCATGTTCTGGAAAATTCAATTGAAAATTCAAAATCAAAAGAATATTAATCAAAACATTGAGAACAGAAACCATAATTGAAAGTTAGATTACCAAAGAAAAGAGAAAATCTAATAGAGGTGTGTGCTTCTCCAAAAGGTAGAAGAACAAAGAGGCTCAAGTGAAAAGAGCTTGAGAGAAACACAAGACTGAGATAAAGGACCGGAGTGCGGTGTAGAGCGTAGAGTGGCGAGCGGCGAACGGCGGAAGGTGAGAGCCGAGAGCCCAGCGGCGAGCGGCGGAAGGCGACACCAGCAGGTTTCAGAGAGCGAATTCAGAGAAAGCGAAGAGGCAGGAGTTTTAGAGAGAGAGTTTCAGGAGGAAGTTTTAGAGTGCGAGAAGAAGAGAGATTGACAGAAGCTCCATGAGAGATCAGAAAGCGAAGAGTGTGTTTCAGAGTTTGCGTTGAGTGTTTAGGGTTTCAGAGTTCGCGAAGGATAAAGAAGCGAAAGAGTGTTTTGGCTGCGTTGGAATAAGAAAACATTTAAAGGATTCCGACTTTTAGCATCGGTTGTTTTAACAATCGATGCTAAAAGTCTGAAACACATACTTTTAACATCGGTTATTCAAACAACCGATGTTAAATGCCATCGGGAAACATGAAAACTTCACTTTAATTACAAAATTGCCATCGCGTCTACATTTAGCATCGGTTGTTTGAACAACCGATGCTAAATGGTGCATTCTAAAGTCATTTTTCCACTAGTGCTTCTTGCTGCAATTGACATTGACGCGGGAAGGAAGAGGGGAATCCTGGGCCCACCACATAGCAAATTCAACACTCACATACTGTTTGATAATTTTACCCCTATACATAATGATTATAAGTTAAAAACAATGTTTAAAAAAGCCACAGCATGATTGCATTCCGAGAAGAATTATATTTACTCCATACAATATGAACAACAGCTTTTGTCATGTGAAGTCTTTATCTGCATGCTTGCCGTTAAAAGGGTAAAGTCTAACTGATGAGCTTAACAAAACATGTTAATTAATACTAGTACTAGACTACTAGTAGATCAATAAAGATTGGGTCTGAAAAGAATAGCTAGCTAGACACTTCAACTCAACAACAAATTGAATAAGCAATTGAGTAATGGAATGTGGATCAATCATTATTTTACGCTAGCAGGAGACATTATTTAAATTCTAATTAAGGGATATATATTGACTTAAAAAATAGTAAATGCATACTCAAGTGCCAAGGAATATCTCTGGTAGCATTATGAATATACTTTGAAACAAAACCTGGTTATTAGTTGCATGCTTACTTTAATTAAGCATGAAAAATATTCATACTTTTGTGGAGTGGAGTGTTCTCATTGCCTGGACTTGAATTTTGTGGTCCACAATAATAGTTTGATTACAACTCCAACAATAAACAAAATTATCCTAACTTTTTTAATTAACTTCCAATTAGAAAAATGCTAAATCACATATGTCCCAACAACCCATGGTTTGATGTCTATGTCCACTAACTGAGTTTTCCAATTGAAATTTCCATTTTACATCCTTGTTAATTTTACAGAAATTCATAAAGTTGGTGATTGCTGAATGGACTATAAATCAACCAACTGATCCATTTAGAAGCTATAAATATATTTGAGTCAATAGGATAAGGAGAAACCAAAGCTTTTATAACCCACTTCAATTGGTACTCATACTCCCGTACATGGAGGGTCTACATGTACCCAAAAGTCTTCATTTTCAGTTTTCTACGTTTTTCAATGTTTTCTCTTTGAATTTTTTAAATCATTATTATATTAAACTTCATTAATCAAATCTAAGATCTTAACTATGTATTTAGATATGTGACAGCACAACCTGATGACTCCCTCAATTATGTGACATACAAAAAGACTAATTATATTGGACAAGATTTTAAGATATTCATTCATCAAACATTTGATCAGAAAATTTGGAACACATGATATGGTTTAATTTGTTCTATTTGTACAACTAATACTGATATGAATTTGGTCAATCAGATTTGGCAGATCATAATTGCATTTAATTACATAATTTCTCTCTTAAAGCAAAAGGATGAAGCTAATCTTCTCAATATGTATGTGATCTGCATGAAAGTTCTAAGGCCCACAAAGCACTAAGCCACTGATTTTGACAAAAAAAAGTGGGGTATGACTCCCATTTTCATTTCATAAAGAAATGGTTGGGAGGGACACTAGAAGTTCCCCATGACCAAACAACATAAATAAATGTGAAAATGTATCATAGCCAGCAAATGGCAGTTTAGCATTTCCCCACGGCAATGCCAAGTGCCTTATCTTTCCATATCGAAAGCAACATAATGTAGTAGTTGGTATGGTTTGTAAGGATATATCTCATCCCATAAGGGTGTGAGTTCGAATTCCACTACAGGCTTTATTAGCATGTAATCTGTATGTAAACTCTAGGATTTGCCCTAATCGTTGCAAGCCATCGAAGATCTAACTCACCTAAACTTCCGCGTTTTAAATAACTATAAGAGACAACCAATTTGGAGAATTTATTAGCATGTAATTTGTAAGTACCTCTGTAGGCATTGTGTGAACTGTAGAGGTGATTTTAGCCCAACTCAACGAGCTGGCCCGATTACTGTATTCTGGGCTGAGCACATTAAATAGAAGCTCAAAAGAGAACTAGCCATTTTAGCCTAACTCAATTGGCCTGTGGGCCAAAGTGGGCTCAATTTTTTATGGTTTTTTGAATACTTTTGGTGGTTTCGTATGTTATATGTTATGCTAGGTCGGACCTATCGCCCAGTGTTTTGGGCTGGGCTACAAAAAATAGCCTACTAGAAAGCTGAGCTAGCCCAGTCTGCTTTTACATTTTTGTCCAATGAGCAAGGTCAGGTCAGCCCGGCCCAAACGACCTAGTTTAACTGCTCTATTGAAGTGTGAGACTTGCCCTAACCTTTGCACGCCACTCAGGGACCTAGCTCACCTAAACTTTGGTATTAAAAAAACTAAATGAAATAACCAATTTGGTCCCATTATAGATTGTAGGTCCCATGGTCTTGGCATGAGAATTCACATTGTGTAATCACTAATAGATAGTGGAATCTCCTACATCAAAAAAGTGTGTCCCACATCCCACACTAGCAAATGACCCTCATGATGTTCAAAAAAAACAAAAGGGGCAGCTATCTATCCAACATCACACATGGGATGCCACCACATTAGATCATGACGTAGATCTTCCCTTCTTAAAAACCCACAACAAGCTTGTCCCATTTTTTCTTCATGTAATACAAATATATATATCTTGTTTCATGCACTGAGAAAGAGGGTCATCACAGAGAAGGTTTCTTTGGTGATGGATAAAAGCAAGTCATTTCCTCAATACTCTTGTTCTTACACTGAATTTGGGTACAGAGAAAGGTCCAACTCATATAACTTTAATGGGCCAAGTGATAAGGGAACTGGATTTTGTGCATCAAATGATCCTGAGATTAAGAGGAAGAAGAGAATCAAGGGTTATAACGTGTTAACAGTTGAAGGAAAGCTTAAAAGCAGTGTAAGAAACAGCTTCAAGTGGATCAAGAACAAGTTCAGCTATGGAGTGTGAAGTGTCATAACCATATGTAGCACATGTGTTCAATAATCTTAGTTTTTCAAGGTAAGAAATTGAAGCAAAAAAATTTGCAGAGTGTGTATTTGTAAGATAAGATATTTTACATGTAAAATGAATTAGAGGTGCTTTCTATTGTAAGAGCAAGAGCAAATTAGCATGCTTTGTATTAAACAAGCAAGAATTCAGAATGTTTCTAAGAATTGAGATTACTAATCTTTAGTTTTTTTTTTCTATTAGATGCATGTTCTATGTTTTTTAACTTCTTATCCAAAGAAAATATGAGATACTCCCTCCGTCTCATATTAAGTGTCGTTTAAGGTTATGCGTGGGTATTAAAAAAATGATTGGATATGCTAAATTTTATGGTAAAAAAATGTGGTAGGACTAAAACACCCTTACACTTTTCTTGGTTGGTGCAAAGGCACGGTTATTGATATTCTAAAGTAAGGGTATTGTTGGAAAGTAATAATAAATGTTGTATTGGGATTCTAAAGTGACAGATAATTTGAGACAGAGAAAAATGGCAAACCGGACACTTAATATGAGACGGAGGGAGTAGTATATATAAATATTAATGTGGCTTTCACCTTCAATAAGCTGATTTACGAATTCTGCAGGAGGGGCTAAGGAAAGTGATTATCACTTAATAGTTCCTTCTATCTCATTGGCTTTTTGGTGTGCATATTTTAATGCAAATTTAATGGGTGAACAATATCAATTGATCATAAAGCCAAAAAAGATAGAGGAGTAAAACAAAAAGAGTAGGAATGAGTATAGAGATTTAGACAAGGCTGCCATAGAATAAGAAAGTGACAATTCAACTAACTGCATATAATGTATGACGTGAACAATTAAATTATCTTGGATTGACAATGATATTTATGTGAATAAGTGTTGCGTTAAAAACACACTTAGAGCAAGTGTACTCTTTCGCAGAAGTAGTATAAAAGAATATCGTATCCACAGAGATTAATTAACAAGTACTAAACTACTTAAAATTATTTATTGTTTAGACGAGTGAATAATTGAGTTGTAATTGAAACTAAAATAGAAAGAAATAAATAAGAAGAATTAAAAATGCAAGATATAATCAATGGAGAGAGGTCTAGGGTCGCAGTTTCACTTGCAAGCTTCGATTCCCCCATGTCTAATTCTACTTGAATTCCCTTATTTTATTTAATTACCAATCCCTTTACTAAAGCTATTAATCCGTTTGGTCATTCGCGATTAATATTCTTTTTCCTAAATTAACCCTAGTTTGGTCATGCTAGAATTTAAATTCATGAAAAGCGTGAAGAGCAAAAAGGTTGAATGATTGGAAGACTAAATTAAAGTTTGGTCATGCATTAATTATAGCCCCAATTATCCTATAGGTCCACCAACTAATTGCAGTACGGTCGCTGATCAACTAATTGATTATTAACATGAAAAGGGTAGCTAATCCTAATTATGTGATAAAAACAATAGAATAATATTAATTGAAATAAAAACAGGAATTCAAATAAGAAATTAGAACATAAAGAGGTTTCTAAACATGCAAGATCCACCTAAGACCCTAGACGAGGACTTAGGTGTCCATAATAATAAAGAACAATAAAAGAAAAATAAGGTTCATGAATTACAGAAATAAGAATAACCCGGAAATAGAGAAAGTCTTAATCTTTGTCTTCAATCTCCTTCTTTTACTCCAAAGCTCTTTCACGGTGCTGAAAAACTCTTCTCTCCCTCCGTAGCGTTCGTGTAACTATGGTTTGTTTATGTGGTGTGTGGCTTTGTTTGTGTTATGGTGTCTCCCCCCCTTTCAGAAGTGAAGCTCTCCTTTTATATTAGTTCCTTTTCTTTCTCTCCAAGCAAAGGATCAAGTCAAGATTGCTTCCACTTTTAATTGCAAGATATGCCAATCCCTAAATATTAGGATTTAGATCCTTCCTAAATATGTGTTGCTTGCTCTCCACTCCATGCCTCTTTCTTTCTCTCCAAGTCACATGTGCATCACTTTTAATTCAAATCTTCAAGAGGATCTTTTTCTTTTTATTACTGTGGGCCTTCTTGCATTAATGGGCTTGGGCTTGGGCTTGCTTTCTTTAATTCTAACATTTCTTCTAATTTCAGCCCACATTTATATTATTTTTTCTTTTTCTACCTTCCTGCAAATATAGAGTAATTTTAGTCATTTATTTATTTAATCAGTAATAATTACTCTAAAAACAACTCAAAATATCTCTAATAAATGCACTAAATTAGAGTTTATCAACTCCCCCACACTTAACTTTTGCTTGTCCTCGAGCAATTTTTTCTGGCTCAATAAAATTTTCAAATAAGTAATAGAGACAGCGAAATAATGGATCCAAAATTAGAAACACAATGACAGACAATAGACAATATAACACATATGAGGTGTCAAAAGGTTGCCCAATTAGAGGCTCATGTCCTTGAATAATACATTTATGTGAACAAGGGCACTCGCTCACAATCTCTCTAAGTGTTTAGGGACTAGGGAAAATATACACTCAAGTTTCCACAAAATGCACATTACCATAAGCTTGTAATTAGACCAAATCTCCACTAAATAGTTCACATGCATGCAAAAGATGGGGTTTCATGGGTTGTAATGGGGCCAAGGGTGAAATCATGCAAGGTAGGAAACAAGAAGAAAGGGATAATCAAAGGGCTAAAAACAAGAAGCAAATAGTAACCTTTAATACCAAATATGGAGCTCCTATCTATTTTACAATTTTTGTCCAAACTCCAAATTAATTTCACTTTCATTTCTTCATTCTTCTTTTTCTATTGAGTCAACTCTTTTTGATTTGTTTTTTTTTCTTAAGTAGACTCTTTTGTTTTTTTTTGGATTTGCCCTTTGGCTCTTTCATTCTTTTGATTTGCCTTTTCCTCCTTCTTGCATTTTTTTTTGTAGGAGGAAAAGGTAAGTACATGAAAACTCCTATTTTGTTTCCTTTGTGTGGAAATATTTTTGTAAGCACATGATTCACTCCATTTTTTTTTCTCTTCATCCTGACAAGATAGATAACTAAAGCATAGGACAAAATTTCAGTCCTAATAATATAGACAGCTAAAATATAGGACGAAATTGTAATTTTCAATAGTTGCTCCACATACAATTTCAAATGGTTACCACAATAAAAAAAGAAAAAATTATATCTGGGTACCAAAGAAAAAATATAACAAATAGGCTCAAAGGGGCAACTAATGGATAAATTCAACAAACAACTCTGAGGCCAGAAAAATACCTAAATTCCCCAAATCTTTTTACATGATGCAAATCAATTTTCGCCTTGAAACGGTCAAAAGACAAATTCTAGAATGTAGCAAATTGAGAAACACACTCATAGAAAGAAAAAGGGGTAAAAATTTATGATTTAGTATCAATCCCCTTATGAAGGCTCAGATCTCACATTTAGAAGCTAGTTCACAAAAAGTACTCAAGAGGGACAAATGCTAATTTTCAGCTTCCTAAGGACATCCTCAGAGTTACAATTAAGCACAAGTCTGTCAAGTAAATTAATTATGGGATCCCCTAAAGGCAAAATCTCTATTATTATTTTTTCAATTTAAGCATAGTTCATGCAAAACAAGCCAGAAAAAATGCTATCAACATATATAGTGGGTATGTGCATTAATAGAGATATAGTGACAATATAAACTATCCTCCCCCACACTAGCATGGAGCATGGTCCTCAATGCAAAATAATCAAATAGAAACAAAAGGAAATAAATGAGAGAGAGAGAGAGAGAGTAAGAGTGACTTCCCTGAGAGAGTTTGCAATCTGAGCTTATTCCTAAAAACAAAACAAAAATAACAGAAAATAAAACGCAGGTTGCCTCCTGCGAAGCGCTTTCTTAATGTCATGAGCCTGACGATAGTTGGTGCTCAATCAAGTGGCTCTCCAAGAGCAAATTTTACATCTAACGCAGTGCACCTTCTTAGTTTTTTAACCATGTGGTTGACATTGTTCTTTCTTTTACCTAGTGGTGGTTGAACTTCGAAGAATTGGGGAATTTTTATTTTATCTCCATCCACCACTATGCTAGGATCCTGCAAAATAAGATTTTTTTCCAAAAGGTCCTGCATCTTTAAATCGTTGACGATGTTAGTTTCAACCACATCATCAAAATAAGGAGAGGTGAAAAGAGAGAAATTTTCGTTGGAATTTAAAGCTTTAATCACATCCTCTTCTTTACCACTCTTTAAAGTTACCTTTCCCCTGTGAACCTCAATTGCAGCATCACCAATGGTTAAAACAATTTGCCCAAAAATTTGGGTTTTCTCCTCTTTCTCCAAATCATGAACCAATGGATCTTTCTCATTCTCCTCACAACCGCTCTCATCAGTGGAATCTGTTGTCTCAATTGGACTCCCCTCAGTAGGAGTCTCTTCATCTTTCTTGAGAGCTTCTTCCTCTAAATTAGCTTCTACCGAGAATTCTTCACCATTACTAAGAATATTATCTTTGTATTGCTCAAATTCTTCATTTGGGGTAGACTTAGTTTGTAAATAGAGATTTTCTTCAGCCAACTGAGTTGTTACCATATCAATAACCTTTGACAATTGATTTTTCAAACTATCAAAATTGTTGTTCATGGCTCCAATTTGGCCCTCCAAGCTTCCAACTTTCTTTTCCAATGTTTCAAAATTTTCATTTGTCTGCTCCATAAATTTGACCAAAACCTCATTGATATCATATTCTTCCTCTTTCCTCTGCACTTGTAGTTGCTCATAATTATCCCAGTTGGAGGAATAAGGAAGTGGCTCATAGTCATCCCAATAATTTGAATAAGGCTCATAAGTAGGAGGAGAAAATGGGCGTTGACATTGAGGCATATACCAAGATAACTTATCTAAATTCCTTTTCGCCTCTGCCTCTCTAATATAATCTCCAAGAGTTTTAACCATGACTTAGATTTTTCTCTGCAAAACAAAGTGTACTGCAACGACTTCTTGAAAAAGTATTAGCAACTTTTTTTTATAAGAAATAAATAAATAAAAAAATTAAAACTAAAGCATAAAAAAAATGTCTAAAGCAATAAAAATCTTTTTCGTTTAATATTGTTAAATTAATCCCCGGCAACGGCGCCAAAAACTTGTTGCGTTAAAAACACACTTAGAGCAAGTGTACTCTTTCGCAGAAGTAGTATAAAAGAATATCGTATCCACAGAGATTAATTAACAAGTACTAAACTACTTAAAATTATTTATTGTTTAGACGAGTGAATAATTGAGTTGTAATTGAAACTAAAATAGAAAGAAATAAATAAGAAGAATTAAAAATGCAAGATATAATCAATGGAGAGAGGTCTAGGGTCGCAGTTTCACTTGCAAGCTTCGATTCCCCCATGTCTAATTCTACTTGAATTCCCTTATTTTATTTAATTACCAATCCCTTTACTAAAGCTATTAATCCGTTTGGTCATTCGCGATTAATATTCTTTTTCCTAAATTAACCCTAGTTTGGTCATGCTAGAATTTAAATTCATGAAAAGCGTGAAGAGCAAAAAGGTTGAATGATTGGAAGACTAAATTAAAGTTTGGTCATGCATTAATTATAGCCCCAATTATCCTATAGGTCCACCAACTAATTGCAGTACGGTCGCTGATCAACTAATTGATTATTAACATGAAAAGGGTAGCTAATCCTAATTATGTGATAAAAACAATAGAATAATATTAATTGAAATAAAAACAGGAATTCAAATAAGAAATTAGAACATAAAGAGGTTTCTAAACATGCAAGATCCACCTAAGACCCTAGACGAGGACTTAGGTGTCCATAATAATAAAGAACAATAAAAGAAAAATAAGGTTCATGAATTACAGAAATAAGAATAACCCGGAAATAGAGAAAGTCTTAATCTTTGTCTTCAATCTCCTTCTTTTACTCCAAAGCTCTTTCACGGTGCTGAAAAACTCTTCTCTCCCTCCGTAGCGTTCGTGTAACTATGGTTTGTTTATGTGGTGTGTGGCTTTGTTTGTGTTATGGTGTCTCCCCCCCTTTCAGAAGTGAAGCTCTCCTTTTATATTAGTTCCTTTTCTTTCTCTCCAAGCAAAGGATCAAGTCAAGATTGCTTCCACTTTTAATTGCAAGATATGCCAATCCCTAAATATTAGGATTTAGATCCTTCCTAAATATGTGTTGCTTGCTCTCCACTCCATGCCTCTTTCTTTCTCTCCAAGTCACATGTGCATCACTTTTAATTCAAATCTTCAAGAGGATCTTTTTCTTTTTATTACTGTGGGCCTTCTTGCATTAATGGGCTTGGGCTTGGGCTTGCTTTCTTTAATTCTAACATTTCTTCTAATTTCAGCCCACATTTATATTATTTTTTCTTTTTCTACCTTCCTGCAAATATAGAGTAATTTTAGTCATTTATTTATTTAATCAGTAATAATTACTCTAAAAACAACTCAAAATATCTCTAATAAATGCACTAAATTAGAGTTTATCAATAAGGAAATAATGAAGTTGTAAATAGTCGATTTATTTATATATGTATTCGGCCCAGGCCCGTTAGGTTTTCACATAGAATAGTCTATTTAAACGCATTAGTGTTTGTACTCAAGGATGAAGAGACAATCAATAAAACGGAACTACAGCTGCTCTGTAGTCGCAGACGTAGGCAACGATTGGCCGAACTGCGTGACCAATATCGTGTCTCCTTATGTGACATGGTATCAGCTAGGTTACTCAAACCTGTGCCGTCTTAGTTCCACGTTTTTTGTTCGCGCTTCTGGTTCCTGCTCATCTTCTCCGTGCGTCGATCTGTTGCGAACCCACTGTTCACACTTGGTTCTTGTTCGTGGTCTCTTCCCACCGTTCACGTTTGGTTCTTGTTCGTGGTCTCTTCCCGCCGTTCGTGTTTGGGTCTTGTTCGTGATTCTGGTCACGTCCCTTGCTAGCGTCATCGTGCGATCTCTGCTCGGAATTCTTGGCTGAGTTTCTTTTTCTCTTGTTCGCTGTTCACAGCTGATTCGCGGCTTGCTGATTTTGAGTCGTACTCACGAAGCCTCCACCTTATTCCCCTTTGAAGTCGTGGCTTGCTGATTGGTGTTGATGTGTTCTCCATAGGTGATTGCACCCTTTCGTGGCTTCGTGTGTTGTACGCAAATTCAAAAAAAAAAAGAAGAAACTCAAGAGGCAACCTGTTGGTACGTGTTTTGCTGCTGTTTCTCGTGGCTTGCTTGCTTGGCTTTGTGTTATTCATTGCTTAGCTTTGTGTATTTGTTGTTGTCTTTTTTGACCAGAGACTATTTGTTATTTGTTTGTCCCTATTGGCTACTTTTGACATTATTTTTAATGGCTGCTGAAAGAGAAAAGGATAATTTTTGTGTTCGCTTTACCGGCAAGAATTATGCTGCTTGGGAATTTCAGTTCAAGATGTATGTCAAAGGGAAAGGATTCTGGAGTCACCTTGATGGGATTTCTAAGGCGCCCGAAGACAAAACAGCCTTAGATGCTTGGGAAGTCAAAGATGCTCAAATTATTTCATGGATCCTCAGTACTATTGATCCTCAGATGATCAATAATTTGCGATCTTTTTCAACTGCTGAAGAAATGTGGAATTACTTGAAGCGTGTTTACAATCAGGACAATACGGCCAAGCGTTTTCAATTGGAGTTAGAAATCGCCAATTACAAACAAGGTAATTTGTCAATTCAAGAATATTATTCTGGTTTTCTGAATTTATGGACAGAACACTCTGCTATTATCTATGCTGCTGTTCCCAAGCCGTCACTTCCCGCCGTCCAAGATGTTTTTGATACTAGTAAACGAGATCAATTCCTCATGAAACTTCGTCCAGAATTTGAGGCTGTTCGAGGTGCTTTGCTGAATAGGAACCCTGTTCCTACCTTGGATATTTGTGTTGGTGAACTGCTCAGGGAAGAACAACGTCTCCATACTCAAGGAACCATGGCTCATGATCCCGTCCTTTCTGAACCTGTGACAATTGCATATGCTGCGCAAACTAGAGGCCGTGATATGCGACAGACTCAATGCTTCTCCTGTAAACAATTTGGACATGTTGCTCGTAGTTGTCCTAAGAAATTTTGCAATTACTGCAAGCAGCAGGGTCATGTCATCTCTGCTTGTCCTACGCGTCCTCCTCGATCGACTAAGCGTCCAGTGCAGGCATTCCATGCCACCACTAGCTCTGCAGCTGATCCTTCCACCACTGGTGCATCTAGCTCTGCCGCTGGTCCTTCCACCACTGGTGCCTCTGATGGTGGTGCTCTACAACTTGAATTAATTCAACAAGCGGTACTATCTGCTCTTTCTGCCTTGGGCATTACTGGTATGTCTTCTTTCATACAATGGTTACTTGACTCTGGTGCATCGAATCACATGACGGGTTCCTCTAAACTCTTGCATAATTTACGTTCTTATATTGGTAATCAGAAAATTCAAATTGCTGATGGTAGTACCCTTCCTATTACTAATGTTGGTGACATAAATTCTACTTTTTGAAATGTGCTAGTAGCACCGGGGCTTGCCTCAAATTTATTGTCTGCTGGTCAATTAGTGGATGAAGGTTGTGATGTTAATCTTACTCAGGATGGTTGTCTTGTGCAGGAGCGGGTGTCGGGGAAGGTGATCGCGAAGGGGCCTAAAGTTGGGAGAGTGTTTCCACTCCAGTTTATTCCAAATCATTTATCTCTTGCTTGTACTAGTGTTTTGAATGTATGTGAGGATTGGCATAGGAAATTGGGTCATCCAAACTCTGTTGTTTTGTCTCACTTATTTAAGACTGGCTTGTTAGGTATTAAACCTATGGATTCTAGTGCCTCTATTTCATGTTCTGTTTGCAAATTAGCTAAAAGTAAAACACTTCCCTTTCCGTCTGGTGCTCATCGTGCTTCTAGTTGTTTTGAGATGATTCATAGTGATGTTTGGGGAATCTCACCTGTCGCTTCTCATGCTCACTATAAATATTTTGTCACCTTTATCGATGATTATAGTCGTTTTACTTGGATTTATTTTCTTAAATCTAAATCTGAAGTGTTTTCTATGTTTAAGAAATTTCTGATGTATGTTGAAAATCAATTTCAAACCAGTATTAAAATTCTTCGGTCTGATTCTGGTGGTGAGTATATGTCTCATGAGTTTCAGGAATTCTTACAGCAAAAAGGTGTATTGTCTCAACGATCTTGTCCCAACACCCCTCAGCAAAATGGTGTTGCTGAACGTAAGAATCGTCACTTGTTGGATGTGACACGTACCTTACTTCTCCAGGCTTCTGTTCCATCCAAATTTTGGGTGGAGGCTCTTTCCACAGCTGTTTTTTTGATCAACCGTCTTCCTTCCACGGTGATTGGGTTTGATTCTCCTTACTTTCGTCTTTTTAAAACTCAGCCTGATTACAGTAGCTTACACACTTTTGGGTGTGTATGTTTTGTTCACCTACCATCCACTGAAAGGCATAAGCTTGGAGCACAATCTGTCCAATGTGCATTTATGGGGTATAGTCATTCTCATAAGGGTTTCGTTTGTTATGATGTCTCTAACCATCGTTTTCGCATTTCTAGGAATGTGACATTTTTTGATAAACAGTTTATGTTTCCTTGCCCTTCTCCTAGTCTGAATGATATTGCTATACTTCCCCAATTTTCTACCCTGCGTTCACCTATAGAACGTTTTAAACCAGGACTCATATATGTCAGGAAACACAGTGTGCAGGTTCCCACTCCCCCTTCCGACGCTGATCCGCCATCTTCTCCTGATCCGCCATCTGCTCCTGATCCTGATCCTGATCCTGCACCAGTTGCACCACGGCGTTCTAGTAGAACGTCCCGCGCACCTGATAGATATTCACCAAACAGGTTTGATTCCTCACATACTGCTTTAACTGCTTCTCTATCTGGCACACCTATTCCTACTTGTTACTCGCAGGCTGTTAAAGATGTGCGTTGGGTGAATGCTATGAATGACGAACTTCAGGCCCTTCAAGACAATTTCACTTGGGATATTGTTCCTTGCCCTTCAGATATCAAACCCATAGGCTGTAAATGGGTTTATTCTATGAAACTGAATTCTGATGGATCTCTCAATCGGTACAAGGCTCGATTGGTTGGTTTAGGCAACAAGCAGGAATATGGTATTGATTATGATGAGACATTTGCACCGGTTGCTAAAATGACTACTATTAGAATGGTGCTCTCTATAGCTGCTTCTCATGGGTGGTCTCTCCACCAAATGGATGTTAAGAATGCATTTCTTCATGGCGACCTGACTAAAGATATTTATATGACTCCCCCTCAGGGCCTATTCTCTTCAGCTAAGGGGGTGTGCAAGCTCAAACGCTCTCTATATGGTTTAAAACAGGCGCCTAGAGCATGGTATGACAAATTCCGTTCCACTCTACTTGGGTTCTCTTTTACTCAAAGTCAGTATGATTCATCTTTGTTCATTCACCGCACATCTACGGGCATTGTTCTGCTCCTTCTTTATGTTGATGATATGATCATTACTGGTTCTGATGCAACATCCATACAGGAAGTTAAACAAAAGCTTCAAGCCTCATTTCAAATGAAAGACCTTGGTCTTTTACATTATTTTCTTGGACTTGAGGTTCATTCTACTTCTAAGGGTATATTTCTCCATCAGCATAAGTATGCCACAGACCTTATTGCTATGGCTGGCCTCCAATCCGCTAACCCTGTGGATACTCCTCTTGAAGTTAATGTTAAATACCACTGTGACGAGGGTGAACTTTTGACCGATCCGTTATTGTATCGACAGCTCGTGGGTAGTCTTAACTACTTGACCATTACACGACCTGACATTTCGTTTGCTGTTCAGCAAGTAAGTCAATTCATGCATTCTCCCCGTCATCTTCACTTGGCAGCGGTTCGTCGTATAATTCGCTACTTGAAAGGCACATCTCAACGGGGCTTATTCTTTCCTAGTGGGACCCCGCTAAAGTTGATTGCCTACAGTGATGCTGATTGGGCTGGGTGTCCTGACACTCGCCGCTCTGTCACTGGTTGGTGCATGTTTCTTGGTTCTTCGTTGATCTCATGGAAAAGCAAGAAGCAAGCAAGAGTCTCTAAGTCCTCAACTGAATCAGAATATCGTGCTATGTCTACGGCATGCTCTGAAATACTTTGGCTTCGTGGTCTGTTGGGTGAACTTGGATTTCCTCAAACCGAGCCGACATCTCTCTATGCTGACAATACAAGTGCCATTCAGATTGTTGCAAATCCGGTTTTTCATGAGCGTACTAAACATATTGAAGTTGATTGCCATGCTATTCGTGAAGCCTATGATAATCGTGTTATATCCATTCCTCATATCAATACTCAATTTCAGGTTGCAGATATTTTGACCAAAGCTGTTCCTCGTCCGCGCCATCAGTTTCTTTTTAGCAAATTGATGCTCCTTGATGACCCGCATCAATTTGAGGGGGGATGTGAATAAGGAAATAATGAAGTTGTAAATAGTCGATTTATTTATATATGTATTCGGCCCAGGCCCGTTAGGTTTTCACATAGAATAGCCTATTTAAACGCATTAGTGTTTGTACTCAAGGATGAAGAGACAATCAATAAAACGGAACTACAGCTGCTCTGTAGTCGCAGACGTAGGCAACGATTGGCCGAACTGCGTGACCAATATCGTGTCTCCTTTTGTGACAATTTATATATGTGATTATTTTCGAGACCTGAGCTGAGAATAATCAATTACAAGTTTCAATTGTGTGCCAATTGTATGTCTCTAGCTAGCTCTATGTTACAATAGCCATTCCTTTCTTCTTTCTTCCAGGTGGCAATATTTAATAACATAATAACTAATTGCTTAAAACACCAATTACAAATCTTAGAAAAAATATGCAGAAAAAATTTGAATAATTTAATCCTGGTTTCTCTCCAAGAATTTCAAATACATTCACACCTGCACAGCTTTCAGGACTTGAGTTGGTGTCCCTTAATGAGTCTACCAAGAATCGTTCTTTCTATATAAATACTATTCCCTCCGGTCTCATTTATAAGCAAAAATGCAGTTTTTAGATTTATTGAATAACTGATGTATATAGCATCCATTATGAGAGTGCATTTTTTGCTTATAAACGAGATGAGAGGAAGTATATAGTATGCATTATGTTTCGCCTAAGGAATGTGTAACACATATTGTATAGCTCATTTACAAGCTAGTCAAAAAATTAAGCCAAGCAAGCAACTTTAGTTGATGCTTATTGAAACAGAAGGAACTTAATTTTAGTAAAAGAATGGGTAGACAAATCAAGTCACACCAACCCAGGAAAGAATATGTAGAGTAACTTTAAAAAAAAATACATTAAATTATAAAAGAAAAATAACCACTTTCGGTTTACATAATCTCGGATTGCCTAGTCATCAATTTCATAGAATAAACGTTCTTCCGTTTTTAACTTCCTAAAGTCTCTAGTGGAAGTAGACCTGAAAACCTGCTCTGGTCTGTATCTGCTATCATCATTCTTTGCTGCATTTGGTTTTGACTTGTATAATGGAGGAAGGTTCTTAATTACTTTTTCACCGGCATTAGCATGCCGATTGATTTTGCGGGGCAGCTTTTGAGCTGAAGCCATATATGGAGAGGGAAAGAGAGGTGAGTCGTCCCTGGGTCCACCACGGTTTACACCAGATGAGGTACTACTACTTGTACTACCCGGTTCTTCACTTGGAACATAAGTTTCAGGCTCAGCAGTTTTTCTCAATTCCTGAAATAATATGTGAATACAATACCAGTTAATGTACTTAACCAATGAACCATATGTTAAATTAGTTGTTGTAGCAGTATTTACATTACCAAAATGATAATATAAGAAAAAATAACACAAGGAAGGAATTTAACATAGTACAATTGTACAACTGTAATTTTAAACTATTGATGCACTTATTTTATTTAGTGTAGTGTTACTGGGGACACAATAACAGCTTTATTTTATGATATGGTCTACTGTAATGAGCACAAATTCCAACTGTAACAAGAATTGACCAGATAGTTACGTTAACCAAAATGATAAAAAAATATCATGAGCTAACATCCTTTATTTCTTCTTCAATAATGGTGTTGTGTTCCTGGAGACACAACAGTGGCTTTATTCTATAACGTGGTCTACTGTAATTTGCACACTGTTCTAATTTCAACCAAGAAAAAGTGTTTCAAATTCAAACAACAATAAAGTGAAACAAGTCAACACAGCGACAACTGCTAGAAACCGAATAGTAGATGCTAAATTTGAATCTAACCCATCAAGAATTTGAGAGGGAAACTTTGCATTAGCATGTGATGTTCTATAGCACAAGGTTTGATACTCACCTCTTTAGATGATACAGTATGTTCTAGTGGCCTATTAGATGCTAAATTCTTGCGACGCTCCTGATATGTACGTGAACGTCTGATTTTAGAGTTAATATACCTGTAAATAATAGCAAACCAATAATATACCTTTAATAAGATCGCACAGTTCTCACCAAGAAAATAAGAGGTATACCATTAATGACAATCACATTAGACATGTAAAGATAAAAGCAGTTGTATCTGTGTTTGAGCAATTGAGTATTTACAAGCTGACTGAAGCTATTTACAAAACCTTGGTAGCTAAAGTTAACTTACTTGATCTGTTCTTTGGCTTGAATATTTTCATCATCTTCTTTGTTGATTGCTGGCAGACCAGACAGATCACAAGCCAATGGGCTTGTAAAGAAAAACTGCAGAAAAATGAACTTGTATGTGGGAAATTTGGAATAAAATAGGCATATAATGCATCTGTCGTGTGTACTTTAATAGTTCAGGAACAGAACAAGACTTAAGTTTAGTAGTCATTGTTGTCTTCACTCACCTGGTTTTTAAGAGCTTTAGATGCACTACCACGGAATGAAGGATCCAAAGCAAGAAGAGTACATAAAAGACCTAAAGAAGATGGGGGGAGATCCTTGAAAGTTTCTACAAGGCTAGGTCTATAAGATTTTGGAGGTCTAAAGGTTGTAGAATGTTTTAACTTTCTCCAATACTCTTCCGATGGTGTGCCGCACAGCCTGAAAATTCTATGTAGTTGCTCAACCTGGAAGCACGGAAACTTCATGATTAGCAGATATATGCAGACAATATAACACAAAACTATACATGTCAGAAATAAAACACGAGTACAAAAAACTAGTATTTTCATTTTTCACAAATAACTGATGAAACTTCGAAGTTACACAACATTATTCTTTTGGTCACTTGACTTAATTTCCGATTTCACTTTGGTCCTTTATCCTTTTTTGTAACAACTTACTCACTCATCCCTTTCCGTAGCAACCATTAAGACCAATAATGGGCCTACACTTCAAGAAACTCTCACTCTCTTTGCATGCTTTAAAACAGACAAAGTTTTTAAAATGTTGGTAACAATGGCCTCGCAGGTCACAGGACCACATGGTTGTCACAAAAAAAAGGATATAAATGACCTAAGTGAAGTTCGAAATAAGTTAAAGGACCAAAATCGCAATTTTGCCTAAAAGTTAAAAGGATGCCATCATCTGAGCTTTACTACCTCTGTTCTTCCAGGCATGATTGGAATTCCTGTAAACATTTCTGCCAGAAGACATCCAGCACTCCATAGATCAATGCCAACTCCATAACAAGTGGAACCTAACAACAACTCAGGAGCTCTGTACCATAGTGTCACGACCCGGTTTGTGAGAGGCTGCTCTTGGTTTGGACTGTAAGAATTGGCAAGTCCAAAATCCGCAATCTGAAGCATCCCATTTTTATCAATCAAAAGGTTCGCCCCCTTTATATCTCGATGCAAAATTCCCCTATCATGGCAATGCTGGAGACCTGAAAGCAATTGATGCATATAGCACTTGACCTACATTAACTTTTTAAGATTATTAAGGAAGATACAAGAATCCAAATGGTAAAATGTCTAAGGCATCAAAGTAAATCTTGTAACCTGAGGTTCGGTTAGTCTTTCTCCAGGTCGAGCAATAATTCTTGCCAAATCCGTTTGCATGAAGTCAAAAACTAGATATATACTGTACTGCATTCTTGAAGTGGCCAATCCTTTAAGTTTTACTACATTGGGATGATCTAATCTCTGTAGTATCATAATTTCTCTTGCCATAAATTTAATGCTTTCAGGCTCCGCTGTATTGAAACGGACCTTTTTGAGTGCCACGATCTCTCCTGTGTGTCGATCTAGAGCTTTATAGACATTGCTATAAGTTCCTTGTCCTACCTGCAAAATGTAAATAACACAGGCTAAGTCAACAGGCTTTGCTTGCTTCATTCATAATTTGTTAGTATTATTAACCTTCCAATTTTGATTTTCTGTAAATAATCTATATACATTAATGAATTTTATTAAAACTTGCATATTAGATTGTCATGATTAGAAAACAAAACAAAAAGACTTAAGTCGTATTGAATATCATTCCAGATAATAATAACTTCTTTTATCCAAAATAGAATGTAATATCATGATTCTATGATTGTTTGAATTTTTTTCTGATACAACCAATCAGATCCTTGATCAAATTTAGTATACATCATATACTTATGATTTATGACTTTTTAAAACAAACATGCATTACACAAACAATTGAAGTGCATGCTTGTAGATAACTTGGCAATTAACATTTCCTAAATTCAGGTCTCCTTTCTAAATTTGTGATTCAAATGCAAATATAGATTAACCAGAACTCCTTAGAAACAAACAGATAAAAATATAAATTGCTGAAGATTGCCTGGTGGCAGTTGATAAAAAATGTTTGGAAAGCATTATTAAATATAAGATGGGGTATATTAATAATTTACTAGAGCTAACTATCCATACTATATGGATTGCCACATTGAATAAGGAAATTATTTTGTACTTGGAATCTTCTAGAACTCCTCTCATGAGAAATGTTTGCTGAACATCAAAATTTTGTCAAATACAGTATCTTTAGATTTTTGTGTGTATTTTACTATTTTTAAAGTAAGAGAGATAGAGGAGTCTGTATTTTGATGTTCAAATAATACAACTAAATAACTAATCATCATATATCTTTGTCTAATCCATATTACTACCTCTCTGATTCTATTCATTGAATAATTGAAGTAATCAATGAACCTAAATCTGGATTTTTTTTCCTTATAAAATAGGGCACCAAGATAATATTAAACTTAAGGAGAGTTGAGAAAGGAAGACCTTATCGATCATTTTGTATGATTCAGCACTCCTAGGAGGCAAGCCAGCCAAAGCTTGTATAGGAATGTTTTGAACTAACCATTTAGGCCATCCATCAACCATCTCATCGTCAAAACAATTATTCAACTGCTTCTTCTTATTATGATGAACAGAAGCATCTCTCTTCCCCTTTCCCCCCACAGCAACAGCAGAATCAACTACTTTATGCCTTCTAGGTTCTCCATTCTCCCTAGGTCGTTGTCTTTGACCAGTAGATCTCCTATGAGCAACAAAATCAGAACTTGGAACATACCCATTTTCCATTTTGAACCTATCTAATCCTCTGTAATCTGAACCTTCTAATTCCAATGGCTTTGCTTGAACACATCCCATAATTATTGACCCTTCTAGCTCTTCTATGGCTGTGGCTCCAAACAAGAAGAAAGGGTAGTGTGAAGAGAGAGAAAGAAAGAGAGAATAATGTGTGTGAACGTGAAAAGCCGATCATGGCCGGCACATTTAGAATGTTGAGGTGGATGTTACTGTGTTACTGTATGTATAGAAAAGACAACGAATGAGCTTTATTTTCTTTCTATTTTGATATGACGTTGTTGCTTTCTCCGAAGAGAGAAAATGACTGCGCAGTTCCTATTTGGGTTGCTAGAATAGAAAAGAATAGAATGGAATGAAGTCATTGAAAGAGAGAGAGAAGAGGAGAAGGACATAGACATAAGACATAAAGACACAGTTACAGTCAGAGAGAAAGAGGAATCATGGTATAGACTATAGAGTATGGTGCACACGTGTTTTGGTGGGTCCTACAGCCGGCAATTTTCTCGGATTGCAAATGTTAAAGTAGATTCCGTATATGCTACCGACGTGTCAATGTCCGTATCACAACAACTCATGTGATAAAGTAGATTCCGTATATCCAAAACTCATTCGTTAAGGGGTAGTAACAGTTCCTCCATCCATCTGTCACATATTATACGTAGTTTAAGGTTCTTTAAGGTTATAGGAACCAAATAAATGCAATTATTAGTCTAGAATTTGTAAAAAGTAATTTCATTCTTCCTAATATATACTTCATTCATTGAATCAAAAAAATTTGCATTCAAATTTGAAGGTATAATAGGAAAAACATAATTAAAGCTTTATTGATATTCTAAAACGTCATGTATTATGGGACAATTTTTTTTGGCTAGAAAATCATATAATACGGGACGAAGAGAATACGTAAAAACTAGCAAAACTATATTAGGTACTTGTGTCAATTTTTGGCCCAACCCAACGAGCCGATCTGATGACCTGATGTTTTAGGTTGGGTTAGACTCACTCAATAGAGGTCCAAAAAGAACTGAGCCGCTTTGGCCCAACTCAGTTGGCTCATAGGTCAGGTTGATCCCACTTATGTTTTTTTAACGCCTTAAGTGGTTTTATTCGTTAAAAGTTAGACTGGACCGGCCTGATTTGATGCTCGGTGTTTTGGGTTAGGCTATGCTATAAAAAACACAATCCAACAGATAACTAGATCGGCCTTGCCCAGGGCGCTTTTGTGTTTTGGCCTAGTGAGCAAAGTTGGCCAGCTCAGCTTAACAGCTCTATTTTAGGCATTCTTCACCTACATTTTAGAGATTAATTTAGAAGCTAAGCCTGCAAAGCAAAGAGCAACGAAACACAAACACAAGCCAAATAGGCATAACGAAGACAACAAGAACATGTTAAACATATGAGTATCAATAAAGTCCGCACAAGATCAATGAAGAAGTGAGAATCCAAGGTATGTCTATCTATCTAGTTACAAATCATTTATTATCATCATTAATAGGGATGGCAAACCTGGTCACTGCAATAGTTAAAGTCTTTCGGGGGAAAAATAGTGAAATAAACTTTTAAACGAAATTTCAAGCTATGTCAGAGTTTCAAAAAGGTCGTTCATACCTCAAAAGTTAGTCTATTGCACGCCACATGTCAGACTCAAGTCTTGCAAAGTCTAGTTTAGCCCAACCTATTCTCACTCATAATTCTCCGCTCTCCTGGGGACACTCCCCAAGAACCAACCAGACAAAGATCCCTCCACCATTAAGAAGCTAATTATGGGTGTCTGCACCCTCTAATTATTAGTCAACCCATGACCATAACTTTCCTTTAGAAATACTGTGAGCTCACCAATTAGTAACTGTCATTGTCACTTTTCTAACAGACTTAGGTTGAAGAATCCTACAGCCGAATCCCCCCCACCTGTTAACACCAAGAAATCGCCCAGGGAATCTTTCTCCCACCACTTAACATCAATATCCTAGATCATTTGAATCCAGCTCGTGAGGTTTGCGAAGTTAGAGACATTTTAACAAGGGTTGATTCACACATTCTCCTTAAGAAGCCCTCTTGGATGAACCAAACCCTTGACTCCCTATGATGGCAATGTTGAGTATCAACCAAAAAACCATGAATTGTTCATTCCTAAAGAGAACAAATTATATTTACAATATTACACATTTCAACTGCAATCTGATGTTAACTGTGATGCACTTAAAAAGCTACCATATCTTCTATATCATGAACTCAGCATAATGGAAAAGTAAAATCATATTATTGGTATTTCATAAAGCAAGCTAGCTTGCGACATATGAAGATGAAACAAATTGATAAAATGATAGTTGTTTACACTTCGAAAAGCAACAAGAAACTATTGACAGTATATAATATATATGTTCATTCCAAATCTACTATCCCAAAATTCGAGAGAAGGATCTTCACTTGATCAACAAAGTCTGAGCCGGTTGCAAACTCTGTTAGCAACCCAACAGCAAAACCAAACATTGCCCATCTGTAGGAACCAAGTTCCAGATTATAAATGCAGATATTCCACACTTAAAAAGAATACATATCATTAAACACAAGTAGTCAAGTAGCTCAAAATATGCTTCTTTGAGATGAGCTTAAGCTTGGAATATCACATAATCAACAGCTGTATTACCATCTAAGGAGAAAAGAATGCTGCAAAATCTATGTCTGCTTCCATATTTCAACATAAAAAAGTACATTAGAGACAAAAATAGCTTTTGCTTCATGCCATTTTCTTAGGAGGGAGGTAGACAAGATTGTATTATTCAAGTTATTATTTTGATTTCTTTCACTTTATTTCAATCTGAACTTCCTAGATTTCAACTAAAAGAAAATGATGAAGATAAATAATTGAATAAATTATGCAGAACACCAATCAATTGCCTCTGTTAATTTTCACCTCCACGCAGAAAATACAGTTCTATTCTATAATATAGTATCATTAGAGTTTAATAACTATGCATTGACAAGCATAAATAGGTTTTACATAGACGTCTAATCACCTTAAACCAACTTATTTCTCTTACTAATCAGATTTACAATTACCAGTTATTGACTGCGGGAAAATATATTAACTAGTCTGTCTTTCATTATGAACTCAGTGGGGCATAGCTTGAAGGTTTCTTCCTCCTATTATACAAGAAAGCTTTAAAGACATGCGTATAAAATTTCTTCCAACAGAGCTAGAAAGGTTCAAGACAGAAACTGAATATCCTCTGAAGCATCCTAGAGATTTCAAATGGATTTTATTTCCCTTAATTTATCATTTGCTCTTCATTTGGGAAAATGATATAATTCAGAGTGATTATTGTGGTGCTAAAATTTGACTGTCATCCCTTCCTAATGTATATAAGAGATTTTTGCTTTGCTAAATTTATCAAACCGTTCATGAACCATCCCCAAATAATTTAAGTTACAAAGGAGCAAAATTTACATGCACGGAAACAATTTGAGTAGGTATCCCACAACACAATTGATACAGATTTAAGGTTAATTTCAGCCAATATTTTGATGAATAGCACAAACCCCCATTCATAGAAGCTCAAAATCAACTAAATTAGTTCTACCAACATAAAGAAAACCCAATCATCATAAACCCACATCAAGAAAGACTCCAACTTTATCGAAAAATATAGAAATTACCTTCCATTGCTAATCTCATTTTTAGCAATGAAGCCAAAAAAGGGACCCTGATTTGCTTCTTCAAGCTTCTTCTTTTTAAAATATTCCTGCAGCTCCTTAGCCTTTTGCCTCTGAAACTCTAAAGTAGTAACATTTTTATCATCCACAACAACAGAAACTGAATTCTGATTCTGTGGTGGAGGCTGAGAAGGAAGTGAGGGTTTGATGGGCTGAGATGGTTCTCTCAAAGGAGGAGGAGAAGAAGGAGTCATTGGTCTTCTCAAAGGACCTTCAGTACTCTGAGAATTCCTTATAGAAAAAGCAAAAGGCTTTGATGAAGAGAATCTAAATGAGGTTGATGAAGATGTAGATGATGAAGAGGAAGAACAAGTTGGGATTTTGATGCATGGTGGGAATGAAGATGTTACTGACATTTTTTTTGTGGGTAATCAGCACTATCCTCAATTTTATTTCTCTCTCTTGTTTGTTTTTGAGTGTTTCTTCGTTTGGAAATGGGATTGTATGTGAGAATGTCTTATCAAAATCAGAGGCTAAGTGTGTGGACAAGGTATGGCCAAGTCTCATTTGGAAGGTGGCTTCAGTTCAGTCATGTGAGAGCAACATCAACCATTGGATTTTGGCTGGGTTACTGTTTGACTCTAGAGAATAATACCAAATAATCCTTTTACCTTTTTTTTTTTATACATGATCTTTGAAAATACATATTGGTGGTAATGCAGTCATTGAATTTTATTTTATTTCAAAATATTTTCATTAGAGAATTCTTCGGCATCCTTGAATTTTGTTCGGTGCAATAATCTGTAAGCAAAATTTATTCAAAATTACATTTCTCTTAAAATCGAGTTATTAAATGATTAGATGTTAGGTTATCGTACACAATAAAATTTTGAGTGACAAAGTTGTTACCATTTTCATTCTATATTTTTCACTTAAATAATCCCAAAGCTAAGCTCAATGAAATAATGACGCTAAATATGCAAATGAATAAATAAAATGGTATTTTTTAATAAATTAGATAGTCATTCAGATCCTTTGAATGAAGGCTATGCAAATGAATAAATAAAATGGTTTTTTTTATAAATTAGATAGTCATTCAGATCCTTTGAATGAAGGCCATGATCTGATTAGGGAATTCTTATGAAAGAGAGGTTCAACTCGAAAGAGCGATATCTAGCAAGCTTTTGTGAGGTAATGGTCTTATCCAATTCAAGTGTCAATCCTATCATTCGCTCAACCATTATGGAGAGTTTCTCTTCAATCTGGATCTTTGTATACGGTTGAAGATGTGTGCATTCATGCATTCAGTAAATTTGGGGTCGTCCGATCAAGGTCTGATAGTCTAGACTTCAAATTCATATTGTATATTAAAAATAAAAATAAAAACTGCCCTTAAAATTTGAACCGTCCAATCTTGAGATCTTGATCAGACTGCTGTGAATATACCAACTGCTTGACTGCACGGTCAATCTTACTGCACTAAATCCGAATTCCCATTTAACCCGGAAATCTCACAACAGGCCTATAAAGCAACTGCACCCACATGAGCTTTTTCTATACTCGCAACAGATAAACCGAACAAATCCTAGTCTTGCCACCACAAGTCTGTTGCCAGGGAGCCACACTGATATTTACAAAATCTTACATTTGTATTATCTTTGTCAAAATAAATAACTCCAGAGCATGGAACTAAAACTTTGTTAATCCACATAATAACATTAAGAACATCGAGTAACGTAAAAATGATGAATCAAAGACAAAGAATTCACACGACAAGAATTATACAATAAAATGATGAGGGGGTATAGGAGCAAAACTTAAAGCCGCAGCAAGCAAAGGTAGACACAATCAATCACTCAGGCAAGATGTCGGTGTATATATCTTCTCCACGGGACCAAAAAATTGTTGCTCCTTTTGCCTCTAACCGAGCGATGGATTGTGTTAGCAGTGAATGTCCCGACGAATGATTAATGAATCTCCAATTTACATTATCGTACAGGAACAAGATCTGTCATTTCCGTTATCAAATTCATCATCTGATCCATCCGCTTCACTGCAGTTTAATGAAAAATTTCATATTATAAAGTCAATCACAAGTAGGTAATAAATCATGAAGACAAAAGAATGAAATAAAGATGTCAGGTAAAAAAGGGCTAGAAACTTCCGACGCAACCAACTCATGAGAGTATAGTAAAAGGCATATTAGGATTATACATAAAATTAATGGTTTTGAACCAATCACTACAATATGCTTACATGGTATTGAGAGGAGAAAAAGGACCTAAATCAGTTTTAATAAAGTCTAAGGCCTATCCAAAAAAAATTAAGTCGCAGTCCTTGCACTTCTAATTGAGTTCCTATAGTTCTATTCCACTTTCAATTGGATCCTGACATAAGTAGAAGTAATAATTTGCTGACGTGGTAGATAGAATGTCCTCATAAGCTAACTTTTTCCAAGTCAACACAGGCCGCAGGAACTAAATTATTAACTATACCCGCTAAGCTCCAACAGCCAAAATATGTTCCTCTGCGAGACCCCTTGCATATATCACAACATCGCTCCCTCCAACCATTTCTCACAGCTCACATTCTAACAAATCCTTCCAAGTTCCAAATCCAATTGACATCATATCATGAAACCACCTTACAATAGCCACTAACCAAAGACCATATAAAAGCAAGCACAAAAAACGTAGAAATTCCCAGAAGATTAATCATTTCTCTCCAATTACACACCCCCAAAAACGTCAGGAAAATGCAATAAACATAATAAAAAACATATAAAATAGATCAAAAGAAATCAATCCAAATTTACAAGGCAAAATTAAGCCATTCCAAGTATACCCCATGAGTATCTTCTAAGAATATAAAGCAGACAAAGAATATAAACACAGATGGCTCTTAATTTCGAATTTGATGAAACAGGAGAACAGATAACAAGACAGGAAAAAGCTTCAGACTTAACAGGCTTCCTAATCTACAACAAATTTCAAGTAGTGCTCTACTGACTACAGAATCCAAAAGTGAAAGACATTAAGGACTTAGAAATTGTCTTTAATTTTCAAAGGTAACTCGTAAGAAGATATATACAGTATTGACTACAGCTATCCAAAAATGAAAGACATTAAGGATTTAGAAGTTGTCTTTAATTTTCAAAGGGAACTCGTAAGAAGATATATACACAGTATAAACCTACTTGAAGACTAAGTTAGGTTACCATTTGGAATGAACAAACTGTAAAACTCCTTAGGGCTTGGAGAAGCCACACTTGTAACTTCTCTAATCAGAATTCAGTTCACACTTTATTTCACAGAAGTGAAAACTAACTTTATGATCTATAATTAAAAAAAGGAAACTGGAAAGCCTGTCCTAGCATATCTCATACATTTGCATCAAATATCAATCACACAATAAAATATCAAGAGCTCCTGACCCCTGATAATAAAATCGGGTATACATGACCTTGAGAATTTTGCAATCACACAGAGAGATTATTATAGCTGATATAGATAATATAATATTCAAATACCTGGGCTCAAATTCTCGTATTTCAACAAGCTCACTACCACAAGCATCTGTCCACTGCACTTTCCTTCTCTCTGCTTGACCACCAGGAGCACAAACTACATGTCCGCTGGATGCTTCTTGTTCGTTAGTAGCCTCAGCAGGAACTGGTTTGTTAATTTGTGGCCTTTTAATGCTACTTTTAAGTGTAACCTTCTTACAATCATTATCATCATCTAAATGAGCAGAGGGATCTGTTCCTTTGTCAGATACCGCCGGCCCTGGTGAAACATCATGCTGTTGGGCAGGGCCCACTTTAAGAGGAGATGGAGTATCAGGCCCTGCGGAAGTGCGACCAAAGCAAACAAAGGAGGCACAGCCGCGGGAGAGGCGACTCTTTGTGGGAGCCAGCTGGAGTTCGGGGTCAGATTCTTGGTCTACCAATTGATACTGGTTCCACGGTGCAACTCTCATGGGTTTATCCTCATCCCTCTGACCCAAGAGGAGAAGGCTCAGGCCTTTACTATACCCTGAAGCCGAAGCAGAGAAGAATCCTCCCCCTTCTACTGCCAATAACATCAGTTCTGCTCATCGGCACACCATAAAATGATTTCTTTATATGTCTCCCTCCTCTCAAAAGAACCAAAGTTACAGCCTTTTCAACCAAAAGTAATCAGAGATCAGAATGATTTTCCTATCCACCTATACTCTACAATAATTAAAAGACAAAATATGCTCAGTTGAACAATTCAATGTCAGTAAAAAAACAAAAGCACATTCACAGAGAAGATACAAATTAAAACCCTTCAGAGGTAAGACAAGGACGATCTTGCAAGAACAACAACCACTTTAAGACTTCCCCAAGCTTCTAGATGCTCCAAAAACGTATTGAGTGAGTTTGTGGCAATCAAATAAAAAATAGCTAAAAGGGGCCATAAAGTAATTGAGTTTTGTTTTGGTCCAAATTATCAAAATTGTTCAAAATATTTATCAATACTCCCAAACATCTTCTGGCATAAATATTTTCTTACCAACCTAACGAAAGCGAACACAAACAATTCCAATGAATTCACTAATCAAAAGAAAAGGAGAGAAAGAGAAAAAGATCTCTATTTCAATGCAACAACCTCCAACGACACAACACACATGTATATGTTAGCAAGCAATTTGTTGAATACAATCTCAACCACAAAAAATTAATTCGCAAAAAAATTAAATAAAATCGGAAAAGCTTTTCAGTTACTTGGAAATGCATGAGAAGGCAAATCAGAAATACCGGTATCAAGCCCTGAACCTGAACAGACTCAAATCACACTCGAATGGAACAAAGCAAAGCGAGATTTCGAAGTGTCGGTTTTCCCTCACTTTCTCGAGAAACAAAAAGGAAATCTTAGATCGAAGAGGAAGGAGCGAGTAAACAGTACCAATACAGTAACGGAGAATCGGAAGAGTCGGTCACCGGCGCGTGGATCAACGGTGACGTTGCCAGTGGCCACCTGGAAAATAAATCGGCGAGAAAATGATTTGAACGACGGACGAATAAAAAGGGATAAAAAAACACTTGTGAATATATTTTTTCTGTTTCCAATTATTTAAGCGGAGGATAGGATAGTGACTCACACGGCGCATGATAAGTGACTTTATCCCATTTCTTAATGTGTAATGGGCTTTTTCTATGAAAAAAAATTAATTAATGTCAAAAAATAAGTTAATAGTTGGTTTAGTCTATCCATAAGAAAAAGTTAGTTTGTTATATTAAACTCTAAGAAAGTTCAGTTTAATCTTTAGTATTAAAAATATTTAAAGTAATTATTGATGATTCCAAACATTATTCAGTTATTTGTCAAAAAGAAATATTATTCAGTTTAGTTCATCAAATTCTCGATGTCAAGTTTGATTCTGACTTTTACAATTAATATCAATTAAGTCTCTTACTTTTATAATTTAGTGAGTACAAACTGATACTAAATTGTAAAATTCATGCAGCTAATTTATTTTTATTAACTTGTAAGAGTCATGAATTTGTTTATGTTTTTGTATTTTAAAAATTTCTTATTTAATTATTTTTTTTAATCTAAAAACTAATGCATTTTGTTGTTTGCAAGTGGATTGCTTTCTTACTCCGGGACATGGGGTTAACCCGGTGCTTCCAGGTTCGATTTTCGCAGTGGACAAATTCGATGTTTGCCAGTGCGAAATTTAATCCCAAGCGGAGATTAGTCTTTCGTTAAAAACATTGGGACACTCCATGGATATCCAAACCAAAAAAGTGGATTGGTTTCTTTGTTTAGGAAATTTAATTTCGTGACAGTAAATTTATTAAGTAGCAATAGTAGTTTCAATTATGGAAAAGGGTTTTATTATGATGTTTGGTAATTTATAGAAAAAAGTAGTAGTAATAAGTTAGTAGCAACGACACAGCTGACAACTCTCCAATCTAACTCGTTTTACTACTTTTTTGTGTGAAGAATCTGAGGGTGAAGATAACACGTAAAGTGAAATGGGGGGACATGGTTAGGGATGGTAATGGGTACCTTATAGGCAGGGTACTATAGTGCCCGTCTCCGAGTCCACAAATGTATGGGCAGGGTACTGTAGTGTCTGTCCCCGTACCCGCTGGGCACCAAGTGCCCATGGGCATGCCCATTACCCGCACTTTAACAACAAAAAGTAATAAATAACATTAAAAATATTATAGTTTAGTTTAAAAAGTTATTATTTTTGTATATACTAATTAAAGTATTACACATGCTAGCATTTAGTTAATTAAAAACATTCAAAATATTAGTAGGTTGGATTTATTTTTTAAAGTTGGATATACTTGAAATTGTAATAATAGTAACTATATATATTTATGCGGGTGCGGGCCTAGAGCGGGCTGGGCACCATAGTGTCCGTCCCCAAGCCCGCGCCCATGTGTGCGGGTAATTACCCGCCCGTTTGCGGGTAATTTTTGCGGGTACCCTATGGGCATGAACTCAATTACCATCCCTAGACATGGTGAAATCGATATATCAAAAGTTGTTTCATGCTGCTTTTTGACAACAAAAAAAAAAGAAGGATCTCATGAACAAATATGTCTTTGTTGATTAAGATGAGTTAATCAATACATGTTTACTGAAAATAAGGGGTAAAAGAGTTGAATTATTTATAAATTGTTTGTAAGGTGATAAGGTCCTATAAAAAATGGGGTCGACTCGACTCCATTTCTTACTTGTGAAGACTTCTTAAAAAATAAATCGATAAGTATATTTTCATTAAAATAATCTTGTTTGAGCATCACCGTGAGTTTAGTATACTAAGTTTACATTTATTCGAAACCATATACATATATTGGCACTTCCAACTTCCAAGCAATTAAGCTTTGCAAGATGATGTGCATTCACAACCACTGGTCCTAAACTGTGAGTAGAGCGATGGAATATATTCTGAAAAGCAAAGTTCCAAATTTGGCACTCTAGCTAGCTGAAATGAAAAGTAAGGGTCCAAAATTGTCACTTTGAAACTAATGACATTAGGATCCATAGAATTTATTTAAGCTCGTGAATAGCATGAACACACATGGGAGAGTTTGGATAAAAATTTCTTGTCTCTCTTTAATGCTATATTTTATTTATGTCTCTTTCCAATGGCAGTAAATTCATACTATCAACGTATGCATATTCTCATTTTATAATTTGTGGGAGACAATGAGACACTAATAATTTCTTTTAACTGTGGTTACCATTTATGGATGGGTTGGTGCTTTTTTGTTAATTGGGTTTTTGATGGCTCAATTGAAACTTGTAATAGCGGAAAGACATGAAAGTTTGAATGTAAGGTCCCTTTTTCCGCATTCACATAATTAATCATTGTGATTTGTGAGAGAGCATATAATTGAACCCAACCCTGTGACTGAAATGATTGAGTATAGTTTTCTCTATTTGCTTTCTAATTAATTAATTAAAAATATAACTATTGGAAATCAAGTTAAAGTTGTTCAAGTGGTTGTAAGCTGGGCAATTAGATGTACAGTAGCATGTCAATGGAGATTTTATAAAACAATGACATAATCGATTTATTTTCATTCAAAAAACAAGTACAGATGATTATTATATTATATAAAAAAAAATAGAAGAGGTGATATGCCACATGCACGCTTCACAGAATATTGGAAATAAAATGGTTATCAAATTGATGAAATGAAATAGTGTATGAATCAAAAACAAAAAAGAGGCCAAGTCATAAGCTTCCTCAAGTTTCCTACACTTCGGATACAAGTGAGGTTCCAACACTTTGTATTCGTATCCGGGGCTTCCTCTTAAGTTTATACTGCCATTTTTCTATGGTGCATTGGGTTGAAACTATGCTTTGGTTTATGAAGGACTTTATCCAATATGCTTTCACTGTGGTCCCGCACTATTGGTTGTGTAGCCAATTTCAGCGACATGAGAACTCTGGCTCCCAGATTCAAACACAAGTGTGAGCAGTGGTAGTGTGCGTGTGGTGTTTATTTACCATTTCGTCTAAGTTGACAAAAAAGAGGTTAGATCAATGTGTGGGATACTTTTGGAAAACATGTAATTTTGTATGTAGTGTGAAACACATTAGGCTATGAAAAGTGAAGGACGTCTTATTAGAAATATTGTACTTAGTTTGTTAAGTAGTTAACAAAAGTTGTTAATAGTTATAATTCGGTTAGAGTTAGTTTTATTAGTTACTAGTTTGTTATAGATTAGTTAGGTGAGATTGGATCTATATATAAGGTCAAACTCATTGTAATCAATTAACTTTTCTTCTTCAATAATGAAATTGTTTTTATTCCTTTTCCTTGAAGTCTCTCAAATGTTAATATGGTATCAAGAGCGATTATGTAGCTTCCGCATTCCTTTCTCCTCAATGATTCCTCCATCGCCTTCTCGCAAATTTCTTATTCTATTTTGCGATTCATGAACAATGGGGCTCATTGCGGTATATATCAAAAGAGATTTCTTAATTTTATCTTCATTTTATTTGTTTCTTATCCTCATTTTCTCGTTTATCGTTTATTCGATTTCGTCTTTGGACCATTTGTTTTTCTGGTTCTTGACTTCGATTTCATCTCAGTTTCGTTCTTCAATTCTTGTTCGAAACTCCTCCTATTTCTATTGCGATCTTTGGTTTTGCTCTTCAATTCATGTTCAAAATCTCTATGTTTTTGCAAATTCGTCTCTGTTAGGGTTTCGGTTAATCTTCCATTGACAAATTTCTCCTTCCTCTCGCTTCTTTGAGAGAGTCTATATCTCAGCAATTTGCCTTCTCCAAATCGATTCTTGAAGTTTCTAAATTTCTTTCAACTCGATTTGCGATTCTTGCAGTTCAGTTTTGCGATTTCACTTCGATTCGCGTTTTGGTTCTTGAATCAGTGTGATTCTTGGATCGTTCTCTCTTGAATTTTGTTGTTGATGTGCGTTGCGTTCTTTCTTCATCACGTTTGTGTGTTCCGCATTTCCGCACATCGCGATTTTGGCGTTCTTTCACATCGCCGTATTGCATTCCGCTTCATTGTCCTCCTTTCATTTTGATTTCCAATGATTGTGATCTGAAGCGGAGTTTCGATTTCATTTTTGATCGAGTTTTGATTTAGTTTTCAATCTTGAATGTTCTTAAATTTTGGCTTTTGCCGTTTGTCTTGGAGGATTTGTGATCTCCTCATTTTCGTTCTGGCATTTTTTTAAAACACTTGATGGTTTTCATTTTCTCTATGTCAGTTTTTGATTCTAAGCTTTTATTGCAATTGTTTTCTATTTTCAATGTCTCAGATTCTTCTGTTTGTGAGTCATGGTGGCCAAAAAGGCCATTGAGTCATTCTCAAAGAGTTTGATTGAGGAAGTTCATAAATGGGGTTGTTTGAAACAAACTAGTGTAAGTTTTCGGTATATGATGGAGTTTGGTTCCGAACCTACAGAAAATAATTTGTTGATTTCTACACAGTTTTTTCATAAGAAACTTGCCATTAGAATTGCTAGAAGTGCTGTTGAACTTGAGAATCTACCTTATGGTTTGTCTCAAAAAACCTGCTGTCATAAAGGTTAGGGATCGGTACATGGATTCTTTTTGTGATATTGGATCTTCACCTGAGATCAAGAATATGAGGGATGAAAAAGGGTACTGATATATGATCATGGAGTGTTCAGCAATTAAAGAAAGTTGCCACAATCTTCATAGTTATGTATGGTCTTACAAGCATGTGTTTTGCTGGTGTTAAGGTTCGATTAATTCTTTGTTTTGATTTCTACCAATCTATTTTGATATCTCTCGATGTAATTTTCTTTTGATTTGTTGTAACTTTGTATTGTTCATTCCAAGCTAGAAGTATTGTGAATAACTTCTAGCTTGCGGGGGACTATTAGAAATATTGTACTTAGTTTGTTAAGTAGTTAACAAAAGTTGTTAGTAGTTATAATTCGGTTAGAGTTAGTTTTATTAGTTACTAGTTTGTTATAGATTAGTTAGGTGAGATTGGATCTATATATAAGGTCAAACTCATTGTAATCAATTAACTTTTCTTCTTTAATAATGAAATTGTTTTCGTTCCTTTTCCTTGAAGTCTCTCAAATGTGAATACGTCTGCCAACAATGACGTCAACAACCCCTCACAACCTTTCATTGCTAAGGTTGAGGGGAATGTGTAATTTCGTATGTAGTGTGAAACACGTATATGAAATGAGCTGGATGAGTGAAGTTTCTAAACGGAATGAACAAAAATATCCATGTAATTCGTTAAGCAAATTCTTCAAAGATAAATAGTGAGAGTGAGGTACAAGATATGAGCAAAAGCTTCACTATTGCGTAATATCAAGTCCTGAATGATCTGGAGATTTATCAGCACTCTTTTTTAGAAGGGGTCGCTCACTATGTTTCCAACTCGCGGGGACTGTTGATACTTCACAATTTTCTAAATCCTAGATTGATAGTATGCTTATTTATGTTTGTGTTATTGTTTACCGTGGATTTTGGTAAACACCGCTGGTCTTCAATTTGGTTAATTTGCAGGATCAACCAGTGAATCCTAAGACCATTTGTGTTTAGAGTTTTTAGTTTGATGTGATGTTCTTCAGTGTTTTGCGTTTTAAACAGAAAAGAAGAAGAAATAATTGATTCCTTACGCGCGAAGCAATCAAGATATTTCAGGGAAGAAGGACTTGAATTGTAAAACACATAAAGGTAAAGAGAAAACAGAAGTAAATTGCATTAAAATGAAAGAGAATGGTACACAAGATCATACATTGTTCTCTGACTCGTTTTTCTCTTGAATGCGGAAGTTAGAGCGTGAGAATTGCAATATGAAATTTTGTGACCCTTATTTCTTCTCAGAAACTACTATTTATACTAAGCAGAAACTGCCCTAAAACAGTTATAAAAATGATAGCAACCGCTCCTCTTTTCGACCAACTGCTAGTTCTTCAGCGCATAACTGCTCTGTTTTCTGTCTGTCGAAAGCTTGTGTCCATTTTCCTCTTTCTTGCTTTTGCTTCCCCGGAAGCTTGTCGAATTTACCCTGCACATGACCATTTTCTCTGTCGAAATACTTTGGTCTTTGTCGAAATATAAGTCAAGCCTTGTTGACTATTTTCAATGAAGCCTGTCGAAATTACAGGCTAACAAATTGCCCCCTCAAAAATGTCTTTTTCGACTGAGCTTGAGGTGGAAGAAGAGAAAGAACATTTTTGAATTCACCGTCGAAATAGACTTTGCACTTGAGTAGAATAGCTGTATACCTAATGTCACCACTGTTAAGTGTTGTTGACGTTACTCTTTTAATGGTATGCCACGTGGACTTCCACGTTCAGCTTTTCAATAACTGTCCCATCTCCACTACTCCCTATAAAGCCTTTTCAGTTCTCTCTTCTACTTCTTTCTTCACTCTTTAAGCTTTTCATCTTCTTTACTCTGTTTTCCGTTGAAACCCTCTCTGCAAATCCCTCAAAAACAGTCCTTTCAAGCGCGATTCTTGTACCATTTCTCTTATTCATCACCATCGACACTTCTTAAACCAGTTTTTCACATTAATCTCTGTTTTACGCCCTTTCTTGCGTTTCTTGGAGGTTTTCTGGTTTCTGCTATTCACTTTGCAACAGCGTCACTTCAATGGCAAGTTCTTCGCAACCACCTTCTTCTTCCTTCGATTATCACTTGGTACCAGTGGATCCCAAAGGGTTAACCGATGAGGAGACCAAAATTTTGGAGTCTCAGGTATTGATTCCCTTCCCCCTTCCTTCAAAGTACGCTTACCTTGGTCCTATTGCTCATTCGTTTGATAAAACTGATAAGGTCAAAGAGGTTTTTCCTAGCTATTACCAGTACAGTCCTAGAGTGTTTCAAAAGGGACCTTATGTTATGGATTTTATGAACAACCCAAGTAGAGTTTTCAGGTCAAATCCTCCAACTGGTGACAATCACCAATCTTTCCTCAATTGGTTAGCTAAGATTGAGTCAAAAAAGGCTCACATTTGGAAGAATCAGGGCATTTTCGACCTTATTCAGCTGTCAAAATATGGGCTTAAGTATCAAGCGCCTATGTTAATTGCTGCACTCCATTTCTGGGATTCCACCACCAATAGCCTCCACCTCAAATGTGGTATGCTTTCTCCAACTCTTTTAGATGTTGCTGCCATTACTGGTTTGAAGCCTTTGGGCGAGTGTTTTGACCCTTCTACAACTGGTAATGCACATTCCTTCAACTTCGACACAAAAAGAGCCACACACCAGAATTACATAAAGGACCACCACGTTATCGAAACTGATGACGTTTCCGACGAGGAACACATTGCTTTCCTCACGTTGTGGCTTTCTTATCATGTCTTCTGCTCTTCTTCTCTTCATGTGGCTAAGATGTGTATTAACTTAGCAATTCAGCTTCATGAAGGTAGAAATGTCAATCTTAGCCATCTCCTCCTGGCAACTCTGTATGAGGGTCTTCAACAAGGCACTCAAATCTTGAAAAAATTAACTCCTGAAGATGTCAAAGACATCTCTAATTTTTCTGTTTCTGGGCCTATTTGGCTTCTTCAATTGTGGCTTTCTGCCACTTTTGAATCAGAGTTTGAACTATTTGTCCCTGACCTTTTCTCCTCTATTGTCGAAACCAGAACTACTGAGGGAGTTCGACTTGCCCTCTTGAGGCCTAGGGAAATCAATCTTACCACTCATGACTCATTTGAAAAAGCTTTCAGGGTTTTTATGGGTTGTGTTGACTTCACCCCCTCTATGGTACCTTTTACCACCAGAACTCGTGGACCAACCTGGCTAACAGAGCCACTTTCTTCCAATCCCTCTGTCGAAGAGATCATTCCCATTTGGCAGCAATATTTGACCACTAAATATTTGTCCACCAGAACAGCTGCAGGCAAATCCAAAACCATGTTTGGTGTTTTCTCTTATCACCCCAGTCTGTTAGCTAGACAATTTGGTCTATGTCAGCTTCGACCTAGTGCTTTCTATAGGTCTAGGAAGGATTTCGTCAAGCCAGACAATGAAAAGGATTGGAAAGAATGTGTTGCTTGTTTCGACGCAGCTCCTTCTCAATTTGTTCCAACCACTTATGATTTAACTTTTTCTTATACTAAAGAATTTTTTGAGTGGTGGGATTTTTATTACTCCCAGAGAACTAAAGATGTCGATCAAGCTACTTTGTTGGCCACGCTAATCTCTGATATTCCTCTTCCGCAGAAGAAGAAGAAGAAGTTGAAAGGTACACATATCCAAGAGATCACAGCATTCCAAAAATATTTTGAAACAGTATATAACCCGTTTAACCTTCGACAAACTATTTATCAAGCTGCTCAAGTGTTAAAAATGAAACTTCTTGAAAAACTTCCAACAATGATTTTTCCAATTTATGTTTCTGACAAATATTCTTTCGCACTTAAGCATGATAAACTTAAATTTCCACCTTTGCCAACTAGTGAAAAACCCTTGGCATTTCGACCACCATTTCCAAAGTGGTTTGTATGTGGTTCTGATATTAAAAATCTTTTTTCCACAATTTCTACTATGCTTGATAAAGTAGTTTGGGCTAAACAGTTTTTATACTCTTTCGATGGCTTTTTGCATCTAGAATTGCAACATGTTCGAGAGGTACATCATGTACTAGAAGGTGATACTTTCGACATGATTGAGGCTTTGTCTCCTTCATTTCATGTTTCATATATTAGCATATTTCTGTCGAATTATGCAGCTATCCCAATTTCTCCCTCTGCCAGTGAATCCTCTCATAATACCACTAAGACCACTACTGCAACAACCATCAAAGCTCCGACCAAAACCAAAGGCGTCGTCGAAAATAGGCCTCTTGTGATAAAGGAACATGCATCACTAAAGCAAGGTGCGTCAAAGAAAAGGCCTACTGTTTCGACCACCTCTCATCCTCCAGTCAAGAAGACGAAGAAAACACCAATCGAAGCCTATAGTGAAGAAACAGAGGTCGAAATTATCCCCTCTTTCTTCTAAAAACTTAGCCCATCTTGCTAGATTTTCTAACATTGTTGTTGTATGCAGTCTGATGAAGCTCCTCTGCTGAAGAGGAAGAAAAACATTGTTTTGAAAAAGAAACCGAAGGATCCTGCCAGCGAGCATTCTCGCATCGAAGGGGATACAATAAAGGTAAACAAACCTCTTTACTCTGATATCTTTCATTTCTTCAAATTTTCTTTTGATTTTCTCTAATTTTTATTGTACTTTGTTCTTCTTTTAGGCCCCTGAAGCAACACCCACAGTAATGCCACAAGCAACCCCTGTTTCGACCACTCAAGTTACTCCACTCACTCCTCCAACATCTACGTCGATACCAGCTCTTACAACTGCAAGAATTTCGCCACCTGTTGCACCAGAACAAGAAGAAGCAGACGTGGCAATGGATGATGTGCTTGCAAGCGTCGAAATGAGGGAACCGAGTTCACCCTCTCCCATTAATCCAATTGAACAAGAGCAAGAACAAGCTCAAGAGCAAGAACAAGAACAGGAACAAGAAGAAGGTGCTTCTTTCTTTGATAATGAAGAAGAAGAAGAAATAGCTGAGGAAGAAGATCTTTCCGAGCATGAAGATGAGTCTTCTCCTAAAGATGGAGCTTCGACAGGTATTGTGCTGTCTTCTGGTGCAAGTCTTAGCGTTCAAGAGTGGGAAGAAATGAAAAAGAATAACCCAGCGGAGGCTTTGGAAGCGAGACTTGGAAGTAAAACTTCAAGCAGTAGCAAACCAAGTGTTTCAACACTCTCTGCAGGAGTTACCACTTCAGCTACTTCGACGGAGGCTCTCCTTAGCACATTGCGCACTCAAATTCTTGATGGAGATATCTTCCAAACCATTGAAGCTAATCCTCCACTTGCTTTTCAGATCAAAGATTTGCTTCATAAATTGGCTGAGCTTGATGTTGATGGTGCTCTTAATGAATCAGTTAGTGACTTTGTTTTGGCTGTTCAGCCTCTTTTCGAACAACTTGCTCGAGATATACAGAGAAAGAGGGAACATGACCATCTTCTGGAGCTTGAGTCGAAACGCAAGGTAGGAATGGCAGCACTTGTTGATGCCACGCATGCTAACTTTGCCTCTTTGAAGACTAAGTCAGAAGCTGAGATGAAAACTATTGAAGATTGTGATATTGAGATCAGGGCACATCAAGAAAGTATAGCCAAATTGCAGTCGAAGATACAAGCGTTGGAAAAGAAGAAAGGGAACCTTCTAAGGTCTTTGACTCCTGCAGAAAAACTTAAGGACCAAATTGACCAAGAAGCCACTCTTTGCCTTAAACACTTGGAGGACCTTGAGCGTTGCAATGCCACTGTCGAAAAATTAACTAAAGATGGCAATTTTCTCAACAGGAAGATCTCTAAAGCCAAGGCCTTATTCAATGACTTGAAGTCGAAAGTCATTTTGTAATAACATAGCTTCATTTTCCTGTTGTAACACTTTGGCTATTTTGACAATTATTTTTATTTTGCAAAGGCCATTTCTCAAGCAATGTCGTATCTAATCTGACAACATTATAATGGAATTTCTTCCATTTTATTCTTGTGCAATTCTTATTCTATGAATTCGACAACGTTTTGGCAACTTCTATTCTTTGAATGCCATGTCTTTACGCTTTCTTTATATTTATTCCAGCGTTATTTTAACTTCTTGCAGCATTGGCTTATATTTTTTTAAATACTTGCCATTTACACGCATAATTCTCTCATCAGCGCCAATCTCTTTGACTTCATATGCGCCGTTTGAATAAACTTGTAAAATTTTAAATGGTCCTTCCCAACTTGGGGACCATTTACCTAGGACTCTATCTTTTCGATCCATAGGTAAAATGACTTTCCAAACTAAGTCTCCCACGTCAAAAGTCTTCAATTTGACTTTCTTATTGTACACCTTAGCTACTCTTTCCTTTTGTCTTGTGAGCACATCTAATGCATTTAACCTGTCCTCATCTAAATCAACTAATTCATCTAGCATCATACTCCAATAATGATCAGATGGGATTTCAAATTGTCTTTGAATCCTAATTGATTGAAAACAAATTTCTGCTGGTAATACTGCATCATGCCCAAAAACAAGTTTAAAAGGAGTATTATTAATTGACTCTTTGGGAGATGTTCGACACGCCCATAAAATTTGGTTAAGTGTCTTATGCCAATTCTTGGGTTTTTGCCCAACATGTTTTTTAATCAAACTAATGATAATTTTATTGGCTGCTTCAACTTGACCATTTGCTTGAGCGTAGTATGGCGTCGAACTCAACAATTTATAACATTTTCAGCAGCGAATTCGACCATTTTCTGACCAATAAAAACCGAACCTTGGTCTGTGGTGATAGTTTCAGGCACACCGAATCTATACAATATATGGTCTTGAATAAAACTAATTACTGCCTCTTGATTAACATTATTTAAAGGAATAGCTTCCACCCACTTAGTGAAATAATCTATCCCTACAAATATGAAACGATGGTCTTTCGACGAGTTTGGCTTAATTTCGCCAATTATATCCAAAGCCCATCCTCTAAATGGCCAAGGTTTCACGATAGAATGCAATTCATTTGCAGGCACATGTTGTATCCCTGCATGCTTTTGACATTCTTGGCATCCTTTGGCAAACTCTATGCAATCTTTTAACATGGTTGGCCAATAAACACCTTGTCGAAAAAGAAGCCATTTCATCTTATGGCCTACTTGGTGAGCCCCACAAGTTCCACTGTGAACATTGGATATTGTCAAGTACGCCTCATTTTCGCTAAGACATTTGAGTAAAACTCCCTCAGGGGTTTTCTTAAACAACTCATTTCCCATAATCACATAACTTAAGGCTCTATACTTGATCTTTCTATCAGTCATCCCTGTGGGATTCTCCAAGTAATTAACAATTTGTCTTCGCCAATCATCATTTGACAAATTGTTGATGGCAAAAACTTCGAACACGTTGTCACAATACCCTTTGTCAAAAACTTCAAAAGTTTCATTTTCATTAAAAATTTCATTTGGCTTAGGACTTAAGGCTAAAGAATCGGCCTCTGCCCCCTCAAGTTTTTGCCTTGACAAAGTTTCTAGTGACATGTTCGTCGAAATTAGTTTGTTTTTAATTTCGATTAGCTCCGTTAAGTTTTCTTTCGAAACTTTATAACCTGAAGCTAGCTGTGCCAAATCATTCGCCTCTTGATTTGCAATACGAGGCACATGCTCGATTTTAACGTGATCAAAACGTTTCAATAATGCATTGGCAGCAATAAAGTAAGTAATCAAATTTTCCCTTATGCACTTGTATTCTTTCGTTAATTGCTTGATTACTAATTCAGAATCACCTCTTATTTCGACCTGCTTTGCCCCCAAGTTTAACAGAATTTCGAGTCCTGCTATTAAGGCTTCGTATTCCGCCTCATTGTTGGAGCAACTTTCTTCGATTTTATACTTGTATTTGGTTGGTATTTCTGTTGGTGAAATGATTAACATTCCTACACCTGTACAATGTTTGTGGCTTGAGCCATCGAAATATAGCCTCCAAGGTCGAAGGTGAACACAATCAATTGCTAATTCGACCACTGAATGGTCTGCAATAAAATCTGCCACTACCTGGCCTTTAATAGCCTTTAGTGGTTGAAATGTCAATGAATATTCGGATAAAGCTAATGCCCATTTACCTATTCTGCTATGCAAAATTGGTTTCGATAACATATGTTTAATTATATCAAAATGAGAATAAACATAAACATCAACAGGCTTTATATATTGCTTTAACTTTGTACATGAGAAATACAAACACAAACACAGTTTTTCAATAGGATGATATCTGGTTTCAGCATCATTCAAAACCCTACTGAGGTAATATATGGCTCTTTCGACTCCATTTTCATCCTCTTGTGCTAACATACTACCTATTGACATTTCTGATGCAGCTATATAGAATTTCATTGTTCTATTTCTAATTGGAGACAATAAAATTGGTGGCTTCATCAGGTAGGCTTTGATTTCGTCAAAAGCTTGTTGGTGGCATGGCTCCCACTTGAAAACATCTTCCTTCTTCAGTCGAAGTAATGGCGAAAATACTTGAGTCTTGCCACTTAGATTTGATATAAATCTTCTCAGGAAATTGATCTTTCCTAGTAAAGACTGCAATTCTTTCTTTGTCGAAGGAGGTTGTGTTTCCATGATAGCCTTCGTCTTATTTTGATTTATCTCAATGCCTTTTTTGTGCACGACAAAGCCTAAGAAATCACCTGCACTTACACAAAAGGCACATTTTAGTGGATTCATTTTCAATCCATATTTTCTCATCCTTTCAAATGATTGTCGAAGGTGGTCTAGATGACCACTTTCTGATGCTGATTTAACTACTATGTCATCTATGTATACTTGCATAAAATTTTCTATAAAATCATGGAACATAGTATTCATAGCTCTTTGGTACGTAGCACCAGCATTTTTTAAACCAAATGGCATCACTACCCATTCATAAACACCTAACGCCCCCGGGCATCGAAATGCAGTCTTTGAAACATCTTCCTCAGCAATAAAGATTTGGTTGTAGCCTGAATACCCATCAAGCATACTCAAATATTGGTAACCTGCTGCGGAATCAACTAACATTTCTGCCACTGGCATTGGATATTGATCTTTGGGAGTAGCATTATTTAGATCCCTAAAATCTATGCAAACTCTAAGTGTACCATTTTTCTTAAATACAGGAACTATATTAGCAAGCCAATCAACATACCTGGCAGTTCTGATGAACTTGCTCTTTAGTAACCTTTCGATCTCTGTTTTGATCTTCGACATGATTTCTGGTGCAAATCTCCTTGGGGTTTGCTTCACAGGCTTCTTATCTGGTCGAATAGGCAGCTTCAACTCAACCACTTCTCTTTTTAAACCTGGCATTTCATTGTAGTCCCAAGCAAAACAGTCTTTGTACTCTTTCAGCAATTCGACTATCTGCACCTTGAAGTCTTTATTGACTTTTGCACTGATATATGTTGGTCTTCTTACACTTCCATCTCCCAAATCTATTTCTTCTAAGGGATCTTGTGCTTGTATCTTCTTGGTCGAACCCATTGGATCTTTCTCAAATCCTAATGGTTCATCATCATAGACACCGTCTAGTCTAGGTGATTCAACCATAATTTCTTTGTTACTATCATTTGTGGTTAAAGCAACCATGTGATGCAACTCAGCTTCGAGAATTGCTTTTTCTTTATTTTCGGCCACATAGGCCGTAATTCTTTCCCATGTACTGGGTTTTATCATCATCAATCATCCCAACCAGAAGGCTTGTCAAAGCCTCTTGTTGCACTTCCATCATCAATGTATTGCCTCTCCCAAATGAAACCATAGTTTGGGTGGAGGTTGACAGAGGAAATAACATTATCCTGCTCAATGAATCCAGCATTAGAGGAGGAACATGGAGCAATGTTCGCTAGTTGTTTGTCGAAGGTCTGCTTGGTTATTGTATTTACTTCAGCCTTGAAGTAACTTTGATCTCCTTCAATATTTTCGACCAATCCATCTTCTCTCCAAATTACCAACCTCTGATGTACAGTCGAAGGGATTGCCCCCACTGCATGAATCCACTCTCTTCCAAGCAATAAGTTGTAATTTGCTTTAGAAGGTATTACCATAAACAGAGTTGGCCTCTTTATGCTTCCAACAGCCAATTCGACCTGAATGGCCCCTAGTGAGTAGCCAGATTTGCCTTCATAATTGGTAAGAACCACGTTATGTGGCCTTAAATCAGTATCATACTTGCCAATTTTACTTAGCAAGTGTTGAGGCATTAAATTCACAGCGGCTCCACCATCGACAAGGACCTTGTTGATCCCAACATTATTGACTTTGGCTTGTATAAATAGTGGCTTGAGATGATTCATCATGCCACAATCCGGCCTTTCAAACACAGCTTGTTGCTCTTCAACGCAACCATTCTTCAGCACATAATAGCATATTGGCTTGTAAGCCATACCTTCGTCGAATTCTTCTTCGACCTCATTGACTTCAGACACCACATCATGTTCAATTGGTAAAATTGAAACGACACCACATAGCACGTCGAAGTCATGCTCAGAATCAGCAAAAGAAGAGTTCAATTCCTCTTCCAACTTGAGATCTTCTTCTTTGAAGCCTTTCTTTATCTCAGCCAAAGAAGGGAAGATTCTTTCAATGGCTGGTTTCCTAACCACTTCAGTTGAAAGTAAAACTATTTCCTTACCTTTCTCGTTCTTGGGAATTGCTACTTTGCCTGTAGCAACAGCATCAACTTTCTTTTGGCGTTGAAATCTTCGCCATTGAGTCCTTGTCATAGGATTCTTTCCCTTGTAGTTGTTGTTGTAGGCATACTTCTTATTTCCAGTTGCCTCATTCTGGTTAGCACCACTTGTGTTTCCTTTGGCCATCATATTTGGCCTAATTCGATGAATCACGTTGCCCCCAGTGTGGTACAGGCCTTTACCTTTCCCACCAGAATGTGCCCACTTTTCGACAGGAGTACAAGAAGGAGGCACGTAAGTGCTTAACTTTCCTTTTCCTCCATAGGGAATTCTCTTGTCAGCAAAATCAAACTTGGGCCTTTTATCCACCCACTTACCCTTGCGCTTCATTTGAGGCTTGAACTCTTCAAGTTCTTTAGCAGCTTTCTTGTCGAAAATAGCACTGCACCTTGGGCACAGCATCACCTCTGAATTACTTATCTTGCAGCGATTGAGGAAATCCACCAAATCCTCTTCAGCTTTTGGGTAAACGGGTTTGGCCTTGTCGTTTCCTTGGCCTTCTGCAGCCATTTCGACATCCATCTCTGAAATTGGTGAAGTTCTCTTAATGTGAGCCTTACTAGGCCCAGTTCCAGAAGCTTCGACCATATTGATGCTAATTTTAGTGTATAATGCCTCGACTTCAGGCAAGGGATCAGCATCAATCTTCATTGGCGCTTTTGGTTTTTCACCAAAATTTGAGCCTTCCTTCATTTAGCCCTTTCTGCACCAAATCCCTGAAAAGAACACAATGAGAGGTATTATGACCCAAAAAATTATGGTATTTGCAAAAACCTCTTTTCTGTCTTTGTTCTAATGGTGGTGTTTTTAGCCCTTTAGGAACCAGAATTTGACCGTCCTTAACTAACAAGTCAAATATTTCGTCACATTTAGAAACATCAAATGTATAAGTTTTTGCAACGAATTTGTCGTTTTTAGGTTCGACAGGATTTTTACCATTTGAAGGTTTTAGCAATTTACAAGTATATGGAGGTCCTGGCTTTAATTCGGCAACATTGACCTCCTCTTCGACTTCCTCGTAAGAGATGTCGTACTCTTGTTCCTCATTTTGAATTTCGACATAGGCAATTTTGTCTTTTTTATTGTTATGAAACCTACTAGTTCTAGATTTCTCAGCTTTTAGCCTTTCGACTTGCCTTACTCTATCGGCCAATTGGGCCATATCTCTTAAATGTTGAGTGTCTAGTTTTTTCCTAATAGAATAATCTAGACCACCAGCAGCCATTTCGACTAACTCATGTTCAGGCACTTGGGTAAAGCACCTTGCTTTGAGAAGTCTAAATCTGTTGAGATAGTCATCAACAGTCTCTGCCGTTTTACGTCGAACACTAGCCAATTCTTTGAGACTAATTTTGGAGTGTCCTATATAGAATTGCTCGTGAAAAGCTTTTTCTAACTGGTTCCAATTAAACATAGAGTGAGGGGGTAGTGTAGTAAACCAAGTAAAAGCATTTTTTGTGAGAGAATTAGGGAAAATTTTCATTCTTAAATTCTCATTTTGGGCTAAATCCCCAGCCTCAGTTAAATAACGAGCAATGTGTTCGACGGTGGATTCACTAGTTTCTCCACCAAATTTAGTGAATTTAGGGACTTTCCAACCCCTTGGCAATTCACTTTGCAAAATATATTCTGATAATGGCGACACGAAATTTGGCCTGTGCATTCCTATGTTAAGGCCATTCTGGGCTAAAATTGTTTCGACAAGATTAGCTATATTGTTCTGCGCTCCAAAATTGTTTTGTTGCACTTGCCTGACTACTTCATCAGCATTTTGATTTCTATTTACTAACAATATATCAGGCTCGTTTTCACCATCCCCCCTGCAAGGGTTGTTCGACAACTTGTGCTTGTGCCTGATTTCTAGGCAATTCAGTGTTAGGCCTTTCTAAGGGGATTTCTACAGGCCTCAAAGGTTGTACTTGGGGTATTGGCTGATTCTGCATTCTTGGAGTGCCAAAGAAAACTGCAATTCGACCCATTTGAGTTGCCAATGCTTGGTAACTGTTATTGGTATCACGTATCAAAGGGTTGAATACTGTACCAATTTGTTGGGTTAACATGTTAACCATATCATGATTGGCATCATCTATTTGTTGTCTTAATGCCAACACAGATGCTGTAGTTAATGTGGGCTGGGCATTTCGACCATAAATGCCCTCTTGAGAGGCATGCATAGGGGAGAAACCACCATTCATTATGTTATCTGCACACGTTGATGAATTGGTTTGCAAGCCTACCATCATGCCAGTTGGCATACCATAAGGGAGATTTCGACCAACTATAGGCATGCTAAATGGGATATGACCACTAGTCATATATGGGTTAGACGTTCCCATTGTTTGTGGCATAGAAGCCATTTCATTAGGCTGTGTGGTCACCGTGGTGGCCATTGTTGGTAAAGGATTAAGCCCAGGAGATGTAACTGTGACCATGCATGTCGAAGGCATTGGAGCAGTTATTCCCATAGCGGTTACTGGATTAGCGTCATTGACAGACGCATTCTCAGGGCCACTCTGTGCGTTCGAAGAACTTGCGCCAGAACGTGACATCTTTGACAAAGATTTATCACTCCTCAGGCGCATAAACAATTATATTCCAAGATTCTGTTAACTAACACTCTAATATTTCGACACAAAGGTCCCACCGGGCGTGCCAATTTGTTTACCGTGGATTTTGGTAAACACCGCTGGTCTCCAATTTGGTTAACTTGCAGGATCAACCAGTGAATCCTAAGACCATTTGTGTTTAGAGTTTTTAGTTTGATGTGATGTTCTTCAGTGTTTTGCGTTTTAAACAGAAAAGAAGAAGAAATAATTGATTCCTTACGCGCGAAGCAATCAAGATATTTCAGGGAAGAAGGACTTGAATTGTAAAACACATAAAGGTAAAGAGAAAACAGAAGTAAATTGCATTAAAATGAAAGAGAATGGTACACAAGATCATACATTGTTCTCTGACTCGTTTTTCTCTTGAATGCGGAAGTTAGAGCGTGAGAATTGCAATATGAAATTTTGTGACCCTTGTTTCTTCTCAGAAACTACTATTTATACTAAGCAGAAACTGCCCTAAAACAGTTATAAAAATGATAGCAACCGCTCCTCTTTTCGACCAACTGCTAGTTCTTCAGCGCATAACTGCTCTGTTTTCTGTCTGTCGAAAGCTTGTGTCCATTTTCCTCTTTCTTGCTTTTGCTTCCCCGGAAGCTTGTCGAATTTACCCTGCACATGACCATTTTCTCTGTCGAAATACTTTGGTCTTTGTCGAAATATAAGTCAAGCCTTGTTGACCATTTTCAATGAAGCCTGTCGAAATTACAGGCTAACAGTTACATAACTTGTATGGTAATTTGGACCTAGATTAGGGCTTATAATTAAAGCTTTGCCCCAACTGAAACTTCAGTCAATAGATTGAAGCTTAAAATAACTACCCGCAATTGCCTCCAAAATATGAAATGTTCAAACCTTACCCCATTGAAACTTCCAATTTGTGCGCAAAGTGTAGAGTGCATGTATTATACTGATTTTGAATGGAATAATGCATTCACAATATTTTGGGAACAATCTTAAGCTTTAACTTCAAGCATGCAGAGGCTGAGATACCTTCTCTGTCATCACACAAGCACAACAGCAAAAGCAATAATTCCATATCATCCTTAAAATGGTTCCAATTACTTATACACCTTTCCTCCCATTTTTCTTTGTCCCTCCGTATGCAATCACATGCTTTACCTCTGGTTTCAAGTGTAGACCCTGTTCTGTCTTTCTTGTTAACTATAATTTCTGGCAATGTTTTAGAAACATAAGGTTTGATCAAGCATATAGCCATATACCATATAATGCACCATCTATGAACTTTGTTACATTCATCCTGAAAAGAAAAAAAAGGCGTGGGGAGACAATCAAGGTACTAATCGAAATGCTTTTACACTATCTAAAAAAATCTTTACAAAGAACATTTAACATCCAAACTAATCACTCCAATGACATGAGCATATTAATAGGTTAATAGAACTGGTTCTACCCTACTGCTATTTCCTGTAGGATGAAACAATCAAAACCAGATAACGATTTCCAATGTAGAAAACATATAAAGGCGCGGGACTAGTCTGCATTCATGTCCATTACAGAATCATTGGTAGTAGAATTAGAATCCCTGCTTTGATGTTGAAGAGAGATGGATTCAGTACTCCGGTTTCCATTCCCCATGGAGGGACCATTTGCATAGTTCCCTCCCTCACCAATTTGATAATGCTGAAGACTCGGAACAGGACTTGCCAAAGCATTTGAAAACACGAAATTCTTTGATTCATTATCACAGTGGTCTGATCTAAGTCCTTGCCCCATAATTGTTTGGCAAGAGGAACCTGAAATTACTGGAAAGATAGAATTAACAACATGCATTACGGGTTGTAACTGTTGGTGTTGCAGTGGTGCTTTAGGTGACATGGATGGCTCCTCTCCAAAATAGTCCAACTCCTTCTGCAAACAGAGAAATAAACACTCACACAAGCACTTCGCAACTAGTAACAACATAAAACAGTATAATCCCAACGTAACTAACATGTTCCATGTTAGTTTTTAACTTCGAGATATTTAAATAGCCGCAAGCGCAAACAAATTTCAGTACCACAATCACTATTATAATTTCTGGGGAGATTTGACTCCTACAGATCTTTAAGATGGCACCAAGAATAACAAAGTTAAAAAATCACATTCCCCAGTTTACTTTGGTGGGGGTTGTCTTGTCTACCCTACAAATCTTTAACATTGAATAAAAAAAACTTGTAATTTTAATCCTCTGTACCTCTCTTTAGCCATCAACAATTCCCTAGATAATTTGTAATCTCTAAAAGCTCGTGAGTTGAATATAAAATTTCAAACACCCATTTCCCCAAATTTAAAAAGCAATTATACTAACTGATGCTAACTTTTATATTGTCTTAGAAAAAAAAAAAGTAGGACCACAGAAAAGCAATCAGCAACTGATTGGCGGATGAAAGTTAGACACTTTCCTATTACTACTCTGGTCCTTATTATAAGAAAAGTTGGCAATTTTAGGTTCATTGAATAATTGATGTATCTGGCCTATATTATCGACCAGATACATAAGTTATTCAATGAACATAAATTTGTAAGTTTTTCTTTAATAAGGACCCGAGGGAGTACTTAACTACAACTGCCACCTCTTTCCCTCTCTCATTTATGTCTTTGGCGCATACTAAAAAAATGGAAACAGGAAACGAAGTAAAATAAGTGGTACAGTTTGGTTCCATTAAAAGGTTGAATTAAAGAAAAACAACAGAACAGCCTACTCAACTGCAAGCCAAATGTTCCATAAGGGGGCATTTGTTTCAAGACATGTGATCATATTCCCCCAAATCATATTCTTGGAATACTATCTATTTGCGAAGCACCGACACAGATGCTGGACACGACACGAAAACACAGACACCGGTTTTAATTTGAAAAATACAAGTAATTCAAGTGTGTTGAGTGACGTCTTCAACCGGAAGTGTCGGTGCTTCGCAGCTATCTATTACCATTCACTAATCCAAGGATATAATTTGCATAGATAAGTTTGTCACACACAATTCCCACTTCACCATTCAATCAGCAGAAACATGGTATCAAATTATAAATGATACTATTGTAACATATGCAAAAAGAGAACAGTGACACCAACCAACCTGAATGTAATTAAGTATATCAACTGTTGCAACTCTTGATCCACCCTCTTGCTGTCTCCGAATCCACTGAAAAAGTTTTTCCTAAAATCAGAAAAACATCCAACATTAACAAAATGTTAATATAGTGTGTTTACATTTCATACTAGTAACAGTCTAAGACCTATCAAAACTTTCAAAGAGCTGCATGTTATGTTCCAGTAATAGTTGCACGCTGTCAAAAGCTTAATTCCATCCAATTACCTAAAAAATTAGGTTTTTTAATGGGTTTATTTTTCATAGACGATCCAGAATTAATTTAATAGTCACCACATGATAAACATCAATCAAAAGGTTTTATAACCAAAAGAAACAAAATTGAAATTAAAAAGCAGAAAATGGAAAGTGTTGGAGGAAGAAGTGAATTAATTACGAGGGCGTGTCGTTCACCGGCTTGGAAGGAGAGTTTCTGGTGGGTCATGGCATGAGTGTAGAGTTGAGAGAGAGAATTGGCGGCACAGCAAAACGATGCGTACATGGTACGATCCACCTCGTCGAGGGTCGACTTTCTCTTCTTCGCCATCGCTGGAACGAAACGAACGCAAGAGGAGGAGGATTGGCTTTGCGCGTTTTATATGGAAGAAGCAAAGGTGGTTTAGAGGGAAATGAAGGGAAGAAGAAGAAGGAAAGAGAAATGGACACATGGTAATGTAAGAATCGGGCGTGCGTGAGAGGCACGTGATTGTAGGTAGGTTGCTTGCTTCAATTGGGAAAGAGAAGAGAAAGAGATAAAGAAAGAAAACTGTTCCTTTCCTTTCCTTTCCTTTCCGTTGTGGTGCGGTGAACGTAACCTAGATACGATACAGAGAGAGAGAGAGAGAGGAGGTCACACTCCCAAGTGTTGTGTTGTGTTGTCATAAACTCATAATGTCATGTTTTGCCATTCTCACTACTATTCTTTGGTTTCCTTATCAGATTTTAATATTTTTTTAAATAAAAATAGTTCTTGGAAAAACTTATTTCTGAAATATTAAATATATATTCCAAAATTTTATGTAAACATTTTTTCTAAAATTTAAATTAATATTTCAGATTTTTAAAAAACTTATTTTCAGAATATACATTTATGTTCTGTATTTTTTTAAAAACATATTTCTGAAATTTAAATTTATATTTCAGATTTTTAATGAAAAGAAATTTCCAGAATATTAATTGATTATTTAATTTTATTATTGCTATTTTAATTTTAAATAGTATTTATTATTTTTATTTGAATGCAACATATATGGATTAGCAGTGATTATACATAAGGTTCCTTCGTGTGTAGATATATTGGACGCACTATAGTCAACGGATATTAATCTTTTTGAAATTTGTGATATGGCTAACGAATTTTCTTAAACTAGTGGATTAATCGTTTTTTTACGTGATTATATTTTCGTTATTGTAATTTTAGAGTCCTACTAACATCCTTAACGTTATTGTTTGTGTTTGCTATGGTTGTTTTTAGGTCCTGCGTTGGATTGTTCAATTAAGAGCAAAAAAACGGTTTCGATCACGTAACTTGGATTGCTCCGACACTTGGTAGAAAAATCCAAAAAATCAACAGTCATTAATCCCCACTCAGGGACTGATTATCGGAACAACAATGACCAAAATCCAAAACTCCTTCATTACCATTTTTTTCAATATCTTTCAAAAAAAGCGTATTAGATTTAATTGCTTTCCGAGATTTGAGGTATTATTCGTAGATTTTTTAGACTTTATTTCTCTATTTTACGATTTTTCCTTTCATTTTAGCAAGGCTTAAATATATGTTCTGCACTGCAAATATCACCATAATCCAGTTATGCCACTGTAAAAAAATTAAAAATTGTCCTTGCAAATATAAATCGCTTACGGTTATGCCCCTCGGTCAGCTTCCCATCCAAAAAAAAGGCTTAAATATATGTTGTGCCCCTGCAAATATCACCATAATCCAATTATGTCCCTGTAAAAAAAAAACTTTAAAATTGCCCTTGCAAATATAATTCACTTACGGTTATAATCAATGTCACGTGTCATCATCTCATTGGACCATACGCCACGTCAACACTCCATGTCACCACTGCCACGTCTGCAACCAATAGATGGCTGCCACGTGGCAAAGGCATGACAATGTAGGAAATAATGTGTTACTAAAAAAATTAGAATATTGCCAACCATAGGTTTCGAACCTGCGACCTTGTGGTGGTGAGAAGTGGTAAGTGAGAGAGTATGCCACCATGAGGTCGCAGGTTCGAAACCTTTGGTTGGCAATATTCTAAGTTTTTTTTTAGTAACACACTATTTCATACATTGCCATGCCTTTGCCACGTGGCGGCCATCTATTGGTTGCTGACATGGCAGTGGTGACATGGAGTGCTGACGTGACGTATGGTTCAATGAGATGATGACACGTGGCATTGATTATAACCGTAAGCGATTTATATTTGTAAGGACAATTTTAAAGTTTTTTTTTTACAGAGACACAACTGGATTATGGTGATATTTGCAGAGGCAGAACATATATTTAAGCCTTTTTTTTGGATGTGAAACTGACCGAGGGGCATAACCGTAAGCGATTTATACTTGCAAGGACAATTTTAAAGTTTTTTTTACAGGGACATAACTGGATTATGGTGATATTTGCAGGGTCAGAACATATATTTAAGCCTTTTAGCAATAGAAACATTGTTAGAATTTTTATAATCCATAATCCTAAAGTGCACACTACGTTAACCTTTCTCTCATTCATTAGGCAATTAAGAAAGGAGTAGCGATCAAATTAAAAAAAACATCAATAAAATAAAATCAAAATAACAAGACAGAAAACAAAATTAAAAGAAACACTCCAAAAATATCTTTTAAAATTTTTTTGGAATAATCTTTCCATCGAGCTCACTCACCACACAAAAACTAAATTGTGGCAAATATATACTAACCATTGGAATGTTGTATAATGATCCCTGAATGTTTAGTAACTATAACTAAAAAAATTCCTTAGCATCATAAATCGTTGCTCCTACAGACTTGTATATATATATATATATATATATATATATATTAAAAAGCAGACCATCGATTTGATATATATAATATGAGTATGTGGTGGAAAAGTAATGTTAAGGCTGTGGAGATATATTAGAAAACAAAGGGGTGAAATTATCAAATCCTATCCTAAATGAAAGAAAAGGCCTTGCAATTAATTAATTATGATTCGTGAAGTTGACCAAAATAAATGATATTTTCGTGAAGGAATGTGAAAACATGGTTAGTTACTCTTATGGCGTAGCATAAGGAAAGCATAACATAACATAACATAATAACGTGTTTGTGTTTGTGTTTGTGCTTGTTTTGTTGGGTGCGTTGCGCGTGCCACTCCTACTGCAATCTGCAAACACCAGCCAACTCAAACCTCAATTTCTCTTTCTTCCATTCCAACTTCCAATGATACCTCCATTCACGGTTAGCTTCTTTTCCTTCTTCTCTCTCTGCCCATCTTCCATCACATTCTCAATTCTTCACAATTTTCTTTTTTCCATTTTCAATTGATGATTCATTCAATCATATCATTATTTGAATGTTAGAGAATAAAAGAATCTTAGCTAATACCAGCTAACTACTCTTTGATCTCTCTTTTTCGTACTTACTACCTTTTTTAATGTGGCCTTCTGGATCTGAGACCACCTTGTGGATCTGTTTACGATTTTCAATTTCTTTTTCTTTTCTATAGAGTGCATTAATGTTTTACATTGCGAAATCTTTTTGATTTTTGTTTTTTGGTGATGGATTGATGAATTGGATTGGAGTTTAATTTATTTGCATTGGTTTCAGATTATGTGTTTTTGATACATGCATCACCCAGTAAATCCAAGTTATAATCGGAAATGGCGTTTCATTCAAACGGATTGTATCCACTTTGAAAAAACAATATGAATGAATTACTTTAGGGGCCAGTTACCGTGCATGATTAGAATAGAATTGAATTTCTTTTTGTTTTCTTTGTTACTTTTGATACAAGATCTATTTGTTCACAGTGATGATTCACTCTTACCAATATTGAAATGGGTCTGCTGTAACTCAAGTCACCAATAGAAATGAGTGATGTTCGTGATGCTTTTTCATGTTATATATATGTCAAGTCTTTTTATTTCTAGCTGATCTGCTTCTGTTTGAATAAGATAGTTCCTTATAACTTGTGAATGATCAAATATGTCAGAATTATCATGATGTAGAAGTTATGGTGTGATTTTGATGTAGACTTTTTTATTCCTTACAACTTATTTTCAACCTTAAGTTGGTCATTCCATAAGTATAGTTGTTTCATTGTAGTTAATCTATACACTGCCGGGATCTTTTAAAATAGTCTCTTGGGAAAAAGGAGGTTGCAATTATATCAGAAGAGAAAACCAGTGTGATGTCCTGAATGGGGATGGTGCGGGTTATTTTGAGAGATGAATTAAGGATGTGCAGAGTTTTCAAGTCTTGATTCATTGATATTGTCTGATGCACATTGCCTTTTGATTTTGTAAATTTGGTTTGATACTTTGGGTTCAAGCTTCGTGATTCTCGTTTTATCAACTTGTCCGCTTTACCCCAAGTGGACTATTTTCATAACTATTAACTAGGAGAAGGGAAAGGAGTCAGATGCTAGATGTTATGCTTTAACGTTAGCTAATGTTATAAATAAACGATATTTCCTGTAGGTTATTGTTAAATATGATGAGATGCATACCAATTGTTTTGTTTGTCAATTATCAGTTTATGACCCTTTTGGTGGCTCATAAAGCAACTTTAGTTTGTAATATTTTTATAGAAATGTTCACTGTTTGATCTTAATGATCTTGAAAGATGAAATTTCATGACCTTCCATTTTACCAGGCTTCTTTGTTTATTTAAATGAGTTAACGCCTGCCTTACTCAAACATGGATGGAATGTTATGGAGGCTAGTTAAAAGAGAACAGTGTTGAGTTGTGAAGAATTAAAAAGAACATGGCTCCATCTAGCAAGGCTGAGAAGAAGGCAGCAGTAGATGCTGCTGCATGGATGTTCAATGTTGTCACTTCTGTTGGAATTATCATTGTAAACAAAGCTTTGATGGCCACATATGGCTTCAGTTTTGGTAAATTCCTTCACTAATTTCTTAATAATATTACTGTTACCAATCTTTTTGTCTTGTCCCAGTTAATTTATCAAAAAACTTTATTATTAACTGCTCATGTTCTTTCTTTAAAGTATGATTTTCCTTTATTGCCTGCAGCTACTACATTAACTGGTCTTCATTTTGCTAATACAACTTTGATGACGGTGATACTACGGATGCTGGGATACATCCAGCCTTCTCATCTTCCCATGGCCGAACTTCTAAAATTTGTTGTCTTTGCTAACTTCTCTATTGTTGGAATGAATGTCAGTTTAATGTGGAACTCGGTTGGATTCTATCAAGTGAGTTGGACTAAATTTTAGCTATTGGTCCATTATTGCCGTCAGTAATTAAATTCGTGTTTTGTTAACCATTGGCAGATTGCTAAATTGAGTATGATCCCTGTATCCTGCTTGTTGGAAGTTGCTTTAGACAAAATACGCTATTCAAGAGACACAAAATTGAGCATAGGCATTGTTCTTTTGGGCGTTGGTGTTTGCACTGTTACTGATGTGAGTGTTAACATGAAAGGTTTTGTTGCGGCCTTTATAGCAGTGTGGAGCACAGCTCTACAACAATATGTAAGTCTGACATTCCACTACATGTAACATGCTGTATCTGTTCAAACTTAAACAGCGCGATTAAGTCATAAATAGATCCATTCAAGCACCTGCATGCACAACATTATAAAAAGAAAGGGGTATGGAATCAGACAAACATTTGCATCATCATTTCTGTTGTGTTAATATAGCATTACACATTATGCTTATATGTTCACATTTCAACTTGCTATAAACACGCATATTATTAGCTGGTATGAAGCATTTCATACTTGTTTTTTTCCTGATTAATTTTGTTCCATTCAATGCTAAATGGGGTTTTCAAATCTTTCCTGTGCAGTATGTTCATTATCTTCAACGGAAGTATTCGCTAAGTTCTTTCAGCCTTTTGGGACATACAGCACCTGCACAGGCCGGATCACTTCTGTTATTAGGCCCTGTTCTAGACTATTGGTTGACAAACAACAGAGTTGACCAATATGCTTATGATGCAGGCTCAGTGGTGAGTTCTGAAATCTGGATAACAGAAGTACATATATGCTAGCAAATTAAACTTTGATTCTAGATAATTTATTACTCTGAGAAAAGAACTGCATGCATTTGTAGATTCACATTGATGTGCATATTATGGATGGCTTGATGTCTTGACTGATTTATGTGTGTTATATTGCCCTTCACTAAGCTTATTATCTTTTATTTGGCAGATGTTTATACTCCTGTCATGCACTATTGCAGTTGGGACCAACCTTAGCCAATTTATCTGCATTGGCAGATTTACTGCTGTATCTTTTCAAGTACTTGGACATATGAAGACAATACTTGTTTTAATATTGGGGTTCTTTTTCTTTGGGAGGGAGGGTCTCAATCTTCACGTGGTTGTAGGGATGGTAATAGCTGTGGTTGGAATGATATGGTATGGCAATGCCTCATCAAAGCCTGGTGGAAAGGAACGTTGGAGTCATTCTCTCCCCACCAGTAAAACAGATAGCCGATAGTTTGACAGCATTTACTCATTATTATGATGGTTTTATTTGCAAAACCAAGATAGTTTATTCTAGGAAAGTATTTAACCAATTATTTTAACCTCATATGTAATTCTTTAAATTTTATTTCATGTTGTGGATCCAAGTGGATATTTCCCTATAGGTCTTCGTTTCCTGCAAAATTTTCATCTTCTCCATTTGGAATACGTTTATTCTCCACTCATAACTGTGATCTGTAATGGTACGCATTTTACTGCTCAGAAATAGAGCAAGTTACTGCATGAAATTCTTTATTTAACTTATCGCTTCCTGAAATTTAGACAACAGTTTTTTAAAGTCTGAATTGTTCCCTTCTGTCTCTGTATAAACTCATCAAGAACTGCTGCAATTAATTAAAGAGAAATAATTTTTAACACGAAACAAATGGTAACATCTTCGTACTATATATCATCTCCCTTAACTTAACTATATATCACCGTATCAGAAATTGATGTTCAAATAACATTTTTCTTTTTTATCATATCCCCAGGTGAGGATGCTCGTTGTTCCGTCTCTCCCAATATTTGGCAAAATCATGTGTTCTTTGCACCCACTTCTGTGATTTTTGCTAAATGACTTCACTTGCATTTGTATTAATTTTCCCCCATATGTTTAAAGAAATGCGTTGCACTAGTTATTAAATTATGGATGGAGTTTCTTTTGCCTGAAACCAACTGTTGCTGAGCCTTCCCTCACGGCCTCATCCCAGCCCCATTACTCCATTTCCTGTCTCATCGTCTGCACTGATTGCCTTCAGTTCTATAATCCAACTATCACAGAGAAACTCAGAATAACTTTGTCAATCATTTTAGCCAAATGGGATTTCACAAAGAGATTAACTAGAATGCTTCAAGTTACTTGCAATTAGTGGTTCAAATATGAAAACCTAGACAGCAGTGCAAATGACATAGATTTGCTAACTAGTAACCTTGGTAGTTTCATCCACTTATACTGTTGCTGCGCAAAGATCCTAATTTTTTCCAACTTGGATAAAATGCCACTTCTTTCCGATGCCACTTTCTTCGTCACCTTGTGTAAACATCCACCATTAGAAAACAACTGCCCCCCCCCCCCCCCCCCAAGATAAAGACACTGTCCGCCTTGAATGAACCTTTTACTATTAGTATTATTACTACTTAAAACGCAGAACTTTATATTTGGGAACCACCATGAATGCGTGATTTCATCACAAAAAAAGCTGCTCAAAAGCTCTAAACCTAAGAATGCCAACATCATTCAAATAAATGGAACTTTAATGTGAATAACAAACAAAATTGAAATTGTCACAACATTAACCAACCATACAAAGACGGTATATAGAAAACATGTCCAATGTAGTTCAAATATGCCTCTTCAACATTATCTAATCTCAAAACCATAACATAATAACTTAGCGCTTCTTTGAGACACCAACAGTCTTTCCTCTACGACCAGTAGTCTTGGTGTGCTGACCGCGAACACGAAGGCCCCAGTAGTGCCTCAAACCACGATGGTTTCTGCATAACAATAAGAAAAAGTCGAGTATTACCAAAACAGCCAAAAAATTATTAACCAGCCAATACCCAAGTTCTCCACATAAATCCTTCAGTGTGTTGGTGACTGCAGAACTAGACATGTAAAGCTATAAGGCTTGTGGTGCATCATCTCATGATACACCAATCCCCAAATCAACATGAAAATTCTATAGTGCAATGATATCGTTCCAACAGAATACAATCAAGGGCTATATATTAATATTAATTATTTACACTTATAACTCAAAATTATCCAGCCAAGAGAAAAATATATACAATTCATTGAAAAAGAAACCAGCAAACTACTTCTCTGGCCCAATTAGGACTTTGGATTAGTTAAACTTTAGTTTATGAGAGAGCTTCTTTACAAATTAAAGTATTTGGTCAAAAATTTATATGAAGGAGGTTCCATCATTATAAGATCACGGGAGATGCTTAAGGCACTGAAATTAAGAAGTTATCTTATATACAGACTCTAAGAAACAGACACATAGTGATTAGTGAGGTTTGTGAAATAACCGTTAACTTCATATTATCCAGTAATCCAGTTAAAAAGTTTACTCAAACAGCCTCTAAATGGCTTCTTTTGAGACATAAACTTCTTGAGAATTGAGATTATGATAAATAATACGATCAGTTAAACTAAAAATGAGAATAATCCTTCTAGGACATTGCAAAATACAAACAACACAGGCAAATACCACATAAACAAGTAGACAGGCAACATAAAAACCATATGAAATCAACAGGAGGGCAACACCTGGATGTCAGGTTTAAGTAAATACCTAATTTTCTTGAGTCTCTCCAAATCATCTCTCAACTTCATATCCAGTGCATTAGAAACCACCTGAGAGAATTTGCCATCCTTGTAGTCCTTCTTCCTGTTCAAGAACCAATCAGGGATCTTGAATTGACGAGGGTTTGCAACAACAGTCATCAAATTATCCAACTCAGCAGCACTCAATTCACCAGCCCTACAAGCAAGTACCAACAATAACAACAAAAACAAACAAACAGATATTAGATTTACACAATCGCTAAGTGAAGTGAAATAATCTGACATGAATGTGCAATCAAAAATCTCAAAAAGACAAACCTTTTGTTCATGTCAACATCGGCCTTCTTGCAACAGATGTTAGCAAATCTCCTTCCAATACCCTTAATGGAAGTCATTGCGAACATTATCTTCTGCTTTCCATCAACGTTGGTGTTCAGCACACGCAGAATATGCTGGAATTCTTCGTTCGCCACTAGAGACTGTCACAAATCACAAAAAAAAAGAAAGTAAAATACAAACATTAAGTGTGGATCAACAACAAATCTTTGGAATTAATCGTATAGAGACATATGCCAGAGAGATCGAAGGTACCATTTTTATCGCAGAGATTCGCAGGAGAGTGACTTTAGCACCACAGCTTCCTGCTCCTGGCCGATGGATACGAAATTAGGGTTTATGGAGATAGAAGGCTATATATAGTCTCATGGTTATTTGAAGTGACGATTTTATCCTCTGGTCTGTTTTTATGGGCTATCAATCTTTCTTTTTTTGGTGAATATGGGCTATCAATCATTGTAATAGGCTCATACTTCGTAACACCCTACCTACTCGGTGGACACCCCCTACAACCCAATATCCCCAAAATGTCCCTCCTTATTTTTATAACTCTCCTCTTCTCTCAAACCTCTCACACTCCCCTTTACTCTCCTCTCTTCTCACACAACACCAAATTAGGTCCAAGTCAGCTCTGACATTTAAGACGTCATGTCAACAGTTAACTGCCAACGTGGCGTCCGTTAGAAAAAATTAACGACAGGGGCCAAAATGACACACACACAAACATGAGGGGCGAAAATGATAAACAAAGATAAAAGGCCAAAGTGACACCAACCCTAAAGATAAAGGGCCAAAATCACCCCCTTAAGTTTTTCACATTGTGTATTTAGTGCTAAAATATACTAAGAGAATAATAAAATAATAACATTAATTATTTTCTTTGCTTCAAAAAAGAAATATTAATTATTTTCTCCCGTATCTTTTATGCTTTTATTGGTTCGTCCAAATCACATCATGTATTTAGTGCTAGAATACGATAAAAGAACAATAAAAACCAAAAGAATAAAATTAACACTAATTATTTTCTCACGTATCTCTTATGATTTTTCCGGTTCATCCAAAAAAAACTGGCTTTCAGGCCCGAAAGAATTTTTAATTAAATAAATTTAAGTAAAATACTTTTTATCCAATAGCAACAATTGCCCCCACTACTTATAAGTTATACAAGTGGATCCGCCACTACTTTTGTTTTCTTTTGATAATCGATGATTTATTGAAAACTCAAACGCTAGATGTGCTTAATATCACAATTACAAATTCTTTAAACACAAAGGGGTATTAAGCCACCAAGACGAAGCAAAATAACTCAAATGTAAAAAAAAAATTGTCATTTAATAAAATAGTTTATTTATTGATGAAACATCGACAAGAATAACTATTTTTTTTGGTACAACAAGAATAACTAATTTATCTTAAGAAACAAAGTAATTTTGTGTTTCATTAAAACATGCATTTCTTACGATCAAACATGCATTTTCTATGACTAACATGCATTTTTTCTGACTTTCACATAGTATGTGTGTTTTTTTCTCATATGTATACAACTCAAATAATTTTAACAACACAAATATATTATTTTGACACTCAATAAAAATATTCGTTTTAGGAAATTTACTTTTCTAATTAGAGCCATGCACTCTACCAATGGAGCTATTCCAACACTTAATGATTTTGTTCTTATCTTATTGATATTTTAAAATATTATCATCTTATTCTTTTTATAACTCAATGGTATCATCTTATTCATCTACCGAGTATAATTATGGTATCAAAAAATGTCTTTCTTTTTCGTATAAAATAACTACTTTTTATCTATTTTGGTTTTTTACTGCAAGAATCTATTACCTACAATATTTGAATAAACTATGCATTTCCTATGTACTAAAAAGACATCTATTTTCTATCTACTAAGTACAATTATTTATATCTATGTATCAAAAAATATATAATTATATATATAATTCAAATAACATAATAGATAAATGATGGTGTTTGTCAAAATAAATTAATTAATTAATTAACTAATTTTGACAAGTTCACTGTATAGATTATTTAACATACTATAAACTAATTTTTATTTATTATTTTTTGTAGGTCAAAGTAAATGTATTTATTTCCGTTGTATATAATAATTGCCTCTTTATCTATTTGGTTTTTTATCTCAAAATTTCGTTATTTCTAAATTTACCCATTTCAGACTTAGTTAAGACAAACTAAAAGGAATTACAAATGTATAGTATATATATATATATATATATATATTAAATGAGTTTACTAATGAATTCTTATGAATTTAATTATATTTATAAATTTTTTAGAGCAATATAAAAGACCTCTCCATATTTAAGATAAAAATATCCCAAACACGTGAATCAGTTCTTCGCGCTCATTATCTACACAGATTTTGAAGCAGATGGCTTGACGAACAATAGAGAACCCAACCTACACTCCCTTAATTGCAGGATCAACTCTTGCTATTATGATTCGTCGTTTTCATCCCCGTTAGTTATCAATTGTAGACCCACAATTCAACAAAAAATTCATTACAACTTTCATTCAAAGACAAAGGCGCAAGCGTGATCGGTAAGTTGTTCAAGAACATCATTAGATCTATTTACCGAAATATATGAATACAAAGAAACCCGATAGCTGAAACTGGCGTCTTATAACAACTTGGCCAGAAACCCGATAGCTGAGCGCCTTATATCAACTCGGCCATCTTGACAACAGTGCTAATGTTTTATTTTCGCCGAAATAAGTATAATATGTAGTTTAGGGAAAAAATGTAAAAAAAAACTTGTGGGTTATGGTACCACCACGCTTCGGCTGCACCACTCTAATTCATTTATTAATTAATTGATAGTAGAAATGGCGCATTTCATAATTGCCCTCGTTCTATTTTTTTAGAAGCTCTATAGATTTTACTCGGGGACTTTTAGAGTTGTTTATCGATGCAGTACCGAAAAAACGAAAGTGAAATTGGTATTTATGTGCGCAACTACAAAGACTAATACGATTAGCATTTTTTGTTGTGTATCATAAGATTTCTAAGTAGAAATGTTTTGAACTATTAAGGTTTGGATAAAAAAAAGTTTTGGTTTTAGTTTTAATCATAATATAGATGTCCTAAATAGAAATTCAAAAAAATTTACGCAATCAAAGGATTTGACCGAACTGAGTATCGAATCAGTGTAGGCAGCAGTTCAATGATCTAATCAGGGTCGAACCAAGATTGAACTCGATAAAAAAATTTACATAATAGTTATTGTTGGAACTTTGATATTTGTGTGAATTGAAAAAGTACCGCATTAGATGGAATAGGCACTATGAGAGAGTTTATAAGTGGGAAACTCAAAGAAGGGTTTGGCCCCCAAGGGGTACCCACTATGAGAGGAGTGAAAAAAATATACCATATTTTAGAGTGTGGAGTGGTATATATATATATATATATATATATATATATATATATATATATATATAATGGTGTGACTGGGCTTGCTTACAATTGATCCCCGTAGGCCCATTACGAATTAACGTTATAATTTCATACCATCAAACATTAATATTATTGTTAACAAAATTGTCAAAAAAAACATTAATATTATTACTATGTTTTTTTAATCTTTGTAGTTACGCGCAGAGTATAGTTGGTTCGTTCATAAAAAAATACGTTATATATGTAAATATTTATGTATACCGTTTTAAAAACAATTAATGCCACAAAAAAATTCTTTTTATTAGAGCCAGGTTTCAATCCTGGGACCTGTGGGTTATGAGTCCACCACGCTTCTGCTATGCCACTCTGTTTTGTTGAATAAATAAATAATGAATGTTTTACTTGTTCATTTATCCGAAACAAGAATACTTAGCATGAAAAAAAATAACTAAAAAAAATGTATAAGAATATGTCAACCCTCGAGACAATAGTTGAGAGAGGAACATAAGTTAGAAAAGCATAAAAGTAAAGTACTATTAACACTGCATTAATAATAATAATAATAAGTGCTTCAAAAAAATATTAAAAATAATAATTCAGTGACAATGTGGAATATTTAAGATTTTGATAGCGCTTTATTGTGAGGGAGTAACACACCATTAGATTGAGGGTTTTTCATAAGAAGATAAACTTTTTTGTAAATAAGAAGATAAGCAGGTATCCACCGCCGAACACAGTGACTAATCCCCTCGCTGGATTGGAGACATCTCGAAGGATAAGAAGATAAGCATTTGTTATCGAGTTATAAAGAATATTTACTTAAGAATAAAAAAATTGAAATGAAATATAAATTTTAATTTTGTTAATATCTCAAACAAGGTAATAAAAGGAGGGTGAAACTCTTAATGAAAAACATCCTAATCACCTATTTTTTTGATACAAATCCTAATCACCTATGAAGTACCATTGGATTAAACTATTAATTTTCAAAAAGCTAAAATCTTTAGCAAGGAGGGTAAAACTATTAATAAAAAACATCTTAATCACTTATAAAACTATTAATAACTAGTGGATGGAGAATAGATGTATTTGGTAAGCACTATGAAGCCCGGATACGTGATACGATACGGGATACGATACGACACGACACGATACGTGGATACGGGAAAATTTTGAAAATCAAGATACGATACGGCAGGGATACTTCAATAAAAAATTAAATCAAAATTTAAAAATATAAAACATAACTAAATATACTTCACTTTACTAATTGACAATTGCTTATAATATTCAATAAATCACATTTACAAAAAAGATACTTATGATCAAAATAAGTAAGCATAGTTAAATGTATTTTCCCCACCCATTTTAAAATATATTCTTCCTCCTACGAATATGTCACAAAATATATTCTACTACCTAAGTTAGAATATAGGAAAAAACACTATTCACTATTTAACACTAACTGTGTCATTCTCCTCTCATCCGTTTCTATTGTCAAAAAATAACATTGCTTCCAACTCTGGTTCATCAAGAGACATCTGAGGATACTCATATGTATCCCCAAGGTGTCCCTCAAGTATCCGGTATAAGTATCTTGTCTTTTTTAATTTAAAAATAAATATAAATTCCAGGATACTCTCATGATACGTATCCAGAAGTATTTGACACATATCGGTATCGGATACGTATCCGACACGGGTACGTGGCCTATTTTGGAGTATCGGGGCTTCATAGGGTAAAGCACTAGCTAGCGTTTAACGTTTTTTGGTAGTGTTTAAAGTTTTTTTTTGACGGAAGCGTTTAAAGTTCTTTTTTAAAAGCTACATCATGTAGCATTTTTTAAAAGATACTTATAGCGTAAAACGTTTCACGTTTTGTTGTCATTTTTACTCTCATTATTTTTTTTAAAAACTCTTTCTCTATCCTTTTTAAATTAAACTAAACAATTTTAAATCCCTATTTTTAATGTCATTTTACATTTATCAGTTAGTTTAACCGCTAGTTTTACAAAAAAAAAACATGATTTTCTATCCACTAGCTCATCTGCAATCCGCTAACATATCCACTATCTGCTACTTTTTACTAAACAAAACATTTAACTCCAAATCTTAGAGATAGATTTGTATGGACTATGGAAATGCAATTTTGCTTGGGCTCAAGTAAACATAGGTCTTGCTTCCATAGATGGCAAGAGCGAGACGACCACTTTCAAAGATATGATTTATTTAGCATAAAATAAACTCTTGGAGTGTGAAGTCTTAATTTATCCTGAGCAAGGTGTGAAGTTCTAATTAAGCTCGTCATACAGGATAAAAAATGATTAACTCTTCCTAGTGAGATAGTAACAGGAGAGGAGCTCGAGGCATCCCTTGGCTTTAGTGGGTGAGAGACTCTTTAATGAGCAACGCACATTAGAGTATACGAAGCTTTAAAAATCTTTCCAGGAAGGTTGAAAATAGAGATGTGGCACTAGTAAGTGAGGTTGTTAGAATATTCTCTCGTAATGACTCATGTCTATATTATGATCTAAGTGCAATGTTTTTAAAACTAGACCAGGAAGGCAACCGTTTAGTCATTGATTTTTATTGTTTCAATGCGTCTGCCTAGTGATGCAGCATAGGAAACAAGACATTAAATACATAAAGAAATGGAGAAAGTTTACAAAGTAAAATAAATAAAAATAGTCAAAGCCGCTGAGCACACGTTAATCCAACAATTAGAACTGAATTTCACAATACAAAGTATTACACAAAATGAGAGCTGGTTAAAACCATTGTCTATTCGAACTGTACATGTCTGTTATATTTGCTCAGCGTCTAGAATGTTGGTAGGTACACAACATACATACATACATACACAATACAAAATGAGCTTCCTATAAACAAACCGGAACCATGACTAACAGAATGATGTTGCTTATTCGCAAACCCGTTAGTTCCAACAGCATAAATAGTGTCTGTTTCTGTTTGTCTTAGTAAAAAATGGTCACAAGATTAAAGTGGTTTCTGCATGCTTTCATTTCATTTTTTTCATACGGAAATTGTACATTCTAATTCTTTGGCAGCAGTGTCAAGAAACTCAATAGGTAATCCACCTGAAATTCTGCTGTGAGCTTCCCATGTCAAGCATTTTTCTATGTCAGTTTGCCAGTCAACCTCATCCAAATTGAAGTACTGGTAAGAGGGATTGTGGATGCCATTTTTTTGCGGTGGTGGTTTAGAACTACACCTGATTGAACCGGTACACAAAATGTCGCGAAGAACTGAGATGCTCAGAGCACGGACATGTGCACTTGGATGAGAAAGGCACCTAACAGTAGCAGCTAGACGACACTGCATGGGGTACATTCACAACACAATCATATCAGTCAACAATCAAAACATTTCCCTGACTAGTGAGGTTCGATATATAAATGGAACAATGCCAAAATGTCCTATCACGAGCCATGCTAATGATAGAACAGATGTGCGATATATAACTAATACATTTCATTCATCATATCTCAGCTAAATCAGAAGTTTCAATGAGGGAGGCTTGTTTACCTTTAAAAGGTTTGAAAGACCATCTGCCACAGCCAATCCTGATTCTCCAAACTCGAGTACTGGCTGAACTGCTCTAGCTGTTGCTTCCAATAGCTGGCCATTATCATTAAAAGTTGAAATATGAATATTAGTAAAACTCAAATATAGATGCGAGTATATGAAATTCCAAATTCTCCCTCTAAAATGCCACAAATAGCTGCTCAAAATGTTGTTTGAAAATAATATTGTATTAGAAATCTGGGTTGCAAATATTTATACGAAAAGGATTGTATGATATGCTTGTCTGGGAAAAAAGTCATGTAGTTAATGTAAATAAATTTGAGCCAACTTAGGATTAAATGACAATGAATGCTATTAGATCAGTAAATCTTATAATAGAAACCCCAACATATGTGTAAAGTGAGGCATTTTTCTGGTATTATGAGGCAGAATTAATTTAACTTGAAAAATCAGAGAGAATCTACTACCTCCAGCTGTGGTAAAGTGCAAGCCTCTCCATCAACAAGCATCCCATCTGTGGCTCTCAGTAGTAAATCTGATGCCCTTGCCACAATTACTAATGATTCTGAACTATCATGGTTCCGCATAAGTTCCACTATCAATTTTACAATCCGCTGATTGACTCTCCACATCTTCTGACCTAGATCATCATCCTTGGCTATCCATGGCTGCAATTCCCTTTCAGCCTGACAAGCAACAAGCCCAGAAAAGTGACAAAATAAGTCAAATGTTGGAAATGGAATTTATTTAAAGATACATAAAACTATGAAACCTTGCTTATATGAGATGTTCAGCATCGGCTATTTGAAGTGTTTAGACATTAAACATTAAAAGCCCGTACTCCCATGTATTAGAAATGGTAATTCTTATGTTTTGGCAGTCTGTTTAACAAATGGTAATTTGCTTTGGATAAAAAAGGGTAATAATTCTAGCCAAACACAATATCCAAGCAGTTTCTTAATTAATGCAATTATTCATAACAGGACATAATTTTATACCTGAAGTACAACTGCTGTGGCTGCTTTTGTTGGCGAGGCTGATACAACATTGCATAACGCATCAACAACCTACATAGTATTAAATCACAAAATGGTCAGTAATGAACCTTTTCGGACGTAGGATGCTCGGCAGTCTGTTTTTCTCTTGAACTGTGTTATGGGTTAAAACATCTTTAAATCTGGCTTGGGAAGAAAAAGGTTGGTAATTCACAAAAAAAAGGAAGAAAGAGAGTAAAGTTGCCGCAGTACAACAGTTAAACTTTTACCTGTCTCCAGCCCTGTTGGGCAGAAGTGCTTTCTGGACACGGTTGAGTTTCAGGAGATGCAATCAACTTGTGCCATAGTAGGGAAACTACAGAGAAACATAGCTCCTGTTTCTCTGCCAGCATGGATATCAGAAAAATTTGTGCATTGCATTTCAATCCTATATGCTTGTCCATTGTAAGGAAGTTGGCTAGATCAGAAGCATCCAACGAGAAACCTGTGACACCTTTTCCCAAGGTATAACCCGATGCTGCTTCATTTGAAGATGGAGTTCTTTCAGATTTATGGTTAATTTTTGAAGGTGTTGAATCTTCCGAAGGTGCGACAGAAGTCTGCCCGGGGTCACTATTTTCACATCGATTCTTTCTTTTACCATCAGGACAAACACGGGAGTCCTTGCAAATAGGTACATGAATTACGGTTGCTTCGAATGGCTCTGCCTTATTCACTATAGATGCAACAACTTTACTGTGAATATCTATGAGATTATACAATGACGACGCCCTCGAGTGAATTTCTTTGTCCCATTTGCAACGAATCAGAACAGACAGAGCATGCATGCAAGCTTTTGACCGTCTAAATAGTTCAGAAACATGTGCAGCAACCATAGCTGCTGCCACTATCTCATTTGAGCTGAAACTCCATGGGGTGCCAACAGAAGATGGCTTTAATGAAAACAGTGCCTCTAGAATAGCTAAAATTCTCTGAGTATGGCGTACAGCTGATTCTATACCATTCTGCAAATCATGGGAAGATCCATTCATTGTAACAGGCTTAGATATATCTTGCACACCATTGGAAGTGGAATGATTATTTCCCCGTGAAAGCATGGGGAACAACTGAAGCTCACAGGCTAGAGCACAAACAGCGGCCATAACATAAGAATCAAATGCCGCTACAGGACCTTGTTTCTTCACTTTCCTATTTTTTCTTTCTTTCCGGCTTTCAGATATTGCTTGTAAGTCCTCAATGATTTCCTCAGCTGAATAATTATCTTCACCTCTTGGCTTCTTGCTTCCACTGAATTGGGCTTCATGACTGACACAGACGGTTAGGACAACAAAAAGTAGGCGTGAGGCAAGCTCTACAGATGCACACGATTCTAAGAAAAGTGAATGAACCATAGTACGAAGTTCTGCTACAGCAAGATTTTTAGAGGCTGAACCAATGCCAAAGAGGAATTTCGCTTTTCTGTTTTGTTCTCTACTGGACTCCGGTGGAAACGTCCTCTGAAGAATAGCTTCCACTGTAGCCGCAAATATTTTCATGAGACATGCTTCTGATGGGCTTCCACGGGGAAGATATTCCAGAACCTTAAGTAGAGGTATGTACAAATTCCATGACAACATGGGAGGTTGTTGTGGACTTGCGACTATAATTTCTGGAAGATCAACAGCTGAGGAATTTGCGGGAATCAGGCCATAAGCAGCTTCCCAAATGGTGCAAATTCTCCATTCAACCTCCGGACCATGGGCACACAGCATTGATGCAATGCCTTGGGCAGTAGCATCAATAGAGGCTTCAGCAGCAGGAACTTCTATCTGATCAACAACAAATATTTTGGATCTTCAGTATACAGAAAGAATCTATCTTCACTTCTTTACAAAATAAGACAGACATTGAAAATGAAAATGAATTGATGAAAATGCACACCACCTGCTTTCTGTAGGAAGAAATATAACCGCCCAAAGGTTCATGCTGAACTTCAACTCCATCAACTTGTCTAATAGGTGGAAAAAGTAACGCAGGCTGCGAAAGTATACGGAAAAGCAAAGCAGCTGCAGCATCAGCAGCTATGCCAGCTCGCATGGACATTGCAGTACCAATTGCACGCAAGAAATGCAAATGCATCCAATTTCTAGGAAGCTGCATTAACATATAAAAGAAAACAAAGATTCATAAGTCAATTGGTTTTAAATCTTTCATGAAGTTTCTTTAGATGAAAACAACAAAATTCATAATAGTTTTCCATCCTGTAGCTTGTAATCCGACTGTGGGGCACATATATAATTTATATTGTGTGCTGCATTTGTTCAGAAGTGTTAGTGTAGTCAGATTGCAGTGTGAATGCTGCCACTCTGTTCACTATTGTAATCTGTTAGTATTTCAGTTTCTGTTAATATTAATTCAGTTAGGCTGGTTTTCAGTTACTGACAATTAATGGCAGTTACTTTTAGCTTGTTTTTGTTGTTGTAAGAGCTATAGAATAGAATAGTATACATCCAGTTGCATACAATGAAAAAAGAAATTAAGATTCAAATTATTCTTTCAATTTATTTCTCTTCACTTTCACACACGGTATTCTCCCAATCCAAAAAACTAGCAATAATTCACACTTGCCAGGCTACATAGTAAAATATTAATGTTCCCTGTAGTTAAAATATAACAAGAAACAAAACATATCATGAAAACTAGCAGATTCGCAGCTACTAAGAAATGTGAAAAATGAAAGAAAATCTAGTAAAAGATCAAACACTTGGCCATCAAAATGAACCAATGTGCGATGCAGAACATAAGACAAGCACCAAATTATTTCTTGAATGTATATTAAATTAAGTTTAACAACTTTTTAACCCAGTGATGACTAACTATTCTCTGTTGAAAAGCCATAAAAAGGATATTCAGGTTTCCATTAATGCCAGCATTATTCTCTGTTGGTCAAGATAATACCTACCCTTATGCCAGAAGCATACTCCTCAGCAGCTCGAAGAAGCTCCACAAGCTGCACAGCAGCATCAAGTGCGTCTGGAGCCCACGATGGGGGTGCTTCTAGAAGTCCAAGAAGAAGTCTTTGTGTAGCACTTGGAGTAGCAATTGCATAATATCTGCAAAAGTTGGGTATATACATTTCCTCAGGCAACTGAACTCTATGAACAATTACATAAAAAGAAAGGTATCAATTTTAAAATAACCTGTGAAATAAACGTGCATATGGCTCTAGAGCTGGCAATCCAGCAACAAGATGCTCATCCATAGCTGTTGTTGGAGGAGGAAGCAAAAGTGCCGGGACAGCGGCTGCTGTCAAAATAGCAGTTTCATTGCGAGCAACTTCATCATCACAAACACTTAATATAACACCAGCACCATTGGCAACAGCCCATCTTGGAGTTGAAGGTACGAGTTGAGGATGCTTCCCAGAACCACGGGAAGAAGCTAAGAAAACAAGCAAAGTAACCATATTAATTAATATATTAACACAAATATAGGTATCAATAGGATAGAATGGTGATCTTGATTCAACAGTGGCAACAATAACTGTGTAAAAAAAGAATGAAAATATACAAAAATGTATCAAATATTCTAATACATCTGTTTACGAAATATTGCGGATAAATATCACTAGAAAAAGAACAGTATTCTGTATTAAGAAATCAATAAATTAGCGTACCAGTTGATGGAGGCTTGAGTTCTCCTGCAGCATATTTGCCCATAACACCACTGCACCTGTTAATGTATATGGCAACATCCACTAAGTTATGCAAATATATGCACAAAGCCCAAGAGCATAACAAATTATAATACGATAAATCAAAAACAGACATGCAAATCAAATAGGTTGTTTATTTTATCAAGGAAAAAAAAGGAAGAGAGACTATAACCATACAAGGCAAGTTGTTCAAAAACTGAACCAAATTTCACCACAATATACCTAAAACTTACAGGCAGAGCTAAACACACACACACACACACATTAATATTAATAGAACTAAACTAATTATTACTGACTCGCTTTGTTTAAATTACCAAAAAATACTTACCACCGGAAATAGTCACTTCTAATGCCTACAGGTGCAGCCAACAATATATCGGTAATCCAGGGGGACAAGGGCCTTATAGGTTTTTTCTCTTGCTGTGCCAAAGCATTATGGGCAGCTTTTCCATCAACAGGCTCACTAGTTGTTGCATGGCTGCCACTACTGCTTCTTTCTGTTACACCAGATTGTCTTTCCATTTTGTAAATGGGACGATTGTAATGAGTTAAAATACGCAAAATTTCACCACAAGCCAGAGGCCATTGTTCTGAGTATTCATTCTGCAAAATAATGCAAAGAGATGAAATTAATACAGAGCCTCTTTGCAGTTACCAAAAGTGAATCAGTTAATAAACTGAGAAACAGAAAGCAACTATGAAATTGAATTATATACAAAGAAAATAAGAATATCAGACAAGGATTTTATACTTATTTATTTATACCTCACTTTTTGGGCAGACTAGAGATATCAAAGAAGCAAATGGAGGGCTAGTCTTGTCATAGACCAGCGTACCGTCAATAATACATGAAATAATTGGCAGTACAACTGCATGCCCATGCTCTGGATGATGAAGGAAAAAAGTCGCTGGATGTACACGTAAATATTGAGAAGTTATTACACGTGAAGTAGAAATAAATTCAATGCAGTAATAGTCTTGTTGAGGCAATCATGATTTAAACTAACATGGGATAGAGCGTAAATACCCAAAACGTCATCAAAGAGAAGAATTTCCTTCGACGGATATCGGTTACGGATCAACTGCCGAAGTAATACAGAACGATGAGTCACATTTGATAAAAACTTATGGACTCCCCGTGAACAAAGAACAATACAAAATATTAAAAAATTGAATTTATGAAAATAGTATGTATATATTTCTATTTCCAGATAACAGGGTTTATCAGTAATATAGGTGTACCTCAGCAATATCATCATCAAATTGCTCTGATGTAAACTGAATGAAGTACTCAACGTATGCAGCAATTTGGTCCTGCGGAAAAGCAGAAATGATGTCATAAAGATCAAAGAAATGGAATTACAGTAAACTTCTAATATGACAGAAACTGTAAAACTCTTTCATGTGGATTAGGAAATAATTATTTTCACCGCTGCAAATGACCAAAGCACTGCTGCTTTCTTACTAGCATGTAAAGACTGAAGAATCTCTAGTTTTTTACTTGCAAGATTAAATATGTATTCTTAGAAAAAATACTGAAAAACAATCCACATATAATGATTATCTCGGAAATCTTTGTGAAATCACATTGCAAAAAGATTATGTCCCAATCAGGATTAGCTTCTAGCTTGTGGGAAGCTTCTCAGCTAAGTATTTGACTCCTAACTTATAAAATAACCCTCATAAGTTTATTACTGCCTAAGGACAAGTTAGATGAGGGTTTTTCTGAAAAAGTTCAGCTAGACAGTGTCCACATGCAGACTCATGCTGAGAGCCAAAATGCTCCAAAAGCTCATTAATCAACTGCCATTTTAATTTTTCTACTTTGCCATACCCTATGTCTCACTCTCACTAACTCAAATTATTAACAGGGTCTCTGCAATCACACAGTTCTATGCTGGGGAAATTTCCAAGTTTCCATTTGGATGAATTAACTTATGGAAGGCAGGTAACTGGATGTTCTCAATTTCTTCTCAAATGTAACATTTTCAGTCAGCACTTTACGATTCAAGTCTTGAAAAAACTAAATGACAAAAATGAGGCTCAATTCAAAGACCTTGCTTAGTATTCCATGCTTTACTAATTACTACGCATGCATGGATTAGTGCAAAGTGCAAACAATAAAACCAAAGACGCATCACTTTCAAAATTTTCAACAAAATCCCTGAAAATTTTCCAAGGTTAATTTTTTTTTTTTGTGGAGAATACTCCAAAAAAAGCAAGGAAAATTTATTGCATTGAATAACTCATTATTGTTTTAGCACACGAGAAAAATTTGTTGGTTCAAGAATCAAGACCTGTTTGGTTTCAGAATTTCAAATTCCTGAAAAATTTCCGAGCTTAAAAAAAGAAATTTGGAGAATACTCTGAAAAAGGCCTCCTATCAAGAAAACTCCAGAAAAATTCATTATTGTTTTAGCACATAAGAAAAAATTTCCTGGATTACCTGTTTGGTTGCAGCAAATGTTTTGTTTCTATGTTCTGCTTCACTTTTAATTACAAAATTGTAACCTTGCTTACACTTTGTTTCTTGTTTTCAAATATTTGTACAAACAAAAAAAGTTGTTCTCACTTATTCCTTCACAAGTCTTTAAAATTAATAACCAAAATCAGCAATTTAGTCCCTAAAATTGCAAGGGTAAGGCAATTTGGTCCCTGAGGTTAATGAAATTCCAAAATGGCCACTGAAATTGAATATTCTCAATCATATTAGTCCATGTTGGACAATTTTGTGGTACTAAATGGACCAATCCAAAAACTCTAAGTTGATGCCATGAATTTTCAATTCAAAGACTATTTTGGAATACTAATTATATCATGAACTAATTAGATAACACCCTACAATTTTAAGGACCGTTTTAGTGATTCACTCAAACAAAATGAAAATATGGTGATAATTTTGTAATTTAATGTAAAAGATGGAAATGAAATTATCAAATTAAAATAAATGAAATAAAAAAAATGTTTTCTCAAACCAAGTATACCTTTATGTTTTTTTATGACAGAACAGACCTACTTGTATTAAATATTCCATTTTATTTAAGACATGTGTTTGCATAAGTATGTATGTAACAAACTCTCGATGTCTGCTACATCTCTCAAACAGAAAATTTTCATTTTTATCAAGTATTCATACTCCAACAACTTTTTACAAACATTGGAGCATTAATTAATAATAAAGTAAAAAAAAACTAGAGGAAACAAATTTCTCAAACATGCTAAGAGAGTAAAATGGTACCTTTCTTTGTTGACCATCTTGTGGTGGAGGCCAGAACAATGAGGAGTACTGAAGACGATCAATCCACCTTTCACTGGTAGCAGCCATTAAAGAAGCTGTTTATATCTACTCTCAAATCTCAATAAATTCCCTTCTTCTTCTTCTGATCAAAAAGTAATTATCCAGAATCCAACGAAAACATGCTACAAAACAAAAATTAAAATATCACAAATCAGGATCCCCTGTTTAGCACGCCCCTTTAGACCTCAGTATCCAATCCATCATCAATAATTCATCATCCAACAAAACAATTTTCAGAAAACATTTTTTCTTTTGACAGAATAAGACAACTAAATGCATCTCATAGAAAATTCTAGCTATTTTCACATACTACAACAACTAGGTTGCTATGTTTGTTGAGCTTGAAATCTGTAAACTTAACAAATTTTTTGGTGATTGATTTCTAAATTTCTTTTCACTAAAAACCCACCAAATATAAAATTGTTTTTTAAAATGATGAAAATTGGTATGAATCTGAAACAGAGTCTTGGAAAACAGAGCAAAATCACATTTTTTAAAAAAATAATAATAATTAAAAAACAATCAAATAAAACAAAAATAATACCAAGAATGAGAGTTTGTAGGAGAAATATTTTCCTCCTGGGGAAGGAAATCAGCCAATATTCAAAAGCTGGTACAAAAAAAAGCAAAAAATTAAAATTAAAATTGTTAAAATTAAAATCCCTCATGTATGTAACAACAGCTCAGATTCACCACTGAAAAATTAGAGGAAAAACCAAAAATGATCAAACTCACATCAGAAATTAGCTCAAAACCAAAAAAGCATGTGATTTCATTACCAAAAAATAAAGAAAAAAAATCGAAAAAGAAAAGGAAAAATATGTACCTGTGCAGTTAGTTGTGTATGTAGAGCTAATTTCTGGAGAAACTAATTTCTGGAGAAATTAATTTCCTTCCCCGATTAGTTGTGAAAAGGTGTGTAATGTAAGAGTGAAGATGAGAATAATTTTTGTAAATAAATTTGCGTTTGATGTATTTATGAATAATGAAGAGGTGTGGTGGTGAGTTTATGCTAGAAGAGACGGAGAGAGAGAGAAATAAAAAAGAATAAAATAGAAATAGAAAATAGAATAGAATTGAATACAAGTGGAATGGGGAAGAGAGAGAAAGAGAAGATCTTTAGGAGGTCTGAGATGAGAAGCCTAGATCGACTGCATAGCATACGTGGCCATGATATTTTCCTCTCACCTAAGAGGTCGAGTTTCAGTGCCATCTCATGTTACTCTATGTATATGTATATGTATATGTATATGTATGTATGTATCCACATCATCGATGGATGCCCCCATAACATAATCATCGATCGATGCCCCTTCCATGAGTTTTTTTTTTTATCGGACCCTTGCGGGTGACCCACGCAGTGTCCCAACGCTGTCAACGAAGGACTAATCTGCGTTCGCTACTTGGGGCTCTTAATCATTTCGCTGGCCAACACCCTATTTGACGTAGGCGGGAATCTAACCCGGGAGCAAACCGCATCGACCCCCACCACGTCCCAGCACCCCTTCCATGAGTTTGCACTCTACCGTTTCTATTTGCGTAGAGTTCTTTTTTTTTTTGGTACAAGTATTTTCGTATATTTAGATGATGATATTTGAGAGTGTTTACCTTGGATTTTGGTAAACACCGCTAGTTTGAAATTGCTTCTGTTTGCAGGATCAACTAGTAAATCCTAAGACCATTTGTGTTAAAGTTTTTCCCGGAATTACTTGTGTTCTTACAGTTTAAAAGTAAAAGAAGAAGATAACCGTCGATCTCGCGCGAAACAGTCGAGTTTCCTCAATGAGGGAGAATAAAACAAAGGAAAAAATTGCAGAAAAGCAAAGAAGAAAACAAATTAAAATTGCATTAATTGTAAAGAGGGTTGGTGCACAGATCATACATTCTTCTCTTTGCTCGTTTTCTCTGTAATGTGTTGGAAGTTAGAGCGTGAGAGTTCTGTAATGAAATTGTGACCCGTTTTTCCTATGAGAAACTACTATTTATACAAATAGAAAATAACTGTACAAAGTTTAAAAATGTAACTGCTATGTGCCTTCGGGGACGGTTGCTTGATTCTACTTCGACACCAGCCTCCAAACTTCCTCTTGTCGAAATCTTTGCTTGCAACTTCTTCGACTTCACCAAATCCAGCGTCGAAATCTGCTTGATATAACCTGATAACTTAACCCATTTTGAACGTCGAAATTACTTCTTGTCTCTTGAAATACAAGGTCAAACTAAACATCGTTGACTGCATTTAATTGAGCCTGTCGAAAATGCAGGCTAACAAATTGCCCCCCAAAAATGTCTTTTTCGACTGAGTTTTTAAATGAAGAAGAAAATGACATTTTTGAAATTTCTCTTAACTGCTCTAATGACGTCATCAGGTCGAAAATACCTTGTTCTTTCCAGATTTCTCCTTTTTTCGACAATGAGCCAATCGACAGGTATAAGGAGGTCTTGATTTCAATTCTGCAATATTAACCTCTTCTTCGACATCTTCATAAGATATATCGAATTCTTGGTCACTGTCATTAGTTTCGACATAAGCAACCTTTTCTTTTTTATTATGGAACCTACTTATTCTGGCTTTTTCAGCTTTAAGTCTCTCTATTTGTCGAACTCTATCAGTTAATTGCGCCATATCTCTTAAATGTAGTGTGTCTAGTTTCTTTCTTATAGTGTAATCTAGACCACCAGCAGCCATTTCTACTAACTCATGTTCAGGCACCTTGCTTTGAGTAGTCTAAATCTATTGAGATAATCATCAATAGATTCTGCCCCCTTGCGTCGAACGCTAGCCAATTCTTTAAGACTAATCTTACATTGGCCCATATAGAACTGCTCATGGAAGGCATTTTCTAATTGACTCCAATTAAAAATTGAATTTGGAAGCAGTGTAGTGAACCATGTGAAGGCGTTATTAGTTAGAGAATTTGGAAAGTATTTCATCCTTAAATTCTCATTGTGTGCTAGATCGCCAGCCTCAGTCAAATAACGAGCCACGTGTTCGACGGTTGATTCACTGGTTTCTCCAGCGAACTTTGTGAACTTGGGAAATTTCCATCCCCTAGGTAGCTCTGTTTTGTAAGGTGTATTCTGACAAGGGCGACACAAAATTAGGCCTATGTAAACCTAAGTTAAGGCCATTCTGGGCTAAAATAGTTTCGACCATATTAGCCAGATTGTTTTGTGCTCCAAAATTGTTTTGTTGCACTTGTCTGACCACTTCGTCAGCATTTTGGTTTCTATTCACCAACACAACTTCAGGGAGATTGCCTCTATCCTCATAGGCTCTTCGACAATTTGTTGTTGTCCTTGGTTTCCCTGATTCATAGGAATTGCATTGTTAGGCCTTTCTACAGGTATCTCTACAGGCCTAGCATTTTGGATTTGGGGAATTTGCTGGTGATGTACTGGTGGAGTACCAAAGAAATCAGCAATCCTTCCCATTTGTGTTGCCAACATTTGGTAACTGTTATTAGTGTTTTGTATCAAAGGATTAAACACAGTACCAATTTGTTGTGTTAACATATTGACCATATCATGATTGCTATCATCCATTTGTTGTCTTAATGCCAACAAAGATGTTATAGTCAAATTAGTTTGGGCATTTCGACTATTGATGCCCTCCGTTGAACTATGAATAGGAGAATACCCTGTACTTGCATTTTCAGCAAATGTAGACGAATTTGTCTGAAGACCTGTCATCAATGTTGTGGCATGCCATACGGTAAAACCCTTCCGCTCATAGTAAATGGCATATTTCCAATCATAGGATTTGCCATCAAAGGACTCGTTGGTCCTGTTATTGGTGGCATAGAAGCCATTGTATTAACATTTGTTAATGCTGCAGTGGTCATCATTGACACAAGAGTAATTATGGGAGAAGTTATAGCGGTTACTCCCATTGTTGTCGAAGAAGGCATAGCAACGGTTATGCCTGCGACATTTGCAGCGTTAACGTCACTAACTGGCGCTTGTTCTTGTGTACTTTGTGCATTTGATGCAGTAGCATTACTTGTACTAGAGCGTGCCATCTCTGGAAGATGTTTACCACTCCTTAATTGCATGCACAGACAAACACAAAGTTTAAGAATTCAACGAAAAACTTTTAAAATTAGCACAAATGTCCCACTGGGCGTGCCAATTTGTTTACCTTGGATTTTGGTAAACACCGCTAGTTTGAAATTGCTTCTGTTTGCAGGATCAACTAGTAAATCCTAAGATCATTTGTGTTAAAGTTTTTCCCAGAATTACTTGTGTTCTTGCAGTTTAAAAGTAAAAGAAGAAGATAACCGTCGATCTCGCGCGAAACCGTCAAGTTTCCTCAATGAGGGAGAATAAAACAAAGGAAAAAATTGCAGAAAAGCAAAGAAGAAAACAAATTAAAATTACATTAATTGTAAAGAGGGTTGGTGCACAGATCATACATTCTTCTCTTTGCTCGTTTTCTCTGTAATGTGTTGGAAGTTAGAGCGTGAGAGTTCTGTAATGAAATTGTGACCCGTTTTTCCTATGAGAAACTACTATTTATACAAATAGAAAATAACTGTACAAAGTTTAAAAATGTAACTGCTATGTGCCTTCGGCGACGGTTGCTTGATTCTACTTCGACACCAGCCTCCAAACTTCCTCTTGTCGAAATCTTTGCTTGCAACTTCTTCGACTTCACCAAATCCAGCGTCGAAATCTGCTTGATATAACCTGATAACTTAACCCATTTTGAACGTCGAAATTACTTCTTGTCTCTTGAAATACAAGGTCAAACTAAACATCGTTGACTGCATTTAATTGAGCCTGTCGAAAATGCAGGCTAACAGAGAGATATTACAAACTTTTAAAATAAAAGATATATTAAAGAGTATGTCATTGGAGAAATTCTTATATTCAAAATATAAATTTAAAAACTTATGAGATGTTTATAAATTATTTTGAATTTATTTTCCTAAGTTCCTTAAGATAATTTTTAAAAGCAGTTTACAATTTATATAAAAATAGTTTAACTTTATTTTGTTTTTTAATGTATAAATGTATAAGTTTTTATATAATAAACATTAATGTTTTTTTATAAGCAAAGTATTATATTGAATCGAAGCACTACGGTACTCCAAACCAAGCAAAAGCCAATTACAGATTACAAAAACAGTGTAATGGGTTAACCGACCAATCTGATAACTCAAAAGTTGAGTTATAACCAATTGTACTAATAAACCAGCTCCAAGAAATAGACTTAATGTGATTAATAATAACCTAAGCATCCAAACAACCCCCCCCCCCCCCCCCCCCCCCCTAAAAATGACATTGTTCATATGCAACCAAATGCACCACGTTGTAGTTGTCCAATGAATGTACCGAAATCTGGGAGATTTTTTAGAATTAAAATGAACCTCGAAAGCACGGAAATGATTGACCCTTACTATTGGTTTTGTAATATAAAACCTAAATATTCTCCAAAAGTTGAGCAACGGTCATAAAAAACAGTCAGATGACCGTTGCTCCCAACAGTTCTCTAACTAATTCAGTTATGTGTCTTTTGGTAGTTAGAAAGTTAGTTACAAACTGTAACTAACCCTCAAACAAACTCTTAGATGAGTTTGGTATTTGTATATAAATATCCTAGCCTATTGCATTGTAAATACACATAATTATTGAATAAAAGTTTTACGGTTTTGTTTTACAGCTAATATACATTGATTCTATTATGCTCTTCCAGTTTTTCTTCTTCACTCGTGTGTTCTGGAACCACTTAGGCTTCTGGCTTGTGCATTATCTTCAAGGGAGTTGGAGACCTCGCAAACAACAGAAAGAGAAGAAGTTAGGAATCTATTTCAGTGACTGAAATAGAGAATAAAGAAGGAAAAGGGAAAGAAAGGACATTATACCTTTTGCAGGCTTATTCAACAGCTTGCAAGGGTGCTAATGTGTGATTGTTCATCATGAACAATCACAGTGTTACATGCAATCAAGATAACAAAGGGAAAAGTTGGGGTTTACGCATTACAAAAAAAACTAAGGGTAAAATCACACAGAGGCTGTGATTATACCTTAATAGAGTACTGTGAGCCCTTTATTGAGCCTTGTTACCTGCGAAATCAAGAGGATATGAATTAGGGTTTCTGATTTGAACATCAAAAGGAAAGAAAAGAAAGATTCTGTGAAGATTACTACCTGTCGTTGTTGTTGTTGTTGTTGTTGTTGTTGTTACTGAAGGCTTGACTGATTCAAGCAGTGATTGAGTTTGTAACCTCATACACGAACAGAGTCACTGTTCGCAAGTGAGAAGTGCAAATCTTTGAAGATTTGTGTGCAAAACCAAAGGGGTTTTGGTGCACGATTGTTGTACTCACCAGTTGTGAGTGATTGAAGCAACTTGGAAGCTTCAATCACTGAGAATTTGGTGAAGAAATCAATCCCTAGCAGAGCTAGGTTGAGAGAAGAAGAAGAACAGAACGACGAAGAATCAAGAAGAGAGAGAGAGAGAGAGAGTTCTTGAAAAAGTGAAGATTCGTTTAAGGTTTCAACATAAATACTCCGGGTCTAAAACGGGTTCATGTTTTACCACATTGTGACCCATTGGGTGTCGCATTTTTATTTTTGGAACCGAATAGCTGGGTATTGGATTGGGCTTTCACATCTGGCCTTCACTACTTACTGTTTGCACCCTTGTGCTACTTGTGTGCATTCCTGTAAGAAGACAAAGCAAATGTGTTAAAATTCATCACTTACAAGATTGTTCACCGTTGTAATACCCAAACATTCTTGAACACCACCCCATACAAGCTTAGAGCATCTGTAGCTGAAAAAGGAGATGATAACTAGATTCCTCAAATTGGAAACAGAACATTTATGTTATAAATACGTAGTTAAGTTGAATATTTAAACCACACCAAAAAATGATAATAAATTCATCTAGAGAAATATGAACACGTGCTTTTTTATCAACGAGAAAAAAGGACAAAACAGGAAAGGGGACTAATTTCTACAAGTCTCCACGCCTAAAGCATCTCCAAGCAATTTTGACAGGAGATCAGGGGGATAACGATCCCACCGGATCCTATCACCATTCAAACATGTTCCATGCTTAGCCAACCAATTTGCACAACTATTGCCTTCAGAAAGGGTATGCTTGAAACTCAACGACCAATCTAAGCTCATGAAATTCCTGATGTTATTAATCAAAGGAGCATTAAAACACATAACTACTGGTGTATTTATAAAAAAGAATTACTAGCTAGTAGATTTTACGATTGTACTTGGCATTTTTTTTGGGTACAAATACTTGGCATTTTTAATAATGATAAATGTTCGTTTAAAAGTATCATCAAATCACGAATCATTGCGTATAAAAATAGCCAAAAATCAAATATGCCAACTGTTGAAATCATAATGTTTGGAACTAATATGTATCACACACTTAAAAAACCAATTTAAATCCCAGAAATAGTTAGAAAATCATTATATTGGAAACAACTTAACTTCATATACTATGGATCAACTGCATTGACATGCACATCAGGGACTTCATCTATCGATATCTCATCTTGGTCATTCTCGAAAATAACTTCACCACAAACATTGTTGTTCTCCTGACTGCATTACCTCCTTGGACACCCCAAGGTCTCGCCAACCTCTTCATCATCTCATATATCACCATCTTTCAAATTCATATATGAAGATCTTAAACTCGCTGCGTGATACATATCTAATTGACATAGTGCCCCCTCACGAGAGTGTTTTGATTTTGCAAGGAGTATTTATAAATATTTATAGGATTAGTTCAAAGTTTTGGTCTCAAATTTATTGTTTAAAGTAAAACTACATTGCATGATAAAACAAATCATGCATATTCTCACTGCTAATAGCAATACATATCCTCCAAAATCATGCATATGGTGCCATCATGATTCATGGCAATCTATGCGATTGAATTCTTAGTAACAACATCTAATTGTGGAAGGCTGTGTAAAAATTCGGAATTACCCTCGGGGGTGATGAGAAGGGTCAATTTAATATTGGGGTTTTGTTCGAAAATTGGAATAATTGGAGGCAGACGGCGGTCAATAAAATAATACTTGCTTTTTTGACATTGGTGGGTGGTGGTGTTGGTGTGTTGCTTGCGTTGTCCACCACTGTGCGTGCTAGATATTTGTGTCCACCCTCTCAGACTAACGCGTGGACACTTTGTCTGATGTAACAATATTTTTCTTTAAAATTAGTGTATAAATATTTTATATCTTTGACTAATTATAAATTAACATTTCAATAAAAATAAAAAAAAGTCAGTCAATTAGTAATTATTATGCATGTCACACATATACCATGAATTGTTATACCTCTTGTGAGACGATAATACCTAGCAATTAAACTCATAAATTAATATTTAATTTTTATCTTTTTCCACTATTATCTTTCCTTAGGGTTCGTTTGGGAGAGGAAAGGATAGGATGACATATTTATCAAGTTAGAATTGAGGAAGTCATACAATGTCTCTATGCATAAACTAAGTGTGATTAAAAGCGTTATATTGATATCTATCAACTTGTTTTTTTAATTTTTTAAAATCTCAATTTCAGACATTGGTTGAATCTGTAATTGTCGAAGTTGGTTTGCTGAACCAAACAAACACTGCAATAAGACAGAAAATCAAAATAGCTGCACAAAGACGACGAAATCAAGAAAAAGTACAAAATAAAATGTAGATCTATAGTTTTTTCACACAAAAAGATAGATCTATATGATAACCATTATTTAAATAAAAAAGACAAGAAAAAATATACATAGAATTCCAGGCAAAAAAAAGGACTTAAAACCACCACTTTTGGTGGGTGTGCAAAAAGTATCTTTTTAAAAACAATAAAATACTTTTTCACCAAAAAGCAATTTCCATATAAACAATCTTAACAATTCCAAGCACCAATTTCACTAATGATTAAAAATCGTTGTTGCATAAACAACCATGGATGGAACCGTAACAATCTTTCATACGTTTTTCATAAACGTGTTTGCTCCATTGAAAATGACTTAGCTCTTTGCAAAAAAATGACTTACTAGCATTTAAAAAAAGTCAACCCACAATTACACCCTTGTATGGAAAACAATATTGTTGAAAAAAGAATTCCATAACTATCCTCACCCTTGGAGTGGGTTACACTAAGCAATTAAAGGGATGACTGGTCGTGAGTGTGGTAGACATAATTTGTCTTGTTACTAAATTTAGCAAAGGCTAATGGGTTCTTGCTTTTGGGTTGACTTAAATTAATTGGCCACTCTTGCTTTTGAACAAAAATTAAACTATTTGATATTCATAAAGATGAATTCATCAGTAATATTTGTTCAAAGTGCAGAAACTTTCATTTAATTAATTAGTAGTAATCGGTAGTGCAATTATATAGTTTAAAAATTAGACACGTTAGTTGGTGCTGATTAATTGAAAGATACCACCACTACTACTCTACTTGACAAGGGTGATTCTTAATTCTTTCTTTAAAAGAAGCTTTAACATATAATACTATTATTAATTAATTAAGTATTTAAGTCAAACCACCATTGCACCAGGAACTGGTTTTCCAGTCGTGGTTTTCTTCATACACAAGGCATATAAGAGATATTTGTCAAAACATATTCTCCCAAAAACATCATCATGTATGTAACTCGTGTTAATTTTATGTAAGTGCGTTTGCTGTGTACCAAAAAGAAAATACAATTGTGTTTGCTTAATCATTGTAAAATACTGTTCCAGTTCTACGACTCATCAAATGAAAGGGAATTTTTTTTACTTAATTATGAATATTTGATAAAATATGTGATTATAAACAGCATCGTATGGTTTTCTTTTATGAACAACATGGTATAGTGTTTTAAAATCAATGTCATTTGGCTGATATTTGTAACAAAATTATAAAATGTGAACTTACTTCAGAAATTAATAAATAATGTATTTCCGTTTTTCTATAACAATCAAACAATTTTTCCATTTTTATTAGTTCCATTTTGAAAGAATTCTATGAGTGCCACCAAAAACACTTCTTTTGGAAGGTTTCATCTATTATCTATACATGTATTTCGGTTCATCATGAGTGCCACCAAAAACACTTCTTTTTAATAAATCTTTATAGAGTGCTCTTTTTTCCTTCTGATGATTTATCCCTAAGGAGGGTTTGCATCAAAAAATTTTAGCGAGACTCTTTAAAAAAAATGCATTTGAGTTCAATTTGTTCTACCACATTACTTTTTAATGTTTCATCCATTATTTTTGATACATCTAACTTAATTTTGATTATTATTCATATTCTCATTTACGATAATTTAATCTACCAATTATGTAACATGGTTCTATGATTCCCTCTAACATTGCTGTGTAATTCTCCTGTAGTTTTTTGTTGATGAATCATGTTGTATGTAATTTTCTGAAAGTACCGAAACTATAATTCTTTTGACAAACATCGTACAATTTTCTAAAAAAAAAATAATTTTATTGGCCACAACATTTTCCCCATGCATCACATGGGCAACTGTATAGTACATTGCCAAAATTAGAACGTACAGCATGTGTTAGGTTTCAAAATAGGAAACATGTTTGAATTTTACTATAAATTTTATTCTTAATGAAAGTCATGAATGAGAATGAAGGGAATAAAAGTGAAACTATAAAGTGTATTGATAATGCATGAAAGAATTGTGATTATAATAATATCATGAGTATCATGAGTACAATAAGGCTTATATAGCGAATATGAGTACAACTAGCTTCTTAACTAACTTTTAACTAACACCGTGTCTTTAATATCTCACAAAACCTGTAAGACTTTACTACACTTTCAGCTTAGAAAATTAAAAAAACGAAAATATAGCGACTTAAAAGCATGTGAATTGTCAAACATATATTGACTAAAAAGAATATGAGTTGTCAGAAGTACATCGACTAAAAAGATTATATTGTCGAAATTTTGAATAATGAAAAATGCTGTAAATTTATGTCGTCGACTTTTTTTGACAAGAAGCACCTACTACAATTCATTAATAATCAAAGTGGCAATACATGAGAAAACATCAAAGAAATCTTGAGAACTAGCTGACAACAAGACCACCCCAGCAAGATAATGAGCAACCTTATTGGCATTCCTCCTATCAATCTCGACATGAGAGTTATGATTAAAAAAGGTAAAAAGATCCTTACAAATAGAAATTAAAGACCCAAATTCAGCAATAGAAGGACGATTGGAATTAAAAGCATCAACCAATACTTAACGTCCAATTCAAAGATAACATCCTTATATCTATAAAATATCTATCAATCGACTTTTGAGAAATGCTTAACCACGCCTTTAGATGGAAGCTATAAAATATCTATCAATACTTAACTATTCGTATCATTATGGGTAGACGCTAAAATGTCAATGAGGCTTGTATGTTAGAAATTTACATCAGCGAAAGAAATGTCTAATATTACATTAGTGACATTAGTTAAAATCAATTTGGTGATAAGGAAATATATCACCCAAAACATATGGTGGAATAGAAAATAGATGGCTCTACCTTGGTCAATCGATTCTTTCCAATCTTGAAATTGATAGGTCTTCCAATTTAATCTCCAAACTTTTTTTTACGAATTTAGTCCTACATTTTTCCAATTTATAAAATTATCTCCCCTTCGTAATATGGTAAAACTTTTGCTAACTTGTCACTCACTAATCCTACATGAAATGAATGACAAGTGATTTAAGGGTTGCATCGTGTCATTCTAGGTAGGATTACTAAGTAACAACTAACAAGTCAGCAAAATGATTGACAAAATTAAGGAAGGACAATAATTTTAGAAATTGGAAAAATAATGAGACTAAAATCATGAAAAAAAGTTTGGACGCTACAATCATAAATTAGTCATAATAGAGTGACAAAAATGTAATTAAGTCTTTTTTATATTGTAAAAAAAAATGACTGGTCTTTATTATCTTTATTTTAAAATAAAATAAAAAGGATGACATGGATCATGGAACATGTATAGTTTCCATGTTCATTTTTTCAAACGCAGAGTACTACTACTGTGTATCACAAAGTCCAAGTGGTGAGGTGAGCCCACACCAAGCCCTGCCCGTGCCCAACAATGTATCATACCACCACATCAGGGCACGTGGCAAACAAGTGGCTGGGAACAAACGGGCAGCAGTCGCGGTCAGCTAAGAAATATCTGGTGGTGGTAAAGGCGTCGAGTTTCCCAAGATATTTATTTTATTGACTCGGAACGAGTCCACCGTGTTGACCCGGCGATACGTGGGCCTATCAGAATGCCGCTAAAGATATACTACACAGATCTAATTCTCACAGCATGACCATGCTTCGTTGCTTCGCCTTTCGGGCTGTCAAAATTTTCCAAAACTTTCGACAAAAAAAAGAAAAACTTTCCAAAACCAACTTGCACATGTGTCTCATTCATCATCATCATCATCATCATCATCATCATCATCATCATGGTCATCGTGCATTCCATCCATTGCATATCGTGCCTTCATAGTTCATACTTTAACTAATACGCCTATGGTTAGGTGGCGGATTTTGATTGGCTATGAAAAGTTGTTTGCCTTGGCCAACTTTGGATTCTTATTTCTTACTTTTTGGAAGCGTGTTGGTGTTTTTAAGGAAATTACTAAATCATCCATCTATTCTATTCATTCCATGTTTTTATTGGGTGATTTTATATTCATCCCATGTGTTCCGTTTTTAACCGAAAATATTGATCGAGAGTATAAATCACCATGTATTTTTACCTATTTTTTTGTTGAGGACATCCACCGCCGAACGCAGTGATAATTGTTGGATTGGAGGCACCTTGAAGAGTGAGATAATTGGCCCAAGTATTTTAACTATTTAATATCACATTAAATAAAAAGATATTTAACCCCAAAATTTTAAATAAATATCCCTCTCGTCTGAATCTCTCAGAACCACCACCCATGGCCCCTACTATTGAAGGGAAGCTAAAACTTAATTAGAAGGGATTTTGCTCTACTCCCTGCACTCTTTCATTCGCTTAAAAAAATTGAACCAAATATCTTAACTTTAAAATAACCCCCTTCCCTTCCCTTCCCATCCGTTTTCCTTCAACCAAACAGTTGCTTAAGCAATGTCTTTATAAAAAAATAGTTATATATTTTTTTAATATTCTCTAGTTCATGTAAAAAGAAATCAAATTTACATATATCTTTATTTTTATGAGTGTGCCATACCGTTGGAAATTAAAGTATAATTAAATAAGAGTATTTTTTGGAATAGCGACTCTCAATGGAGTTGAGTTAGTTATCATTTGCTTATATAGCGTTCAACAAACTCTAATATTGATTGGGTGCGGGTGGTTAACACGGTGCATTTAGGGAACGAGTTCGAGTAGTACCCAATTTGATCCTACAGGAGGTTTTTTTATAGACAATGTTAATTGTTGGGAAATGTTTGTTTCCAGAGCTTGAACCCTGTATCTCATTCTTATGCTTCTCTGGTATCCCTTAGTATGAGCTACTATGAGACATTCACAGTCGATCATTAGGGAAAGACCATCAATCAACTTCATGAAGGCACATATTGTGCTAGGTTCGACTGGACCTAGTCAAATACCCCTTCCTCTAGGTTTAGCAGTTAAGTGTCTAGTCTGGCTCAGTATAAATACACATTTTCTTCATTGCCTCAATGGCGAAACACCTTTGATTTGCAACCCGTTGATGGACATGATGAATAAGGCAATGAGCCCGTAACTCATGAGCAGCGACAACAAACACAACTACCAACAATTAATTAACAAATGCAACATTCTCGACATGTTCATTTCTCATGTGTTTGCAACCTTCTTGTAATCGTTGATGGTGGCTTACAGTGCTATTTGTGATTCATCAATGGAATTGTGTGCACAACCCTCTTGTAAATTGGTTTGGTTGATAAATTAGTAAAAAAATTCTATGCATATAAATGGACGACATCTCTTACCTTTTGTAGGGTTTAGTTAGCCCAACCCAAAGCCTAATGATATATGTTGGTGAAGCACATGTTAAATAACAAATAAATAAAAACGAATCTTTATTAATACTATTCATTGTGGACAATTAGGTAAAATATGAGGAAACCAACACTATTGACTCAATGACATAACCTACCCTGGGACACAAGGGTCGACTGGTGCTCCCAGGTTCGACTCATGATTCTTGCAGTGACAAGCTCAGTGTTGAAATTTGCTCTTAAGCACGAGCAGAGATACTATTTCGTTGAAAGCCTTGTGACACTCAGTAAGTAACAAAAAATGATCTGAAACAAAAAAAAAATGAGAAAGAAAAGCAATACTTAATTAATTTGGTTCTTACGTATGTCAATCATATAATTTCGTCTAATTATGTATGTTGAGTTCTTACAGGTATCTCGATAGTGCGACATTGATCTTAGAGGTTCTAACAAGATACATTGAGGAGTGGTCCCGATATTGTAACTTAATAGTAAAACACGAGGAAATATTTTGTGGACACAAAACACACGAGTCCAAATTAATCTGCAAACTCTCTATTTTCCTCTTTCCTCTGCCTCTCCCCCTCCCTATAGTTCTTTGTACATAGGGGAAAAAACACATACATTGAGGAGCAAGAAAAGGTGATTCGTGGGTTGAAACCCATGCACTTATATAAAAGTTCCTAACTATTACCACTCTACAATATATACATTTCTAAGCCTCATATTATCTGATTAAAAAAGATAAAACATCGAGGCTTGTGAGGTCAAGACTCTAATTAGGATGAATCCAAAAAAAAATAAATCAAAGGAAGTCATATGACATGTTTGTGGGCTGCTTGACCCCTCTGAACGTACCACATACCAGAATAATTGTTGAACATGTGCTAGGTAACGTGTTTGTTGCATATCTGGTTTAAAAACATGTTTGGTTATTATTATATCAATGTGTGTCCGTACAACTTAATAACTACTAGTATCAAAATGAGTAGAATATCTATTTTAAATAAATACTACTTCTCACCTTTCGATTCGAACCTATAAGTAGACGTCTTCATGTCACTAAATTGCCAAAGCAACCAACATGTAGTCAAGAACTTGGTAATTATCTGATGAAAAAATTGTTGGTATGTATATATCCTATAATAACCAACCCATTCAATTCAATGTATAATTTTATAAAAAGTATATTGTACATTTTATGAATTCTTAGAACTTTAATTTCTTAAACATTTTATAATTGTGTCGAGTCCAGAATGTTAAGTGGATAAAATTACTTTCATTTAAAAATGCTATATTTTCAATGAAAGTCTCCTTAGGCTTTCTTTTGGAAAGAGGTTTTGGAGATTGGAGGAGAGGAATGAAGAATTTATGTTCAGTTTTTCCTTTGTTCGAGAGTTTAACAAAAAGAGCACAAATGATGAATAAAGTAATAACTTTGTCCTACATAATGTTACTATATTTAATTAATGAAAAAATAGAGTAATTTACAATTGAAGAATGCCCCTTTTTCCTAGAAAAAATGATAAAGAATTACGATACTAACTCTATCATACATTATTAATTCAAATAGGACTATGTTTAGTAAGTTTGATTGTATCATTAAGAAATGCAAGTCCTTATTTAGTTTTTTAGTAAGAACTCTCTTACGTGGAATTTGCTAGGAGAAATGCTAATTTGACTACTCTTTCACTTGTAAGAGTGACCATTTTAAAAGCTATAATTCTCATGATTATTATATAATTTCAGCATGTATTGCTTCTATTATTTTTAATAAAATGAGTTAGATTGTTTTGTTGTAAAAAAGCTATATCATAATTAATAAAAAAAGTTAGACTAAGGCCTAACTTAACTGATAAATATCAAAATTGTTAGATTGAGTGCTGTGGGTTCAAACCCAAGATCTCACAGTTGTGTATGTGAGTTTCAACTTTCAAGTGACACTTGTCACTCTAGTTTTTTTTAGTCGTTTTTTGTTCCTTGCAATCACCAAATGGGTACTACTACTATATGATTAACATAATCATAATCTAATATTAGTAGCAAAAGCATCTTCACAACGATTCTTGGATCTTTGACACTAATAATTTGACCATCCATATGAAAAACTCTCCACGGACTCCTAAATATCTAATGAACTTAGAATTTTGACAATTGCGAAGAACAATCTGGTCGGCTCCGCAATCACATTAGCCAACATAATTGGTGCACTTGTCCATTTCAACGACCAAACAAAACAGTTACGAATCGATTTTACGATATAATAATAAGAATTATGAGAGAAATTTACATAAGCAAAGCACATGAGGACCGTACACGTGTTAAAACTTATGCTATTGGGTGCTTTAAGTGGACCCACGTAGCACCAATGTCTTTGTGTCGGTTAATGATATTCTATTATAAAGAGCTTAGGAGTTTGGACGGCTACTTAATTAAAAATTTAGAAGGGTTTTAATTTAACTTAACTGCTTGTGTGATGTTACAGCCTACTTACTTGGTTTCCATCAAACCATGAACCAATTAAGTGATCAACGGTGGCTTTCTTTTTGCTCCTTTTTGGTTAGTTTTCAATCATCTCATTTCACTTGCGAATGTTTTGTTTTGATTATTAAGAAAAAAGTTCTATGAGAATGTTTTTGTCCTCTGAGTTTTCATATTCTAGAATTATTGAATGAATTTTTTATTTTTAATATACACTTCTAGAAATTAAGTTTCTGGACGAGTATTTAAGTTAAACATCTGGAAACTCATGTAATAAAAGTGTAAACAATAAAACAATTCAGACATAATAAATTTTTGGATGTGTAATTGATGAAGACTTCCATAATCTTAGTTTCTGGACCTTGAACCTGGTAAAAAATAAAGCAATTCAAATACAATAAATTTTTGGATATCTAATTGATTTATACTTTAAGAATCTTAATTTTCAAACGTTGAATCTGATAAACAATAAAGCAATTCAAACACAATTCATAAACTTAATTTTTAGATGTTAGGTCTAATAAAAAGTAAAGCAAATCAAAGCCATTTCAGAAACTTAACTTTCGGCAAAGGTTGCGACCATGGTTTCTGTTCCGGTGGTGGTCGCTGACGATTGCGATGGCGGATGTCTAGAGGTGGGGGGGAGATAAGTTATAGATGATGAAGTGGGTTGGGGATGTGTGGGTTAGAAAGGGTAGTTAGGTATTTTGGGTGGTTTACTGAGTTTTTGGATTTATGAGGTAGGAAAGTGGGGCGTAAGATGGAAATCCATTCTTTTAGTCCATACTTCGTACAACCCCCTGCTACTCAGCGAACACCCCTACACGCATGAAAAGACCAAAATGCCATTATCCTACGATGGTTCGAAGAACCGTGCTCCGTGCACAAACACCCCCTTTTTCCTTTCGGTTATATTAGAAGAGGTTCGGAGGACCGTGCCCGAACCAGTTCGGACGAGCATCGTCTGAACTAGTGTCTCGTCCGAACCAGTTAATAACACACAGAAACACCCATTTTTTCCTTTCAGTTATATTATAAGAGGTTCAAAGTAGCGTACTCCGAACCAGTTCGGATGAGCATCGTCCGAACCTGTACAAATCAGCTGTATTAGAAAAAGGGTATTTTGAAATTTTTGAAATTGAGGGGGGTGTCTATTGAGTAGCTAAGGGTTTGTACAAAGTATGACCTTTTTTTAGCCAAAAAAAATCTGCATTAAAAGCCTCAAAGATATAAAAAATATAGCATTAAACTATATGGGCCTTTCAAACCTACTCACAAGGGGTTAATATTTGCACCCAAATTTTGGCTAATACACCCACCAGTGAAATCATAGTGCTCATTTATTTAGAAAGTTAACTTCTTAACTACTTTTTACGTTTACCCAACAACCTACCAAGGATGGTGAGCCGGATGTCGAGCTCGCTTTGCTTAAGAATTGGCTGGCTCACCAAAAAATAAAAATAAGCGTGGGTGATCGATTCAACAATACCACCCTCCGTGCTTTGATCTCCTTCATAGCATGAAACTGTGACACCTCTAATACTTATTTACAATCTTTTTTACTCCGAGGTAGCAAAGTTTTGTCTCAAAGCCATTTCGCCAGCTTCTTTCCTGTGAGCAGCCACCTTAAATTGTCTACTATACAATTGAAAAACAATATAAATTAAATTACTCCCTCAATCCCAAAATATAAGTCTTTCTTAACCACTTCACAAGAATTAAGAGAATTAGTTTTTTTTTATGTGAAGAAAATTAGTCTTAGTTAGCTAATCTCATTAATTATGTCTATTATTTATACTACTTTTCCTATTTTAGTCTTTTATATGTAATTGTACTTGAATAATTTATTAGAGATCAGAATAGATTACAAGAGGTCGGATAGCTTTTTGTCTATCTCGGTTAAGAAGTAGTACAATTGTTATCTGATGTCTTTTCTAATCGGCCTAGGCTAGTATTTATAGTCGAGCTCTGATATAACTGTCGGGGTGGTTTGCATGTCTGGTCTCTCTATGATTGTGTCCCTTCCTGCCACGTGTTCTCCTAACTCCGTGGCGTTCTTATCCGGTCTCATAGTCAGCCATCCAAGCTTACGCGATGCCTTGCATGAGAGCCATTTGTCGAACTGCTGTTAAGTCCCTATGTCGTGCCGTTATTGGAACTGTTAGGCCAACAACTGTGACCCTTCAGCTTGCAGATAGGTCAATTGCCTATCCTGAAGGAATCATAGAAGATGTGCTTATTAAAGTTGACAAATTTGTGTTTCCTGTAGATTTTGTTATTTTAGATTTCAATGCAGACAAAGAAGTACTAATAATTCTTGGTAGACCATTCTTGGCCACTGGCAAAACACTCATTGATGTGCAGAAGGGAGAATTAACAATGAGGGTTAATGACCAAGAGATTAAATTCAACATTTTGAATGCTCTTAAATGTCCAAATGAAGATGTTGAAGAATGTTCCCTCATTATGTCCCTAGATAAAGCTGTTCAACAACACTTTATTCAAGAACAGGACCATCTTTTAAATGCACTAACATCTATTGCAGGTACAACTGACTCATCCATTGCAGGTGCAACAGATTTATTTATTGCCGATGCAACAGATGCTGACAATGCAACTGCAATGCAAGGTACAGGGCATGAGTCGGAAAGTGAAGTTGCAGCAGAAAAAGCAGAAGTGAAGGAACTGTGGGCAAGAAAATATGAGTCCTTAGAACTTGAAAATCCAAAGCTCAAAAGAAATATTCCTTCAATTGAAGCACCACCATCATTGGAGCTCAAAGAATTGCCTAAGCATTTAAAATATGCTTTCCTAGGGGAAAATAGCACATTACCTGTGATCATTGCTTCTGATCTATCTCAAAAGCAGGAGCATGATCTTATTCTTACCCTAAGGAAGCATACAAAGGCAATTGGTTGGCAAATGTCAGATATCAAAGGAATCAGTCCTTCAATATGTATGCACAGGATAGTCTTGGATGAAAACTCCAAGAACAGCATTGAAGGCCAAAGAAGATTGAATCCAGTGATGAAGGAGGTAGTCAAGAAAGAGATCATCAAATGGCTAGATGCTGGCATAATCTACCCTATTTCAGATAGTGCTTGGGTGAGCCCAGTACAATGTGTACCAAAGAAGGGTGGAGTGACAGTAGTGGCCAATGAAAAGAATGAACTGATACCTACAAGGACAGTCACAGGGTGGAGAATATGCATGGACTACAGAAAGCTTAACAAGGCAACTAAGAAAGATAATTTCCCATTGCCATTCATTTCCCATTGCCATTCATTGATCAAATGCTGGACAGATTAGCAGGTAAAGAATTCTATTGCTTCTTAGATGGATACTCAGGCTATAACCAAATAGCCATTAATGCTGAAGATCAAGAAAAGACAACATTTACATGTCCCTATGGCACCTTTGCCTTTAGAAGGATGCCATTTGGATTATGTAATGCACCTGCAACATTCCAAAGATGCATGATGGCAATATTCTCAGATTTCATTGAGCATTCAATGGAAGTGTTTATGGATGACTTCTCAGTGTTTGGAGAGACTTATCAAACTTGTCTATCCAACTTGGAAGACATCCTTAAAAGATGTGAAGAGACCAATCTAATTCTGAATTGGGAAAAATGTCATTTTATGGTCCAAGAGGGAATTGTTCTAGGACATAGAGTTTCAAAGAAAGGCCTTGAAGTTGACAAAGCAAAGATTGAGGTGATTGAGAAATTACCTCCTCCAACCACTATGAAGGGTATCAGAAGCTTCTTGCGACATGCAAGCTTCTACAGAAGATTCATCAAGGACTTCTCAAAGATCTCAAAACCATTATGCCAACTCTTGCAGCATGATGTGCCATTCCACTTTGATGAATCTTGCTTGAAAGCATTTCAAACACTAAAGAAGGCATTGGTAACAGCACCAGTAATAGTCACATCAGATTGGAGCAAGCCATTTGAGCTTATGTGTGATGCTAGTGACTTTGCAGTAGGAGCAGTCCTAGGGCAAAGGTATGACAAAGTTTTTCATTCCATTTACTATGCTAGCAAAACATTAATTGAAGCACAAGTTAATTACACTGTGACTGAAAAAGAACTCTTAGCTGTAGTCTTTGCATTTGAAAATTCAGATCATATTTAGTTGGAACTAAGGTAATTGTTTACTGTTGCTTGAAAACGTGAACGTTCTTTTGTGCAAGTGTACACAATCGTAACAAGTAATATAATGAAAGTAGAGATCGTTCCCACGAGGATTAATTTGCCAAACAAGAGTTTAATCAAAGTAACAATTAGTGATTTTAGTAACAAAAGTAAATGACACACAATTGGTTGGGTAACAAGTAACAAACAACTAAAAAGGTATTAGGGTAGTGGAAATCAGATTTGGGACAAGTTGAGATGCAATACTTCAATAAATCCATTAAAATGCTCAAAATGCTATGTTAAGTGCTGCAGCACTAGGTGCTGCCGCAATTGTGCATTATGTCTAATGCTTAACACTAGGCTTTAGTCGCCCCAAATTATGTCTAATTCGGAAGAGATTATTTCCCTAGGCTCCTGGAGAACAAGCAGCATTACACCTAAGTGTTTTACCTCATGGCTTATGCCTCTCCTATGTCTAGGACTCAAGCAAGGAACAACTATATGTCTACAGTGCAACATACCATGTTATCTTGTGAGATATATATACAAACCATGTCTGTGAATGTATATCTACTTAGATTAGACGGCCAATCCTAATCTAAGATGGAAATAGTAAAAACACACAAGATAAAGCGCTCAACACAATAACACAAGCATTAAGAATAATTTAACTTCATTAAATTCATAATAGCATCCCAACTACAGAGGTTTATCTCATATTGAGCTTACACAACATTACAACTAAACTAAACATCAAGGGAAGTAAGAATTTCATACTAAAACCCGAGAAGAGAAGTTCAGCTACAAGCCTTGATACTGAGACAGCTTCAATGGTGATCCACCAAGCAATTCGAGCTCTCAAAATGTAGCTCCTTCGAAGATGAAGTAGATCTAACGTTGCTGCAGCAATCAATATCCCAGCAATTGATTCTAAGTAACAATGGAGGCACGAAAACTTGAGGCTATGTCTATACCTCAGGAATTCGGCTTAACCTAATTCTGGGGGTGAGTGCCTCTATATAGGGAAGGCCTTGGGATGAGAGAAACCCTAAATGGTGGAGGCACATTTTGTCCTTTTCAAGGCACAATGTCCTTTTTGCCCAAAACCCTAGGTCATTCACGCATCACCAATGATTGGCACGCACACCCACGCATGACACACGCTGACAGCTGTCCTTGCCTTGATTTCCGTGTTTCTTGCTACATTCTCTCTCATGTTGCGTAAAATGGCAATGTTGCCACAACAGGTGCTGCAGCAATTAAACACACATATTAAACCACAATTGGGCACCAAAGTGCCCATTAATAACATAATTCAGCTTGCACCTTTAATTATTCTAAACTAACCTATTTACAACATTAATCACTAAATTGCTTGAGAATTAACAATGATTTAAGCTTGAAATAAGAGGTAATAACAATCATATTTGATTGTTATCACACCCCCAAACTTGAACCATTGCTTGTCCTCAAGCAATGACAATTGACACAGACAAGCAAAATATCAGCAACAAACCAGATAGTTGAATTATTCATAAAGGCACACAAAACAGAATATTAAGCTGAGCATAAAACTTTCAGATTGGCCACTCAACTTGCAAACCCACTGAATGATAAGTTCCCTAAATTACTCCTGCTCAGTAGTGTGTGTGTGGCATTCAACTCAGTTCAAAACATAGCAAGGTTCAAAACTTCACTTAACTAAAGACTAGAGAGGTTTTCTTTTGAGATAGCCAAAGATGTTTCAAAACTAAGGGTAGACTAACAATTCAGCACAGAAAGGGTGGATAAGCATGACAAAGGGCTTTGATTTAGCAATTATTGGATTCTAGGCCAGTGCACTTATCACAACTGAAATTTCAATGCTGCAGCAACAGTTGCTGCAGCAATACAGACTAGAACAGAATTTTAAAAACACACAATACTTGACATTGATGTTGCATTGCCCTTATTCTATCCTCACTTTTCACACAGGCTGACTGCTGATTTCGACTGAAACCAAAGTGTGTCACCACAAATTGGCCTCCCTACTTCACAATCAACCTAACTACCATTTATCATCCTTTTGACTGAAACTATAATGTGTCTCCACAGAATAGCCTCCCTACTCAGTTCAAAATGGCAGCTTATTGCACTCTTTTCTTTTTCTTTTTCTCTTATTACTTTTTTTTAATGGGCAATGACAACAATTACACATATTTACAACACAATACAACGAATTGACTATGTGCACTTGACCTAAACCCATTCCTTCATGCTTTGCCTTAATATAACTTAAAGAACCCCCAAACTTAGTTTCTTATGCTACCCTAAGTTTTTAATAAAAATTTGGCAAGTCTCTAGGTCTACCAACACTAGCCTAGCTTCAGATCATTTCTAACTTACTAAGTCATTCCTAAGTTTCATGCAAAGTGTAAAAACAGGAGCAATGTAGTTCACTCATAAACAGGGGCACTAATCACTCAATTCTCACCAGTTCATCACTAAGTTTTGCTCAACTTAACAACTGAAATTAAAAACTTTCATTCAACTAACTAGGCATACTGATATATTACAATGACCATAGGTCCTCCCCCCACTTAAACCTTGCAGTGTCCCCACTGCTCATGAAATATAAGGGAGAGGCCTATTTTAAAGCAAAACAGAAATAAAAACAAACAAACACAACTATTGAATGCAAACACGAACACAACACATTCAACAAATTTATTTAACTTGAAAGACTAACAAGACAGAATTTAAATGACAGAATTTAAAAGATAAAGGTGCAAGGAATCCTCATTTAGTTCTTGGGCTCTGCCTTGTTGCTGTTCCTCTTCTGACTGGCCTCTTCACTCTTGGAGATTTGATCACAGGGGCCTCTGGTGACTTTGTGGTTTCTGTTGCTGCAGCATCAGATTGCTGCAGCATTGGGCCTGCATCTGCAACAGCAGGACCAACAGCAGAAACACTTGCCTTCTTTTTTGCAAGCACAGAGTCCAGCGCAGCCTTTGATCTCTTTTCATAATCAACCATCTTCGCAGCTTCCATTGCTGCAGCATCAGCTGCTGCAGCATCATCAACACTTTTGCAGACAGATTCCACAGTGGCATTGACAGCAGCGTCTTCTTCAGCAGTTGCACCTTCCACATTCAGCTCCACATCTTCAGGCACGACAGACATCTTCCTCCTTTTGGGGGCATGCTTGGTTCTTGTTCTCTTAGAGTGTGAGAACATTGGGCTTTCAACATCAGCATCTGCAACATCAGTTGCTGGAAGCAATGCTGCAGCACCAACTGCTGTCACACCCTCAAACTTCAACTTGCTGAAATTTTAATTCCTGCAACAAACACCAAACAAACAAAACAACTAATTTATTAGATTAAAAACCCTGGGCTGCCTCCCAGTAGCGCTTGGTTTAAGAGTCCTCAGCCTGACTTCCTTCAAAGGTCATGGATCCTTAATCATAGTGGTGAATTTACTCCTCACCACTGATTCACCATTGTACTTCTTCAATCTTTGACCATTAACCTTGATGGTTTTGTCACTTGCATCATCATACAGATCCACAGCTCCATGAGGGTATAATTTCATCAAATTGAATGGCCCAGACCATCTAGACTTGAATGGCCACTTGATGATTTTCTTCTTCGCCACTTCTTTAATGATAGGATTTAGTCTCCTCTGCCCTTCAATGCTATTCTTATTATTTTCATCAAGACTGATTCTATGCATGAAGATGGTAGGACTAATCCCCTTTATATTAGCCATTTGCCACCCAATTGCCTTCTTATGCCTCCTCAGGGTAGTAATGAGATCATGCTCTTGACTGTTGGATAGGTCAGAAGCAATGATCACAGGCAAGGAATCATTTTCCCCTAAGTAGGCATACTTAAGGTGCTTGGGTAACTCTTTAAGCTCAAGCACATGAGGTTTTTCAATAGAAGGCACATTATGTTTAAGATCAGAATCCCCAAGCTCAAGGGACTCATATTGCCTACTCCAGATTTCCTTCACAATGGCCTCCTTGTGCACCATACCTTCTTCCACAAGTTCACTTTTATCAATCTCATCAAGAGCTTTCACCAAATGATCATTCTGCTTGTGGAAGTGTTCCTGAACCACAGAATCAAGAGACATCACAAAGGAACATTCCTCAGTTCCTTGATCAGGAAATTTGAGAGCATTCATCACTTTGAACTTGATCTCTTGATCATTGACTCTCACAGTCAATTCTCCTTTTTGCACATCAATTAGAGTCTTGCCAGTAGCTAAGAAAGGTCTTCCAAGAATTATAGGCACTTCCTTATCTGCATCAAAATCTAAAATCACAAAGTCAGCAGGAAATACAAATTTATCTACCTTCATTAAGACATCTTCAATGATTCCTTCTGGATATGCAATAGATCCATCAGCAAGTTGGAGAGTAACAGTTGTAGGTCTGGCAACCCCTATACCCAGCTGAGTGAAAACAGACTTAGGCATCAAATTGATGCTTGCACCTAAGTCACAAAGAGCTCTGCTATTATAGTTTTTACCAATTGAACATGGAATAGTGAAACTGCCTGGATCCTTCAACTTGCTTGGAAGCTTGCTTTGCATGATCATACTACACTCCTTTGACATAGCTACTGTTTCAAATTCTCCAAGTCTTTTCCTCTTAGAAAGCACATCCTTCATGAACTTTGCATAGTTGGGCATTTGTTGAAGTGCTTCTACTAGAGGAACATTGATGTGAAGTTGTTTTAGCACCTCTAAAAATTTGCCAAATTGCTTGTTTTGCTGAGCCTGCTTCAACCTTTGAGGAAAAGGAGGAGGTGGATAAGCTTGATCAGCAACTGATGATGGAACTGGTGCTGCAGCACCAGATGCGGCAGCATCAGCTGTGACAGCATCTGTTGCTTTTTGTTTCTCATTTTTTTGATTTTTTTCTTTTGTAGTGGCTCCATCACTAGGATTAGTAGATGGTCCCTTCAAGTACTTCCCACTTCTTAGAGATATAGCCTTGACTTGTTCCTTCCCCTTTGATGATGATGATGATGGTTCAGTAGTGGATGGTAATGCTCCACTAGGTCTTTGGGTCAGGGCAGTGGCTATTTGACCAAGTTGATTCTCCAAGTTCTTGATTGCAGCTCCTTGGGTTTGACACTGAATTTTAGTTTCATTCATGAAGGCCTTCAGCATAGTTTCCATAGAGCTTTCTTCTTTTGCCTTGGATGGAGTAGGTTGTCCTGGTTGTGTAACAGTATTATCATTGTTGCTCCACTTCAAATTGGGATGATTCTTCCAACCAGGATTGTAGGTACGAGAATAAGGATTATTGTTATTGTCATACCCAATATAGTTGACTGAAATAGGGTTTGCAGGGCATTCTTCAAATACATGGCCACCTCCACAATAGACACAACTGGTGGAACCCACTGGTACTTGTTCAATTGCTGCTACCTTAGTTTCTGGTACAGATTCAGTTGCTGCAGCAAGTGTTGCTGCAGCAGGTGTTGCACTCATATTTTTGATCATGTTGGACAAAGCTGCAACCTGAGCAGATAAAGCAGTAACTTCACTCACTTCATGCATACCAGCAACTTTCTTTTGAGCACTAACCCTGGCTGTTGGCCATTGATAGCTATTTGCAGCAATAGTTTCAATAAGATCATAAGCATCTTGGTAAGAGCCATTCAGCAAGACTCCTCCAGAAGAAGCATCCAACATCAGTCTAGTTTGAGGTTCCAAACCATTGTAAAAAGTTTCCATTTGAACAACCACAGGCAACCCATTATGTGGACATTTTCTTAACAATTCTTTGAATCTTTCCCATGCTTCAAACAAAGTTTCAAATTCAGTTTGTCTAAAAGATGTAATTTCAGTTCTCATCCTGGCATTCTTGATAGGTGGAAAGTATTTTGTCATAAATTTCTCAGCCATCTCATTCCAAGTAGTGATAGAGTTAGGTTCTAAGGAATTTAACCAACCCTTAGCTCTATCCTTCAAGGAATATGGAAAAAGTTTCAGTTTAAAAGCATCATCAGATACACCAGGGAAAATGAAATTACTACAAACTTCTACAAATTGTTTTAAATGCAAATGTGGGTCCTCAGAAGGTCCTCCACCAAATTGCCTAACTGTTTGAAGCATTTGAAACATCATTGGCTTGAGTTCAAAATGATTTGTGGCAAGTTCAGGCCTCACTATGCTAGTTTGCATAGTGTGAGGGTCAAAAATTGCATAATCCCTCATAGGTCTGTCCCTGTCATTAGCCATGCCAATGACTGTTTCATTTAAAACTTGTCTCACATGTTCAGGTTGCTCAGTGGCAACTATAGTATGTCTGTCAGAACCATGGTTGCTAGGAGGTGGTGTGTTTCCATGATTAGAAGGTGGTGGTGTAGCCATATTGACAGCTCTTCCCAAAGAAATCAGACCAGAATGGTCGTGTCCCCTTCTCAAAGCTCTAAACAGTCTTTCTATCTCAGGATGAAGTTGATATTCTGGTGATCTGCGTCTGTACATATGCTGCAGCAACAGTTACTGCAGCAATTAACTTACTGAAACAACCAAAAACAGAGCACCAGAATTAGCAACAAAAGAAATCACTAAATTGCCAATTAAATAAACAGTGTTTAATCAATTTAATCCCCGGCAACGGCGCCAAAAACTTGTTGCTTGAAAACGTGAACGTTCTTTTGTGCAAGTGTACACAATCGTAACAAGTAATATAATGAAAGTAGAGATCGTTCCCACGAGGATTAATTTGCCAAACAAGAGTTTAATCAAAGTAACAATTAGTGATTTTAGTAACAAAAGTAAATGACACACAATTGGTTGGGTAACAAGTAACAAACAACTAAAAAGGTATTAGGGTAGTGGAAATCAGATTTGGGACAAGTTGAGATGCAATACTTCAATAAATCCATTAAAATGCTCAAAATGCTATGTTAAGTGCTGCAGCACTAGGTGCTGCCGCAATTGTGCATTATGTCTAATGCTTAACACTAGGCTTTAGTCGCCCCAAATTATGTCTAATTCGGAAGAGATTATTTCCCTAGGCTCCTGGAGAACAAGCAGCATTACACCTAAGTGTTTTACCTCATGGCTTATGCCTCTCCTATGTCTAGGACTCAAGCAAGGAACAACTATATGTCTACAGTGCAACATACCATGTTATCTTGTGAGATATATATACAAACCATGTCTGTGAATGTATATCTACTTAGATTAGACGGCCAATCCTAATCTAAGATGGAAATAGTAAAAACACACAAGATAAAGCGCTCAACACAATAACACAAGCATTAAGAATAATTTAACTTCATTAAATTCATAATAGCATCCCAACTACAGAGGTTTATCTCATATTGAGCTTACACAACATTACAACTAAACTAAACATCAAGGGAAGTAAGAATTTCATACTAAAACCCGAGAAGAGAAGTTCAGCTACAAGCCTTGATACTGAGACAGCTTCAATGGTGATCCACCAAGCAATTCGAGCTCTCAAAATGTAGCTCCTTCGAAGATGAAGTAGATCTAACGTTGCTGCAGCAATCAATATCCCAGCAATTGATTCTAAGTAACAATGGAGGCACGAAAACTTGAGGCTATGTCTATACCTCAGGAATTCGGCTTAACCTAATTCTGGGGGTGAGTGCCTCTATATAGGGAAGGCCTTGGGATGAGAGAAACCCTAAATGGTGGAGGCACATTTTGTCCTTTTCAAGGCACAATGTCCTTTTTGCCCAAAACCCTAGGTCATTCACGCATCACCAATGATTGGCACGCACACCCACGCATGACACACGCTGACAGCTGTCCTTGCCTTGATTTCCGTGTTTCTTGCTACATTCTCTCTCATGTTGCGTAAAATGGCAATGTTGCCACAACAGGTGCTGCAGCAATTAAACACACATATTAAACCACAATTGGGCACCAAAGTGCCCATTAATAACATAATTCAGCTTGCACCTTTAATTATTCTAAACTAACCTATTTACAACATTAATCACTAAATTGCTTGAGAATTAACAATGATTTAAGCTTGAAATAAGAGGTAATAACAATCATATTTGATTGTTATCATTTACACAGATCATTCTGCTATTAAATACCTTATTTCTAAGAAAGATGAAAAACCTAGGCTAATTAGATGGGTTCTCCTCGTCCAAGAATTTGATCTTGAAATCCATGATAAAAAGGGGGTGGAGAACCAGGTTGCTGACCACTTGTCTAGACTTGAGAATGAAAGTGCAGGTATAACAGGGGGGAAATACAAGAAAATTTTCCAGATGAAAAGCTATTGGCAGTTTCTGCAACAACTCATGATGCATCCATTGCACCTACAATGCAAAAATCAACAATTGCAGCTGCAATAGAATCTGCAACACCCTGGTTTGCTGATATTGTGAATTATCTTGCAAGCAAGATTGTGCTTGTGAACTTGACTTACCAACAGAGGAAAAGGTTCTTCCACATAGTTAAACAATACTATTGGGATGACCCTTTCCTTTTCAAAGAATGTCCAGATCAAATCATCAGTAGATGCTTACCAGAAGAAGAACTACATGCAGTGCTTCTACAATGTCATGCAGCACCATATGGTGGGCATTGTGGTAGCACAAAAACTGCTGCTAAAGTGCTACAATCAGGTTTCTATTGGCCATCATTATTCAAATATGCATACCAGATGGTAAAAAACTGTGCTAAGTGTCAAAGGGCTGGGAATATATCAAATAGACATGAAATGCCACTCACAAATATCTTAGAGGTTGAACTCTTTGATGTTTGGGGGATGGATTTCATGGGACCATTTCCCCCATCCTTTGGCAACTTATACATCTTGGTAGCTGTTGACTATGTCTCTAAATGGGTAGAAGCTGTGGCACTGCCAAATAATGATGCCAAGTCAGTAAGCAAGTTTCTCCAAAGAAACATCTTCACTAGATTTGGCACTCCTAGGGCAATTATCAGTGATGAAGGGTCACACTTCTGCAACAAGCTCATTGAAGGTCTCTTAGCCAAATATGGAGTGAAGCATAAAATAGCAACTGCTTACCATCCACAGACCAGTGGACAAGCAGAACTTTCCAACAGGGAGATCAAAAGAGTTCTTGAAAAAATGGTTGGCCCCACAAGGAAGGAATGGTCATTGCATTTAGATGATGCCTTGTGGGCATACAGAACTGCATACAAGACACCCTTGGGGATGTCTCCATATAGGCTAGTGTATGGAAAAACATGTCATTTACCATTGGAATTGGAGCACAAGTCATTTTGGGCAATTAAAAAGATCAATCTCCAATATGATCAAGCAGGGAAAACAAGATTACTGCAGCTCAATGAAATAGATGAGTTGAGAAACTTTGCATATGAGAATGCTGAAATCTACAAAAACAAAACAAAGGTATGGCATGACAAAAGAATTCAGAGCAGAGAATTAATTGAAGGAAGTCTGGTGTTGCTTTACAATTCCAGGCTTAAACTCTTTCCTGGGAAGCTTAAATCAAGGTGGTCTGGTCCTTTCAAATTGATAAAAGTGTACCCACATGGTGCAGTAGATCTATTTGATGAAAGAACCAATTCCACTTTCAAGGTCAATGGACAAAGGGTGAAGATGTACTATGGAGAACAAGTGGAGAGAAGCAAGAGCACCACTCAACTCCAAGATCTCTAATCCAATCAGAGATAGTCAGGCTGAAGACTCTTAAAACAATCGCTTTCTGGGAGGCAACCCATGAATTTAATTGTTTTTACATGTTTTGAGTGTTTTTGCGGGAACTATGTGTATTGCAGGTACAACTATTGCACCTGCAATGAGGAGAAGCTATTGCAGCTGCAACGTAAAAATTTACCATTGCACCTGCAATGCAGAAATTGACCAGTGCACATGCAATGCTGAGACTACCATTGCAGCTGCAATACAAGGCGTGGTACCATTTCCAAATTACTGTTCCAGAAATAAGCCATCATTCCACTTAAACAGTTAACCCACTGTTAAACTGTTCCTAAACACCTAACCTTCCACGTGTAAAGATGCATGTCTATCCACCATTCCAAACGGTCAAATTAAAGTCACATCATAACCCACTAACTTCAACTCAACTTCCCTTAATCCATAACTTCCCTCAAACATTTAAAACCACCCACTAACTCCATTTGTTACCGTTACAACTCTTTCTCACAAAGAAATTCTCAACTTTTCACTTCAATTTCAGAAACTCACCTTCTCTCATAAATTTCCAAAAGGTCAAAACCTAAACAATGGTGAAGAAACAATCTGCGATCAAGAGTTCTGGTAAAGGGGCCAACGTTGCAGGTGCATCATCGCAAACAGAGAAGAAACCCACTAATGCACCTACAACGATCGCAAAAGAAAGCTCAAAATTCTGGGCTATGGAGTGTTTGCCAGAACGTGGATTCAAGACAAGTGATGCTGCATAATCCTTCCATGAAACTGTGAAGACAAGAGGTTGGGAATCATTCATCAAGCACAGAGGATCCTACTGCATTCCTATTGTGCGTGAGTTCTATGCTGGTATTCCTACTCAAAAAACTGGTAAGCCACTCTATTACTCTACTGTTAGAGGAAAAAGAGTTGAATTTGATGCATCCACAATCAATGATGAGTATCTTCTAGAGTATAGTGGTATAGATTTTGAGTATTTGATTGAGACGGTTGATACAAATGACATGAATAAAGTTAAGAGTAGGATTGCAGAAAGCAATGCTGTTTGGGAAAAATGTAAACCAACTGAGTACACCATTAAGAGCAAATACCTCACACCAGAAGCCAGTACTTGGCATTTGTTTGTTGCATGTTCATTATTACCTACTTCACACACTACCACCATAAAAAAGGAAAGAATGCTTGCCATAGATTCTATTCTGTTTGGAAATAACATTGATGTGGGTAGGGTAATTGCTGAAGAAATTCTAATTTGCAAAAACAAGGATACTGGTAATTTGTTTTTCTCTTGTCTTATCACTAAACTTTGTGCAAAAGCTGAAGTGAAAATTACTGAGGAAAGGAAGTTTTCTCCTGGTCCAATCAATGCAAATTACAAGGACAGAACAAAAGTACAAAGAGAGAGTGTTAATCTAGCATTGCAGGAGCAATTCATGCAGCAACAAAGGGCAATGTGGAAGTTTGAGAAGGAGAAACTCACATGGCAAGATATGTGGTTCCAACACCTTGCAAATGGGCAATACAATCCACCAAAGCCCATTTTCCCTGAATGGGTGTTGGAGAAAGAAAAAGAAAGAGCAGAAGAGGAAGTAGAAAAGGAGAAGGAAGAAGAAGAAGTGGTGCCTAAGAAAAAGAATACCAAAGTGGTTAAGAAAAGGCCACCAACAAGAAAAGAAAAAGGAAAGAAGGTGATGGAAGAACCAATCTTAGACTCTGAGGAAGATACTACAGAAGAGGAGGAGGCAGTAAGAGCAGTGAAGGAAATAGACAAAGATAATGAGGAAGATGAAGAGGAGACTGAGAGTGATAAAGTGGAGATCACAATGGAGCAGTTGCCCAAGCCAAAGAAAAGAACCCCATCAACCCCTTTTGGCCCAAATGATCCACCAATCAAACCTGTCACACCACCTCACTCAAAATCACTGATGAATCCCCATCACATGATGGTTTTCAGTGTTAAAAAGGGATTTTTACTTGGAGTTTTTGATGAATAACAATGAAGTTGATGAGAATTTAACAATTTGTGCTATTAGAAATTTATTTGCTATGCAGTGTTTATGCTGGGTTTTGTCGTGATCTTGTGCCCAGGGACTAGGTGGAATTGAAGAACAAAGCAGTGCAGGCAAATGGACTCAATGGTGCAATAGCAAGGAGCATTCAGCCAAATGGCGCCCAACTGGCGCGTGAGTGGCGCACCACGCGCGAGAAGACAGCAGGAAAGGCGCCCAACTGGCGCGTGAGTGGCACGCCAATCAGCGGCAGACGCGTTAAAACACGCGTTGGACGCGTTTTTCAGGATCTTTGGACGTATTCTGAACCCTAGTACACGGCGAGAACTGATTGCTCTGGATATCGGCGTTGAAGATTCGAGACTTGGGAACAAGGATTGAAGCTTCACATGTGTTCGTCTTCATCTCCAATTTGTAATTCTTCTCTTTCCTTTTCCTTAATCATGTGTAACTAAACCCTAATGTTAGGGATGAATGAATATTGACGTAGCACTATTGTCGATGGTTTAGAATTTTATTTATATCATACTCTCTCGTATTTTGCGTATCGAATTTCTACGCTTAATGCTTTTTATGGTTGGAAAACTCGTACAATGATATTTTGTTCAATTATGAAATGGAAGTTTTGTTTTTGAATGTTTGAAATTCTATACCTTCAATTCGTAGCTTAGGAATAATCTATGAGTTGTTGTATATTGCAAACCCTCGTTTTAAATGCTCGTCGTTAATTAGAATCGCTTAAGGAATTAGGGTTTGTAGTTATCGACAAAGGACTAGTTACCTAAGGAATTAGGAATTAGTGAATGTTGTGGGTTTGATAGCAAAATTAGAGAGAGCTTATCCTTCAAATTAAATCAGTGCAATAGTGTGAAATCAATAGGAATTCATCCCTAGCATCTTCTCCATCGTATCTTTTCAAACGCGTTCTTCGTTTCTATTATTAAAAACATAAAAAGAATATTTTATTGCTTTACTTTAGAGCTTCATAGCTCAATCAAATCAATCTCATACTAGTTCACTTTGGTTCCTTTAGTAGTTGTTAACGTAACTGGTAATTAAATTCGATCCTTGAGGACGATACCCGGTACTTGCCGGTTTTATTACTTGCACGATTCGGTACACTTGCCGAAAGTTCAACAATCACCAACCATTACTCCCATTGATAACTCTATTTTATATAGAGTTATATACGCATCTAAACCTAAATAATTGTTTAGAATCAAGTACAATATGTGTTAAATATAATAGTATGAATAAAATAAACAACATTCAAGGTTTATACTCATGACTTAGCATTTTGTATATATATTGGTATGTTTGATGTGTTTGTTCAGTGCACCTGCAGTTGATGTGTCTGCACCGGAAAACAAGCAGTGCATCTGCACTAGATGCAGCTGCACCAGATTACCACAGTGCAACCAAATTTAGTGCATCTGCACCATCCTGCACCAAAGACAGAATTACTCCACAATGGAAGCACCTCAATTCATACCATGGCATAAATATCTCTATGACATCATGCTTAGTCACAAGTCACATGGAGGCACCATGGCAACTTGCAAAAGGATGCACCTGCATCGCATGCAGCTGCACTGCATGCAGCTGCACCATCCTGAAAGGGAGGAAAAATGCCAACACCGGAAGCACCTCAAACTCAAAGAAGATAAAGACACCACAAGATGACATCATAATTGGTCACAAATCACATGGGTCACATGGGAACCTTTCAAAAGAGGTGCCTACAATATATGACCATTTGAAGAGTCATCTTATAAAGGACACATGGCTACACCTAATTGGACCATTCTTTGCACTTGAGTGAAAAACTCAAATGGCATCATCAAACTTCTGAAAAGTAACCATGGTTAAGTTAACTTTGTCTCCAAGCAAACCCTCACTTGAAGGAAAGCTCAAAGCCTATATAAAGACCTTCATTCTTCACTTGGAAGAGCATCTCATAATATATCATAATCTCTTTTTCACATTTCTACACCTTTAGAATTTCTTGTATTTTTATTTCCAAGTTTTTAGTTCTAATTTCTTAGATAGTGGCAAGGAGAAAAGGAAGGAATTGACGCCTTCTCCCTTCTCTTCTTCATAGATATAGGAAGGAGATCAGTGCACCTGCATTGCTTGATGCAAGAAAGCTTCAATATTGTAAACTTTACTTTGTTGTTCTTTCTTGATAATTTCCATCACCTCAATATGTTTTATTCAATCTCTTTTCATCTTGCAATGTCTATCATGAGCTAAAATCCTTTAGTTGAGATGTGCTAGTCTTATAATGATCTTTTGAGAAAGTTAAGTGTTATTTATGTGTTGCATGTACTTTGATTCTTGTGTTACACTACATCCATCTTATTTTAAGGTTGATCACTTAAAATGAGTAGAGTTATATTCACAGACATGGTTTATAACTAGAAATCAAGAATCAATAGGGGTAAGTGTTTAATAAAGCCTTTATTAACTTGTTTTAATAAAAGAAGCTTGTTAATTCCATGTTAAGTCCTAGACATAGGATAACATAGCCCTTAGGATTAAATCAGCAAGTATTTCAAGGTCAAGAGTGAATTTATTTAGCACACCTAGACATAGGAAGCTTGTAAAACAACTTTTGAAATAGTAGCTGAAAAGCACACAACTGATGCAGCTGCATCCAGTGCACCTGCACCACACGAATGCACTTAACACTTAAAAGAAAGTTATTTGATGAAAGCATCTCAACTATATTTCTCCACTGATTTCCTCTCTGTTGTTTATTGTCATTTTAAACTTCATTTCAACTTCAACCAAAAACCAAAAATTGTGAGTAGATAGTAGCATTAATTTACATGTCTTCACAACAATACATTAAGAATTATACAATCTCTGTGGGAACGATACTTTACTTCTACTTTATTACTTGTTTGTGACTGTGTACACTTGCACAACATCTATCAGCGCATCAAGTTTTTGGCGCCGTTGCCGGGGATTGGCAATAATTTTTCTTATTGTTTTGAAGAAAGTAGATTTGTGTTTATTTTGTTATTCTGTGTTTTGTTTTCTGTGTAGAAACAGGTGCATCTGCACTAGCTTATGCCCAGAGACAAACCACCAGAATTTGAGTTTAATCCAGAGATAGAAAGACAGTTTAGAAGGTTGCGTAGAATCCAAAAAGAAAGGCTGCAAACCAGCAGCAATACCATGTCTCAACAAGGTGAAGGAGAAGGCTCAAGACCAGCCTCAGTCAGAGGTGGTCCTGGATCACAACGAGATGCTGAAGCAGATCACAGGAATCAATTCATTCACATGGGACCAATAGGTATGATTAATGATAGAGATAGACCTATGAGAGATTATGCTATGTTTGATCATCAAAACATGCAAACAAGCATAGCAAGACCTCACATAGATGCTGTCCACTTTGAATTTAAACCTATGATGTTTCAAATGTTGCAAACAATTGGTCAATATGGTGGACATCCTCATGAGGATCCCCATGAACATTTAAAACAGTTTTTAGAAATTTGTAGTAACTTTATCATTCCTGGTGTTAGTGAAGATGCATTTAGACTTAAGCTATTTCCATATTCTTTGAAAGATAAGGCTAAATCATGGTTAAATTCATTGGAGCCTAATTCTATTCATACATGGAATGAAATGGCTGAAAAATTTTTGTCAAAATATTTCCCACCTATCAAAAATGCCAGAATGAGAAATGATATTACATCTTTTAGACAAAAAGAACAAGAATCATTGTTTGAAGCATGGGAAAGATGGAAAGAACTTTTGAGAAAATGTCCACATCATGGTCTTCCAGTCATTATTCAAATGGAGACTTTTTATAATGGTTTGGAACCACAAACTAGAGTAATGCTTGATGCATCATCCGGTGGTGTTTTGTTAAATCTTTCCTATAATGAAGCATGTGAACTAATTGATAGAATTGCTACCAATAGTTCTAGTTGGCCTACTGAGAGGGTGAGTGCCCAAAAGAAACCATCAGGGGTACATGAAATCAGTGAAATATCTGCCCTATCTGCTCAAGTAGCCTCACTAGCAAATCTGGTTAAAAACCTCAATAGTAACAGTGCACCTGCATCTAGTGCAGCTGCACCAGCTGAGAACACTGCTGCAGCCATAGAACAAGCCCCTCCAGGAACAGTAAGTTGTGTCTATTGTGGGGGAGGTCACCTTTATGAGGAATGTTCTAGCAACCCTGTCTCTGTGAATTTTGTAGGATATAATAAAAATAACAACCCTTACTCTAATACCTATAATGCTGGTTGGAGGAACCACCCAAATTTCAAGTGGAATAACAATAATGCCAGTACACCTGCACCAAGTGCAGCTGCACCAGCAATTCCACCAGCATTTCAATCTCAGAATTACCAAAGGCCACAACAACAATTTGCTACTGATAACTCCTTAGAAGGTCTGCTTAAAGCTTTCATTAATGAAAATAGAACAGCTAGGCAAGCTCATGAAGCTTCAATCAAAAATTTGGAGAATCAGGTAGGTCAGTTAGCTACTGCTCTGTATCAAAGGCCAGCAGGTACACTACCATCAAATACAGAAGCAAGTCCATCTCAGAGGCCAGGTAAGGAACAGGTAAAAGCTATCTCTCTCAGAAATGGGAAAGATCTTGCAGAACCTTATGAGAATGAAGGTACAGGTAAGGGAGAAAAAAATAAAAATTCTCAAGATGCAGAAGCATCTGATGCATCTGCATCTCAACCAGTACCAACTCCAAGGTTAGTTCCTGAATACCCTCCTCCTCCGTATCCTCAAAGATTAAAAAAGGCACATGAGGAGAAGCAATTCAGTAAATTCTTAGATGTTTTTAAACAATTGCATATCAATGTTCCTTTGCTTGAAGCATTACAACAAATGCCTAATTATGCTAAGTTCATGAAAGATGTCCTTTCAAAGAGGAAAAGATTAGGTGATTTTGAAACTGTTGTCATGTCTAAGGAATGCAGTTTAATATTACAAAATAAACTTCCAAAAAAATTGAAAGATCCTGGTAGCTTTACCATTCCATTTTCAATAGGCAAGCTCTATACAGGTAGTGCATTGTGTGATCTAGGTGCAAGCATCAACTTAATGCCTAAATCAGTCTTTACACAACTAGGAATTGGTGATGCTAAACCTACAACTGTAACTTTGTCACTAGCAGATAGGTCAATAGCTTACCCAGAAGGAATCATTGAAGATGTACTGGTAAAGGTTGACAAATTTATATTTCCTGCAGATTTTGTTATCCTTGACTTTGTTGCAGATGAAGATGTACCAGTGATTCTTGGAAGACCATTCCTAGCAACAGGAAAAACATTGATTGATGTTCAAAGAGGAGAACTAACCATGAGAGTAAATGATCAAGAAGTGACTTTCAATGTGATGAATGCTATGAAGTATCCTGCAGAGGAAAGAGAAGAATGTTCAGCAATCATCTCTCTTGACCATTTAGTACAAAAACAATTCAACAAGCAGTATGACCACCTCACCAGTGCACTTGCACCAGATGCAGCTGCACTACCAGAAGAAGAATTGCCAGAAAAAGGTATACTGCCAAAGGAAGAATCAACACCTAAGGTATGGGCTAGAACTTATGAATCTCTTAATTCAGAAAATCCCAACCTTAAAAAGAATTTACCATCAGTGGAACAACCTCCTAAACTAGAGTTGAAAGAATTGCCAAAACATTTGAAATATGCTTTTTTAGGAAAAGGTAATACTCTACCAGTAATTATTGCATCTGATCTATCCCTAGATCAGGAGAATGATCTCATAAATACCTTGAAAAAACGTAAAAAGGCTATAGGTTGGCAAATGGCAGACATAAAAGGAATTAGCCCTTCAATTTGTATGCATAGAATAATTTTAGAAGAAAATTCTAAAAATAGCATAGAAGGACAAAGAAGGCTAAATCCAATTATGAAAGAGGTTGTTAAGAAAGAAATTATAAAATGGCTAGATGCTGGAATCATTTACCCCATATCAGATAGTGCATGGGTTAGCCCTGTACAATGTGTTCCTAAAAAAGGGGGTGTAACAGTCATAGCCAATGAAAAAAATGAGTTAATACCAACAAGAACTGTCACAGGGTGGAGAATTTGTATGGATTACAGAAAACTCAATAAGGCCACAAAGAAGGATCATTTTCCTTTACCTTTCATTGATCAAATGTTAGATAGGTTAGCAGGAAAAGAGTTTTATTGTTTCTTAGATGGTTATTCAGGTTATAACCAAATTGCAATAGAACCTAAGGATCAACAGAAAACTACTTTTACATGCCCCTATGGCACCTTTGCATTTAGAAGGATGCCTTTTGGTTTATGTAATGCACCTGCCACCTTTCAAAGATGCATGATGTCTATATTTTCTGACTTCATTGAGCAATCAATGGAAGTTTTCATGGATGATTTTTCAGTTTTTGGAGAAACATTTCCTTTATGTTTATCAAATTTAGAAAAAATTCTCCAAAGATGTGAAGACACCAATCTTGTGCTCAATTGGGAAAAATGTCATTTTATGGTACAAGAAGGCATTGTACTTGGACATAAGGTATCAAAGAAAGGATTGGAAGTAGACAAGGCTAAAATTGAAGTCATTGACAAATTGCCACCTCCATCAACAGTTAAAGGAATAAGGAGTTTCTTAGGTCATGCTGGCTTCTATAGAAGATTTATCAAAGATTTTTCAAAAATTTCTAAACCATTGTGTAATTTGTTACAACAAGATACACAATTCAACTTTGATGAATCTTGTATGGAAGCATTTCAAAAGCTTAAAAAGGCACTGATAACTGCACCAGTGATAGTAACACCAGACTGGAGCAGGCCCTTTGAATTAATGTGTGATGCTAGTGACTTTGCAGTAGGAGCAGTCCTGGGGCAAAGGTATGATAAAATCTTTCATTCAATTTATTATGCTAGCAAAACCTTAATTGAAGCTCAAATGAATTATACTGTGACAGAAAAAGAACTATTAGCAGTGGTATTTGCATTTGATAAGTTCAGATCTTACTTGGTTGGTACTAAAGTAATTGTCTATACTGATCATTCTGCCATCAAGTACTTGCTTGCAAAGAAAGATGCAAAACCAAGGCTAATTAGATGGGTTCTCCTCCTTCAAGAATTTGATCTTGAAATCAGAGATAAGAAGGGGGTGGAGAACCAAGTAGCTGACCATTTATCTAGGTTAGAAAATGAGAATGCAGGTACACAAGAAATCAAGGAGAATTTTCCAGATGAAAAATTGTTAGCAATAACCTCAAATGCATCCAGTGCACCTGCACTGCATGTAGGTGCACCACATGCAGATACACCATGGTATGCTGACATTGTTAATTACCTTGTAAGCAAAGTTGTACCAGGGGACATGAACTATCAACAGAAGAGGAGATTCTTTCATATAGTAAAACAATACTATTGGGATGATCCTTACTTATACAAGATGTGTCCAGATCAAATAATGAGGAAGTGTGTATCAGAAACAGAAAAACAAGCAGTACTCCTGCACTGTCATGCTGCACCTTATGGAGGTCATTTTGGAAGTCATAGAACAGCTGCTAAGGTATTACAATCAGGTTATGTCTGGCCTACTTTGTTTAAAGATGCTTATTCTTTGGTCAAAACCTGTGATAAATGCCAAAGAAGTGGAAATATATCTGCTAGACATGAAACGCCCAGAACCAATATTTTAGAAATTGAACTTTTTGATGTTTAGGGCATGGACTTCATGGGACCATTTCCACCTTCTTTTGGAAATCAATATATTTTAGTAGCTGTTGATTATGTTTCTAAGTGGATTGAGGCAGTAGCATTACCTAACAATGATGCCAAATCAGTTAGTAAATTTTTACAGAAAAACATTTTTTCAAGATTTGGCACCCCAAGAGCTATCATCAATGATGAAGGTTCTCATTTTTGCAATAAACTAATTGAAAATCTTCTTGCAAAATATGGGATCAAACATAAAATTGCCACTGCCTATCATCCACAAACAAGTGGACAAGCTGAACTATCCAATAGGGAAGTTAAAAGAATGCTTGAGAAAATGGTAGGACCAAATAGGAAAGATTGGTCTTTACATTTAGATGAAGCATTGTGGGCATATAGAACTGCATATAAAACACCATTAGGAATGTCCCCCTATAGGTTAGTCTATGGCAAAGCATGCCATTTACCTGTTGAGTTAGAAAACAAATCTTATTGGGCCATAAAAAAGCTGAACTTTGATCTCAATAAGGCAGGTGAAAAAAGGTTTTTTGAACTAAATGAGTTAGAAGAATTTAGACATTTCTCATATGAAAATGCTAAAATTTATAAAGAAAAAACCAAGTTATGGCATGATAAAAAAATTCAGAGGAGAGAGCTTAAGGAAGGAGGATTGGTCCTATTATATAATTCTAGGTTGAAATTATTCCCTGGAAAATTAAAATCAAGATGGTCAGGACCCTTCCAACTAGTTAAAATATACCCTCATGGTGCAGTAGATTTATATGATACAAAATCAGATACCACTTTCAAAGTGAATGGTCAGAGAGTAAAAATGTACTATGGTGAGCATGTGGTGAGAGATAAAGGCACCACTTATTTCAAGAATCCTTAAGAAAGAAATGAAAAAGTCAGGCTGTAAAGACTCTTAAAACAAGCGCTTGTGGGAGGCAACCCATAACTTTTTGATAAATATTAGTATTTTTTGTGCAATTTGATGGTTTTTCAAGTGTTTTGTAGGATACAGGTATTGGTGCAGCTGCACTGCATGCACCTGCACTGCATGCACCTGCATTGAGTGAAAATCCACTGTTTTAGGCACTTACATCCTTCACTCAAAATTACTTAGAAGATTAAATTTCAAAAATTGCCAGCACATCAGAGAAGTAATCATGACCAATGGCTAAGATGATGTGCTGTTACACCTAGTGTAACACGTGTCTTATGGCATGATAACCCACTTAAACCTAAACGGCTACTTAGCCATCACATCAATTCCCATTAACCTCTCCTCAATCCGATTTTAATAACCCACTTCCCCATTAATCTAACCGTTACTTCCACCTCTCTCTCAAAATCGTAAAATCATCCCCAAAACTCTCATAAACACAAAACTTCTGAAACCATCCCAAAACTTCAATCATCCCTAACCTCTAGCAAATCAAACCCAGAAACTTGAAATCTTTCAAATCAGAATGGTGAGAAAGCAATCTGCTACCAAAACTTCTGGCAGTCATGCCTCAGTTGCAGGAGCATCATCAAAACCAGTTTCAAAGACAACTTCCGCAACTGTCATTGACAAAGAAAGCTCACATTTCTGGACAATGAACATGCTACCAGAACGAGGGTATAATTTAGCCAAAGCAAGCCAATCCTTCCTCTCAACAGTGGAAAATCTCAAATGGGAACTGTTTGTGCAACACAGGACCTATTACATCGAGCAATTGGTCAGAGAATTCTATGCAGGTATTCAAGATACCAAAGGAGGTAAAATTATCCCTCACTCCATTGTTAGAGGTAGAAAGGTATTCTTTGATTCTGAAAGGATTAACAATCATTTCATGTTGATTTGTGACTCTGAGGATTTTGAAAACAAAGTTAAACATTTTGGAAAAAAGGAAATGACTAAGGTCATGTCTAGAATAGCTGTTCAAGGGGCTCCTTGGGAGAAATTTACACACACTGAATTTAAAATGAAAAGTAGATATTTGATTCCAGAATTAGGAAATTGGCATTTATTCATTGATGCCTCTATCCTCCCTACTTCACATACTTACACATTGACTAAAGAGAGATTGCTTCTCCTAGATGCAATCTTGACTGAAACCAATGTTGATATAGGTAGAATTATTTCAAGAAAAATATTGGATTTTGCTGTGAAAGATTCTGGAAATTTGTTCTACCCTTGCTTAATCACTGAGCTGTGTAGAAAACAGGGAGTTAAAATAACTGAAACAGAGCAACTACAAAGAAAGTTTCCCCCTGGTGCACTCACTACAAATTTCAAAGAAAAGAAGAAACAAGAAGTTGGTACAGTGATACATAAGCACTTTGTGCAGAAAATGAAGGCAGTGTGGAAATTTCAGGATGAGCAGCATGATTGGCTCCAACTCAGGTTGAGAGAGATATCTGACAAGGAAACTCAACTGGAAATTCCAGTTTTTCCAAAATGGGTCTTAGAAGAAGGTGAACACCAAGACTCAGAAGAAGAGCAAGAGGAGAGTGAGAAGGAGATAAGAAAACAAAAAAGAAAGAGAGGAGGTAAGAAAGATTTGAAGGGAAAGAAAAAATTGAGTGAGGAAGAACCTATAATGGAAAGTGAAGAAGACACTGAGGAGAATGAGGATCTGCAGAATGTGGTAAACCAGATAGACAGAGATGAGGAGGAAGATGAAGAAGAAACTGACTTTGAGGAGGAAGAAGTTGAAGAAGATGTCACCATGGAACAGGTAGCAAGACAAAAGTATGCTAAAAAAACAAAAAGGCAAGAACAACCACCATCATCACCCAAATCACCACATCAAAAATCACCTCATCAGAAATCACCAACCACACAAACCTCACCACCTAGACAACAATCACCTACACCTACTCAAAATGACCCTGAACCAGAAAAAGAAAGTGACAACCCCACAAATGATCCATCAGAATCAGAAATTCAACCAAAAATTCCAACAAAACAAACCTCAACTGGCCCAATCATCACCCCTGTGGACTTAACAATTGAAAAAGAAACTGTTTTGCAGGTTATTGAAGAAAATATGCCTGGTGAAAAAGAAACAAGTTCAGAGGAGGAAAGAGCTGGAGAACCGGATAAACCAGCATCTGATGCAACTGCATCTGATGCACCTGCATCTCATGCAGGTGCATCCCAACAAGTGCCTACGGTGACTGCCATTTCAACTGATCCCAATGCTACAATTAAACTTGTGCTGCAGGAACTTGATGCAAAGAAGAGGGTAGAAATGGGCAACACCCAGAAATTCTTTAAAAAGGCGGTTGGAGTTGCAAGGAATGAGGAAGAGAACCCTAAGGCAAGTGAAGGTGAAGATATTAGTGAAGGAAAAGCTGCAGAGAAGCTCCCCCAGGAAAATCCAAAGGTAACAGATGCAGGAACAATTAAAGAACCTTCCCAAGAAGACCAACCTGAAGCTGCTAAGGACCCAGAGCAACCAGCCATGGATGAGCCAGTTGCTGTTGACAAACTAGCTGATGCAGCTGCATCTGATACAGCTGCACTGGAAAATCTTGCAGAAACAGCAACAGTAACTGATGCACCAGCATCCAAAGCAGCTGCATTAAAGCCACAGGAGCCAAAAACAAAGAAACAGAAAGTCAAGCATGCTCCAATCAGATCCAGCTCAAGGCTCAGGAGTGGAGCCAAGAAAGAGTAAACTTTTAATGTTGTTTATTATATTTTGCTATATTTTACTACTATGTTTGTACTGTTAGAGACCCATCCCATATGTATTTACTTCCCCCTTTCCATCCCACATGTATTAACCCCCTACCCATTTTGAACAATTTCTGGTATTTTGGCTACTCAACTTAGAGCAGTGAGGGCACTGCTCACTCTTAAGTTGGGGGGGAGAACTTTATGAAAACATTATGCATGTGTGGTAGTATGTTTAATTATAACTAAGTGTGTTGTTTTAGTATCTTTATTAGTATTTATGTCTATGTGTTCAAAATGTTGTTTTCAAAAGTCCATCTTTCAAAAAACAGCAGCTATAATTAGGATTCGATGATTTTGAAGCATGATCAGCTTAAATTTCTTTTCCACTGAAACTTTGCATGGCTTGATTGAATCAAATTTCAACGATGAAGAAGAGAAAAAGAAAAAGCCCATGATTTTTCAAAAATAACCAAGGTTATTATCACTTCACCACATGAACTGAATTTCAAAAGGAACCTTGCTATTTTTAAAGCTATCTGATGCAAAAGGAAATTTTTAGAAAACTAAGGTCAAAAACAATTTTTTAGTAAAAATATAGAAGAGCATAAAGACTTAAGTTTGGGGGAGTTTTTATGAATACTAAGGCAAAGTATGAAAAACTTAGAGTGGTCAATGCAAAAGGTTACCATAAATACTACCAAAAGTGTCCAAAGTGTTGTAATTAGCTATATTTGCCTGAGTCATTAAACTGTACCCGTTCCAATAGTGCATTTGGTCTGAAAAGAAAAATTCAAAAACAAAGAAAAAGAAGAAAGGAAGACAGAACCAAAGGAAAAAGTATGCATAAGGGGGTCAGTGAGGAAGACAATATATGCTACAAATCTTGAAAAGTAGTATCAGTGCAGCTGCACTCGATGCACCTGCACCGTCACAAAAAGTTCAGTGCAACTGCACTAGCACAAAAATACCCAGTGCAACTGCACTTCAGAAAAACGATGCACCTGCACTCACTGCATCTGCATCAAGAAAAAGAACCACCAAAAATACAAATAGTGCATTGACGCAACAGTTTTGAAATACTCAAATCAAAGTCCTTTGTTGTGCTTAAAGTCCCCCAAGTCTTGAAGATGTTGTTAGTCTAGTCTATATTTTGAAACATCTTTGTTTTGACCAAACGTGATCTAAATATTTCAAAGGCTAAGAGAAACTTTTTACTTAGTTTTGGAACTGATTGAATCTCAGTGGGGCACACACTCACACAAATGAGTTTTAATAGCTTCGGATGTTTGGGAATTCAAAGGCACAAAGACAGAAATTTTCTGAAAAATGAAGTTCATAAGATGCATTTCTTGAAAATCATTCTTTGAAAAGATGTGAGCTGATCTGTTCTTTTTAATTCTAAAAATCCTATTTGTGTTTTCTTTTTGTCATTACTTGAGGACAAGCAATAGTTTAAGTTTGGGGGTGTGATAACTCTATTTTATATAGAGTTATATACGCATCTAAACCTAAATAATTGTTTAGAATCAAGTACAATATGTGTTAAATATAATAGTATGAATAAAATAAACAACATTCAAGGTTTATACTCATGACTTAGCATTTTGTATATATATTGGTATGTTTGATGTGTTTGTTCAGTGCACCTGCAGTTGATGTGTCTGCACCGGAAAACAAGCAGTGCATCTGCACTAGATGCAGCTGCACCAGATTACCACAGTGCAACCAAATTTAGTGCATCTGCACCATCCTGCACCAAAGACAGAATTACTCCACAATGGAAGCACCTCAATTCATACCATGGCATAAATATCTCTATGACATCATGCTTAGTCACAAGTCACATGGAGGCACCATGGCAACTTGCAAAAGGATGCACCTGCATCGCATGCAGCTGCACTGCATGCAGCTGCACCATCCTGAAAGGGAGGAAAAATGCCAACACCGGAAGCACCTCAAACTCAAAGAAGATAAAGACACCACAAGATGACATCATAATTGGTCACAAATCACATGGGTCACATGGGAACCTTTCAAAAGAGGTGCCTACAATATATGACCATTTGAAGAGTCATCTTATAAAGGACACATGGCTACACCTAATTGGACCATTCTTTGCACTTGAGTGAAAAACTCAAATGGCATCATCAAACTTCTGAAAAGTAACCATGGTTAAGTTAACTTTGTCTCCAAGCAAACCCTCACTTGAAGGAAAGCTCAAAGCCTATATAAAGACCTTCATTCTTCACTTGGAAGAGCATCTCATAATATATCATAATCTCTTTTTCACATTTCTACACCTTTAGAATTTCTTGTATTTTTATTTCCAAGTTTTTAGTTCTAATTTCTTAGATAGTGGCAAGGAGAAAAGGAAGGAATTGACGCCTTCTCCCTTCTCTTCTTCATAGATATAGGAAGGAGATCAGTGCACCTGCATTGCTTGATGCAAGAAAGCTTCAATATTGTAAACTTTACTTTGTTGTTCTTTCTTGATAATTTCCATCACCTCAATATGTTTTATTCAATCTCTTTTCATCTTGCAATGTCTATCATGAGCTAAAATCCTTTAGTTGAGATGTGCTAGTCTTATAATGATCTTTTGAGAAAGTTAAGTGTTATTTATGTGTTGCATGTACTTTGATTCTTGTGTTACACTACATCCATCTTATTTTAAGGTTGATCACTTAAAATGAGTAGAGTTATATTCACAGACATGGTTTATAACTAGAAATCAAGAATCAATAGGGGTAAGTGTTTAATAAAGCCTTTATTAACTTGTTTTAATAAAAGAAGCTTGTTAATTCCATGTTAAGTCCTAGACATAGGATAACATAGCCCTTAGGATTAAATCAGCAAGTATTTCAAGGTCAAGAGTGAATTTATTTAGCACACCTAGACATAGGAAGCTTGTAAAACAACTTTTGAAATAGTAGCTGAAAAGCACACAACTGATGCAGCTGCATCCAGTGCACCTGCACCACACGAATGCACTTAACACTTAAAAGAAAGTTATTTGATGAAAGCATCTCAACTATATTTCTCCACTGATTTCCTCTCTGTTGTTTATTGTCATTTTAAACTTCATTTCAACTTCAACCAAAAACCAAAAATTGTGAGTAGATAGTAGCATTAATTTACATGTCTTCACAACAATACATTAAGAATTATACAATCTCTGTGGGAACGATACTTTACTTCTACTTTATTACTTGTTTGTGACTGTGTACACTTGCACAACATCTATCAGCGCATCAAGTTTTTGGCGCCGTTGCCGGGGATTGGCAATAATTTTTCTTATTGTTTTGAAGAAAGTAGATTTGTGTTTATTTTGTTATTCTGTGTTTTGTTTTCTGTGTAGAAACAGGTGCATCTGCACTAGCTTATGCCCAGAGACAAACCACCAGAATTTGAGTTTAATCCAGAGATAGAAAGACAGTTTAGAAGGTTGCGTAGAATCCAAAAAGAAAGGCTGCAAACCAGCAGCAATACCATGTCTCAACAAGGTGAAGGAGAAGGCTCAAGACCAGCCTCAGTCAGAGGTGGTCCTGGATCACAACGAGATGCTGAAGCAGATCACAGGAATCAATTCATTCACATGGGACCAATAGGTATGATTAATGATAGAGATAGACCTATGAGAGATTATGCTATGTTTGATCATCAAAACATGCAAACAAGCATAGCAAGACCTCACATAGATGCTGTCCACTTTGAATTTAAACCTATGATGTTTCAAATGTTGCAAACAATTGGTCAATATGGTGGACATCCTCATGAGGATCCCCATGAACATTTAAAACAGTTTTTAGAAATTTGTAGTAACTTTATCATTCCTGGTGTTAGTGAAGATGCATTTAGACTTAAGCTATTTCCATATTCTTTGAAAGATAAGGCTAAATCATGGTTAAATTCATTGGAGCCTAATTCTATTCATACATGGAATGAAATGGCTGAAAAATTTTTGTCAAAATATTTCCCACCTATCAAAAATGCCAGAATGAGAAATGATATTACATCTTTTAGACAAAAAGAACAAGAATCATTGTTTGAAGCATGGGAAAGATGGAAAGAACTTTTGAGAAAATGTCCACATCATGGTCTTCCAGTCATTATTCAAATGGAGACTTTTTATAATGGTTTGGAACCACAAACTAGAGTAATGCTTGATGCATCATCCGGTGGTGTTTTGTTAAATCTTTCCTATAATGAAGCATGTGAACTAATTGATAGAATTGCTACCAATAGTTCTAGTTGGCCTACTGAGAGGGTGAGTGCCCAAAAGAAACCATCAGGGGTACATGAAATCAGTGAAATATCTGCCCTATCTGCTCAAGTAGCCTCACTAGCAAATCTGGTTAAAAACCTCAATAGTAACAGTGCACCTGCATCTAGTGCAGCTGCACCAGCTGAGAACACTGCTGCAGCCATAGAACAAGCCCCTCCAGGAACAGTAAGTTGTGTCTATTGTGGGGGAGGTCACCTTTATGAGGAATGTTCTAGCAACCCTGTCTCTGTGAATTTTGTAGGATATAATAAAAATAACAACCCTTACTCTAATACCTATAATGCTGGTTGGAGGAACCACCCAAATTTCAAGTGGAATAACAATAATGCCAGTACACCTGCACCAAGTGCAGCTGCACCAGCAATTCCACCAGCATTTCAATCTCAGAATTACCAAAGGCCACAACAACAATTTGCTACTGATAACTCCTTAGAAGGTCTGCTTAAAGCTTTCATTAATGAAAATAGAACAGCTAGGCAAGCTCATGAAGCTTCAATCAAAAATTTGGAGAATCAGGTAGGTCAGTTAGCTACTGCTCTGTATCAAAGGCCAGCAGGTACACTACCATCAAATACAGAAGCAAGTCCATCTCAGAGGCCAGGTAAGGAACAGGTAAAAGCTATCTCTCTCAGAAATGGGAAAGATCTTGCAGAACCTTATGAGAATGAAGGTACAGGTAAGGGAGAAAAAAATAAAAATTCTCAAGATGCAGAAGCATCTGATGCATCTGCATCTCAACCAGTACCAACTCCAAGGTTAGTTCCTGAATACCCTCCTCCTCCGTATCCTCAAAGATTAAAAAAGGCACATGAGGAGAAGCAATTCAGTAAATTCTTAGATGTTTTTAAACAATTGCATATCAATGTTCCTTTGCTTGAAGCATTACAACAAAAAGAACCAACTCCAAAACCAGAATCACCCAAAACCAGAATCACCCAAACAGAAATCACCCACTCCACAAAAAGAAACAGAATCTGAAAACCAACCAATGGAGGAGAAAAATGATGAACCTGTGCAAAACCAATTTCAAACAATTGCTGATATTGCAATAGATGCAGCTGCATCAGTTGAAACTAACATTAATGTTGCAGGTACAAAAAGAAAATTGATGGAAATTGAAGAAGAGGCTGAGGAAGGAAAAGAGCATGAAGAATCTGATAAAACATAGGAAGAGGAAGGATCTGAGGAGGAAGAAGAAGAGGAGGAGGAAAACAAAGAAGAAGAACCACCTAAGCAGCAAGCTGAAGAAACTTCTGCTCAAGCAACCATGGCTACCATCATTGCAGCTGCACGTCGTGCTGTCAGCACTACAACTGCAACAGAGTCACCTGTTGCACCTACAATGCAACCTCAAGTTGTTATAGGTGCAACCCAGATCCGCACTGATATAAATCCTATAGCAGCAGCAGTAGCTAGAGAAATGGTGGACAAAACATTGGCTGCTATGCAAGAGAAGGAGAAAAGGCAGAAGAAAGCCGCTGCAAAGGAACCAGAGAAGCCAACGGTTGCAGCTACAATACAGAAAACTGATGCAGCTGCAACACAAAAATCTGATGAGCCTGCAGCCCAGAAGGTTGTTGCAACTGCAACACTGAAGGATGATGCACCTGCAGCACTGAAGACTGATGCACCTGCAGCGATTGCAGAAACAACAAAAACAGCTGGACCAAAGGCGAAGAAGCAGAAGAAGGACCCTAAGCCAGCAGTGAGGGCAAGCAACAGGCTTAGGAGTGGAGCAACCAAGCAGTAAAAAGTACAATGTTTATTTTGCTGGTTTAAAACTGTTATATGTTTGTTTTAGTTTGTTTATGTTAAATACTAACTTTTTAATGCAGCTGCAATATTCCCTCTCCCATTCAGTAATGCAGTGAGAACACTGCTGATCTTTAAGTGGGGGTGGGGGGGTTAGGATCTTTTGATTAAATTGTGAACAATATGCAGCGAATATATATAAGTATTTGTGTTTTATATATCTGTGTGTTAAAAGTCAGTAGTAGTTATTTTATTTAAAGCGAAGTGTGTTTTAAGAAGCATGATCAGCTAGAAAACCTTGTTTTGCGAAAAACAAGTGCATTTTTCAACAAAACTGAACATCTTTTTGGGGAAACATCAAGTGTTGTGGCCTAAGTTCAGAAAATGATCAAGAATATTTGAGCGTCAACACTTAAACTCACTGATTTGAAGAAAGGAACTCAACTAATGAGGAAATAAATGGATGCCAAGGATAGTCTTAGTCAGCCAAGATCAATTGTTAAAGTTTTAGTAAAAATGGGGAGTAGCATAAAGAGATAAGTTTGGGGGTACAACAATGAATACAACGGCAAAAGAGGTTCAATCTTAGGAAGCTAGTGCAAACAGAAAAATACTTTGATCTTCTCACTCAAAATTCCACAAAAGTTGTATTGATCCAAATCATATAAGCTGTATCCGTTCCAAAATTGCATGAAAAAGATAAAGAAAAAGAAGAAGAAAAAAGCAAAAAGGGGAACAGCGAGGAGGATAAAACAGCTACAATGATCAAAGAAGAAAACCAGATGCAACAAAAATCACTGAAACCCATTGCACCTGCAATTAATCTATACCATTGCACCTGCAACACCAAAGTATATTGCACCTACAATACCAAAATTCAACATTGCACAAAACACGTAGAAAGCACTGGTTAAGATTGAGCTTTCTTGAAAAAGACCCTTTGTTGTGCTTTGAAGCATCCTCAACACTTGTGGAAATTGTTAGTCTAAAACCCATTTTTAAAGAATTTTTAACTTGATCAAACGTGAACTTTTTCAATCTAAAAGCTAAGTGGATTTTCCAAACTTAGGGAAAGAACCAATCTGAAGGTCAGTGAAGTCACACACTCACACAAAAGAGCTCAAATAAACTTTGAATGTTTGAAGAACCTATGGTTCACAAGCTTTGTGGGAAACATAGAGTTTAGTTTCTAGAGAATGCACTTATTGAAAAATATATCTTGAAGAAACTAGCTGATCTGATCTTCTGAAAACTCATCTAGGAGTACTTGTTAATCTTGTTTCGTTTTTAGTCATTACTTGAGGACAAGTAATGATTTAAGTTTGGGGGTGTGATAACTCTATTTTATATAGAGTTATTTACACTTCTTAAGCTTGAATTATTGTAAGAACTCAGTAATTTGTTAATCCAAATAAAGAATAATAGTTGAAATCAGCATCATTTAGCCTTGGAACTCATTAGAATTGAATTTCATAATTTGTGGTATTTTTGATGTGTTTGTTGAATATTGTAGCTGCAATGGAGACCGCAATAGGTGCACCTGCAATAAGCTGTAAAAAGCAGAAGACAGGAGTATTGCACCTGCATCATACCCAAGCATTGCACCTGCATCTATTGCAGCTGCATCAACTCAAGTAACACAGAATTGCTCCTACAACCTGATGATGTCAGCAAATGCAAGTGGCAAGCGCAAGTTGGCCAAGTTGTTGAAGGTGGCGCCAAGTTCATGAATCTAGCCTCAAAGTGAAAATTTTCACTTTCCACTTGTCATTACACCATTGGACCTCCCTTAATATTTGATGGGGGTTCTTATCACACTTTTTACTTGACAAGAGGAGAGAGAAACAACTTGGTGATAAAGGAAGATGGATCATGAAGCCTATAAATACCACCCTCTTCTCCATTTGAATGACACTAAATTCTTATCATTCAACAATACATTTTATATTCTAGTTTCTAGTTTTAAGTAGATTTATTTCTCTTGTAAGTTGTAGTACTCAACAAAGCTTCAAGTAAGTGAGATAGTGATACTTCCTACTCATCTTATCTTGTGAAATTGTTGAGGTACTCTTGTGAAGAAGTGTAAGCCACATTGCTAGAAAAGAAATGCGAATAATCTTCTTTTGTGTAATTACTCTTACCTCTTATTCTCTTTGCATTTTTCTTGTTATAAGCATGAGAAATCTTGTTTGTATCTTTCTAGTTATGTCAATCATGAGCTGAACCCTTTGTGGTTGGGATGCCTTAGCTTAGTAATGAAACTTTGAAATGTTATAAAGTTATGTTGATGTTTTTGTAATTTAGTTCTTGCATGATAATTCATTCAAACTTATTTTAACTTGATCACTTAAAATAAGTAGGGTCATAAATTCAGAAATGGTTTGTGATTTGAAATCAAGAACTAACATGAATAAGTGTTTTAATAATAGGAAACTTTGTTAAAACCATGCTAAGACCTAGACATAGGATAGCATAGTTCATGAGATGATCCGTAGGAGTTTAGTTAGGCAAGGGTGAACTTATTTAGAGCTTAGAAATAAGACTTGTAATGAAGCCCTGAAGATAAGTACTGAAAAGTACAAAACTGTTAGTACTGCATCCATTGCAGGTGCAATCATTGTAACCGCAAGACATTGCAGGTGCAATGATTGTAGCAGTAAACCATTCAGGTGCAATGGTTGCAGATTCATCAATTATAACTTTATACATTCAAAGTGAACTTACTTAAGTAAAAGCATTCCAACCATATTTCTCAACTGATTCACAACTTACATTTACTTGTTTTTTACAATTTGTCTATACACACACCACAATCATCATTCATTTTATATTTTATTTTTGTTATCATTGACTCTACTATTAATTTAAACTTAGTAAAATTAATTCAATCCCTGTGGGTACGACAACCTTCTTATCTCTGTATTACTTGTTAAAGGCTGTGTATACTTGCACATATATTTTTTCCACAATAGCCAAATTATTGAAGTTAAATTTAAACAAAAATTAATGAATGAATAAATTACCCATTAACTGAATGTTGTCATTATCATTGCAGTTATGGAAGATCAGTTGAATGTCTGTTATTTCATTACGGTGACTGTGAGAAAAAAATTTGGCCGAGTTGATGACGAACTCGGCGGTTTGATGAATCCATAAGCAACTAGATATTCATATTATAAGTAATTAAATATTGGGAAAGAGAGACAAAACCTGACGTCAGTTTGTTTGATTCTTCCTTTTATGGTCTCAAGTCCATGAATTTGTATGATTTGCGACCTTGAAGTTATGATTGATCCCCCAAGTTCGGTTTTGTTGGCTGTAGGCCGGCCTCAGGTTTCTTATTATCTCTCGCCTTTTTATGGGAAGCTCGTTTAGGTTCGATGTGCCAGAAGCAAGTTATCTCTTCGTCTCTTGGAGACTTACTTTAACCTTGGAGTAGACTCAATGTCAACTCATCTCGTGGAGATTAGGCCTCATCGATCTCTTGGAGGCTTGTTTTTCTCTTCAGCAGGACTCAATGTCACCTTGTCTTGTGGAAAATTGGCCTTATCACTCGAAGTAGAGTCAAGGTCACCTCATCTCATACGGTTGTTTCTTTCTTTGTTCATTTAGACTCGGTTCATCTGCCTGATCTTGGGTGCCTCGTGGAGGTCTTTGTTTATTTACACTTGGTTAATTTTGGGGGAATTTAACCTTGACCGCCTCGTGGAGGTCTTTGTTCATTTAGACTCGTTTCATTTGATGGAGGCTTGACCTTGATTGTCTCTTGGAGACTTTATATTATTGTTGACGAGTTGGATCACCTCGAGAAGGTTTGGCCTTCTAATTGGCTCACCTGGCCGTTGGCCCCCCTAATGTTGACATGGGAAGGTTTAGAATGTATTTGATGAGTTTAGCCCCCCGAGTATGTAGGGTAGCATTGTCCAGCCGAGTTTGTAGAATTCATGTACAAAGCCGGATTGCATCTTTGGAAACTGATCATGGGAGTGTCTTTTCTAATTGCGCAGCTCATTGATGAGTAGTGTTTGTAATGGTATTCCTTATACTCTTCTGAATGTGATTGCTAGATCAAGTATGAAATTGGTATGTTTGATTTTGTTTAAGACTCGTCGGGCTGGCTATTCCATTGATGACGATTTTGATAACTTAACCAGGTTTTTTCGTTATCAACTTGGTCGTCTTTCTCATATTCCACTTGTTTTTTACACGGCGTGAGTTTCCTCATGAGTAGTTTACCTCGGGTGCTGATGAGTTTCACAATGGTTGGGGCTAATAATAGAGATGTACACAACGTTGGTTCGAATTTGAGGGAGCTGATTAATGTTTGTGAACCGAGCTCATTTTATTAACTTGACATGTGGTTAGCTCCCCAAGCATGGCGTGGTAAGGGTTTGAACTCGGGCTTATACTCCTGACCGAGTTATTTGACTTAGACTTATCCTTTTGAACGAGTTATTCATCTCGGACTTATCTTTTTGACCGAGGTAATTTTGAGGTTCAAGTGTGACCTTATTATCCCTAGGTCGGTTGTAGGATTGTTTTACGAATGAACATCCTTTTGACCTACAATTGGATGAGTAACCACTGACCTTATTGTATTTGAACTGTCTCGTGGAGATTTTAGTTCTTATTCTAATCGAGTGGTTAATTTTTACTTACTCCGAGGAAGTCTATAGATGCCTCCGGGCTCTTTATCTTCATCTTGTAATGCCGTCGGGCTCTATCTTGTAATGCCTCTGGGCTTTCATTTGTATGCTTTCATGCAAGCAATATTGTAATGCCTTTAGGCTTTTTAAATGAATGAATGAAGTCGTAACTTCTTTTTAATTGTAATGTTCTTTGCTTTCTCTTTTTGTTGCATTTGGATTCTGATGGTCTTTAGCAAGTCGTCTTAAGATTCCTTAAGGTTTTTAGTGCATTTACACTTTTCCTTTTTTGATCTTAGCTAAGCTTTGAACTCGGTTTGAGTGAGTAACCACTGATCTTTGTTGGTCTTGAACGACCCTATAGGGATCCCAATTCTTTCTTTGAAGAGTGGTTAATTTTTACTCCCTTCAATTGCAGTAGAAGGTAGTGGGAGTATTCATTTAAAGTAGGTGGAACCCTCATCTCATGAAGACTTATTGGAGAGACCTGCTTTTTAATTTTGGTTTTACTAACTTCAATTGCAGTAGAAGGTAGTGGGAGTATTCCTTTAAAGTAGGTGGAACCCTCGTCTCATGGAGACTTATTGCAGAGACCTGCTTTTAATTTTGGTTTAACTAACTTCAATTGCAGTAGAAGGTAGTGGGAGTATTCCTTTAAAGTAGGTGGAACCCTCGTCTCATGGAGACTTATTGCAGAGACCTACTTTTTAATTTTGGTTTTACTAACTTCAATTGCAGTAGAAGGTAGTGGGAGTATCCCTTTAAAGCAGGAGGAACCCTCGTCTCATGGAGACTTAGAGCAAGTTTCTGGTTTGCACCTTATGGAGTTTAGGTGTATTGCGATCTTTCCCATTGTTTTGTTTTAATCAATGAAGTAATTTACCGAGTTGTTGTATACGCCCGAGTTGATGGAAGTCGTAACTTCTTCATTTAGACTCGTTTCAATTGTTGGTGCAGCAAATATACTTCTTGGTTGTGTGAACTTTATAGGTTCATTATTTGTAGGTTTGTCCTTCATGATAGTCATGTCATGTTGAGAGTTTTATTGACATTGCCAAAAGGAGCATCCATTGGGGATTTGACCCTTGCTGCATTTGTGTCTCGGGGAGACTTTTATTGGCAGAGCCAAAAGGAGCATCCCGTGGGGATTTGACCTTCATTTTTCAAGAAGTTTTCAAAAACATTTGACGGTTCTCTAGTAAATAAGATTTTGTCAAAATTTTGATAACTCTGAAGTAATAATGAGATATTACTATTATTAATTTAAAAATAAAATGATGTTGAAAGTCGCCGTTAAACAAAATATGTTTTATGCATAAGCAAACGAATGTGGCATCATGGCCAAGAGTAACACGGTATAATCCGTAGAAGTTTTTCAATTGAATAAGCAAAGGACTCATCATCATATTATTTTGAGAGACTATTTTAATGTCATAATATTAAACATGAGAGTTATGGGTATAAGCCATGCGAAGCCATAATGGGCATTGGCAGTTTTTCAAGCGGTCGAAATCATGGTAGTTTTTGGTTGAAAACAATAAATCATGGGTGGTTAAAAAATGAGTAGTCATAATGGTCATAAAGAAAGTGCAACCACCCTTAACAATTTGGATGCATCTGCCCCACAATGACAATGTTTTCCAGAAATACGATTCAATAAACTGGCTTTGATTAGTACATGTATCACGAAAACAACCGTTTTCTTATATATATTTTTTCTGGCGATAGATATGAAAATAGGATCATAACCGTAAGTATAATCATAAGCGAAAATCTTTTTACAAAATTACTATAATCAAGAATAGTTAATAATAACAATAATAACAATAACGACAAACTAATCTAGAAGGTCTTGGTGAAGGAACTTTCACACGGTGGACGGCAGAAGGTGATCGATTATGTCATTTTTTCTTTTTACTGGATCCGCCTTTCTTTAATCGCTCTATCTTTATTTCCTTCAATGGTTTTGGAAATGAACACAGTTGCAAAGAAGAGGTTTCGATTCTTCCCCTTTTCGTTGCGCAAATTAAGGCATGCCTGATTGAAGGGAATCCCGAGAAGATGATCACGTCTCCAAGATTTTCCTGGTTAGATTTCGAAGAGCATAGAAAGATAGGTGTGGCCCGGGAATCGTTTTACCGGACCCCACGGTGGGCGCCAATGTACTTGAGTAATTTATTAGAGATCAGAATAGATTACAAGAGGTCGGATAGCTTTTTGTCTATCTCGGTTAAGAAGTAGTACAATTGTTATCTGATGTCCTTTCTAATCGGCCTAGGCTAGTATTTATAGTCGAGCTCTGATATAACCGTCGGGGTGGTTTGCATGTCTGGTCTCTCTATGATTGTGTCCCTTCCTGCCACGTGTTCTCCTAACTCCGTGGCGTTCTTATCCGGTCTCATAGTCAGCCATCCAAGCTTACGCGATGCCTTGCATGAGAGCCATTTGTTGAACTGCTGTTAAGTCCCTATGTCGTGCCGGCGTGTCGAGATGTTGAGCAACCAAGTCGGTTTGTTCGGTGATGGGCTTGTTTGGGCCTCATCTTGTATTGGGCCGAGGTCTTCATATGAAGTTGAAAGATGGTCGGCCTTGCGGTGTGCCGAGTCCAAAAGTCTATGACGGTCCAGTAATTCCTCTCTCCTTAATTAATTATGTTGGTATTCAAAGAATTCTAGCCATAAAGAATTAATTGAAGATATTTTAATCAACAAATAATTAAAGCAATAAACAACTTAGAAAAGAGATTTACATATTCTCAAAAAGGACTTGCATTTTGGAACTGAGGGCGTAGTTGTTTACCGAAGAACATAAATTTTCACTTTAGCCACTTACTACTACTTAGAAGTGGAGAAATAACCAAAAATATGAGCATTTGATAATTTCACGCCGAGGTGTGTCCTAAAAAATGAGAGGTGCATTTAATATCAGTGTTTTAAGAATTTCAAATAAAAAAAAAGAGAGGGATATTTTTGGTATTTGAAATAATAATGGGAGGGGTACGGTGGAAAAAAAGGGGTGCACTCTCTCTCCGGTTGCCACCGAAATGAGAAAAAGTGGCCACGTTGACGTTGCTTGCTTGAATATGAAAATTTCGATTTTCCCGTCACCACACATGATTGAGATGAGATTGATAGTTAGCCATGAATCGGAACAATCAATCTAAGCTTGAATCCGACATCATCGTCATCTTCGTCCAATTCCATCATCATGAAATCGAAGCTTCTCTTCCTTCTTCTCCTTCTTGCTTCCACTCTTTCCTCTTCTCTCGCCAGAGGTGCCTTCCCAACCCTCGCTCCTTCACATCTTCTTCTTTCTATTCTTAGCCCAAACATTCTCAAACTCTTTTAATTTTGCTCCTTTATTGGGAAACTTATCTCTATGTTTTAGTTTTCAATTTATAGATCTTATTTATTTATTAGTATTGTTTTTACTTCTGCCCAAGAAATTATAACTTGCATTTGAATTTATATGTCAATGTATTTTTATTTTAAATGTTTGAAGTGAAAGTGTATAACTTAAGGGTCAAGTTTACATAGTTATCATAATTAACATCATAGGGTTTTATGTTTATAGCTTGAAAGCTGGAAAATTGAAGTTTCTAACTGCATGTTTATGTTGGTATTAGAAGATTTGGATAACTATAGTAGTAATGCAAGCCATGCAAGGCGTTTGCTTGAGGACAATGCATCTCAGGTTCAGACAAGGTAATTGCAATGGTTCTTCCCTTGTATATGTATTCCATTGTTATGTTATGTTATTGTTGTACTCTTTTTGTGCATTTAACTTCAAATGGCATGTTGTTGTTTTTATCGTTGATTTGTTCGTTTCCTTTAAGCAGGATTGATTTGGCACAAGGATATATGAGCAATGATGACCTTGAAAGGGCCATCAAGGAATTTGGACAAAGATGCAGCAACATTTCTAGGATATACAGGTGATTCCTCATACTTGTGCAGTGCTACTTTATTGATTATCTATTCTCAAGTTATTATGCCTCAATAAAGGACATTAGAGCACAATTCTCGTTAGTACTATCTTTCTGTTTTCATGAATAGATGAACTTCTTTAAATGAAAGTGTTTCTTGTCATTGCTAAATTGACTTGCGGTTTGTTTCTCTCTTTGAGGGATTCTTGGCTTGGGCTATTAGTATTGGGAAAAGTGTGAATGGAGTTCCACTGGTAATTTTTTCCTTTCAGATTTCATTCGTACTGAATTGAAAGAGTTTCATTTTGCATTAATGTTGCCTCTCTTTTTTGTTTTCCTCTATATAGTGGGTGATAGAGATTTCTGACAAGCCGGGAGAAGAAGAGGCTGAACCTGCATTTAAGGTTAGCACATTTCTTATGTTTTATTTCAGTTTTATGTTGGACCGGAAAATGTTACACATACATTTAAAACTCTTGAATTTAGAATGTGATGACACATTGGGTGGTAGGAACAGGCACAAGAATTTTGAAAAATTTCCACTCATTTTAATTCTCTTGATTCCCTCCCTTTTTACAATTCGCTGAAATTGGTAACTTTGAAGATTGAAAACTATATCATTATATTGATAGCTACTCTAGCCAGTGGAAATAACTTGGGATTTCATGTCCATGAGTTCTCTTATCTGCGTCAAATGGAATCCTTGTTTTCTAGCACTGGTGGCAATTTCACAGAGATTTGTTTGTCGAATGTGAACTTCAAGGTTGTGATATTCCAAACGGTTTTCGTTCTTGATTAGGAACACCATGACATTCTGCATGTATCTTTTTTTCTGTAATGGCAAGAGTTCATTGGGTAAGTGGTTAAAACTTTGGAGAATTTAATTTAAAGTGTAAAAGAAGTCATTGGCTTGTATAAGTGTGTAATAAACTGAAATGGATTTGTCATAAGAAAACTCCATGTTCAACAATCTAAAGTAATGATCTCAGAAATTTTGCAATATTTAGATGTTTCCATTTTTTCACCCGGGGTGTAGTAAACTCATGTTGCATATTGGACAATGTCATTGTTAGACATTTATTTTATTAGGCAGTTATTATGTTGTTATTATATTATTATTATTATTATGTAATGAATTAATTAGGGCAGTTATTATATTAATTGTGTGCAAAACTGCTCATGTAACTGCTGTTTAGCAGTTACTAAGTGTCAGGCAGTTTGGGTAAAATAAATAGGCAGAACCAGAACTGTATTGGGGTTATCTTGACATTTGATTGGGTATCGGAAAGGGGAGAGACCAAGGCTCTAGAATTCCTTGGAAGGGAGAGACTAGAGACTCTCATCTGTTCTCTAGAATTAGTGTGTTATTGTGATTATTATTGTAATTCAGATTCTGTTATCATCAATTATAAAGCAGAATTCTGTATATTTTATATCAGTTTGAATCGGTTTCTTTTAGTCTTTTACTATTTTACTCATGTTTGGGTGGGCTGCCTAATATAAGTTATTTGAAACCAACCATCAGAAACATTTTAACTCTTCAATTTTCTGTCCCTAAGTTATCCTTTTATGGAATATATTTTACTTAATGTGGTTTAGTAGTTTCTTGCTATGATTTTTCTGCTCTATGAAATATTTGTACTACTGCTTTGTATTAATTTATTTCATGAAGGATATTTGGTAGCTCTATATTCAGCATTTTTATGACAAATATAATACTGATGCAGTATATTGGAAATGTGCATGGAGATGAACCTGTTGGCCGTGAGCTTCTTATATTTTTGGCCAATTGGTTATGTGATAACCATTTGAAAGATCCTCTAGTATGTTCCATTCCTTTCCTTTCTTTATTTGCACAGATATATGCCAATCTCTTTTCCCACAATTGTGTTGGCATGTTAAATATATAACTGTTCTTTTACTGATATTGGTGATGGTGACAAGTTTTTGAAGTTCATAACCTGTTGCAGTATCTATTATTGAGCACACAAATTCTAGTCGATAGCAAAAAGAAAATTATCATACGACCTTATGGCCTGTTCTTTTTCTTCCTGTATTGAAACTTTTTATTAAGAAAATATTCAAATCAAGTCTTTTCAGTCCTGCTGTATATTCACTGGTAAATTTCGTAAAAATCCGAGCCTCATTCATTTTAATTTGAAATTTCAGAGGGTTGAATGACAATCTATAATTATGTTACGAAGTGTATTTTATAAATAGATATAACCTAGTAACCTACATATCCAATATATCAGAATTCAGTTTCAGCTTTCAAGTCTTCCATTTCAGTGACACTATTATTATTATTATTCAGTCTTAACTGTTACAATGTCTTACTTTTAGTGAAATGTTTCAGGCGACATTAATTGTGGAGAATGTTCACCTTCATTTACTTCCATCAATCAATCCTGACGGGTTTAGCTTAAGGAGGCGTGGTAATGCAAATAATATTGATCTGAACAGGGATTTTCCTGACCAGGTATCATTTGTTTAATAGTGTCCGTCCAGTATCTATGAAGCACAGACACTGCTAATGTCTAAAATATAGGACACCAGGACACTGTGTGTGTATATGTGTGTGTATGTTTGTGTCTGTGTCTATATATATATATATATAAGTAACTACAAAGATAACTAAATAAATAAACACAAACACATATATGATCAACACAACAAAACTCTAATTTGAGAATTAAGATTTATCTATTCACGTTTGAAAAACAAAATTAATAAAGCTTTACAAGTTTTTTTTTTTGTAAAAAGGTTTTATATCCTAAGAATAAGTATAATAACTTAAAAATTTGGCTAAATTATACCAGAGGTCCTTTAAGTTATTTAATTGTAACAAGTTGGTCCTCTAAGTTTTTTTCGTACCACTTAGGTCCTTTAAGTTTTTTAATTGTAACAAGTTGGTCCTTTAAATTTTTTTGTACTACTTAGGTCCTCTAAGTTATTTAATTGTAACAATTTGGGGATGAAAAATGTAAGTTTTTTAGCCTTTAAAAGTTACAATTAAATAACTTAAAAGACCAACTTGTTATAATTGAATAACTTACAGGACCTAAGTGGTACGAAAAAAACTTAAAGGACTAACTTGTTAAAAATTTCTAAGTGATTTTTCTTATTTAAAAAACTTTTATGATAAGAGTGTCCGAGAGGTGTTCAAACGGTGTCTAGGAAGTGTCCAAGTCAAAAAAGATATCTTATTAAGAGCGACAGCGTAAAGAGGTGTCCCACGCGTGTTGTGTCGGTACCCAACGAATGCCGGTGTCCGACACAGACACGGGACACAACATCCGGAAGAGGTATCCGAGCTTCAAAGTCTTGTATACAATATGTTAAGATAGTTTGAAGTTCATTGGTTCTGTGCTATCAAATTGTAATATAAGAATCACTCCTGATGTTTTCATTCACTGTTATGACTGAGAATTTACTATCATGTTCATAAGATTATTGTAGAAAAAGGGCAGCCCGGTGCACAAGGCTCCCACCTGGTAGGGTTTGGGGAGGGTAGATGTACATTTATGTAACCTTTGATTGATATTTTTAAAGTTAGGACCTTAAGCTCTTACTTTCTTGATGTATCCTGATGTATACACATTCTTTACTCATTTTTTGCCTTTAATTTTAACTTCATGCTAAATTTTCTATATCATGTTGTTATGGTTATAGTCGCTGCTATTTCTTGCTAGAAATCATCTGATTGCTAACCTGCTATGGCTCTCTCAAATGAAACAACAGATCTTGTTTATAAATGATGATGAGGATTCCCGGCAACCTGAAACAAGAGCAATAATGAAGTGGTTGAGAGATATACGATTTACAGCATCTGCCACGTTGCACGGGGTACTTACTTGGATTTCAAACAATAGTTTCTACTCTGGGCTGAGCTGTTTATTTCAAGTTTTTTTTTTTACCTTATGGGGATCCTGCTATTTATCAGAGTTTATACTTGCTTTTACTCTACAATCTCAGTTTTCTCCATTAATAGAGTTATGTGGTTTTGGTTAATGGTTACATTACATGATAAAGCTGTTAGAAGTCATTGAAAACTTGTTATTTTTTCGGAAATCTAGATAATGAAGGTTACCAGTTTTTCCAGTCCATGCTTCCTGCTTCCTAAAATTCTGTTTATTTTTTAGTTTCGTAAACAACAGTCCTTACGGCTGAAGTAAAGAATACAAAAATGAAATGTTTTTATTGAAACATAAATCATTTATTATATCGGAAATATGAAGTGCAATAAATACTGTTTTTCAATATAAACATCTACTTGCATTCTTAACCTCAGTTGTACGGGTTTGATGATAACAATTTTTTTTCCAGGGAAGCGTGTTTCGTTTGATATTTCTTATTCAATTTTTTTTCTGAATGTCTTCTGTCAGCATTTTCATAAATTGTGTTAATTTCTTCACCCAATCCCATTTTCTGGATTTTCATTCCAAGGTTAAAAAGGGCATGTTGAATTATGGGGTTTCAGATGAGGAAAGAGGAAAAGGAAAGAATAAAAAAATTGAACAGTGATGATGGTTTATACACAAAACCAAGCACTAACCCTAATTTGCACTACTATTATACTCCCAATACTAATTAAATTAGAAAATAAATCATAAATCATGTAATAGACTGAAATATGGAAATCAATCTTGAAAGATATGCCAATATGTTCTAAATTTCTGTATGATACAACCAAAATGTTATGAGATGTTTTTCAATATATTCTAATAAGAGAATATATTGAACTATGATCTACCCTGAACAATTGATTATAGCTTGTCTTTGCCAATAATTATCATATTTGGATACAGAATTTCATTCATTAATGGTGCCTTTTTCTTTTATTACCTCAGGGTGCACTTGTTGCAAATTATCCTTGGGATGGTACCCATGATAAAAGGTGGTAATTATTTGTCTATTTTCCAATTATTATAATCAACAGTCTTTATATTAGTGTCAGTTGCACCAATGGAGCATTGTGTTTAAGATGTATGGCATGCTCCCAATCTGGACTCTTGTATTGATATGAATAAATTACAGGACACACTACTATGGATGTCCTGACGATGATGCATTTCGATTCATGGCAAGTATATATAGTCACTCCCACTACAACATGTCTTCAAGCAAGGAATTTCCCGGTGGAATCACAAATGGAGCAGCGTGGTATGATTATCTGAAAGTATTATGTAGAAGTTCATTATTGAAGTCTGTGTTCTTTCAATATGTTCATAAATCACGACAAATATCACCACAGGTACCCTGTATATGGAGGAATGCAAGATTGGAACTATATACACGTTGGTTGTTTTGAATTGACCTTGGAAGTTAGTGACAATAAATGGCCTAATGCTGCAGAGGTTAGTAGGACCTTTGTATCTGAGCAGTTTTCAAGATTACAAAGTATATCTGGAATCAGGAGAAAAATGTTTTTAAACAGGTCAATATATTTTAAAGGTTTTAATGGAATCCTTATATTTTTTAACTAAATGTCTTTATTATTAATAATTGATAATTCATTAACTTTGTCAGATTATAGGGACTTATTTGAAGATTTAGATAAAACTAACATGATCCATTGGAAGATAACACAGCTGAATTCAAGCTTTCATCTAAGTTAAAAGAGTTAAAGTTTGTGATTCGTGATCTATTTAAAAATTCTCAGGGGTGCAAGCACTTCATTAATGATACTATAAGGAGTCAGTATAATTTAACGTTGGTAGGAGGAAAGTCTCAAATTAAATGAGGGTATTGTTGGAAAAAGTAATGAATGTTACTTTGAGATTCTAAAATGACAAATAATTTGAGACAAAGAAAAAATGCAAAGAGGACACTTAAATTGAGACGGAGAGAGTACTTGAAACATTAATATGCTTCTATTTCTAACAGGTATGCATACTCTAACCAGAAATCCCGTTGTCTTAGACCACCATAACTTATTTCAATTTTGATTTCTTTTATTGCACTGTCTTCTGTTTGCTCTTGATCAACATAAGCGAGATATGGATAGGCGTGAATGAAGGTCACAAGGCACAAAACGCCATGTTACAGTATGGTACACCCTCCGACCTTATTTATAAGCAAAAAAAGGAATCTTAATTCGGTGGCCTTAAATATAAGCAAAAATCACCATATTCAACTCTATTTAATATTGTTGTTCCAAAAATGTCCCTTGTTAATTCTCCTCCTGTTTTACAAAAATGAGTGCACAATTCCAAGACAAAAAAGGCCCTTTTAGTAACTATAACTCTTTTTTTAATATAAAATTAAAGTAATTAAACTAACTTAACTACTTAATTGGTTTGAAGTTTGGTAATTTTGCTTATAAGTTATAATTAAAGTTGGCCGGAATGGCTAAAAGGAACATTCACAACAGGAGTAACAGAACTCAATTTGCTAGGAAGAGTGGAGAAGGCGTGAATTCTGTTAGAGAAAATGATTGAAAGGAGACAGAGGGAGACAGGGAGGGTATGCAATATTCAAATTAAGTGGAGGGGTTATGGGGAGGAGTGAGATTGTGTGTCTGCTAAATTTTCTTTATTCTCTTCCCCTTTTTTGTGATTACAGTATCAACAAAATGTTACTTACACTTGTAAGGATCTTAGTCTCCACTATTTCTTCTACCTTGATTCCAAGTAGATATACTTGGTTTGCATGAGTGGTGTCTGCTTACTCTTGGTTTCTTTTAAACATTCAACATGTAAATTTTCTTGTGTTGAATCCTGTTTACTTATGTTAAAATGCAGCTTCCTATTATTTGGAAATACAACAAAATGAGTATGCTTAATCTTGTTGCAAGCCTTGTGAAGGTATGTTGTTTTTTCTTTACACCTAAAGAAATAATTTGAAATCTTGTCCTGTACTTTTGTTTCAACTATTTGAAAAAACCATAGAATGATTACTGTAAAATATTGTTCAGAGAAAGGATGTGGGACTGTAGGAGAGAGCACCCATGATTGAATTAATATAAGTAGTGACAAGGACTTCACATATCAGATTTATTTATAAAGAGAACTCACCCATGTCACAAGCAAGTAACTACTAATCAATTGTTTCATGCCCCCTTTGCATTATTAATATTAAATTACCAACAAAAAATGTGAAGCCTTTTTTGATGCAATTATCTACATGGAGTATGCATAAAGGGCAGTGTGTATGAGACAAAGGAAAGTTTAGAGGGGACTCCAGAACATTGAATTGCTTTTTATGAATTGATGCTGTTATAGTTTTTGCCTGTAAAAAGACCCTTTTAATTATATTTCAAAACATGCATAGAAAGATTTTTGTAATTGCACCCCATTGCTTTTTATTAGTTGATTAGCTGTTTGTTTTCTATTCTCTAGACAGGAGTGCATGGAAGAATATATTCTTCTGGTGATGGAAGGCCATTACCAGGCTTTATAACTGTCAGTGGAATAAATTACACGGTATGTCTGAATCTGCATTTTGTTTTTTCCCTCCGTTTTCTTTTTATACTTGTAGGTCTCTATTTTCCTCTGTTCAGTATTTTTTTCCATGTATGTATCAGCACATTTTTGTTCAATTAGATAATTACATTAGAGTTTTACGTGGGTTTCCAAACATCCTACATTTTACCCGTAAAGACTGTCTGGTATGGGTCACAGGGATTAATCTGATCCCCGTGACATGGGATATGTTACTCCTACTGAAAAATATTCTATTCCCTTTTTCTTCTGTGTACCTTAAAGTTGACTTTCTTTTCATGAAATAAAAAAAAGGTTATGATAACAGTGTACCTATGGATCTTTATTTGTTCCTAGGTATACTTGCATTGCATTCACTCATTGTTTGGCTTGATAGGAATCATAATTTGAATTTATAGAGACAAGAAAGCCCTGCTGTAGTAAACTGATATTTTTTCATATACTACATGTGGATAGATAATATTGTGAAAAGTGTAAAAAGTGAAACTAAGTTGATTAGCTGATATTTTCTAGACTTAAATATGTTTCTAGTCCCCTGCAAATATAACGATTTTCTATTTTAGTCCCTGTAATTTTCTTTTTAAAAAAAATCCCTGCAAAATGAAATTTTTTCATTAACGTCCTTTTGTTAAGTCTCTGATAGCCAGCCATCTGCTGATGTGGCTAACAGAGTTTCATCCTGAAATTGACATGTAATTAAATTATTTTTTCTTTTATTTGTTATTTCGTTATGTGGAACTAAAAAGAACCCTAATCCTAAAATTCCCAATTCCTTCCAACACTCTTCTTCTCCCCCTTCTCCCACACAAGCAACCCAAAATCAGCGGCATGTGCAACCATATCATCATCTAGTAGGACATTTTCAGGTTTGAGATCACAAGGATTGCATTTTCAAGAATTTGCAAAATTCTTCTACCAACATTACCTTTTCACACAATGCTGATTGCGCTTAATATTAGACTAATTGATCTATTTTTAGACAATAAGCTTCTTAGAATTTGGGTTCAGGCCATATCGCATCCTATATGAGACTCTCAACACACCCCCCTCACGCCCAGGGTTGGACAATTGGAGCATGACCCAAGTTGCGCAATAGCGGGTGACCCCGCGGATTTTGGATATGCTCTGATACCATATTAGAATTTGGGTTTGGCCTAACTCAACCCTACAAAACCGGCTTGTGAAGTGACTCATAACAAAGCTGTTTCAAATATATGTTTTAACTTCATGTTCATATGTCAACCTATCATACCTATGGATTGTATCTTAGCTAAACTTCTTGACATTGTTTAACTGCACGTCTGATTTTGAGCTTCACTTTCATGATGTACTCATGGTCTGTTAATTCTGGACCAACAGGTTAAGGCTGGAAAAATTTTTGGTGACTACCATCGCTTACTTTCCCCCAGAGATAGATATGAAGGTACCATAACATACTCTTGGATTAATTCATCACAGTACAGATTGAAGCCTCCCAAAAAGAATCTGTGAAATAATTAAATAATAAAAATGATTGTCTCAAGATTTGATTGACCTAGTTGGGTTCTTATTGCTGTGTTTCGACAGATTGAAGCATCCGATATCTCACTTTTTCTTACCCTCTAATTTGAGAGCAGTGAGCTGAAACTTTTTCCCCATTTCATCATTAGAATGTTCAAATAATCGGATGATATCTTTGTTCCATTTAGTTTCATTCCATTCCTTCAGATAACCCCAGTTGTCTGAATAATTGAATTTGCAAATGATTGAGAAAAATATAACTGTTAATCAAAACAACTCCTTTTTTACATCAAATAAAATGGTCTAGGACATTTAGACTTCCTATTACTAATATAGAGAGTACAGATGACACACCTATACGGTGACAGTTTCATGAATAGGATATAGATTTCCTCATCACCCTGGGGACAATTTCTGGGTTTAATCTTAAATTTACACAGTTTCTGAATTTGTGTTGTCAATTTCTGAATCCAAATTGCAGTAGTGGTAACCATGCCTGGCTACAAGTCAAAAAGCACATCTATTTGGTTGGATGAAGGAGCTGTAACGTTGGATTTTGTTCTTGACCCTGAATTCAGTGTCAAAGGGAGTTTACTGCAAAATGTCTATGAATGCAACTGTGACAGTAAAAGCAAACTAGAATTTGTTCAGTTTCTTTGGGGATCCCACTTGGAAGTTTTCTTTCTTTTCATGGTTGTTATAGGATTTTTATTCTTATTATTTCGGAGGAGGATAAAAGGCAAAATTTCAACAACCAGACAGTCAACAGGTGCAAAAAGAAGTGTTGTGGTCTGAGGTTTTGACAAGTTGTTTGTTGTATCCAGCTCTGTTGTATACTAAGGTAGGTAAAAAGAACCTATTTACACACTTAGGATTTCTTCACATGGCTAATGTCAATTCATATTACACCATGCTTCTGCTCAAAGAAAAAAAAATCCTTGTAAATCTCTGCAGGTATTGAATACTTCAGTTCTTGAAATATTTGTTCAGTTCAGTTCTTGACATGACAAAAACATAGATAAAAAAAGAAAAGTAAAAGAACTTTGCCCAAGATTTTCAATCGCATTAGTTTAGACAACTGAAGTATGGAGTCTGTCGAAGGAGAACTTTTGTAATATAATATAAGAGATCAATTCAAAACAAAAATAAAAATGAAAAGTGACTATATAAATGTACAAAAAGTATAATTTAGCATAGCAAAATTGAGTTGATGAAGCAGCCACCAGTGAAAGTCGGAATGAAAAACATTATTCCTCTGTCACTCACTTCCTAGATCTTTTCAATACCATCAAAAAAGTAATTCCGATGAGAAAACTTTACACATTTAACTTTTCTAGGAATAAAATCCGTATTTGTTTCCATGACTAAAGGAGCCAACGTGAAAAAAGAATAAAAGTTAACAAAAATAACTAATTCTTCTTAAATTTTCTGGAAACACGCATTGTAAAAGAGATATCTTGATACAAACATAAACATTTCCTACCATCGACGAGTCAAGTGTGCAGGCATGTATATTTAAATGAACCCATTGATCTTGCATGTTATGATAGACTAGTATCGGTTCCAATCTCAAGAGGTTGACCTAGTGAAGCGGGACTATCACAATCCCAGACCACTCAATTCTTTCATTCCCCCACCCTTCACAATCCAATCGTGCATAAAATTTATAATTGTACAATTCTATGGTGTTTGAAGGTTTAACTACTTAACTAAAATGATTAATCAATCCTTATTTCTCGACTGATAGGGGCATTGGCAGCTGCAGAATATCTTCCATAGAGCCCTTCTATGCATAACATGTTAATCATTTCCTAAATCCATATGGGTGTGGGTAGAGGTCCCCTTATAATTGCAGCCTAAATGGGCTCAACGGGGCCCTTTCAGGCAGCACACACTTCAGGGATAAAGGAGATACAGATATGGCTAAATGCACCGAGCCTCCGAAAGTTTATTTCCAGACAAATTATGCTATCCGAAAATAAACTTCTAGAAGGACCGATGCATGCTAGCAAAAATAGGGTTGTTTATAGTTATTCTTAGGAGATAAAGTAGCTGTGAACAAAAAGTAGCTCCATGCATGAAAAGAGAACATGGAGCTAAATTAGACGTGCATTCCAACATCATCAGCAGCTTAATCCTGTCTCGAAGAAATTCACTTATGAGAGTCAGTTTGGGGGCGCCTCTGAGCAAGAATTTGCTTTGTCTTTTCAAGAACACCAAAAAATATTGAACCTCCAATTCCTATCCACACAATTCGAGGTCCAATACCCTGCAAAGAGTTTCAGGCTTTCAGCAAGCTATTTTGTTATAAATAAATTAGACATTAAACATGCATATAATGATTAGCGCTACACTAAATTTCAAGAAAAGGTCATACCTTAAAAAGGGCACCAGCGCCTTCTTCTTTAACTATTGTACTCACACAATCAGAAATGCCTTTGTAATGTTTTTGTGATCCCTGATATTTGAGAGGTAGTAGTTAGTGTATTTAAATCAAAACCACAAATCAAAATAAACATGTAGTAAAAAAGGAAAAATTTCAAATAAGCAACTCTTATTAAGAATATTTTCCATGAAAGATAATATGCACATAAAGTGGTTATTGTGCATAAAAATTTCTTTCATTTCATAGCAACATAATTTCCTTCAAACAACAACGAAGAAAAAAATCTCTGTACCTGAACCATTAATCTGGTTTTTACTACATCGAGAGGAGTTGTAACTGCTCCAGTTATGGCACCTGTATCAAATTTACCCTTCTCAGCTTCCACAAAAGCCAGGCATTATCTATATCCAACGTAGGTCAATGAAATATATGGAAAAAAAAAAACTAATTTGAAGATAAATTTGGTAGGAACAACGGTTACATGTGGCCCATTTACTAGTTTAAATAAAACTTATTTGGAGAGAGCGTTACTGATTAGTTCAGCTCAGCATGTTGCAAATTGTCAAACTTTTTCCATTTAATGGGACTCTTGCGGGGCCAACAAATTAGAGAATCCTAGAATACTGAATAGTAAATTTCCAATTGGTATGAAGTTTAAAGTACCAGCAACAGCCCCAAGCATAGCATTCTCTGGATCATTAAGATCTCTTTTTGCCTGCAAAGAAACAAAAATACAAAAAACAATTAAACACATCTACTAGGTCCTATTTGTGGATAGCTAATTTTTAAGGTTTTAGGAAAAATTACTCTCTGTTGATCCTTTATTTTAACTTTTAGCTCAATTTAGTCCTTTAATTTTTTTCTTCGTGTCAAATTAGTCATTTATGATTTGTTATCAAGCGTTACACCATTTGCCAAAACGTTTCTGTCCAAAGCTGTTAGTAATATCTTGACGTGACCGTTAACTGCACATGTGGTTGACTATGTGGCTGCTAAGATGGCAATCTTCTAACTCGTGCAATGGAACCCTAGGGTTCATCTTCTTCCCTAAAATTAGTTACCCAGGGTTCATAATCCCAATACTGCGCCCTGCAACAATGGCTTCAAACTGTATAGAGGTTTTAAACAATTTCAAACAATCATCATCTTTGTACTCATCTTTAAACTGTACCATTCGAATTATTAAAATACAATAACCTTTTTTTAAACATCAAAAACTTAGTTTTTTATTTTGGAGAAGGATGGGGAGGAACTTCTAACACCATTGAAAAACAGAAGCAACCAGATGTCCTTTACTCTCCATCCATGGCGTATCGTGGTATCAGTACTTAGTCCTGAACTAATTGCAAAAATATCAGACAAATTTGATTCCAAAATATCATTTTCTCCTACTCATACATGGATTTAATTTTACATGAATCAAAATGCTTCCCATTTTTATTATAGACACTTCAAATTTAACTTTACCGCTCGTTTATAGCCGATACGAAGCTGTTCGTAGATGCATAATTCCAAAGCATCAAATGGTAAATCTCGCAATAAGAAAGATCCATAACCCTATAATCTCTCAAAAACAAAAGTACAGGTCAGCATATACATAATATTCAAACGGCATGTAAAATGACAGGAAAAAAATAGATTGAAGGCATTGTCATAATACCTACCTCCGGTCCACTTAATAAGAAAAAAATCACTTTTTAGGTTCATTCAATAAATGATGTATCTAGTACTAATATAGACTAGATACGTCATTTATTGAATGAACCTAAAAAGTGATTTTTCTCTGATAAAGTGGACCGGAGGTAGTAGCATACAACATTGTATCTCCTCTCTCTTTTATAAACCAAAACGAAACCTCTTTCCACTACACTAGGGAGGGAAATTGAATAAGGACTACCTACTAGAACAATATTTTGAAGCACATGTAATCATATGCTACCTCAAAATTAAAAAACAACTAATTAAATGACCATCTAAGATATGAAATTAATCATACCGCAAAAAGGCCTTTCAAGCCCTCATTGGCAAGAATAAGACGGACAGCTGCTGGGGCTGATTGGAATTGGCCAGTTTGCATCCTTTGCTTAACAACCTAGAAAGACATCAATCAGTTCCAACTTCAAGGAAGCAGAGAATTAATTGGCAAGTTCAAAAGTAAAGCAACTTACCTCCGTTGGAACACGAACAATAGAAGAAGCGGCTCCTCCAATAGCACCTGCAGCCTGTATTCAGCTTAGGACTATCAAAATAACAATAAATAAATAAGGAATGTCACCATGGCAACTGCAATTCATCCCAAAGGTCTACTAAATTTAATAAGTAAATTATGTCTCAAACATGTAAAGGTACATATCAAACTCCTTTCAAGCCAAGCATGGGCCTAGACTCAAACTCTTGCACTTTGAAGATGAGCTTGTGAAATAAGATGATTGACTCAAGCTATGTAGAATGAAGTTTTGATTAAATTGACTACTATCTGTAAGTGTTGTAAGCAATTGCCAAATATGACAAGATACTATCTGTATTGGATAAATTGATAAGAAATTATGGTGAATTTTTTTTTATAAATTTGGTGAATAGCTCAAACAACAAAATATTAGATATCATGATAAGTGTAAGGTTTTTGAATTTGAAAATTTGCCCTTTGGGCAAAATTTACTTTGCGGCGTCTTTCCTTTTTTGTTTACAGAGGTAGGGATGTACCTACAGTATGTATATATAATAATTAAAAGTGTTCAAAAATAAGCTATGGTGGTGCCTTTGCACTCCAATAACGAATAAAAGAACAATGTTCTCTTGTTTTTGGTCACGTTCAGACTTCTCTGTCACTCCTGCTTTGTGTATCCTATGATTTATCTCATGTAATTAATGCTCTGAACATCAGCATATCAGAATACAACCATTAAAAAGCAAATAAAAACTAAGACTTTTGAAAGGGTATTGAAATTAAAAGCACCATCAGATTTATATCTAAGGAGAAAGTTGTGCACCACATGTTGCCACATACATAATTTGAACATAGTATCTCTCCTGTTAAGAAAGAGAGCCAACTTACAATATGAGCCACAGCGCTTAGATTGTCAGGGAAGTACTTCAGCAATTTCTGCTTTGTGGGTTCATACACACCAATAAAAATTGCAGAAGCTCTGCCAAGAAAGGGAGAATAGTCCGTCAAGCATGCTCCATAGAATTCATTCAATAAGAACCAATACATTTACCAAAAATAAAAATTGATAAAGGGAAACATGTTCCAGCCCCAAAAACCCACCTTCTCACAACAGAGTGTATTTGCAGGCAAATTTTTTAAGTCTTCATTTTAAGTTAGTAAAGCATCCAAACACTTGTTGTTATGGGGTGTTCAACAATCAACAGGCATGTTGTGGCCCTTACTAGTATTGACCAGTGTGGTTCCAAAACTTCTCCACTCCCAATCTTTCTATTACATCATCGAAGTTCTTGGAACATAGTCCTTGGTATAACCCAGATAGATCCATTATACAAGAAAGTGCATAGGACAGCTGAGAACCAACTAGCCAATGAATGATAAGGTGCTCAACCACTTTCTCATCATCCTTGCATTATATTAATGACTAGTTACAACTTACAAGTACACAAACAGCTTTTCCTTAAATTGTGGAATGCCATTATCCTAATCAAGGCAGTTTCTCAAATGGTAAAATGAGGTCCAAAACGGGCTTCCCGGAAAGGGATAATCTACCAAAATATACCACACCAAATAGCTCATTTTTACTAAATTGACAATATAAGGAATAATCTGGTTAGCAACCTTGAAGAACTATCGCTTTGGAACAACATAGATAAAGGAGAAAAACATAGTACATACACCAAAGGAAAAGTAGCTGCTAACACCCTAGTTTTGCAGCAAAGGGAGCAAATTTTGTATAAAATTGGAAGAGATAGAGAGGGTATTAGAATTTGAAGCAAGTGAGAAAGCAAAAGAAAATATGAGAAAATGAGAGAGAAAATATTCAGAGAATCTGACAAAGAATTGGTAATTTGAAATTGTTATCTGGAATGCAAATTGCAAATGATAAGAAGCTATAACTCATATTTATAGAGGCGGATAGATAGAAGAACAAGAGATACAAGTTGTTGACACTTAACAGAAACAAATTAGCAGTTACTGACACCAACTAACGCTAACAGAGACAAATCTAATTCTGTGCAACAGGCTGCACAGAAACAGATAGCAGACAATACAGTAGGATATACAGCAGGCTCGCATATAAACATAAGTGGTTAACACAAATGTGAGTACTCTAACAGGGGGTGCCCTCTCAGTCAATTCCTAATAGATAAAATTAGAAACGTAAATCTTGAGCTCAAAGCACAAAAGCTATAATATCTAATTAGCTTCGACTAAATATGTTTGTCATAGAAATATGTTAAGCGAAAAAGCAGATTATGGGATAAAGAACATAGAAATTAATACAGCGTGATTTGCAAAGTATGAGGTGCATGTGAAAACAAAGGCTACTTACGGCAAGACACCAACAAGATTTCCTGCCAATCCAGAGTACAAACCCTTGAACATAATTTTTACTCCACCACGAGCAACCTGATTGAGATGTAAAATCAAAATACAATAATGTAATAAAAATTAAATACTAAAGAAGCAAGCAGAGACATGACAGGTATAGACACAGAGGAAGTGGAATTAAAATTTTACACACAATATAATTGACTCACCTGTAATCGAGTTTTGATGGTATCAATGGGGTATAAAGCTGCTTCTACAGCAACGCCGGCAACACCTCCAGCAATGCAACCCTCTGCAATATTCATTAGTATGTAAATTATGACCAGATTGAGTTCCAATGCCAAATCCTAGATCATAGAAGGTAATTTATCCATACAAATAGAAACATCATCAGTCATTTTTATTTTCAAAACAGACCAGAACATTCGAAATTTCACACTGAAAAAACAGCACTCCCCATAAAAGATATGATCATCAATCAACAATGATCTATACAATTTCAACACTTCCAAAATTTTCAACTTGCTACTTCTAACATCTCCATAAAGTCACTCACTGATCATCATGTATGTGCAAAATGTAGTAATGGAATAGCAAAACTTACCATAAAGAGCACGGGAAAAATCGAAAGGCTTTTTCTCTCCTTCACTGAGAGACATGAAGAACTTATCCGGATCCTTTTGAGAAGACATTTTTAACTTCAATGCATCTGTATAGACAAGTCAATTAGCAAGCAAAGCACTAGTAGAAACCAAAAACAACAATTGGGGTCAAATTGAAATTTAATTTTGAGGAAAAACTCATATAAACGTCATCAAATAATTGCCAAAATGAAACATAATTGTTGAAAATCAAAAATATGAGCAAAAAAAAAAACTTGAGTAGGGAATGGAATCGCAAAGAGGGCATACCAATTGAATCGGTTTGGGGGCCTTTGGAGCTCATGGGAAATGTGCACAGTTCAAATATTTATTCAACAGAAGAATTTTTTCCGACAATGAAGTTTGAAAAGAAGACGGTTCTGTTAGATGCAGAAGCTTGAAACAAGAGGGTTTTTACGGGGTTTTTCTGGGTTTATATGCAGAAGCTAGCTGCACCTTTATTTGCCTACTAACACCACACCCACTCGCACCTTTTTATTTCGGTAAATGACATAAATACCCTAAAGTCTATTTTAAATTTTCTCCAAACAAATTAGTCCATTTATATGAGGTAAATGTAATTACTTCCGTAAGTGCTAAAAAAGCTCGAAGCTCAGCTATGTGTGCTTCTATTTGTGTGTGTCTATATATGTGTGTGTGTGTGTGTGTGTGTGTGTCTGTGTCAAACAAATCGCCTAGTCCAACCTCATTCTTTTTGTTGGCTGAAAATTGCTAGACGAACCGGTTGGTCAAATCCTCGAAGCCAATTACCGAACGAGCAATGAGTCCCTTAAACCACTTGAGGGTCACTTCTACAGAAGTCCCTACAAGCATATTGCAAAAGATAAAGTCATTGTCATCGCTGAACATCTGGATCTAAAATGCATCAATGTGGCTCTGCGGGGTCTCTCGTATCATTGTAGCTCCCTATGACGGGCTTTCTGAACCTGAGTGGTATTTTGACTGCTTGAATCTCTATTGTGAATGGCTGAAAATCCCTTAGCGGAGTTTTGGTAGCCTCGAGCACCTAGGTGAACCTCCACATGTCAGTTAGATGTTCCTGCCTTTGTCCTTCCCTTGCCTCCAAGGCCTGGGGGCGAAGAAGTTTCTCTTCGTTTCTGGTCTTGATTTTGTGTTTGCAGAGTTGGATCGCAGCCAAAAGTTCTACTCTTGGGTCGTCACTACCGTCGGAACCATTGGTCCCATTCATGCCATTACGGGTTGTCACCATTGTTTGGTGAGAATGAGAGTAATGTGGAGCGCAGGATTCAATTTACCACCCACAATGGGCGCTAATGTTCCGGCATAATTACTGGGAAGTAACGAGATCGAACACAAGTTGATAGAATATGAGATTGATTATATTATTCGTATGAGTAAATGATGAGTGGAAAAGTTCTGATCTCTTCTATTACCTCTTAGGGCGAAATATATGAGATTAATTGCATATTATGGTCGTTGTGTCGTTACAAGACTTGAACTAGGAGGAATCTTAGGGGTCCTAATAAATCCCCTATCAGCCATTACAGACGAGTCTTCTAACCGAGGGTGGGGAAGACCTTCTGATTGATGTGAGCCGACCGAGTGAGAGTTGGAGTGGCCTTTTCTCCTTTGGGTTAGAGATATTCGGCCGAGCTCCTATAAATACCGGTCGGTTCGGTTGAGAATATAGATATGTAATATATATATATATATATATTACGATTTATATTTCCTTGTTATAATAAATCAATATTTTTTAACATAGTAAAATAATTGAATATTTACGAAAAATATATTTATCATACTTCAAAAAGTATTTATTACTACCTTGTTTCACCTACTTAATTACCCCCACTTCCCCATATAGAATTTATTTTATTTATCTATCCATTTTTATTATATATTGAAAGTATCTTTCATAGCCAATGCCATGATGATAACTGATTTTTTTATGATGAAAATTTAAGATGAAGAGGTAGTACACATACACAAGTCCAATCGAACCAACAATAATCTGCTCCATATACTCTGTCATACTTTAATAGACCAATCGTTTGGGTTTCATGTTAGCTTATTTTAAACGGCTTTATTTTCGTCCTCAAAAATAATTTATACCGTGGCCAAAATTGAGGAGCCTGATCATTAGGAAGAACAATATTATAATGCGAAATTTGAACTGTATACTAAGTCACGACAAAAAATAAACTTTTTCAGTGAGACAATGTCTCTTTTTTGGAATCATCATCGAAATGATTTGTAGATTGATTCAACGTTGTCTTGATGATATTACAATAAGTCCAATTGTTTAGCGTGTCAAAAAATATCCAATTGTTTTAATAGTGCCGACTCTTTGTCATTTTCTTAGTATATGATAATAACATAATAAATCTCACTGGTTTTATTTTTATTAAAAAAAATATTAATATACTGTAGCATTTTTACTATCATATTATTTGAATAATTTGACGTCCCATGAAATTATTATTGTAACAAATTTATAAAATAAATAATATTATATAATCAAGATAGATGACATGGATTTTTTTCAAAGCATACTTTCTTCGTAGGAGTAATAAAATATAAACAGATCTAATTACTTAACAGTTATATAATTTAAAATACTGCGCACCAAAAAAAAAATATAATTTAAAATACTTGCTTCAAAAAAAAATTACTTAACAGTTATGAAAAAAATTATTTATATTTATTGGTCAATCTAATTTAAATTTAAATTTTATTGCCTAAATTATGCTTAGTATTATCTAATTACATAATAATAATCTTCAACATCAAATAAGATGTAAAGAATCAATTTTTATTTATATAAACTTAGATGAACCAAATTCTACTATGGAATACATCAAAGTCAAAATAAACTCTGAAATTATTGTATAAAAATATATCATTAAATGTCTATTCTCATTTATTTTGCTTAGTCAATGGTAGTTATTTTCTTGACAAATGCTTAGTCAATAGTTATCTATAGTTTTTTGACTACTATAATTACAGGTAAGCTTTGCACCAAAAATGTTCAGGTAAGTACTAAGCTTATAGCAAAAAACTAGTAATAAATAAATAAAAAGTGGAATCTGTGCGGTCAACAAATATCAAAAAAACACGCACTTTAAACGGCTAAGCTTTTGATCAATAGAATACACGTTGTCTCTCTCTCAAATCTCTATATATATGGGGCAACATTTCAGAAACTTCACACAACAATTTCACATCACTCTCTCTATCATCACATCACCTGATAACCATACTCCAACTACCTTCTTGACTTTGCTTCTGCTCTTCTTCTTCTTCTTCTTATTCGGTTAGTTCCAAAATTTAACTTTATCTTTTATTTCCTTTTGATAATTCTTCATAGATTCTTGATATATGAAGCCTTTTCTCAACTGGGTTCTGAAAAATATTCACTCTTTTCCACACAATCAGGTTTTCTAACCCTTTTAGTAACAACATTTCCCCTGTTTTCAAACTCTGAACTTTTCTGTTTCATATTTCACTTTCTAAAGAACCCAATTCTACTTGTATTTTCTTTAATTAACTTTTTCAACTATCTCATCGATTTTTCATATTTTTTCACAACTGGGTTGTAAAAAAATTGAATCTTTCTCAATTTGTTTATGCATGCAGGAAAGAACCTAACCAAATACCCTGTTTCAGTTTCCTCTGTTTTTGAATCCAAACAGAGCTTAAGTTATGGGTATAAAGACAATTGAATTGTTGAAAGGACGTGAATCTGAGGAAGAGATAATGAAAATTCTTGCTGCGGTGGCTTTGGGTTTGGGAGATGTGATCGATGATGTGAATAACTTGCAAGTGATTCCATTGAAGGGTGCAATGACAAATGAGGTTTTTCAGATAAATTGGCCAACAAAAAATGGTTCTGATCTGAGAAAGGTATTGGTTCGTTTATATGGAGAAGGTGTTGATGTTTTCTTTGACAGGGATGAAGAAGTTCGAACTTTTGAGTGCATCTCAGAGCATGGTCAAGGTCCACGCCTTCTTGCTCGGTTTGATTCTGGCCGAGTTGAAGAGTTCATCCATGCCAGAGTATGTGATTTCTCATTTTTTTTATATAAATATATTTTTATTTATGAGAAATCTAAAATGATAGATATATGTCTGCAGAAAATTATCCTTGCTAGGTAGGTTATATAATTAGAGTTAAATTTTGATTCAGTGTCTGAATTGAAGTTTTTACTATATGTAATTACTGTCATAATAATATATTGATCTTTCTGTTTTTATTCTATACAAATAGAGTTTAGTAACTATATAAATAAGCTTTGCACAAACATTTTCAATCCTTCTTTTACTGTTTTATCATATTATAAATGTATTTTGATAAAGAAATATTACATAATAAAATGGTAAAATATGGTTGAATATCTGCATAGATTTTATTTATATGTAAACTCTTCCAAATATTTGGTGAAAATAATAAAAACTTATTATGCACAATCACAAATTTGTTATGCACAATCAGCATAAAGTTTTTCTATGCCTATAATCAATCACAAATTATGATATGGATGACTTTTAATATAGTTAGACAAAGACTTATTATTCTTAATAACATGATAATATGTGATTAGTTGACAGTGTAAAAATTCTTTACACTGCATATAAACTAAATCCAAAGGTAAAACCACTGTCATGGAGAAAAAAAAGTGTTTTCTTCATTTCCTATTTAAGACTTAAGAACAAAAAAAGTGAAAATAAAAATTTTTAATGAAAAATAAAAAGCCATATAAAAACAAAGAGTTTAATTTTTACGCACTATCGGCGTAAGTTTTTGTACACTCACAACCAATAACAATTCATAGTATGAGTGACATATAAGGTGGTTATTAGTTGAGTCACTTTTTTTTAATGGCATGTCAACTTGTAATTAGTCATGGTGTGAAATATTTATACACCGAAAGTGTATATAAATTATTGAATCCAAAACAAATACCACCAAACATACAAAAGTTAGTCTTGTTTCAAATCATGTCAAGGTCTGTTATTGGTTGGTTATGTCAAACATCCCATTATCCCTCTTAGAGCATGAAGGCCTATGTGAGCCCAAGATTCTAGTTTATCAGGAAAAAAGAGGTTGTAAGTGCAATGATTGTTTCCATTCATGTTTGAGCTTTTGAGACTATATTCTCATTTCTCAGTTTAAAAGTTAGTTTACTTTGAATTGATACTTCACTTTTCCTTATTTTATTCCCTTTATCTTTTGGAGCAATGGAGGGTTACCATTGCTGTTAATTGATTAGGATTATATAATTAAGAAAGCATCTTTAAGAATTTCAATTGAATGGTGCTGAGTCAAATTGATAGAATTAGGTGCTCTTAGGAGTTCCTTTTCTAGATGTTATTTCTTCCATCAGTTATATAAAAAACATGCAAACATATAGTCTAAAAGAATGTTACTAGAAGAGCATCTGGGATTTTTTTAATGCATGCATAGAAAGATAGTATTAGAATTTCATATTTCCTGTCAATTGTTGACTAAAATGAATTATAGTCAATTGAAATTATTTTTATTTTTTGGTTTTTAGACTCTCTCGGCTGGAGACCTCCGCGACCCCGAAATATCGGCTTTAATAGCATCTAAGATGAGAGAATTTCATAAGCTTCATATGCCTGGTGCAAAAGAGGCACAAATTTGGCAGAGAATGAGGTAACTAAAGATAAGGTCAATCTTAGAATCTTCTTTTCTTAATTTTTGTGTGCAGAATGTTAACTATTTTCTTTATGTTTTACTAGGAAGTGGCTTAGTCATGCCAAAACTTTGTGCTCCTTAAAAGATACAAAAAATTTTGGCTTGGACAATCTGAATGAGGAAATAAATATTCTTGAGAAGGAGTTTTCAGAAGGATATCAAGAGATTGGTTTTTGTCACAATGATCTACAATATGGTAACATAATGATGGATGAAGAAACAAGATCAATAACTATAATTGACTATGAATATTCGAGTTACAATCCTATTGCATATGACCTAGCAACTCATTTCTGTGAAATGGTGGCAGATTACCATAGTGACACACCTCATGTTCTTGACTACAGTAAATACCCTGGTAAAGCTTCTCTTTGTTACTTTTCTACAATGATTGTTAGGTGTTCGTGTTTTTATGTTTATTTGAATCACTCTCTGCGTTGCTGACATAAAAATCTGTTTATGGTAAACCAGGCCTAGAGGAGCGCCAACGGTTTATTCGCGTCTATTTGAGTTCTGAAGGTTAGTGACTCCACTTTCTCCATCAGTAGAATCCTTTCACACAGCTTAAAATAATGATTTGTCTGTCTTTCTTACATGAAGCTTGTATTTTTTGTTTAATTTATGCTCAATTTATTAGCTTATTTATCCAATCGGCACGCAAATTTATCTAAGAATTAATAGTTCCACACCGACTTAAGTTATGTCACATTCAGTCTGCAAAATCATGTTACAAAAGTGGAAATCATATGTTAAGATAAAACCCTTCTGAATCTCACACATTTATTTCTCAAATTTGATTTCTTCTGTGGCATTTATTCCTTGTCCAACAGGCAAGAAAGCCAGCAATGCTAAAGTAAACCAGTTATTGAACGCTGTAGAGAAATACACTCTTGCAAATCATCTATTTTGGGGCTTGTGGGGACTTATTTCGGTAAGCCTTATTCTTTTCCCTAGCTAGTTATTCCAATGAAGGTTACTTAGTTATAATTATTAGTTAATTATGGTCATATAATATACATGTTTAATTGGAATATTGCAGAGTTACGTGAATAAAATAGACTTTGATTATAAGGAGTATGCAAGGCAGAGGTTTCAGCAATACTGGTTAAAGAAGCCTACCTTGTTGTTATTGGACTCACCAACCATCGTGAACGATTCTCTGGCATCCTTTGTGTAATTGTTGTTATGCTTATTCTCATGTATTAGTGAAGTTAGTCTTATTTATTAATCAATGATATAAAATATATAGCATCTAAAGGCTGATGATATTCACAGCATTTGTATCTGTAAATAATGTATTATTATCACTAACAATGAGTGGTGGTGAGTTTTTTTTTGGCAACTTTAAGCTTCTTAATCCCTCACTTTTGGGATTTATTTTGAGCAATGAAATGTATAATTTGTGGTTTATGCTTTCTTGCAACGGCTTTTTAATTTTTTGGCAATATCACAGTTGTGTTTGTGCTTACTTCTTAATTAGTTCTTACCAGCTCAACTCAACAATATTGGGTTGCAAATTGCAATAGCTAGCTTATGATTGCCATAATTGCATAAAGAAAGAACCCGAACTAAACCTTCCAAACTCTCAACTTTCTCTGAATCCAGCCTTGAAAACTCGAAGGGTTTGCACTGTTAATAACAACCCGAACAAAACCTCCCTTGTCCATGAGCAATAGAGAAAGATGTGAGGATTAATATTTCCTTGACTACGTGTAATATTATGTGTATAATAGCTAATCCAAATCAGTCCCTTAATATAAAATCCTTTGAGAATTTTATTTGTCTCGTTTTTATAAGATCATTTCTAATTTCATGATCTCTCTTGTGAGGATTAAAGAAAAAAAATCATATTGTTAACAAATTAATTTGATGTACTAACTAACGTAACAAACAAACCTTAGCTTGTGTAAATTATATATATATATATATAGACACACGACAAACGTACGTAGTATCAAAAAATGGAACAAAAGATGTTCCACACAACAAAACACATCAACTATAAAGTGCACCAAATCTTAATACAGATCATGGCTATGTATAGCCAGACTCTTAAGAAATCCACATCCACATCCACAAAACAAAACTTTGCATGACATACAAATGCAACACGCTATATTAACACTAACAGAAAACCCACATAATGTCGCACACTCAATCACAAGGAGTCCCCACATTTTCTTCACATTGGTTCTATAATATTATACAGGAGCTTGATCTAGCGATGGAAGCTCCTAGTGGAACGCGGTGGTTCAGCTTCAGTTTCGGGCAGCTTGACAAGCGTATAAACACCTGCACCGGTGAGAGCACCAAGCGTCGGCGCCACCAAATATAACCATATATGCTTGTAATTTCCTGTTGCAATGGCTGGTCCTAATGTCCGCACCGGATTCATCGAACCACCACTTGTTGGCCTAACAAATTTTAACAATACACTTGATATAAACATTCAAATCATGAATGAAGTAAGAAGACAAAGAAAAGAGAAGGTGTCCTTAATTACCCTGCAATGAGAATATTGAGCAAAACTGTAGCCCCAACAGCAATACCCGCCAATTCACCAACGGCACGAGTATCAGTAGCAACAGCAAAGACAACAAACAAGAGAATAAAAGTGATTATGAACTCAGTTGCAAATGCCTGACCAACACTAATGTCTGAAGGGACAGTGACACCACCAGATAGGAAAGGGTGATAAACAACCTTAAGTGCATAACATGCACAAATTGAAGCAGACACTTGTGCTGCAATGTAAGCAGGAACATGTGCCCATGGAAAATGTCGAAAAGATGCAAAAGCAATAGTGAGTGATGGGTTGAGATGTGCACCAGAAATGTGACCAATTGAGAGAATAATGAACATCACTGTTAATCCTGCACTTGCTGCGTTTCCCAATAGTGTCTCTGCTCCATTGTATTTTTCGTTTACTATTGGTCCTGCTGTTGCTGCAAATATCAATATGAACGTTCCCACAAACTCCGCTCCAATCTGTCCCAACAATATTCATTGGAAAATGCTAATTGTTACGACAAGACAGAAAAGTATATAACAGCATATAACACTTAGAAGTCATAATCACTCACTCAGCCATGTTAGGATTTGGTGATTCCTGTTCATATATTTGTTTTCTGTACATTACTTTTTTGTACTCTTTTTATACACATAATTGATTCTTATATATTTGGCTAAACAGTAACACACACATGGATACATGATGAATTCCTTAGAGCTGGGGATTTTTGGATGGCAGCATAATTATCACATTTGCTCCACCAAATTCACATTGCATAATAAAATGAAGGATGGGTTTAAGATTTGTGCATAATTTATTTTAAAAGAATTACTGTTTCTGTTTCATTTTGTTTGATGTTTTAGACAAAAAAATTGTCTCATTTCAATAATGTACAGTATGAGGGTGTTCACCTTCTTTGCCAACAATGTGGATTTTAGGGGCATATTGGAAGAAATTGTAGTACGGTGAAACAGAGAGCCGTTGAAACGATGGCGGTTACAGAGGCGAATATGGATGGTGGCGCCGGTGATGCATCTATTGAGGCCACAATAATTAATGTCATCACTGGTAATAATGATGTAATGGATATATATTTCCATTCCTAAAATTAATGATTATCATGAATCATTAGTGGTAGTTAAACCAACAAAATCCATTAAGGCTAAAAGTAGAATGGAGGCGGATTTAGTGAAGGGCTAGCAGCAAAATTTATTGTGCAAGGGAAATCAATTCAAGATTTTAGAAGATACTGATGGACACGATGCAAGTGGAAATTCATGTAGTGAGTGATAGGCCGAATTTTGTGGGACAATATTCTAATAATAGTCACAAAACGTGGGTGACAAAAAAGTGACAAAGCCGGTAAAAGAAAAGGCAATGTTATGTGACTCAAATTAAGAGAAATGCTAAATCACACGAAAGCCAATTCGTGAAATTTTTAACCAACTTCAATTCTCATGTTTCTACCTAATCAAGACCACTTTTTTTTCATCTCAAACACTAAGTAAACACTAAGTTCAATAAGGGATCAAAAGGGGGGAGGAATTCGGTTGTTTAGTTACCACATGTAATGTAAGAGTCTTAGTTTTTTTTTTCTTTCATCAATTTCAACTCTCATGTCGAGTTTGCTAGAAGTAATGCTAACAAGGTTGTTCATTTGTTTGTTGGGGTGGGGTGGCCTATGGGTGATGGGTCAAATTCCTTTAAGGTTTTTAGGCCTATTAGTTTATGTAATTAATATCATTCATAAGTTGATGATATCTAAGGTTTTGGTGAGTAGACTGAGGCCTTTTCTTGATTCTATTGTTAGCCTGCTCCAGAGTAGTTTCATCCCAAGGACAATATATACCATCATTCTTCAAGAATTTATTCATCACTTTGGAAAGAAGTGTAAGAAAGGTGAGATGATTCTCAAGCTTGATTTAGAAAAAGCTTATGATAGGGTTGACGGGAGATTCCTTGATCTAAGACACTCTCCTCATGTTTGGTTTTCTATAAGAAATTATCAAGTTGATTCCTACGAGAAATTTGAGGCAAGATGACCCTTTCTGTCCTTAGTTATACATGGAGTGATTTAGTGAAATGATTAACAAGGAGGTGAGGGATAAGTCTTGGAAGCCTCTTCATTTGTCTACGAATCTGTTTCTCATCTTTTGTTTGCGAATGATGTCTTTCTTTTTGCCAAGGCTCAAGTGTCTCAAGCAAAGATCATAAAAGGTGCTCTTTATCATTTTTGTTCCATTTCAGCCTTGAAGGTGAGTTTGGCGAAATCTACATTTTTTGCTTCTAAAAGAGTGCTACTAGTCAGCAAAAAGGAGAAAATTAAGCAAATTCTTAGTATTTTCCTTTTCTAATCAGTTAGGGAAATATTTGGATTTTAAAATGATTCAAGGGTCAGAATGGGGAAGAAGGACTTTAATGAAATAGTGGAGAGTATTAACTCAAAGGCATGGAGGCTCACGTTGGGGCCAGAATGATTGTACAACAAGCGCGCACATGCACTCTCTCTTGTGTGAGGATTAAAGAAACAAAAATCATATTGTTAACAGATTTGATGTAACTAACTAACTTAACAAACTTTCTTAGTTAATTTTGTGAATATATATATATATATATATATATATATATATATATATATCTGTGTGTGCGCGCGCGCGCAAAGGTAGTAGACTTTTTTTGGGTTCATACCATTGCTAGCTACCCACTGAGCGTCCCAACGCTTTCAACGAAAGGCTAATCTCAACTCGTGTTTAGGATCTAATTTTGTATTAACTAACACCGAGTTTGTCCATTGTGAGAATCAAACCCTGGAGCACCAGGTCGATCCCCCGTATCCCAGGTTAAGTCACAGGACAAAGATAATAGATAATATTTTTGATAAAACCAATATATCCTCCGAAACGACTAGACAAAGATATAGTAGATAATATGATAGTAAAGAAAAAAACATTAACAAGGAAAAAAAAGGATATTTCCACACGACAAAAACACATTAATTATAAAGTGCACCACGCGATAATTAACAGAAAAGGAAAGCACACCAAACCAACACACATAAAGTTTCTCACACGATCACAAGAAGTTCTCCCCACATTTTATTTATTTTGTTTCTATATAACAAACATGAGTAGTGGGGTTGAGTGAAGTCGTAGCATAACATAGCATCGATCTAGCGACGGAAGCTCCTAACCGTACGCGGCGGTTCAGCTTCATTATCGTTGAGCTTGACAAGCGTATAAACACCCGCACCGGCGAGAGCACCAAGCGTCGGCGCCACCAAATATAACCATATATGCTTGTAATTCCCTGTTGCAACGGCTGGTCCTAAGGTCCGCACCGGGTTCATCGAACCACCACTCGTTGGCCTACACACAATTATTTATTATGTTATTATAAATAAAAGCGAACCACATTCAAATCAAATCATGTAAATAATCAAATTAGTCTATGAAATGAGAAGAGAAGAGAAGGTGATTCCTTACCCTGAAATGAGAATGTTGAGCAAAACAGTAGCACCAACAGCAATACCCGCCAATTCACCAACGGCACGAGTATCAGTAGCAACAGCAGTGACAACAAACAAGAGAATAAAAGTGATTATGAACTCAGTTGCAAATGCCTGACCAACACTAATGTCTGAAGGGACAGTGACACCACCAGATTTAAAAGGATGATAAACAACCTTAAGTGCATAACAAGCACAAATTGAAGCAGACACTTGTGCTGCAATGTAGGCAGGGACATGTGCCCATGGGAAATGTCGAAAAGCAGCAAAAGCAATAGTGAGTGATGGGTTGAGATGTGCACCAGAAATGTGTCCAATTGAGAGAATAATGAACATCACTGTTAATCCTGCACTTGCTGCATTTCCCATTAGTGTCTCTACTCCATTGTACTTTTCGTTCACTATTGGTCCTGCTGTTGCTGCAAATATCAATATGAATGTCCCCACAAACTCTGCTCCAATCTGTCACCAACAATATTCTAATTCAATAAATTGACATTCATTTCTTTCAGAGAGAGACTGAGTAACAATTAAAAAAAACTAGAAAAGTAAACAAAATACTATTATCATGAATTTCGGATTACTATTAATTACTAGTACTATCTTTGAGTTTGTGTATCTAAATCTTTTTTTGATCACAGTTTGTGTAGCTAAATCTTAACGTTAAAAAATGTGACGGAAGAAGTATTATTTTGGAGAACATTTTTTTAAGGGAGGGGAAGGTAGTAGTAGTGTTATTGTCAAAAAAAAAGTAGTAGAGTTATACGGGCGAGGATTCTCTCCAATAGGAGATCGAAAAACACATAAATTAAAATATTATTATTAATTCACGTGTATTTCTCTCTCCTACTCAAAATTTATAATAACTAGAAAAGATTCAAACCCATGTTATGGTCCCTTTTTTGACGGTAGGGGGGGTATTATTTTGGAAAACATGTACACCCTATTTGTGTATTTATACAAGGATTAAAAGGTACTAAGGTAGTATTATAGTACCTTTTTTGGTTCGTAATGACATAGTCCCTTTTGTTATAGCAAAATGACATGTTCTAGGCCTCATAGAAAAAATAGAAAAATTCTACTATATTCATCAAATTTTGTTGGGTATGATACTTTGACTCTTTTTGGTAAAAAACAACAGATAGCGGATGAGCTAGCAGATAATTAAGCTAGCTGATAGTGGATGATTGATAATGGATAAACTAACTGATGGCGAATGAAGTGTTTGGTAAAACTAGCTATTGAACTAGGTGATAAATGTAAAATAGCATAAAAAGACATGTTTAAATAATGGTCAAATTTTGCTTCAAAAAAAAACAATGGTTAAATTTATTTAATCAACATAAATATGTTAAAATATGTATATACTATTTTATTCACTATTTTGCTATAAATTTATGATAATTAGGCTAATTATTAAGATATTTAGATAATAAACTATTCACATTTATATTTTAACAGCCTTGTGTTAAAAGTAATCTCGAAGGTGATGCAAATATTGTTCTTTTTTTATTTCTATTAAACTTGTGGTTAATATTCAATGATTGCGTTTATACAATTGCAGAGACTAATCACTTTAGTGGGTAGGAACAATCTCCCTCAAGAGATTTAACACTACTGTATGCCCAACGCTGGATTTAAACCCAATACTTTGTTAAGCTGAAAGAGACTTCTACCATCTCAAGTGCTATTGGTATTGAGCCTATACTTTTTACATTGGGAATGGCTTATCCCACATCTCTCCCTACTCACCCCACACCCCTTTACCTATGAAAATACCAAAATAACCTTACCACTCAAAAACATTCCAACCATCTCCTTCATCCCTCTTCTTCTCCTCCATCTCCTACACACCCCACCCTAAACCCCAAACCTCCCATCTCTTCCACTCCTCTCCCTATCCATCATTACCCTTCTAATCACCTTCTCAACATTGACAAACATCACCTTCTCAACATTACCCTTCTAATCTCATTTAGTTGTTATATTTGACTTGTTTTTTTTTCCTGTAATCGCGCTCCGTTCGGTTGACCTCAACCGAATGGATTCAGTTATGCTCAACCGAACAAGCAAAAAAAATCATATTTTGGGGTGTTTCCAATTCGGTTGACCTCAACCGAATCGCACGTAAACACCTCCCTTCATTAAGGGTAGTTTTGGAATATTTGGAGTTAGGGGGTGTGGAGTGAGTAGGGAGGGATGTGGGAAAAACATGGGCTTTTATATTTATGAAGAGATTTTTTTTAAAAAATTGATAGAGGGCCATAGCCAGAATGGAGAGAAGACCTAAAAAACAGATAAAAATGTATTGAAATGTGTGATGACTGAAGATAATTAACCACAACAATAAATTTCAATGTAAGGCGGACATATTTAAGCAGATAAAAATAATGTCGAAAAAATAAAATTAAAGAAATTTTAAACAAATATATCGTCATTGAATACCCTCCCGCCCCCGCCGGCCCCGTTGTGCATATCCTAAAGTGATGCAACTATTATAGGTTTCAGTGATTCAAAAAAAACTATTATAAGTTTCAGGAATCATAAAAAATTATTAAATATAAGTTTCAAGAAATATGTGTAAAATATCAACAAAAGAAACTACTACACTCCTCCCGACCAAATACATAAATTTCTGTTCACCAGTTTTTGTTTATATTCTGTAATAGAGGGAGTATTTTTTAGTCCCAATCATTCACATCTCATCATTATCAAAAATACAAAGAAAATATATATGATAATTCCCAATTTTTAGTAAAAATATTAAACCGATATTTTAATACATTTGTACCTTATTACATATACAATGTTATCCATTAGTTTTTGCTGAATTATAGTTTTAATCTCTGTATTATATTTTAAGTTTTGATTTGGTGTTGTATGTATTAAATTTTTGAATTGATTCCTTATAGGTAGGATTTATATCAATATGACTGGTTCTTCTTGTTTTCTTCTTCCAAATAGTCTATAATGTGGTAGTAAAAATTATACCTCCGTCCCATTTTATAAGTTGTTTTAACAAAATGAATTTGTCCCAAATTAATTGTTGTTTTAGATTTTCAATAAAACATTTAACATGTTTTTCCACTATTGCCTTTATTAATCATTACAATTTTTTACATTTAATAAATGATTCACGTTTATTTATGTAGAGAGAGATAAAAGATTAAACTGCCTACATTAAACTGTCTAAATTTATCTCTCTATATATGGAGTAGTAATTTAGACAACACTTTTTATAAAATCTAGACTACTAATAATTTTTCTTAATATGTGTGCAACAACCTTAAACTGCATATAAAATGAGACGGAGGTAGTAGTAGTTGTTTTTGTTTGGAGAAATTCAAGTTCCATAGTGACTATCGATATTATTTTAAAAGAATATATAATAAAAGAGCATTTATCACCTTAAAGTCGGTTTTGTGAGATTGGATTAGGCGTAAATCATATTCCAAGATAATATCAAAGTGTATCATAGATTTATTGAGCCACCCCACAATTATTATTCACGGACCAACCTTATAGTGCTGGGACAGAGGATGTATTAGGAGATACTCAAATCCCACATTGACTAGAAATATGGTCTCAAAAGAGTATATAATGAAAAAACATTCAGCACTTTAAAAGTTGATTTTGTAATGTTGAGTTAGACCTAAACCAAGTTGTAAGAGTTTTCATCACAGATATTACATAAAAAATAGACCCAGCTGTTATAATTTTTGTAACATAAATAAAAGACTACTGGTACATTGAAAAATTAAAAATATGATAAACTTTATTTATATAAACTATCTTTGCTAAATAAATGATTCACATCACATGAAACAGTGAAATGAAAATATGACAAAACTATATTGAAATCAAATGAAATTAATTCTGGGCGGTGGCAACTGGGCATGACGCATATGAGAGAAAAAATAACAGAAAATTAAATGAAGCAAAAGTCGCTTATCAAAAAAAAAAATGAAGCAAAAGTCGTTGACTAAAAAGGGGGGAGAGAGAGAGAGAGAGAGAAAGAGATTGTTACCTTTTGAGTGAGAGAAACACTTGGAATTCCAATTCCAACACCAGCAGAGAAATCAGCAAAGCAAGCATGGCTTTTACTAGGCAAACACTTCCCACACCTACCCATTGCAAACGATTCACGTTGGTCCAACGAGTCAACTCGCAACGACGTAAACAGTGGCCCTCCCGGTGTTTCCGGTGTCGCCGGCACCGACGCCGCCGTCGGCGTCCCTATCTCCGATTCCGTCATTCTTTTTTTTTCTTTAAATAAAATCACAAATACAAATAAAAATAAAAATTAACAAGAATAATATAATTTGATAGAATATAGTGGATGCACACTACATGATTTTCCAAATGCAAAATAAAAAGTTTTTTTTTTGCTTTTTTTTGGGGGGGTGTATTAAGAAAGAAAGAGGTACAGTTACATAATTGGATGGTTTTTATAAAAAATTTTCTAAGGAATAGAAGAAGTGAAAGAACCCAGGTTTGAAGTGTTAGAAAAAGAAGCTATGCAATTGCTGAATATATGAAATGAAACATATATAATATATGAAGATCGAGATTGGATCAAAGTTGATATATGCAAGTTAAGGTTGGAATGGAATCGAGGAAAACTTGTGAAGAAGGTTGTGATCTAATATCGAGTAGAGGAAAAGAGAAAAAGAAAAGCGTGGTTGAAGGTGGAGGGAGAATCAAAGGAGAAGCTAATGGTCGGAAAAGCGATTAATGGTCAACAAGTGATGGGAGATGGAGAAGTAGTAATGAGAGGAGTAGTTAACATTTTATGATGGATTATTAAAATGAGTTTGGAAAGTGCTATGAATATGCTTGAGTTGCTTTGCTTGCAATATATACGAATACAGCTTATTTTGATATTTATAATTCAAAAGTCAAAGGCATTGCGTTTTGATTACTTGATTTTTATATGCAATAATTCTCTGGTACTATATGATTTTTTTTATGTGATGATAATCATGATATGTGTTTAACTATTCTGTTCTTTAGTTGCTTTGTTTTCTTTTGTAGCTAGCTAGCTAGCTAGCACATTATTAGTTACGAGATTCTATTCTCTTATGAATATTTCTTAATTATTATTGGAATTTAATAATGGCAAAATACGGCAAGGCAGGCAACGTCGACTAGTTAGTTCAGCATTGTGATTACAGCAGTCTCTACAGAATTACCAGAATTAGAAGGCATTGTAGATCATTTCATAGAGTTACAATAATTTTATAGAAAATCATTACTTATGTTTCTGTTTGTTTTATAAACAAATGCTATGGTTAATTAGTTTCTAAGCCACTATCAAGCTAAGATGCCTCAAGAGATCTTCCAAAGTACATGGCACGGGATGATAAAATTAGCCGTATATTAATAGATCATTCTCATTGGACCCCGATGTAGTACTGATTTACATTCATGGTGCATATCCCCTTTTCTCACATGTTTATTTATTGGTCTTTGCAATATTTTTTTTTGGTAAATGAAGAGGGCAATCCCCGAAACAGAAACAAACTATTAACAACGAGTTCTAGAAATACGAGGCATAGGCACCCCATTTACATCATTAGCAATCCTAGTAGGTAATCCTTCAGGAGGCTCCTCTAGAAAAATGGTATCCATGTTTGCATTCTGTAGACTATGGTTAGCAAGCCAGTCGGCACACATGTTGCCTTCTCTCCATGTATGGTTGATCCGCACCTCCCAATCTCCCACAATCAGCCTCTGAATGCGCTTCACTAGGGTTGAATGATTGTTAGCGTTGCTACCACCACTAGTCAACATATCCACCAAAGTTTTAGACTCGCTTTCAACAATGAGCTTTTGAATTCCTCTTTGCTTGGCAAGTGTGACACCGATCCACATTCCCCACATCTCTGCCTGCAGGGCGTTGCATGTGCCAAGTCTTCTAGTATACCCACCAAGCCAATTACCTGCCGAGTCTCTCAAAAGACCCCCACACCCCGCTTGAGTATCGCTCCCTCTACAGGCTCCATCAGAGTTAAGCTTCAGCCAACCTTCATCAGGTTGGCGCCACTTTACAAGGTTCGTAGAATCTCTATAGGCAATATGATGCATCACTCCATTGTTTTGAATGGTCCCCACTAGCTTGAGGATAGTTTCTACCTGATCATAGGGCCGTTGAAATCCTTCCTCAAATATGCTCTTATTACGCCACTGCCACAGGAACCACGTGGTGACCATGAAAGTAGTTTGCCATGAATATCGTTGCACGGACGTCTTCGAAGGGTCCAAGTTGTCAAAAACCCAGGTTGTGTCATTAGCTTCAAAGAAGGTAGAGACTTGACTGGAGGGAAGGAGGCGCAGCCACACACGGGTTGCCTAGATGCAGTCCCGTAAAACATGCATTTGATTCTCTTCCATGGAGTTGCAGGCCTGACATGTAGGGGAAATCGTATCACTCCACTTGTGTCTTCTAGAATTAGTAAGTAACCTTCCATGTGCGATGAGCCACATGAAGGCTTGAATGCGGTGGGGTCCCTTCCACTTCCAGATGTGGTGCCACTCACCAATGGACGGTTGTTGCTCGCTGCACAAAAAGTCATGCACACTTTTGGTGGAGAACAAAAGGTTTGAAGTGCCATTCCAGCCAATGCAATCCCTGCCATCCTCATCCACCGGAGCTGGCAGAGAGAGGATCCTGCTGGAAATTGAGTGGGGGATCGAAGCAATGAGGGCACCGTGGTCCCAGTTGCCATTACCGTCGGTGAGGTCCACCACAGTTAACGTTGTGTCAACCACCTGATCAAAATTGGAATATGGCAAAAGGCTAGTGTTCACGCTAGGTAGCCACTTGTCAAGCCAAAAGTTAATGGTTTTTCCATCCCCTACCTTCCACGTCACATTCTGCATGAATTTGGTCCAAGTGGCCTGAATGCCCTTCCATAGAGGAGAGTCATGGTTGGACGGCCATATGTAGAAAGAGATCATTCCCCCTACCATACTTACTGATCAACACCTTACACCAAAGATCTCCTGGATATTGTTCAATAGGTTCCATAAGAGTTTCATCATGAAGGCTTCATTCATATGTCTCGGCTTTTTGATACCGAGACCCCCTTCCTTCTTGGGAAGACAACAAATGTCCCATTTGACCAGGTGAGGTTTCTGTCTTTCCTCCGTGTCACCCCATATAAAGCCTCTCTGAAGCTTCTCTATTTCATTGCAAATACTTTTGGGTAGGCAAGAGTATTGCATGTGAAAATAAGGAATAACACTAATAACAGATTGCGTAAGTGTAACTCGCCCAGCTAGGCTAAGACAATTTCTCTTCCAACCATTGAGACGACTCTGGATTTTGTCAATGATGTGGCGATAGTGGCTCCTAGTCACTCTACCATTTATAATGTTGGCACCCAAGTAGCGTCCAATGCCTGTGGTTTCGGCAAAGCCAGTGTGCTGCAAAATCTCATTTCTTAGATCAATCTCCGTATTCTTAGAGAAGAAAATCTGAGTTTTCTGGTTATTTATTTTCTGGCCTGATGAGCTGCAAAATTGATTGAGGCAGTGCATGATGCAGTGGGCTTGCTCCACAGAGGCCTCTGCAAACAATAATAGATCATCTGCAAAGAGTAAGTGAGATATTTGTGGGCCCTCTCGGCCAGCCCTCATAGGCTTCCAATACTCTGCTTCTACTTGATCTGCAATAATGTGAGACAGTCTTTCCATACAGATAACAAATAAATAGGGTGATAAGGGGTCACGTCGTCGAATGCCTCTAGAGGGGTCAAAACGATTACTCTTTTCACCATTGAATAAAACATGGAAACTGGGGGAGGAGATGCAATGCTTGATAATATTAGTAAGGTCAGGGGGGAACTTACACTCATCCAAGCATTGTAGGATAAAGTTCCAATTCAGCCGGTCATACGCCTTTTCCAAGTCAATCTTAATTGACATGAAAGCTTTCCCACCCTTCACCCGGTTCATTGCATGAACCATTTCTTGAGCAATAATTATGTTGTGATGGATATTTCTACCAGGGATAAAACTTGATTGGTTTGGAGATATCATACCATTCATGTAAGGTTTGATCCGATTGACAATCACTTTGGTCACTAGCTTATAAACAACATTGCAGAGGGAAATCGGTTTGTATTGAGAGATAAATTCCAGTTTATCAATTTTAGGAATGAGGACGATAAGAGTGTTATTTACCTCCCTGATTGTTTCTGGACTACGCCAAACCTGCTCAACGAAGTCGTGCAACTTGGGGGAGATAATGTCCCAATATTTTTGAAAGAAAAGAGCTGGGAAGCCATCATCGCCCGGAGCCTTGAGTGCTCCCATGCTAAAAAGCGTTGTGCGTAATTCCTCCACCATTACTACAACATCAAGATCCTCGTGATGAGCCTCCAGAGTGAGCGGATATGAGGTCCAGGCAACCACCGGCTCACAGACAGGCAAGTCATGGTGAAAAAGAGTCATGTAATTTTTCAACTTGTATTTTTTGTTTGACAAATGCAATTTCAAGCTTAAGCTAACAATCTACGCCCATGCTTCACATTGAGAACGTGGGTACATGTTCCCAACTCCATAAATTGCATGTAGCATTGAAAATTGATTATTGTTAATGGAAAAGCAAATACCCAATTTAGGTCAAAAATTGTGAAATGATGAGACTCGCGGGATCATTTAAGTAACGAAAATATCTTACATTGTAAGATGAAATGAGACATAAATTAGGCGAGTTAGGCACCTAGTGCGTCGAAGTTCGTCTGCTCTATAGCTGGTGTTGTGGGTCACCTCACAACTTTTGTTGTGCTCATTTAGTTGTCTATTTCGGCTCAGGTGGTGTGCTCTTGTACCTGAATCCATACAAAAAGTCACAAAGCAAAGGAAAGAAAGTTATACATGTTTGATTTGGATGGGTGTGTTCTCTATGGGTGTTTTGCTAGAAGCGTTTGGTTATTGGTGTTTGATATGGGTGTGGTTGGTTATGGTTGTTGGCGTCTTTGGTAGTTTCTTTCTGTGCTTGTCACGCTTCCTCCACTATGGAGTACTCCTTCTCTTTGGTGAGTTTGGTGCGGCCTTCGATTTAACATGATGTTTCAAGGTGTTTTGATATATTGGTGTCTTGGTGAAGCCTGTTCCTTCTCCTGAATAGGTGTTGAGGAGTGGTGCTTTCATGGAGCTGAGTTGTTGTTGTGGTGCTCTCTAGAGCTCTTCCTTCTCTTAGGCGTTGCTCACAAAGATTGGAGATCTATTACTTGCGAGTTGGTTTTGAAACGTGTCATGGAAAAGTCTTCGGACGTAGGTCTAATCCTTGTTGACTAATGTTTGGGCACATGAGTCGTTGCTTGGTTTTTTATAGTTCTGGTTCCTTTTACTAGCTTTTGGTGTTGATTTTTTTTATCTTTGGCATTGGAGTGGCCTCTTTAGGTGTTTCGTGATTATTTGATGCTAGCTTTGGTGTATTGCAGGTTTGGTGTGATGTAAGTTTAGGATATGATTCTTGCCTTGGGTGTTTTTTTATCTTCATATTTGGGTGTTTGTTTTGGTGTATTTCATTGTCAGCTTTTGGATGTTTTGTAGCAATCGAGTGTGTTACTCGTTTGTGTATCGTGTATTTTAGCCTTGTCCATCTATTTGTAGCCTTGCATATTCCTTGTGCTAGGTTTTATTAATAAAACCTTTCAATTATCGAGAAAAAAAAGACATAAATTACGCGAGGTCAAGAATGGACGAATTATTCAAAGTACTTTGCTTTTGCATATTTTGCTAGATATGAAAATTTATTTTCACCTCCCATTTTGATCGATTCGACCTTGGTTTCACTGCATCTTTAACAGTAATGAAAATTTATTAATAAAACCTTTCAATCTGATTATATTTTTGTAACTACATGAGTTTTGAACCATCATATAAATGAAGTTCCCTTTGCTAACAACTTATTTTAATCTCCTAGTTTTGTTTACAATTATGTCCTTCATTCCGTCAAAAATAAGTTAATTTCTCCGAATTTAAGTCAATTAAGTTAAGCAGCAGTCCTACATTTTTTTTGGTTACATGCAGCAGTCCTACATTAATTTTAGAGATCAAATTAAGTATTTACTAGAATACCCATATACAGTTTGGTTGTGGGGCATTGTGTTGTGGCTATGGTTGTTGGAAGAATAGGGGTTGAATACTTGATTCAATTATTCTAGTAAATACAAAGCCGCACTGGGACCTTTTCGCAGACATGCATATTGCAATTTGCTCAAATAATTAAGGTCGATCGATGGTCACCTTTGGACTTTGGTGACTTGTGATCAGGGCAAGCAAGTTGCCACTAAGTTTGCAGTTCGGCTCCAACTCCAACTCTACCATATGCATGCATTTTGATTTAGGGTGTTATATCCAAACTAATTTATTTAATACTAAAACTATACTGCAAATAAATTTTAGCAAAAAACAAAGGCTGAAAAAACTGAATATTTTTATTTTGTTTAGGCCATTTTTTCTATCAACTTGTGCAATTAGGTTCACTACTATTTGTCTAGTCTCTCTCAATAGATATTTTCGTAGGGCTAGGCTTGGTCTTGATTTTGTCATTTACATAAATTCAATTCATGTCTCTTTTTTGGTTACTTTTTTTTCTCAATGACGTGTGTGATGCCTAGACAGATGCGTCTTCAACCTAATAGTTTCAAGCGCAACATACGTTCAAAGATTCAATGGTTCACGAGATTCTGCCCTCAACAATTCATATATTTAATAAACCTTAGACCATTTTATAGTTAGCTATTCTATTATTGGTGAATGTTTGATCAGTAGAATCAATATGTAAGATATGAAAAAACTTAATCAACTTCTTAATCAACTTTATAGTTAGCATTTGTTATTTCTTCCCTCGTATACAACAAAATTAATCAACTCCTTAAATTTTTATCAAAAGATTAATTATTTTAAAGACAACTCTTTAAATATATTATTTGGGGTGCACTTAATACATACCTTCAAAAATATATAAGGTTCAAAGTCCAAAGGTGAACCTCAAAGAATGACTTGCTATGATAGGTTGCACCAGATTCGCTTGCCACAATCCATCAAAAAACATTAAAAAATGGGTCAAAACAAAAAACATTAAAAAAAATGACCAGGAAGGGTTATACCAGGTGGTAGGCTGAGGAGCGCCAACCAGCATGTCTATTTTTGGCAAGTTGGCCCACTGGGCTTGATATGATTGCTTCTTCATTTTGCAAATGACAATAGGGATTTTTTTTTTGTAACCCCACATTTTCCCTCAATACCCCCACAAGATTTTTTAAGACGAAAATACTCCTGCCTAAAATGAACGTGATCGGATTTACCTCCCCCTATCCGATTTGTTAATTTTAGCCATCGGATTTACCTTTTTGTGCACCCCCACTAGGTAAATACGACTTTAAAATTAACAAATCGGATTTACCTTAGGGGGAGATAAATCCGATTTGTTAATTTTAGCCATCGGATTTACTTTGGGGGGAGGTAAATCCGATTTGTTAATTTTAGCCATCGGATTTACCTTGGGGGGAGGTAAATCTGATTTCCCTAAAAAAAGGAAAATCGGATTTACCTCCCCCAAGGTAAATCCGATTTTGGATATTAATTTTTTTATTTAATTTTTTTTTAAAAACTTATAAAAAAGCTACTAAAAATCCGTTAAAGAGTTAGAACTAATTCAAAAATTATACAAACACCACTAAAAATCTAATAAAACCAAAATAAGGTTATGCAAATTTTTTTAGATTTTTTGGAGACTGTGAAAAATTAAAAAAATTAATAGAAAATAGTAATCGATGGAATTTGGAAATTTGAGCCCCCCTATTCCTGAAAGAAGTCACTTCTTGAGGAGTATTGATCCTTGATTTATTTCAGATTTAATGGCTGTGGTTTCATTGCAATCGGAGTAGGTTATCCGAAAACTGATTTTTTAGCCTAAATTATTCGCTCGACGTACAACATCGTCACGTGTTAACGAACAACACACTAAATTGAACCCAAAGAAGGCCAATATACATATTATTGATATCTAATTTCTTTTTTCTTAAAAAAATAATTTAAATTTTTTAAATGATTTATTTATTTATTTTTGGATAAAAAATCGAATTTACCTATGGGTGGGGTACATCTGATTGGAAATCGGATTTACCTTTGGGTGGAGTAAATCCGATTTTCCTTTTTTTTTTGGAGTTCGGGATATGTTGGGGTTTTTGAATTTTGTAAAGGGGTATTTTGGTCTTTTCAAGGGTGTGTGGGGGAGGGGGGGGGGGGGGGGTGGTATAGGTTCAAATGGGTGGGGGTAAAAAAAAAATCCCATGACAATATCATTCAAAGAAAATGACAAAAGTAAGTGTTGGTCTCTCCTCACTTACCACCCTTATTAATTGCACTCACCTCCCTCGATTATTTGTAAATAAGGCACCAATTCATCTTGGCACCTCCCATTTTTTAATACTAAAAAGGCAAAAGTGCTTTTACCTCTGGAAGTCTAAAAATTTATTCCCTTTCACTCTCCACCACCTCTTTCTCTCTATACCATTTCCTACACATTCATGTCCTCGTTGTTACGAATCTTGATCCCTTGCAGTTGCCATTTAGCTAGCGTAGTGGTGCATTCAGTAGATCTAGAATGTTTAATCTCGATCAACATATCCATTTACCCTTTTTTCTTTGTTTTTAACATAAAAATTAGGATATTTTACACCCTCCTCTTCTAAGAGAAGCTCGTGTTACACTCTCCTCCCCCACTTATGTTAAAATTATACGCTCTATATGAGAAATAATATGTATAGTAAACTGACATGTTAGACCCCTACTTCTGACTACATTCCTCTCTCCCAAACCCCTACAACCCCCTCCCTTACTCTTCTTTATGTGCATGCTCTAGTGCGTTTTTTGGTGTCCCTTATGTCTCCTCATATATCACGCTCCCTTCTTGTTTTTTTTTTGGACACTTATATTTTCTACTAGTATCTTCTATAATTTAACACATTCAAAAACTTATGTATGGAAACAACTTTTTGGATCACTTGTAAATGTGATTTTTTTTATGTTTACAAATGAGAAATTGAATGTTGGGGAGGGAGGACATGAGAGAGTCAGGAGCGATGGGAGGGTAACAATGGGATCCTAATTCTATGCAGTCGCGCATTTAGCATATGTGGACCATTCCATCTTAATCAGACAATATAAATTTTTAACTTCAAAACTAGATATAAAACGTAAAGTTAAAATCTAGACAGACTGATCGAGATTAAACAGTCCAAATTTGTTGAATCTACGACTACACTAAATGGTGACTGCATGGGATCAAGATCTACAACATTGAGGACAAGAATGAGTAGGAAACGATAGAGAGAGAGAAAGAGGTGGTGGAGAGTGAAAGGCAATAAATTTTTAGATTTTTAGAAGAGAAGCACTTTTGTTTTTTTAGTATTAAAAAATAAATGGGAGGTGCCTACATGAATTGCAAGAGGGGTTAATAACAAATTCCAGAACCCACATTAGTTACGCAGTACCCAACGCACTCTCTCGCGGCCCACTCTCCCACTCGCAGTCTCAATCTCTCCCCTCCGTCTAGGTTCGCCGGCGGCCACTCCCCTTCTTCATCGCTGCCCCTGTACCGGTAAACTCCCATTCTCTTTTCAACGTTATTCACCGTCCCTGTTACAGCATTTTAAATATTAGATTCATTATCTCTGATTAGTATCTTGAATTGAAATTGTTGGGAATCAAAGCTGGAGGCAGCATCTTGAACATTGAGAACCAAACCAAACGTCACAGAGAGATTTTCATTTTCCTTTTATTTATTTTTACAAACATACGTAAAGCTTCTCTTGAAATCTTACATCGGAAATCACACCACACAGTAGTTAATAAATCTCCATGATACAGACAATATATCAACTAGCTTCAAACCCTACTCATAAGATACCTTACCTTATACACAAACCATACCACTATTTTTTTCTTTAAAATAAAAAAGCAAAATCAAATGAAGAAATTTATTATCCAGTAATGACAGTGTGAATTTGAGAAGTTGCAATCAATCCGGATTGGACGTTGAATTGGTAAGACCTCGGTCATGATTCAATTGTTTTAAACCATTTGAGTTGGGAGAAATTGTGATTGAACCACTCAAATAATCACAAACCGTAGACAGTGTCAGTTCATGGTTTAATCGCTGAATCAGTCGATTGGTTTGATTTTTAAAACACCGGTTGTAACATCTATCATTATCCCTCCTTCAAATTCGGTAAATACTATACTATTTTAAACCTTTGTACAAATAGTCGGGGTGATGGGATGTGGAGAAGGAAAGTGGAACATTGTGGGTTGAACTTGCACTCCTGACTTGTGTTTACTACCAAGGAGGTAAATGCTATATTTAAAACTTATATCCTGCACCGAAAATTAAAGATTAGGAACATATGTTAAGGGATACTATTTTATACATGTTCAATCCCCATGAAGGCTAGACAACACAATTGGACAAGACATAATAGTAGGAAGATAAGCAAGATATGTTTTTTTATTTATAAAAAGCAATTGACCTGTGCAGATTATGCGGCTATAGTCCAACTACTGAAATTTGTGAGGATTTCTTCATTTTCAATCTCTGCATCGGTGAATGTAAGTGCTAGCTGTAGCTTCTTTGAAGAGAACACCTCAACATCAGCCATATATGTGGCAGAAACAGGTCTATGGTCTGAAAGTTTAAGTTCATTCCTTTTGTAACTCAGTAATCTCATTCCATTTCCATGTGAAAGAATACGATCACACCTGAAAAGGTGATTCCAAACATAAAAATGAAATCAGATTATAAATATTAGTTTAGAAGATAGATTGATAGATAAATACTACATATATAAACATAAATTGGCAGGCATTGAAGTAGAATCTGAGTTCAAAGTTCAAACAAACTCAAACATACCATGATGGTATGCGCCTCCCAACCTTTGGATCCTCTCCATAGTATTTCTCTGAATTAATCTCATACTTGTAAGTTGGTGGGAAATTTAACACGCCTTCTGACCATCCTTCAAATACACCTTTCTCTATTTCTTTCGCAAGCTGTCATAATAATATGTCAATATACAAAACAGCCAAAACAATCATCTTACAAAATGAGTTTCTTTTATGAAGCAGTTAATTTCCAGAATTTCATAATGTATCTCATGGAACCAAAATGAATAATGACATTGACTATGGAGAATAGTTTTCTAAGTTTAAGAAGAGAAAGCTTGAAAATTCTTGGGTGATGCTCATCTTGATCATTGTGAGGCAAGAACCAAGGGGTTCTATTATATCTTGACTGACATTGGAGCTTCTCTTTCTCGTGGATCTAGATCATATCGACCGAACCACGTAAAATCTTAGTATGTATTTTCATCTTCCTTATTCCTTCCCTTTTAGCCAATTTTTGCTGCATAAATGTGAAAATTCTGCATTGTGTTGGATTCTTTGTTGGGCTGCGTTGTTGGCTTTTGTTTTGGTTTGTATTTTACCCCTCCTTCTATAGACATATTTTAATTAAGGGCCTATCAGTGTGTGCATGTTAGTTCTCGTCTTTCGAATTGCTTGTGAACCAACAGTAAGATAAATTTATATTAACCCAGGGCCAATTATTTTAAACATTAATGCGAAAATAAATTAAATTACTTGGGTCTAAATTTTTTGGGAATATTTATCAGTTACCACCAGTGGCGGATCTTGACCAAAAACTTGGGGAGGGCCGTCAATGAAACAGACATGGAGGAACGACGAGGTAGAGACCGACAACGACGAAGAACAGGGAGATATATATATATATATATATATATATATATATAATTTAATAATTATTTATAAAGAAAATAAGATGACTAAAAAAGTAATTTTAATTTCACATAGAGCGTTAATTGAAGTTGTTTGCTAAAAAATTAACTTTAAGTTAATTCAAATTTACTTAATAGATATAATTGTTTGTATAAAAGTTACAATCAAATCTCCAGCAGTAATGGTAATACTTTACAACCATTACTTGAAGGTTCAAGGTTCGAATCCCTTGTTATCCATTTTTAAAAAAGCTGCGTAGAAAGGCCTTAACCATTACGCTACATCATTTCTTTAGACAAAGACGCGCAAAGAAGGAATATATTTAGTAATTGACCCTTTTAAAATAGGGGGTATTATAGTAAATTCATAAGAATTTCTAGGGCGGGCCGTGGCCCTTCCCAGTCCACACAAAGATCCGCCGGTGGTTACCACACATGCTTTATTTCATTTTCTTCCATCAATTTCTTGCTTTATAAAGAAACATCTAGATTCACCAAGTCAAATTATTCTCCAATTAGTGTTAAGGGTATTAAAGTTCCTATTTTTATTTTTTTGAAAGGGAAATCCAATTTCTCTGCAATGTATGAATTGTCTAATAATCCCATTGTTTTAAATTCTTTACTTTATTTACTAATATGGTTATTACTCTTCATAAGCAAGAGATCAAGGGTTCAAAACTACTTTTTCCCCTTATATACATATATACATAATAAATAACAGATATCTGGATAGATCTTTTAGGCTTACTAAGCCTCGATCAGTGGTACCTTAGTTCTCATCAAAGTAGCAGTCAGATTGGTCCACGTGGTTCTCATGCAGTAGACATCTAATGTAAGGTTCTATATTATTACCTGGTCTCTCTCAAACAATTTTCGCCACTCCTTTTTTGAGATGAGATCTCTTGTTTTTTCATATGACAAGTTGATACGGTAATTCAGATCACCCAGCCAAATTATTCTTCTGCAGATAAATTAGAATTGATTAGATTAATATATTTCTTTCAGAAAGAACATGTAGATTCAGAATTACAGCAGCCAATCATAAACAGAAAACAGATTGAAATGCTCCAATTAAGTGAATGATATTATACTAAATGATAGCACAGTTGTATAAACTCAAGTCATGAATCCAACAGTTTTTCATCGAATATATATTGTATCAGAATTATTGGTTGAATTTTAAATTTTATTTATGATAAGGAGACATGTAGATGAGGACGATAGCTCAAATCAAAGTTACAAAGTCTAATACGAGAGGATACCACAATGTCAATATCTATGTCTCCTTATCATAAATAAAATTTAAAATTCCACAATATGAGAGGAATCAATATAAAGTCTAATACGAGAGGATACCACAATGTCAATATCTATGTCTTCCACAATGATCTGTCCATCTCTCTCTTGACATCCCTTCAATTATAATTCTTACCATTGGAAGACAAATCATTTTGATGTGAGAGGATACCACAATGTCAATATCTATGTCCCACTATGTTTATAGTTTTGGACACGTTTTAATTCAAGGATGTAGAAAAATTATGGAAAAACAACAACAGTTTTATGTTGGAAAATAAAAGCAAGGGGTGAAATAAAAATTTTCGTAATGGTATATCGTATCAAATATGCACTTACTCATGATCAAAGATTTTTTTGGGAAGTCCAATATCAGAAAGTGAATAAAAATGGGTCCTTTGAAGTATTTCACGAACATCTGCATTTCTTTTATGTTCATCTACTTCCTTTTCACCTGCACTGAGGTGGGTGCATATAAAACAAAAAGGTGTCTGGTATATAGACATACTAACAGATATTGATCCCTGAAAAATAAAAACAAAAAACGTTTATCATTAACATTTCTCTGATGGTTGTTAGCATAGCAATTACTAAGATCCCCCAATAATGCTAACAATCTCGTTCACAAAATCACCATGAACAAAAACAAAAAACCAATCTAATCATTACAAGAAATCAGGCTAAAAGTTAAAACTGATTGGTGATTTTTCCTCCCTGAAGGTCAAGGCTACGATCCAAGTGCAGCAGGTGGGCCCCTCAAGAGGATTTTTCCTTAAAGGCTTGGCTACTGTTACTTTCAGGCAAAAGGAGGACCGACAGGCTTGGCTACTGTTACTAATTGCAAAAGACAGAATCTTATTTGGACCTGTTCAACTATTGGAACCAACCCTCATTAGCATATGAAAAATATGGTTAGTTAAAAATTTATTTATGGTGCTAGGAAATTTATTGATCAAGAAATCACAAAGATGGGCCATAGATCTATTATGAATGATAACATAATATTAGTATAATAATTAGTAAACTGATAACATTATCACAGAAAGGGGGGTTGGGAGAGCTGCACAAAATTTGAGCTTATTATATGCCATGGCACCTCCAAACAGACCCGACCTTGTTTGGATAAACTTCTTAGTTAAGCACTTATGAGCACTATCATATAAGCTATTTCCATGATAAAAGACCAAATTAAGTCAACTATTTTTACATGAACTATAAATTCTTTTCATAAGCTATATTAGAGAGCTATAAAAATAAGCTGAAAACAGTTATTGCACAAATAAGCTTTCTCATAAGCTATAAGTTGTTTTCATAAGCTTTCTCAAACATTCTCATAAGTGCTTATGCCAGTACGTGAGCCCAGATAAGCCAATCCAAACAAGCACATAATATCTAAAGGGAGTAATACCGAAAATTATATACAACAAAAGAAACATGAAAACTATATTATCATCATTTTCTTATGAATATGATGATGGTAATTTAATGAACAAATGCTATAAACTCAAGCAGTAGAAGACTAAAAGTATTGAATGAAAGGAATGTTCCAAAGAAGGGAAAAGATACCTTGTTACCGATATATCCCATAACACCAACACCAACAGTTGACACCTTTAAATTCTGAATATGTTTACGCAACCTCCTACGAACCCAAATGGTGATGAAAATCCCAATCAGCTGCTTGCTCACTATCTTTACATATGATGATCTTGTTTTCCTCTTCATCAAAGCTTCAAGGTCAATTTCAGCAAGCAAATCTATTGCATCTATTTTTGATTTGAAAGAATCACAGGTTCTAAAGGACTTTGATGTTTTAAAAGATTTGACAGATTTAAAAGTAGCTTGTCTCTCCATTACTCCCTGAGGTAGCAAATGTAGTGGTTTCTCTGGCCAGCTCAAACCAATCCTTTCAGTTCCACTAATCATTCTGGTTAGCTTACTGGTCTGTTGAATAGGTGATGTTTCCATATTTTCTGATAAATGTTTACTTGTCTGTTGAGTAGATGATGTTTCCATATTTTCTGATAAGTTTTCATCGCGGAAACAATTTAGCCTGTTCAACCTCCTTTCATAAGAAAGCTGTGTCCGTAAATCTTTGCCAACTAGCACTCCTGAGTTGGCAATATCAGAAGCATCTGAAGCCTGCAGACTAGTATCTGTGATTGGTTTCTCTGTGCCTTCATCATAAACATTGTCCTCTTCATTCAAAGGATAGATATGAACTTCCTCACCAATGTCACTATCACTTTCAAGTAACAATTCTTCTTCTATGTCTGGGGCATCATCTGATGGTTTAAATTTTGATGGTGATGGAGGATCACTGAAGGATTTTATCTTTGATCGTTTTGATTGAACTCTATTCAACGTATCTCGAATAATTCTTTCCCATTTTGGTACAGGACGAGCATCTACCGCGACAAAGATGTTACCTGGGTTCAAAGGTACAATCTCCTGAAGACTGCAATTGCAAAGTGCAAAGCAACTTTTAAGTCAAACAAATGAGACAAATCTCCATGTGTAACAAAGAAAAGTAATTGCAAAATGGCGTTGTATTCAATTCAAATGTGTATACACATGAGAGCGAGGCTTGGCGCAACGGTAAAGTTGTTGCCTTGTGACCTAGAGGTCACGAGTTCAAATTCTGGAAACAATCTCTCCACTTATGGGGGGTAATGGTGTGTAAAGTGGGAAAATTAAGTGTAAAACTTACCCAAGGACATAGATATCAGCTGGATCGTTAATGTCTAGCCAATCATCAATATCTAGGTCATCAGGTGGAAGTTTTCCTCCAACATTCCATGTCCCAGCACATACCCTAATATACAACAGAATCCATTATGAGAGGCTTGAGCAATACCAACAAATAAGCTATGCTTTCTACACTTGCTAATAATTGCAATTAGAGTCTTCTGCTGCTTGCTAAATAAACTCGAGAACAGTGTCTCACCTAAGTTCCTTCTTGTTTATATACTGAGACCTAGAAGTCAATGACTTTTGCCTCCTTAACCTTGGAAGAAATTCTGCAGTTCATTGGAAATTTAGGACGTGTGATAAAAGCAATGAAGAAAAGAATTTAGGATATTAGGTTCCATTTTGGGAATCTAGTAGTTTCCAATGGCGTAATGAAGAGCAGGATAAATTGTCCAAACAAGGAAGTAACAGTAAATTCCTAGTTTCAGAACTGTGAAAGTAAAAGCTTTAGACCAGTCTTGAAAGTTAAAGAAGATTAGCAAAATTTGATAGAATAATACTGAAAAAAAAAAATCACCATTTGGTTCATTTGGAGCTTCATCCCTGAAGCGCGTTTGTCTTTCCCACTCTGCATAATACACCCAAATCAAACTGTGAGATAGAATAATAGGTCACAGAAACAACCAAGCTTCAGATGAATAAGAAACCGACCTTCATTGTCTGAGTCAGTTTCTTCTGGGTCATCATCATCACTGTAATCAGATTCCTTTTTTCCAATGTTAAGCCACTTGCGCATAACCATTGTTGTCCATAAGTTCTGTAAACAACAAGACCAACCCAAAAACCATATTTCCCCTCAACTTCAATGCATTCATTATGCCTCAATATCACAAGAACAGTTATCACACAAAAGAAAGCCATGCAGAGAGAGAGAGAGAGAGAGAGAGAGAGAGAGAGTACCTGTGGCTGTCGCTTGTTGGTTGACTGTTGCTTCATAACTGTCTATAAATTGACCAAGCAGAATCAGAGAATGAATGGTGATGATGATTGCAAGGACAGTGGACAGTTGCTTGTTGCCAAATCACTCACTGTGAGGGATAAGTTGAAGACTGGCTTGGCTGGTTTTGTTTGTCTTTCTGTCTGTTTAGTGGCTATGGAATTTTATAGAACTTCTAGTAAAGTTTAGAAATCTATACATGTTCCATGTTCATGGGTTCACATGCAATTTTCAATCAGAAAACAAAAAATGAACCTGAGCAGATAATATAATACAAAATTTTAACTATTAAAAATTAATGATTGAGATGTTGATAATTCTATATTTTATGATTTAATTTTCCTAATAAAAGATTCCCATTGTGCTTAATCCTCTAAATTCTTTAAGTTGTTATCATGGCTTGAAACTGAGGATCTACACCACTTGGCATATTATAAGGTAAGAAGTGGGTCCATGGCTAAAATCACGGGTCAATGCCAAGATAGATGGTTGGGTTATTATTAGTTTTTATCGGTAAAAAAATTAGGGTGAGGGGATGGCGTCATAGCACCTCAGTCCAAAAAAGAAAGACCTTCGACCTCTTTGAGTATTCACCAAGGTAATTACATTTACCTCACGAATACGAACCCCAAAGAAATTAGTAGAGATTTGAATCCGAGACTTCCGAGATACAAATCTTACTTGCTTATGTCAACTCCAAGGGGCCGGTTGGGTTATTATTAGTATTAATAATTAATTTAGTAATCTTACTTGCTTATGTCAACTCTGCCAACTGTTTAGTTACACGTGGCATATAAAGCAGAGAAGAAATCTTAGAGTTCATAATAGCATCTACCAGTGGGTTGTTTAAGGTTTTTGATTGGCAACGCTAATCCACTAAGTGAGTGTGCTAGCTATTTCTGGTTTGCAAGTAGTAGTATTTTTTTACCCAACCAAAACACCTGAATTTTATATGCAAACGCAAAGGAGAAACTTTGGCTATTCAATTATGACGGCAACTAGCGATCTTTGTTTTTTAGCCTTCCTGTTGTTTTCTGTCATTTTCCACTAACATACATTAATCACCTTTTTTTTTAAATAAAGATTGACATCATAGTAGAGAGGAAAAGAAACCAATCAAACATTAACTTATGTTAATACAGTAGACGACACTCCGGTTATCTCTTTTATTAGAATGACAATGACAAAGCGAAATACCTGTCCAAATATTAGAGAGTTGAGTTTTTTGCTCTGCCCCACCCAAATTGGTCCTAAACAAATGTAGAAACCAGATTTGTCAACAATATTAAATGTTGGTTAAATTAGTCTTTTTTTTAATACTAACCTGTTAGGGACATGTTAGTATCTATAAGAGACTAATTTGATTTACATTTCCATTTCTCAATGACTAATTAATACAATTTGAAGAAGCGAGATTAATATATAATTAAGGGTATGATCAGTGACAGATTCCAGACACGGAGTTAGAGGTTCAAAATTTTTAAAAACAAAAATCACTAAAAATATAATTAAAAACAATTTCAATATATGTAAATAAATAAATTATACAACTCATAATTTGCCCAGTGATATGTTTGTATGAGGTATTTGAGTGCAAACTCAGGAGTCTTAAAGCAAAATTATAATTTTAAGAGTTCAAATTATTTTTATATAAAAAATAAATGGACAAAAATATTTTTATATAACAGATAACTGGATTTTTTTTCTTAGAGGGTTCAAATGAACCCACTACTATATAGATCCACCACTCGATATGATAAGAAAAGAAATATTAATTCTTCAGTTACACGGTAAAACGTAAAATAGTATGACTACTTTATAGACTTTTTTTTTTGGACTAAAATGTCTAAGTAATATGGGTCATGGGACGCATGGACTATTTTTTTACTTCTCATTGATTAATTTGGTCTCGAATTGTTTTTTCAGGAACCAATTGGATATTTACTTTTATTGTAATGTCCATAAAGTTTAAATTATTATGCACGTGAAAAACAACCAATCCCACTTAATGAGCTGAGTAGGTCTAGTCTAAAATGGCAAAGCAGCAAATTAATTGGTTATATTATTTTTGAACCTAATAATTATCAACTAGAATAGTTGACCCGTGCCATGCACGGGTATAGTTTTGCGATTGAAAAATCATTATAGTAATTTACATTTTGCAAGTTAATATTATATTGAATATTAAGTAACTTTTTTTGAATGCCCAAGCAACTTTTTTTAAAATAAGTAACTAATGATTAGTAATTTGTATAATTTTAATATTAAATTTTAAACTATTGAAACTTTGTATTGACTTGTTATCTTTATGTATAAACTACATCATCTTCTGGTGGTTAAGATTCTCCACTAAAATTTTTCTACTGAACGGTGACGACATAATGAGTATACCACAATTATTTCATGTCATATAGAAGTTATATACTTGATCTCGAAAAGGGACAATGTGTGTTTAAAGATTTATATTTTATGTTAAAATAATATATTATTAATTAAAATATGCAATTATAGAAATTTATTTATTTGTGTTTTTTTTCTTGCAAAAAAGTCATTCTCCTTATAACATATTTTTACTCAAAATTTAAATACAAATAGGTTTTAATTTTGATATAATATACTTTCATGCAACCTGTGAAAAAATATGTGTGCATACAAAATTATGATTAATTTGTGGTAATTTTTCTTGTGTTCTATCCTTTTTTGATGCAACTCGTGAATAACATATATATTTAAGTAAGAAATAATATAATATTTTTTACAACGGGTTATCAAAATTCAATTTTCTTAATATTATTCAAGCTACATGTAGACATTATTATATTGAATGCCTCTGAAATATTAACAAATAATTGTTTAATAAATTACTTAGGTGAGAATATATTAAACTATTGGAAAATAACAATGATTTGTCTAAAAGTAATAATACTAAAAATTATGTGGCGCGATTTATTTCAAAATGATATCCACGCATAGTAATAGTAATTTAGACACAAATGTTTCTTTATGCCAAATGTTTAGTCTCGTTATATTATATTTTTACCAAATAATTTAGATTTTAATAGATTTTCTAACAAATATGTTTATACAAAATGTTCATTCTCCGCCGGCAAAGCCAGAAACATGTGGCCAATCAGGTTTCTCGACGTATGTGCACCAATAACATGGTAACAAAAAATGTTCATTCCCCGTGTGGTGTCTTATTACTCCTACAATTTTATCCAAAAATTGAAACAGTATCATATTTAACTTGTATGATTGTTTCTTTCTCACTGGCTTAATTAAGTATATTCTTTTAACTTCATATCTAAAATAAGTAACTTTTTCAACTTATTGACTATATTGTTAACCTTGTCCCTTTAAGGTAAAAGAATATTGATAGTAATGAGAGAGACAAACATTAATTCTAAGTTGTTTCGTTAGGGAGTATAGAGTTTTGTGTGTTTCATCTTGTAATATCTGATATATTTTATAGGCTTAAATATACGTTTCGTCCCTGCAAATATACAAATAATCCACTTTCGTCCCTGCAAAAAGAAAACCTTCAAAAAATACCTTGCAATTACAAAACGTGTTTAGTTTCATCCCTGCTGTTAGTTTTAGACTAACACCGTTAATGGATGCTGATGTGGCAGCCAACATCAGTGCCTGCTAACACCCTGTGCAAGCAGTGCTTGTGCACAGGGCCCCAATCTAAAAACAAATTTTTAGGGCCCCAAAATCCACTTTGTGTTCCACCGATTGATCTGAGGTGATCTTCATCCTGTTATTATAACACTTTCAATTGTTTATTTGTATTTTTTTTGTCATTGAGTAATAGACTATTTGATTGCTTAGACACTTTTATGAGCCACTTATACCTATGAATGCTATGCATCCTCGTATTCTTAGCATTACATCTCATGTGCTTTATAATGCTGTGACAATTATGCTTTTTAGGAGACAATTTTGCTTCTTGAAATATAAAATACGAAGAATGGAACTAAAGGTTTGCATATCTTAATCTGATCGGAGAATAACTATATGAGTTATGCTTAAGTTTGCTGATTGTTCTCTTTGGACAGAAGTAACAGCTATGTCAAGCCGGTTGTAAAATTTGCTTGCTCTTCCTTGTTGCTGTCATCGCCAGAAAACGAAATTATCAGATTTTTTTTCTTTCTACTAGGGGCCCAATTTTTATGATTGGCACAGGGCCTTAAAATTGTTTGAGACGGCCCTGGCCAACATGGATGCCAAATCATCATCTCTTTCAACAGAACTTTGCAACCCAAAAAATAAATATAGAAAATGCTCTCTCTCTCTCTCATAACTCTGCAACCCAGAAAAAAAAAACATTCTTCAATGCAAAGGTTCTACATTTGCCTCAACTCTACACCAGATCTGTGGTCTGGCTCTTCCTTACGAATCCCTCTTCTTCTCATCACAATCTTCATCAAAATCATCTTCTTCTCTTCCTTACGAATCCTTAGTTCACAATCGTTTAAAATCCGTATCAAAACCTATTTCTTATTTCGAAACCCTCTTTCAAATGTCGCTGATCTCGTTGAAAACGAAAAGGAGAGAGTCTGGGAGAGATTCGAAAAAGAGAGCTTTGAAATTTTGGGTTCTGGATGAGATGAGAAGAGAGATGAACACTGGAAGAGAAATAATATTGTGGATGGAAGTGACTTTAATTCTCAAATATTGTTCCAGATCTGTTTTAATTTTTCTATCAAAAAATAATCTGTTTTAATTCTGTGCACAAAGATTGTTGTTTAAAGGTATGATTTTGGGGTTCATTGTTGTTGTTTGTGGATTTAAGAAGAAGAAGAAAGATTGTTGTTTTGAAGAAAGAAGAGAGAAGAACAGAGTTTCAGAGAAAGAGGAATGAAAGAGATGATGATTTGGTATCCATGTTGGCTGCCACATCAGCATACATTAACGGTGTTAGTCTAAAACTAACAGCAGGGACGAAACTAAACACGTTTTGTAATTGCAAGGTATTTTTTGAAGGTTTTCTTTTTGCAGGGACGAAAGTGGATTATTTGTATATTTGCAGGGACGAAACATACATTTAAGCCTATTTTATATCTAATTTTAGCATAATCGTATCATAACAGTCATCCAATATTTTTTAATTTCAATTAGCTTTCTACGATTCAAATTTGTGGTGTAAATGTCATAATAACAACATAATTGGAATTATATAAATTATGGTATTAGAGGGTAAATCACCAAGTACGTTTATTTTGTAACTTATGCTTAATTACAAATAAATTATCGTATTAGAAGGTAAATCACCCAGTACATTTATTTTGTAACTTATGCTTAATAAGTTATACGTAAAAGTAAATTGAATTTAAAATATAATAAACCTCTTGATTTGAACCAAACAAACTGCAATTCAATAAACGTGAATACATGCAATGGGTTTCGATTGAACCATACAAAAATGAACTAATTGAATTAACATTTCCAATCGAAAATCGGTACTTCATATAGTGATGATTGAAAAATACAAAATTGCATCAATAAAACATCAAAAGAATAGCATTGCATAAGGATAGCTAAATAATTATAAAATATTTTATTTGGACATCTCGAGATGCTCGTATGTCGTCATCCTAATTAGCGTTGACTTCACCAATATATTCAATGTTGCAAAATCCATCATCTTTTCTGTAGTAAATTTCAATTGAGTAACCATTTTCTTAGAATGAAAAGAATAAAGAAATGTTTGTAATTTAAAATAAGTATTCGATAATTAAAAAGAAAAAACAGGTGTTATTATGAATCATAAAAAAGTATATATTACGATGATATGATGATGGGAACCTATAAACACGAAGTGAATGTATATAGTAGTAAATAAATTAATTACCCTTTAATCTCATTCAGCTGAATGTGATCCCTATATAAAGTAAAAAAAATATCTTTATAGAATTTTGATTAATGAGCATGAAAGATGAGCAAAATATTCGTACGCATCATTGCTGCAGTGCGTGTTCCACCATTGATGAGCAATGATTTTACCAATTCGTTCAATAACAACGAATTAGATCCGTAAAAAATTATTGAACAAAATTAAGGGATGAATGAATTTGTAAACATTCTTTGCAAAAATAATTTGTAAAAAATTATTATTATTATTGTTATTATTATTGTGGGACCATATATCATTTTTCTATTTTGGAGACCTATTGTTCAAAATCGGATTTCATTGATGTGGAGCTAGAAAATAGAATTAAATAGTAAAATAATGACATGTGAAATAGCATTTATTGAGATGAATTCACAAATGTTTAATAAATAGAATATAGAATTAAATAGAAAACTCATGAGACAATGACATGTGGAATAACATTTAATGAGATGCATTCTCAAATGTTTAATATATAGATATAGATGGGCAACCGACGGTGAAGGAAATGACAAACAAAAATAAATTAAAGGCTTTTGTCAACAAAAAAATAATAATTAAAGGCTGTGTTTGGAAAGAGGGAAGAGAAAAGAAACGTCCAAGAAGGAAAGAAAACATATTACATAGTACATATGACAATCATTGGACCCCAGCTTCCATGTTTTATTGACCGACTTAAATTGCATGTCTTTTACCATTCTCGCATCATGACCCAGCTTTGTGTGAGAAGTTACGATTTCTAGTTTTAACTCAAACTTACCAGGAACAAAACTATCCACACTATTATTGGGTACTCTTGTTTTTGTATTGAAAAAAAATATATACAAATAAAGAAATTTGAAGAACAAATTTATCATGAAGATGCATAATAAGAGGAGATGTTGGAACACACAAACCTTCGACGCCCATCTCTTCTATTACTTATGTCAGTGTGTAGTGGACATTGCAAAAATAAGTTATTTTTTTATATACTAAATAAAAAGTATTCATTCATTTAAGATCATTAATATATCGTAGATGTTCATTGCCGAGCCGACCACTCTGGAAGGTTCGGCCGCATACTCCTTCATAACCGAGGGACTCTAATGACACCGCGGATTGAGGGGACTCCTTTCTTCCTCTCGAAGCTCGGCCCCGTCACTTGGCTCGGCCAGAAACCGATGATAGGCAGAATACAAACACGCCCCCCAGATTCGTAACTGCTATAATACGTATTAAATACCAATTACTACCCAGTTGTACTATAAAAACACGCCCTTGAGACTAATGAAAGGATCCATGATTTTATATTCTATTCTATGTACTCTCTATTATCTTCATATCACCATACTCTTGTTCTAGCTAGAATCCTTCCCAAGAAATAGTTAGGAACAGTAGACAATACATGTTCAACATCATTAAGATCGGGAAAAAAAAGATGAATCTGCGAAGAACCTCATACAACAGTCAGGTTAATAGCATAAAATAATAAAATCAAAGCCACTAGACCATTCATTAACTTGGTAAAATAAAATTAGTCATTTAGTTACTAGCAAAGACTTTTGTACCAAACAAAAAGTAACTAGCAAAGACAGAGACTTATTAGATCCAAATTAGTGAATTATCAACTAGTTACTACAGCACAATAATTATCAACTCAAATTGTCATCATAGTTAAATTTGTCCAAAACTGGAATAAAATTGTAAATTGAACAAATCCTACCCCCTTCGAGCTAAAATCGATTCCCACAGCTTTGGACAGAATTGATTTTGAGCAGCAGAATTGATTGTGACAATGCAATCCAAACAAGATAAAAAATAGCAAAATCAAGAAAGGCAACCAAAAGCACTTCTAGGCTCTTTCACCGCTAAACCAAACATCCACTAATTAATTATTCTCAACTTGGCTGTAATTTCCTTAATTTCATTTTCAAGTGTTTGAGGAGGAGTTCGACTTATGATACTAAACAATAGTTAAGTAACTGTTACTAAATGAACATAATAGCAATTTTTCCATCAATGAAAAAATTTGGTGATCACACCAAAGTTATATTGTGGCAAATATGTACTAACTAGTGTTTTCATTTACCCGCTCACTCACCACACAAAAACTAAATTGTGGCTAATATGTACTAACCATTGGGTTATTGTATAATTAATGGTCACAAAAAAATTTAGTAATTATTACTAACCTAAGCCGTTACCCTTGAGGAGGGATATGTTTTTCAAGAGGAGTGATGTGATCTACTACTTGGGTTGATGTTATTATGTTAAAGATGAGGATGATAAATTGTCGAGTTTTAAAAAGTAACTTAAGTAGTGAAACTTCACCCATATGTTTGATGGAGTGAAAATCGCTAAATCATGTACATAATATTCAGACTAAAAAAATATAAAGTATATTTTTGTTAATATAAAAATGAATTTAGTCATAAGATATATAAAATAAATTAGAAATATTAATTAATAAATTTTAAGCTATTCATTTTATCATTTGAAATAACTTGGATGATGTGGAGGTGGGTCCTTCCACCATTAGAAAAATAGTTTAATGTTATTTTATTCTTTATTATACAAACAACTTAGATAAATGTTTACGCCATAAGTACTTATCCAAATAGACCCTTTATTCCCACACGTTTCTTATGCATGATATTATTAAACCTTCTAATATGGGACTTAGAATTCTTAACAAGTCCTTTACCATAGTTCCTGGCAAGCCAAGACCTTCATCACTTTGAGTCCGGAAACCTCAGGCAAAAGGAGGAGTTAAAAAGATATCTAATAGAGAACCATCTCATAAGAATTCTTTCCAATACCTCTCTAAGGTTGTCGAATGTGTGCTTGAAACTCTCAATGAATGGGAGGGCAAGTTAAGGTACAATTATGAATAATTAGTCTTGACATATTCTTCTCATCATCTTTACTTTATGGCGATAGGGACGACGTGTTAGTGCTCTCATAGATCATTTGGGGGAGCAAACAATAGTAAATCCAAAAGAGATTTGTTATTATTTTGTGTGTAGGATGTTGAAATTATCACTTGAGGGTCCCCTCTATTACTAGCATCTAAGACACGAAACACTAGACTACGTATGCTTATATATAAAAAAGAATTAAGGAAACGAAATGCTCACGGAGCTCCAAGAATGGCTCCTAATGCTCCTCGATCTGGCGGTGCAGTTTTTATTAACGTCGAACGTATTAATGCCGAACTGGTTACTTTGACATATGGGGTGATTTTGCGTCTGTTGCTCACAGAGACAACACACACTCCTTCTCTATTGAACAAGTTTAAACGACCTAGCGCAATGAACTATTCCATACCTACCCTCCTTGGAAGTGCAAATTTTAGCTTAAAGCTTGCAACTTTCTTGTCAAATTTGCTCATAGAGAGATATTTTTATTGAGTATTCATTCAATGGGACACCATTAGATTATAGAGGTAGAAGTAAAACTTGTAAAGCAAAAACATTGATTTTTGGAAAAGGAAAAAAAAAATACTAGGAAGGATCAATTATTCTTATATGCTACAACAACCACATGATGAGCACAAATGGCAAAAGCCTCCGGATGGCACATACAAATGCAGGGTAGATGCAATCTTATTCACCAGCGACAACAAGTACGGTATAGGTGTATGCATTCCAACGTCAAATGAAAATTTTTATAAAGGTAAAACTATGTGGTTCACAGGCGTCCCAACACCAAAAGAGGCAGAGGCAATTAGTCTTTGGCAAACCTTACTTTGGTTGGAGGTCTTGGGGCCTTCTTCTGTTTCCTTGCACTACCAAAAAAGCTAATTTGCGAGGGACATTAGCGAGGAAAAGTTATTCCCTCGCTAAAACTAACGTTAGCGAGGGAATATGGAATGTTGTTCCAGCTCCAGTTAGCGACAAAATTAATGGTATTAGCGACGGACCAGTCCCTTGCTAAGTGGGGGTAAGAATTTAAAAATTTGGCACGAAAAACAAGGTCATTAGCGACGGAATTGGTCCCGCACTAATGTGAATTTGATTGTTGCGCAGACCTCAGGAAGTGGGATTTGCTGTTAGCGACAGAACTAAGTACCTCGTTAATGCCAAGTGACAGTTAGTAACAGAACTAATTCCCACACAAAGGGAAAATTGTTTTTACCCTACACCAAGGTTATAAAGAACCACACACTCTCATTTTATCTTATCTCTTCTCTCAGCTCTTTCCCTCGTTAATAAGTTTTTTTGTAGTGATAGAGATGGACTGTTCACCGGTTGTAAATGGCTTGAAGTTGACTTCACTACCAAATACCAAGTTTGGTGCACTGGTTTCAAGTTGTCGTAATCGTTTATTAAATTTTCCTAGCTTTCAGGTTAGCTATATTACGAGACAAGCAGATCTTGCCGCTCATACTTTATCTCGGGTATCAAGATTATTCGCTAGTTCCCAAATTTTTGATTTTACTCCACTTTGTATTGAAACTATTTTGATTAATGAAATGCTATAAGTTTGTTATTGTCAAAAAAAAATGGTGATGTGAATTTTTTTATTACATGGTTAAGGACTAAAATAAAAAATTAGCTATATTTTCAGAATCTAAAATAAAAGTTTGTTATATTTATATATTTTTTCAAACACAAAAAACTCATTGAATTTAAAAAAGATGGTTTTATAAATTATAGTGACAAAAATTAAAAAATATTTTTCACAGGAACTAAAATCAAAATTATTTGTATCTTATTATTATTATTATTATTATTATTATTATTATTATTATTATTCTTCGCGTGAAGTGACCGCACACTACAGCTGTTAACTTTCACCAAAAAAAACTACAGCTGTTAATTGAGGATCACTTAATTGTTTTGGGGAACTATATATAAGAGAGAGTATTGTCTGAAAGAAAACAAAAGGTAAAAAGGTAAGAGAACAAGTGAGAACAAGAAAGAGTACTGCGCTGGTCAAAAAAAAAAAAGAAAGAGTACTACGGTCTGAAAGAACCAACGGCTACTCACCGAGTTACCACCGCCGCAGCTCCTCTTTCCTCCACCGCATTTCCTCCTCCTCCTCCTCCCTCACAACAAGAAAGAAACCCTTCTTGGATGGTTTGTAGAAACTACTCTATTGATGGAGTCTCGTTTACTAAGGTGAATATTACTATCAGTTTTTCAATTCCATTTTATTCTCCGCATTTCTTCTAATTTGTTGGCGTCATTTGATCGATCATCCATTCATGGGTAACTATTGTTCGTCCTTCGTCGCTGATACTGATAGCGCTTTCAACTTCAAGAATTCAACTATAATGCCGTATCAGGTGTGTTAGTCTTACCAAATGCCGATTGGCCATTTCATCCTACTTGCTCATTACGCATTTTCAAGAATTTCAAGAATTTCGTTTCCCTTGCAGCGTCGCTTTTGAAGGTTGACTGGGCTGAAAGTGAACCACTACTTCTTCTTCACATATCTTAAACTCCAAATAGATAAACATAATTCTTCTATTTTTGTTACACTTCCAAAGGGTTTTTTTCAAGAATTTCAACATTTTGTTACTCGAGAAATTTCTTTTTCTAACTCTTTTCCCTCTTTTGGCTCTCGTCTCAAAGAAATCATCAAGAAGACTGTTGCCGACAAATCCGATTGCCGTTTGTTCCTAAACCTGGTGCTCGTATTCTTCTGAGGTAATTTTATCCTTCTTTCATTCTACCCTAACTATCCACCTATGAATACTCTGGAAATTACAACTGAAATAATTCATTTGTGTGACTGTGATGCTGAGAATTAGATGGATTAGGATTAGGATTGTGGTAGTAATTAGTAGGTCGAAATCAAAATAACTAATGTCATTTTACAACCATGCTTTGTTGTAGAAATATAATAACATCTCATATTTTTATTAAGTGAACTATTATTGTTCTTTATTGGATGTGAACATATGTTGTTTTTCTGTCAATTGTTGTCTGATGGAATAGTGGAACCTAACAGGTTCACTTTTCCTTCTGTGTTAAAGGCTTGTTCAGAAATGGGAGGTTTGGAAGAAGGGAAACAGGTTCATGGCAATCTTCTGACGATGTATGTCATGTTTGGGAGTACAGAGGAAATCCATATGTATTATTTCAAAGGAATGTTGGTGGTGTGAGTAGAAGAAAGGTTGTACATAAGAGGAGGGACGAGGGTAATTTGGTTCTTTGCAATGTGGTGTTGGTGGGTATGTAAGAGTTGGGAAAATTGTGGCTGCTAGGGAGTTGTTTGAGAAAATGCAGCAAAGAAGTGTGGTTTCATGGAATGTGATGATTTCTGGGTATGCACAAAATGGGTTTTTTATGGAGACAGTTGACAAAATGCAGCAATGAGCAAGCTTGGAATGGGATCGTTGTCTGGTAGAAGCATCTTAGAGTTGATCAAAGTGAATACAATTTGTTGCATTTAATTAGAAGACTCACTTGAGTTGGGGAAATGGGCGCATTTGTATGCTGAGAGGGATAGAATTAAGATTGATGAAGTGCTTGGTTTCTGCTCTTGCTGACATGTATGGTAAGGTGGGAGTATAGATAAGGCAATCCAGATCTTTGAGAGGCTGCCTAAAAGCAATGTTTGGAATGCTGTTATTGGTGGTCTTGCAGGTAAAGCCAAAAGACGCGTTGGATTATTTTTCAACGATTGAACGAAGTGGAGTATCACCCAGTAATGTTACATACATATTTTTGCATACTCTTTTGAACTTGTCTAAAAACTTTTTTCATTTCATATAATGAAAATATAGTTTCTCAAAAACTTTGTTCTAAGATCATTTTGAAATCTTTTTTATCATTGAAAATTTTTCTTTTGAAAATCTTTTGTCTAGATCAGTTTTTGAGAAATAATTTTTTAAAACTCTTTTTGCATACTCTTTCAAACTTGTCATAAAAACTTTTTTCATATCATAGTTTGAAAACATAGTTTCTCAAGAACCTTGTTCTTAGGTCTTTTTGAAAACTTTTTTGAAAATCCTTTGCCTAACAAGCTCTATGCGGAATAATTTTTGAAACTTAATTTTGTATACACTTTTGAACTTGTCTTGAAAACCTTTTTCATATCATACCATATTTTTAAAACATACTTTCTCTAAAACCTTGACTTTTTTTATTTTTGAATTTTTTTTTTTGAAAATCCTTTGTCTAGACTAGGTTTTTGAGAAATAATTTTTGAAAACAACTTTTCCATACTCTTTCAAAAACTTTTTTCGTATCACACTTTGAAAACATAGTTCTCAAGTAGGGGTTTTCAAGTAGCATCAACTAATCGCCTATGTACCAAAGGGCTTTGGTTGTGGATTACATCTTTGAAGAGAACTTCTCTTGATGGAACAGACAGATTTCAATCTCCTGCTATCAGACAGTGAAGGAATAGGCGCTTGAGACCAAATGGTTAGCTTCTCAGTTTTATAACTGTACACTAGTCTATTTCTAATAATTACTATGCTTTCTTACTATGCATTTTATTTTCACGACACAGGGAACATACAACAACCAGATTTTCTCACTGGTTGTCCTTTTGTGTAGGATGTTTATTTATAATCAGGTTTGCACATTCAATCGTGACCTATATTTTCTTTTGCAAGATTCGCTTTTTCCTTCCTTCTTTTCTGGATCTCTTGCTGAAGTTGAAATGCTTATGTTTTTTCACTTGCCACAGATGGGTGGTATAGACGAGGGTTCCCTTAGTTGTCTCTAAGCACGTTTCTGTCAGAGATTCTGGAGGAAAGACTTCTGCATCTGAAATAGGACAGTTTTCCTAGATTTTTTTTGGCTCTTACAGGTAGGTTGCAAGCCAGCACAAAATTTTGAATACAAAAGCAAGTGTTATGAATTATGATGTTGTAGTTTGAGGGTAACTTAGCATGATTTGACTGTTTAGTCTTACTCTATGTTTTATTTGGCAGGATTTCTATTTAGACCTGACTGAAGATAACAGAAAATGACACCCTGAGATTATCTGAAACTTTCTCTGAGGCATGTTCAAGGAAGTGGAAGAGATGTAGTTTCTAAAAACAAGGTATCTTTTCATTTCCTGATTTGGTCATTCCATCAAGAAGTTGCTGTAGTATTCTTGGTAGTTTTTGCGTGAACTACGCTATCTTCTCTTAATAAATTGTCTTTTTAATGTAGTTATTCAAGAGTGAAGCTCAAAGGAAGTAAGAACAGGCCAGGCGCAGAACTACAGATCTAGCAAAAAATCTAGTATCGTTTAGAAAAAGGTGAGTAAAAAGTGTTAAAAAGATATTACTGATACTAGACTATTTGCTGGTGACATCAAAACATGAATGACAAATGAACAATTTTCTAGAACTTCCCTAACCCATATAGTATCCTTATAGAACTCTAATTTATCTTACTATATTACTCAAATAAGCTCAATAAAGTTTCTGAAATTGATTGCTGCAAACGTAACTTGATTGTATAGAGAATAATAATGCTCAACCGATGCAGATGGGTGTTGCCATACAGCTTCCTAGATTTGTGCCTTTGCTGTTATGATATTATTTATTGACTTGCTTATCTAAAACTGGAAATGGGTATGATCAATGCGACATCTATATCTACATGCATGGTGCTAATTTCTAATCGAAATTAACATTCAGTCTGACATTCATAAATACGTGTCCAACTTTTCTGCTAGTTAGAGTGATAATGTGGGAAGCTTCTTGAGTTGCTTTGTATTTTACTAGTTCATTACAACATATCTCCTGATGCTTTCCTTGTCTATTCATCTAAGGTCTTAATTAAATTTGTTAACTGGGTGTTTCTCTTTTTGTTCAGGGGTTTGGTTAGTTGATGGACTTTGAGAGCATTGAGTGTGCGTCAACCTCAGGTGGCATGGATGAGGAAGAGGTCCACACCCACCATCATCATCACCCTGATTTACTGTACCAGAAACACAGAATGTCGACGTCATTACACATACTTTTCTTGAGAAGTTTTTTCATATCATATACTGAAAACATTGTTTCTCAAAAACCTTCTACTTATATCTTTTTTAAAAGCTTTTCTTTTTGAAAACCCTTTCTACTAGGTTTTTGATAAATAATTTTTGAAAACAATTTTTGCATACTCTTTCAAACTTATCATAAAATCTTTTTTCATGTCGCGTTTTGCAAACCTAGTTTCTCAAGAACCTTGTTTGTTATTTTTGAAGACTTTTCTTTTGAAAACCCTTTATCTAGACTAACTTTTTGAGAAACAATTTTGGAACTTATTTTTGCATACTCTTTTGAACTTGTCTAAAATCTTTTTTCTTTTCGTATAATGAAAATATAGTTTCTCAAAAACCTTGTTCTAAGATCATTTTGAAATCTTTTTTATCTTTGAAAATTTTTCTTTTTAAAATCTTTTGTCTAGATTAGTTTTTGAGAAATAGTTTTTTAAAACTCTTTTTGCACTCTTTCAAACTTGTCATAAAATCCTTTTTCATATCATAGTTTGAAAACAGTTTTTCAAGAACCTTGTTGTTAGGTCTTTTTGAAAATCCTTTGCCTGACAAGCTCTTTGGGAAATAATTTTTGAAACTTAATTTTGTATACACTTTTGAACTTGTCTTGAAAACCTTTTTCATATCATACCATATTTTAAAAACATACTTTCTCTAAAACCTTGACTTTTTTTTAATTTTTGAAAATTTTTCTTTTGAAAATCCTTTGTCTAGACTAGGTTTTCGAGAAATAATTTTTGAAAACAACTTTTCCATACTCTTTCAAAAACTTTTTTCGTATCACACTTTGAAAACATAGTTCTCAAGTAGGGGTTTTCAAGTAGCATCAACTAATCGCCTATGTACCAAAGGGCTTTGGTTGTGGAGTACATCTTTGAAGAGAACTTCTCTTGATGGAACCGACAGATTTCAATCTCCTGCTATCCGACAGTGATGGAATAGGCGCTTGATACCAAAAGGTTAGCTTCTCAGTTTTCTAAGTGTACACTAGTCTGTTTCTAATAATTACTATGCTTTCTTACTATGCATTTTATTTTCACGACACAGGGAACATACAACAACCAGATTTTCTCACTGGCTGTCCTTTTGTGTAGGTTGTTTATTTATAATCAGGTTTGCACATTCAATCGTGACCTATATTTTCTTACGCGAGACTCACTTTTTCCTTCCTTCTTTTCTGGATCTCTTGCTGAAGTTGAAATGCTTATGTTTTTTCACTTGCCACAGATGGGTGGTATAGACGAGGGTTCCCTTGGTTGTCTCTAAGCACGTTTCTGTCAGAGATTCTGGAGGAAAGACTTCTGCATCTGAAATAGGACAGTTTTCCTAGATTTTTTTTGGCTCTTACAGGTAGGTTGCAAACCAGCACAAAATTTTGAATACAAAAGCAAGTGTTATGAATTATGATGTTGTAGTTTGAGGGTAACTTAGCATGATTTGACTGTTTAGTCTTACTCTATGTTTTATTTGGCAGGATTTCTATTTAGACCTGACTGAAGATAACAGAAAATGACACCCTGAGATTATCTGAAACTTTCTCTGAGGCATGTTCAAGGAAGTGGAAGAGATGTAGTTTCTAAAAACAAGGTATCTTTTCATTTCCTGATTTGGTCATTCCATCAAGAAGTTGCTGTAGTATTCTTGGTAGTTTTTGCGTGAACTACGCTATCTTCTCTTAATAAATTGTCTTTTTAATGTAGTTATTCAAGAGTGAAGCTCAAAGGAAGTAAGAACAGGCCAGGCGCAGAACTACAGATCTAGCAAAAAATCTAGTATCGTTTAGAAAAAGGTGAGTAAAAAGTGTTAAAAAGATATTACTGATACTAGACTATTTGCTGGTGACATCAAAACATGAATGACAAATGAACAATTTTCTAGAACTTCCCTAACCCATATAGTATCCTTATAGAACTCTAATTTATCTTACTATATTACTCAAATAAGCTCAATAAAGTTTCTGAAATTGATTGCTGCAAACGTAACTTGATTGTATAGAGAATAATAATGCTCAACCGATGCAGATGGGTGTTGCCATACAGCTTCCTAGATTTGTGCCTTTGCTGTTATGATATTATTTATTGACTTGCTTATCTAAAACTGGAAATGGGTATGATCAATGCGACATCTATATCTACATGCATGGTGCTAATTTCTAATCGAAATTAACATTCAGTCTGACATTCATAAATACGTGTCCAACTTTTCTGCTAGTTAGAGTGATAATGTGGGAAGCTTCTTGAGTTGCTTTGTATTTTACTAGTTCATTACAACATATCTCCTGATGCTTTCCTTGTCTATTCATCTAAGGTCTTAATTAAATTTGTTAACTGGGTGTTTCTCTTTTTGTTCAGGGGTTTGGTTAGTTGATGGACTTTGAGAGCATTGAGTGTGCGTCAACCTCAGGTGGCATGGATGAGGAAGAGGTCCACACCCACCATCATCATCACCCTGATTTACTGTACCAGAAACACAGAATGTCGACGTCATTACACATACTTTTCTTGAGAAGTTTTTTCATATCATATACTGAAAACATTGTTTCTCAAAAACCTTCTACTTATATCTTTTTTAAAAGCTTTTCTTTTTGAAAACCCTTTCTACTAGGTTTTTGATAAATAATTTTTGAAAACAATTTTTGCATACTCTTTCAAACTTATCATAAAATCTTTTTTCATGTCGCGTTTTGCAAACCTAGTTTCTCAAGAACCTTGTTTGTTATTTTTGAAGACTTTTCTTTTGAAAACCCTTTATCTAGACTAACTTTTTGAGAAACAATTTTGGAACTTATTTTTGCATACTCTTTTGAACTTGTCTAAAATCTTTTTTCTTTTCGTATAATGAAAATATAGTTTCTCAAAAACCTTGTTCTAAGATCATTTTGAAATCTTTTTTATCTTTGAAAATTTTTCTTTTTAAAATCTTTTGTCTAGATTAGTTTTTGAGAAATAGTTTTTTAAAACTCTTTTTGCATACTCTTTCAAACTTGTCATAAAATCCTTTTTCATATCATATTTTGAAAACAGTTTTTCAAGAACCTTGTTGTTAGGTGTTTTTGAAAATCCTTTGCCTGACAAGCTCTTTGGGAAATAATTTTTGAAACTTAATTTTGTATACACTTTTGAACTTGTCTTGAAAACCTTTTTCATATCATACCATATTTTAAAAACATACTTTCTCTAAAACCTTGACTTTTTTTTAATTTTTGAAAATTTTTCTTTTGAAAATCCTTTGTCTAGACTAGGTTTTCGAGAAATAATTTTTGAAAACAACTTTTCCATACTCTTTCAAAAACTTTTTTCGTATCACACTTTGAAAACATAGTTCTCAAGTAGGGGTTTTCAAGTAGCATCAACTAATCGCCTATGTACCAAAGGGCTTTGGTTGTGGAGTACATCTTTGAAGAGAACTTCTCTTGATGGAACCGACAGATTTCAATCTCCTGCTATCCGACAGTGATGGAATAGGCGCTTGATACCAAAAGGTTAGCTTCTCAGTTTTCTAAGTGTACACTAGTCTGTTTCTAATAATTACTATGCTTTCTTACTATGCATTTTATTTTCACGACACAGGGAACATACAACAACCAGATTTTCTCACTGGCTGTCCTTTTGTGTAGGATGTTTATTTATAATCAGGTTTGCACATTCAATCGTGACCTATATTTTCTTACGCGAGACTCACTTTTTCCTTCCTTCTTTTCTGGATCTCTTGCTGAAGTTGAAATGCTTATGTTTTTTCACTTGCCACAGATGGGTGGTATAGACGAGGGTTCCCTTGGTTGTCTCTAAGCACGTTTCTGTCAGAGATTCTGGAGGAAAGACTTCTGCATCTGAAATAGGACAGTTTTCCTAGATTTTTTTTGGCTCTTACAGGTAGGTTGCAAACCAGCACAAAATTTTGAATACAAAAGCAAGTGTTATGAATTATGATGTTGTAGTTTGAGGGTAACTTAGCATGATTTGACTGTTTAGTCTTACTCTATTGTTTTATTTGGCAGGATTTCTATTTAGACCTGACTGAAGATAACAGAAAATGACACCCTGAGATTATCTGAAACTTTCTCTGAGGCATGTTCAAGGAAGTGGAAGAGATGTAGTTTCTAAAAACAAGGTATCTTTTCATTTCCTGATTTGGTCATTCCATCAAGAAGTTGCTGTAGTATTCTTGGTAGTTTTTGCGTGAACTACGCTATCTTCTCTTAATAAATTGTCTTTTTAATGTAGTTATTCAAGAGTGAAGCTCAAAGGAAGTAAGAACAGGCCAGGCGCAGAACTACAGATCTAGCAAAAAATCTAGTATCGTTTAGAAAAAGGTGAGTAAAAAGTGTTAAAAAGATATTACTGATACTAGACTATTTGCTGGTGACATCAAAACATGAATGACAAATGAACAATTTTCTAGAACTTCCCTAACCCATATAGTATCCTTATAGAACTCTAATTTATCTTACTATATTACTCAAATAAGCTCAATAAAGTTTCTGAAATTGATTGCTGCAAACGTAACTTGATTGTATAGAGAATAATAATGCTCAACCGATGCAGATGGGTGTTGCCATACAGCTTCCTAGATTTGTGCCTTTGCTGTTATGATATTATTTATTGACTTGCTTATCTAAAACTGGAAATGGGTATGATCAATGCGACATCTATATCTACATGCATGGTGCTAATTTCTAATCGAAATTAACATTCAGTCTGACATTCATAAATACGTGTCCAACTTTTCTGCTAGTTAGAGTGATAATGTGGGAAGCTTCTTGAGTTGCTTTGTATTTTACTAGTTCATTACAACATATCTCCTGATGCTTTCCTTGTCTATTCATCTAAGGTCTTAATTAAATTTGTTAACTGGGTGTTTCTCTTTTTGTTCAGGGGTTTGGTTAGTTGATGGACTTTGAGAGCATTGAGTGTGCGTCAACCTCAGGTGGCATGGATGAGGAAGAGGTCCACACCCACCATCATCATCACCCTGATTTACTGTACCAGAAACACAGAATGTCGACGTCATTACACATACTTTTCTTGAGAAGTTTTTTCATATCATATACTGAAAACATTGTTTCTCAAAAACCTTCTACTTATATCTTTTTTAAAAGCTTTTCTTTTTGAAAACCCTTTCTACTAGGTTTTTGATAAATAATTTTTGAAAACAATTTTTGCATACTCTTTCAAACTTATCATAAAATCTTTTTTCATGTCGCGTTTTGCAAACCTAGTTTCTCAAGAACCTTGTTTGTTATTTTTGAAGACTTTTCTTTTGAAAACCCTTTATCTAGACTAACTTTTTGAGAAACAATTTTGGAACTTATTTTTGCATACTCTTTTGAACTTGTCTAAAATCTTTTTTCTTTTCGTATAATGAAAATATAGTTTCTCAAAAACCTTGTTCTAAGATCATTTTGAAATCTTTTTTATCTTTGAAAATTTTTCTTTTTAAAATCTTTTGTCTAGATTAGTTTTTGAGAAATAGTTTTTTAAAACTCTTTTTGCATACTCTTTCAAACTTGTCATAAAATCCTTTTTCATATCATAGTTTGAAAACAGTTTTTCAAGAACCTTGTTGTTAGGTCTTTTTGAAAATCCTTTGCCTGACAAGCTCTTTGGGAAATAATTTTTGAAACTTAATTTTGTATACACTTTTGAACTTGTCTTGAAAACCTTTTTCATATCATACCATATTTTAAAAACATACTTTCTCTAAAACCTTGACTTTTTTTTAATTTTTGAAAATTTTTCTTTTGAAAATCCTTTGTCTAGACTAGGTTTTCGAGAAATAATTTTTGAAAACAACTTTTCCATACTCTTTCAAAAACTTTTTTCGTATCACACTTTGAAAACATAGTTCTCAAGTAGGGATTTTCAAGTAGCATCAACTAATCGCCTATGTACCAAAGGGCTTTGGTTGTGGAGTACATCTTTGAAGAGAACTTCTCTTGATGGAACCGACAGATTTCAATCTCCTGCTATCCGACAGTGATGGAATAGACGCTTGATACCAAAAGGTTAGCTTCTCAGTTTTCTAAGTGTACACTAGTCTGTTTCTAATAATTACTATGCTTTCTTACTATGCATTTTATTTTCACGACACAGGGAACATACAACAACCAGATTTTCTCACTGGCTGTCCTTTTGTGTAGGATGTTTATTTATAATCAGGTTTGCACATTCAATCGTGACCTATATTTTCTTACGCGAGACTCACTTTTTCCTTCCTTCTTTTCTGGATCTCTTGCTGAAGTTGAAATGCTTATGTTTTTTCACTTGCCACAGATGGGTGGTATAGACGAGGGTTCCCTTGGTTGTCTCTAAGCACGTTTCTGTCAGAGATTCTGGAGGAAAGACTTCTGCATCTGAAATAGGACAGTTTTCCTAGATTTTTTTTGGCTCTTACAGGTAGGTTGCAAACCAGCACAAAATTTTGAATACAAAAGCAAGTGTTATGAATTATGATGTTGTAGTTTGAGGGTAACTTAGCATGATTTGACTGTTTAGTCTTACTCTATTGTTTTATTTGGCAGGATTTCTATTTAGACCTGACTGAAGATAACAGAAAATGACACCCTGAGATTATCTGAAACTTTCTCTGAGGCATGTTCAAGGAAGTGGAAGAGATGTAGTTTCTAAAAACAAGGTATCTTTTCATTTCCTGATTTGGTCATTCCATCAAGAAGTTGCTGTAGTATTCTTGGTAGTTTTTGCGTGAACTACGCTATCTTCTCTTAATAAATTGTCTTTTTAATGTAGTTATTCAAGAGTGAAGCTCAAAGGAAGTAAGAACAGGCCAGGCGCAGAACTACAGATCTAGCAAAAAATCTAGTATCGTTTAGAAAAAGGTGAGTAAAAAGTGTTAAAAAGATATTACTGATACTAGACTATTTGCTGGTGACATCAAAACATGAATGACAAATGAACAATTTTCTAGAACTTCCCTAACCCATATAGTATCCTTATAGAACTCTAATTTATCTTACTATATTACTCAAATAAGCTCAATAAAGTTTCTGAAATTGATTGCTGCAAACGTAACTTGATTGTATAGAGAATAATAATGCTCAACCGATGCAGATGGGTGTTGCCATACAGCTTCCTAGATTTGTGCCTTTGCTGTTATGATATTATTTATTGACTTGCTTATCTAAAACTGGAAATGGGTATGATCAATGCGACATCTATATCTACATGCATGGTGCTAATTTCTAATCGAAATTAACATTCAGTCTGACATTCATAAATACGTGTCCAACTTTTACTGCTAGTTAGAGTGATAATGTAGGAAGCTTCTAGAGTGATAATGCATGGTGATAATGTGGAATACATCAAAGTAGAGAACTTGTCTTGTTTGAACAGATTACAATCTCCTGCTATTAGACAGTGAAGGAATAGACTCTTATGATCAAATGGTTAGCTTTTCTTTGTTCTAATTGTACATGTAAGTAGTTTGTTTCTAATAATTACTATGCTTTCTTACTATGTATTTTATTTTTCCGACACAGGGAACTTACAGCACCCAGATGTTCTCACTGGCAGTCCTTCTTACTATGCATTCTAAGCATACGTGTAGGTAGTCTGTTTCTAATAATTACTATGCTTTCTTCCTTGTTTGTTGTGTGCTTTTTTATTTAGCATTGCGAGTGTGGATTCATAGCTTTAATTTATGCCAAATTTACTTGACTGAACATTTTCAGCTCCAACTTGTTATTTTTTGATATATTTGGGATTGATCTTTAACGTTTCCACTAACATTATTTCAGTGAGACCTTGTTCTTGTTATGGGTATTATAGATTTGCTTGCACCTTACCTTTTTGTTTTGCTGCTCTTGGGAAGGAGTACGAATCGCCCATGTTGCGAAGGGCTTTGGTTGTGGAGTACACCGTTGATGAGAACTGCTCTTGATGGAACAAATTATAATCTCCTACTATTAGACAGTGAAGGAATAGATGCTTATGATCAAATGGTTAGCTTTTGAGAATTGTACATGTAGGTAGTCTGTTTCTAATAATTACTATGCATTTTATTTCTACGACACAGGGAACATATAGCACCCAGATATTCTCACTGGCTGTCCTTTTGTCTAGCATGTTCATTTATAATCAGGTTTGCACAGCCTATTGAGACTTATATTTTTTTTCACTTGCCGCAGATGGGTGGTATAAATGAGGCTTCTCCTTGTTGTCTTTCTTTTGTCGCTCAAATGACTAAGTGCATTCCTGTCAGAGCATCTGGAGAACAAACTTCTGCATCTGAAATAGGAATGTTTTCCGAGATTTTTGTTTGGCTATTATTGTGGAAGACAGAAGGAAATGTCATGATATTACAGTTTGATGGTATCTTAGCATGATTTGACTGTTTAGTCTCATTCTTTGTTTTGAAAATTTTTCTTTTGAAAATGTTTCTCTAGACTATGTTTTTGAGAAATAAATTTTGAAAACATATTTTGCCTCTCTTGTTGTCATAAAAACTTTTTTCAGATCACACTTTGAATACTTAGTTTTCCAAAAACCTTGTATATAGATTTTTTTTAAAAAAATTTCTTTGAAAAACCTTTACTCTATATTAGTTTTTTGAGAAATAATTTTGAAACTTATTTTTCATACTCTTTTGAACTTGTCTTGAAAACATTTATCCTGTCATATATTAAAATCATGGTTTCTCAAAAATCTTGTTTTGAAATCTTTAAGAAAACTTTTTGTATTTTTGAAAATATTTCTTTTGAAAACCTTTTGTCTAGACTAGGTTTTTGAGAAATAATTTTTGAAAACTATTTTTGCATATTATTTTAAACTAGTCATGAAAACTTTTTTCATTTCACATTTTGAAAACATAGTTTCTGAAGAACCTTGTTCATAGATCTTTTTGATAACTTTTCTTTTGAAATCCCTTTGTTTAGACTACCTTTTGGTGAAATAATTTATGAAGCTTACTTTTTGCATACACTTGTGAACTTGTTTTGAAATTTTTTTTTCATATCATATTTTGAAAACATAGTTTCTCAAAAAGCTTATTCTAAGATCTTTTTGAAAAGTTTGCTATTTTTGAAAAAAATTCTTTTAAAAACGTTTGTCTAGACTAGATTTTAGGGAAATAATTTTTAAAAACAATTTTTGCATTCCTCCCACACATTATTTTTTATATTTAGTAAATATTATACATTTTTTTTTTGACAAGAGTAAATATTATACATATATATACTATTTTACTTCTCAATTTTTACTGATACGTTTATGACTCTAACACCTGATTAAAAAACCTGGCACAATATATAAATTTACATGCCACAAGATTAAAACAAAATTAAATAAAAATATATTATAAGATTATTGAATGCTTAACAATAACACTAACATATAAATCACTGAAATAATTATTTCAGTAAAAAAAAACATTAGTATAATCTGTTACCATAAAAAAATAATTTTAAATTCATATTGTGCATTTCTTAGGCCAAATGAATATTTTATTGAAAACATATTAGTTTTAAACTGCAAAATGAAAATTTATAATAAGCATATTGAATATTTCACAAAAAAGAATACTAATAAAAAAATTAGTCCAATTGACTATTTTAACTAAAATATGCATTATTATAATCTTTTACCATAAAATCTATTTTCGATTCACATATGTACTTCCTTAGCCAATTATATACATGTTATGGCATGACTATATCTGCATTGCAATATGTTTATTAGTGTCATCGTCGTTAGGGGTGGGATTAGGTTGGGTCGAATTAGGCTTTGTAAGGCCCGGGTCTGACCTGCAATGAAAGTTTTAGGCTTGAGTCTGACCTGTGATATGTCGTGGTCCCATTTTTTAGGCCTAATTTGACCCTTTTGAAAATCTAACAAGGCCTGAAAGCCTGTTTAAAAACATATTTCACCAGTTTTTTAAAAAACTTACAACTTTGAGTGATCTATGCTTTTGTAAATAGACGAATAAGTTAATAGGTCAGTGAAATTAAGTATTATTTTATATAACGTTCTAAATTTAAATTCTATTTTATAATACTAACTTTAATGTGTCAAAAATTGATATGTATGTCAATATGTTTAAATTTACAGAAAATATTAACAAATTTATGATTTAACAAATTACAAAATTCGATTTAATGATAATATATTATATTATATATTATATATTATTTATATTTACTTAAATAGGCCGGTTTAGTATGCCTAAAAGGCTTTTTTTTGTGATTTTATAAAGGCTCAAGTGGGATTTGAACCGCGTCTCAAGTGCATGAGGCAAGGTGAAATTTACCATTTGAACAAAACAAATAAGCTCCTATCGATGTGTACTCCCACTCTAATCGTCTTTAAAGTTAAAGGATAAAGTATATAAATAGAAAAATGATATGGTTATTTTATGCAAAGAAATTTTAGGTTTAAATATATGTTCAGGCCCTGCAAATATGACCATAATCCATTTAAGCCCCTGTAAAAAAAACTTTAAAATAGTCCTTGTAAATATTAAGCGTTTACAGTTAAGTCCCTTGTTCAACTTTCAATCCAAAAAAGCTGATGTCACTGCCACTTTAGCACAGATACGTGCCACGTCAGCAACCAATGGTTTGTTGCCATGTGGCATACTGTATGTTCAACCCTTGCAAATATGACCATAATCTATTTAAGTCCCTGTAAAAAAAAACTTTAAAAGTATGAGGGTGGTGATGCCTTTGTTACCACATAATCTTTCAATTAAGATCAAATGGTTGTTTTCTATTTTAACAAAATCTCAAGAAAACTTAAAATACAGATTATTTGATAATGGTTAAGATGAAGGTTGCAACTTGCATGCAGGGTTGGCTAACACCCTATGCAAGTTGTGCTTGTGCACAGGGCCCAACCCGAAAAATAGAAATTAGCTCCAGCCTGTAACCCATTTAGTCCCCAACATGCACTTGGCCATTCCTTTGCTTTCTTCCATTCTCTCGCTAAGATTCTTCGTCGTCTTCTTCTAATGCCAAACCTCACTAGGATAGATAAATTATTATTTTTAATAAATAAGTTTACTTTTTCAATTTTTATTTGTGTTTAGTTTTATTTTTCAGCTATGGTTTTCCCTTTTAATCCTGTTTACACTTGTAACATCATGTTAGTTGTTATTTGTATCCTAGATTTAACAAGATTTAATTTTGTTATAATAAAGAATTAGTTTGGGGGTTCCCTTTTAATCCTGTTTACACTTATAACATCATGTTGGTTGTTATTTGTATCCTAGATTTAACTAGGTTGTAAGCTCAAGGCAAACATGCGTTGAGAACCCAATGACAGATTCATAATCCCCTCCATTGTCCATCAATTCATAATAACGTGGATCTTTTGCTCTTGCATCCAAGTTACGCAGGAGTCTGTTGTGCACCTCTATCTCATTGTTAGACTATAAAAAATCATAATACAGAAATTTCAACAATCAAATGAATTTGACTACCTACTAATGAACAGACATCAATCAACTGATTTAAGAAGTCTTACCTTTTTCCTTTGGGTGTCAATCTGATTTGTTATCATCTGAAAGTTCATTGATACAACTTTAAGCAAAACGTGACAAAGGGGAAGAACGCCAATTTAGAAACATTAGTTTTGTATGTCTACCGACTCTTTCACTAAACCGGTACCTTTTTTTTTGGTCGAAACTAAACCAGTAACATAACACCATTACAATGAGATTACCAAATGGACCCTTAGCATTACGCAATCCTAAGCCCTTCAAATCCCTCACCTCTAAAACCCTTTTAAACCTCCATTCCAAACGGACCCTAAGTATTCCGCAATGCTCATGAGTCGTTTATCGATCGTGATCAAAGGAACTCTAATCATACAAGAATTATTCCACCAATAAAATTCATAAAAAAATAACAAGTAGCTTCCAATGTTGTTATGGACTCCTTTCTCAATTTAAAACATTGCATGACACCCCATATTTGTTTCATGCTCTTAGGCTCTAATTTATTGCAAATTCCTGTGGTAATCCAAAAAACGAATATTGACGTTAATATTATATTTGTTTCATGCTTCAAATAGTGGATTTGCCAAACTGCCATAGGCTTTGAATAAGGAAATTTCAAGAATGTTCCCTAATGCAAGAAGAATAGTTATCCATAGGCAATGAATCCAAAAGAGGATAAGGGGTGCCCAGGTCAACTTTGAAACTTTTTTTGGCTTTGATCGGGAGTTAGGAGAGTGAACAACTTGGAAAAAACGAAGCAGAAGAGAGAACTAGAAGAGTTGATAACCTCTGCCTCACATGGGTCTATTTTTCTTCTTAAGACTAAAATTTTCCTTATATAGGAAAATTCGAAAAGCACATTGGGACAAAAATTTAGAGTATTTTGTAGGGCTTTGAAAAATTTTCCAAGTCTTTTCAACCTTTTATAATACTCAGAAAACAAAAATTATATTAGTCATAAGGTTTCTCTTTTCCCTAGAGAGATTAAAACTACACTTAAGCCAAAAATTACTATATAACTTTGTTAACTCTTGAGTCTTGCTTTCAGATAGCTATGGCGTGACAATCATTAGTAGAGCAAAAGTAGGAGAAAGGTAAGAACATGTTTTAAAACTCGGACCGGTGACCGACTCGGTGAAGGTCTCGGGTCACTGGGTCAAGGGTCGACAGCTGAACCGCATAACCATAACCCAATCCCAATTAAAAAAAATCGAATTTTCAGGACACATAAATTTTATACTTGTAAAACTTAATTTGCTAAAATTATACTGAGAGTTCCACAAATTAGTTCCTACAGTCATCTGATACTAATTGAAAAACTACTTTGTTCTGGAAAAAAAAACGAAAAAGAGAGTACATGAATCTAGGTAGCGTTAGGGTTTGAGAAAATGGAAAATAAAAGAATAGGTACGAGATTGAAGGGCTAACATACTCATGGAGCTTGCCAGTGCTGGAGAACATAACAATAACAACCTTGTCATCACAGAGAATTACTTTATAAATCTGGAGGCATGAGTATTTTAATAAGTTTTGATTTTATTATTTTTGAAGTGCTGGAGAACATAACAATCGAAACCTTGTCCATAAGTATATCAAGTTCCCTTATGCGGCTTGTCAAGCTCTCCCGCCAACTTCAATATATTTTTCCTTCCATTCACTATATCTTAGACCTTTCAGTATCTCCTTCTTTTGCATTCCTTCATCAACTTTTTTCCCTTCCTCCGCAGCCACTATCTGATGCCTCCGTCACTTGCCGCCGCGTTTGCGTTTTTCTTCTCCCCACTGCTGTCCGATCTCTCTCGCCCACCAACTCCTCTTCACTTTCTGATGCACTTGACGCATGTTTCATCTAGCCAGAGACACAAAGAGGGAGTCGCTAGAGAGAGAATGAATGAGATTAGAGTGGAATAGTTAGCGGTCAAAGAGAGAATCGAGAGAGGGAAGTGGAGAGAGCAACTGGAAACGTGAGATAACCTTATGCGAAGAAGCTTTTAGAGTTGGTTACCCCATCACCACCGATGCACTTGATGCTGTCTACAAGAAGGTGCATTTTTTACTTTGTTTTTGTTTTCCGCAATAGATAATGCTAATTGAACCTTTTCTTTTTTGGTCTATGGCATATTGTTCAGTAATGCATTCATAGAAGGATTTGATTTATTATTGTAATTACCCTTGATACTAGATGAATATCACATTGCTTTCATGGATATTTCAGTCACCTCTGATTGTGTCTAATATGTAATTATGGCATTATGGCCAATTCAAGAACTTGCCATTTTTTGGGATAACTTTGTTGGATTTTCTGATAAATGGGTAGTTAAGTAGCTGTCAGACCCGAATTCAAGGTTTTAAGATGTTTATAGAACACAAGAGGATCGAAAAATCGGCAAACAAACTTATTAGCAAAAGTTCATTTAGTGTTATTAAATTAATCTGAGCTAAATAAAGGAAAATTACTTGCCTTGTATGATTGATTGTATGTTCTTCATGAAGTCCTTTTGCAGGAAGTTTATGATAGTTTGATGTGCTCAACTTTTTAAAATTATTCTGTTAGTACCCAGGATTTCTGGATTATCACCTATTGATTTGTTCTATTTTATAAATTATCAGATCAAGTCAAAGGGAATTACTATGACAGCATAGCTTGCGAAGCATTTGCTTAAGTTTTTTTTTCTAAATCTACTTTCACTCACTGTTGTTTGATTTCCTCGATTCTTTTACCGATAGGAGTGAAGAGAGAAAGATAGAAATATTGTTGTGGATTATAATGACTGGCATGGTTCCTAGCCATATTTCATGTCATTGTTATTATCTAATAGATGTATATTTAAGCCACTTCAATCTTTTATCCTTTAAGTAATGTTTCCAGTTTCTTCTTTTATATATTTAAGCCACTTTAATCTTTTCTCTTTTAAGTAATGTTTCCAGATTCTTCTTTTATGCATACATCCAGGACGCACCAGAGGCTCATGAGAAAGGAAGGTACACTACTCGACAAAAACATACAAAGGGATTCTGAATATTGTTTGGTCAAATGGTGGAAAATGGGATACTTTATCACTCCAAATGGGATCACTAATTCTGATCTTGCTTTTGTTCATGCAAGATGTTGGAGTAAGTATGGATTTCTTCTTCTATATTGTAAGACTTGAGCTTTCAAAGCTACAAGTTCCTTTGAATGCTACAGATCTATATATAAAACAAATTCTTAAGAATAATCCTTTGATTAGGTGTTTCTAGGAGTGTGATACTGATTTTTTGTGTTTCATTGAGTACTACAAATCTATGTATAAAAAAAGATATAAACTTAAATATGTAGAACAATTCTTTGATTATGTGTTTCTAAGAGTGTGATGCTGATTTTTATTTTTATTTATTTAGATGAGTTAAAAACTTTTTTGTTGTTGAGATATCTGATTGGAATTATTGTTGTGATTTTGCAGAGGAAACTCATCATTCTGTAGCAAAGAGTGCAGGCAAGGATAAATAGAGATTGATGAGGCTAAAGAGAAAAGTAAAATTAACTCATAGATCAGATGGTTGAGGATGCAAACATCATCATTTTCACTTTTGGCTCTTACTGACTAGGGGTGAGTGTGTTACTGATATGTCCATATAAAATAACCTGTGAAGAGTTTATTAGGTGTTATTCGCAAAAATAGAGATATTAAGTGTTTGAATGGCCTGGAAAATTTCTGAGGAACTAGAATAATACAGTACACCATTAGAACTTGAGTTGTTTGTTTGCTTTAATTGATCACTTGAACACAGTATACAGATTTTTCCCATTGATTCATTGTGGACTAAGAACTACTTGCTTTTTGAACAAATTTCCAGAGGCACGAACAATAACATGAGTATTGTTCCAGCTGGGAACATGGTGATTCCTTCCTCTTTTGGTGGTGGGGTTAGTTACCAAAGTCTTCTGTCTCAGCTGGAGAAGAATTATTTTGGTTAAGGTGTTGGTGGCAGTACAAGAAATGGGGGTCCAAATATTAATGGATACTACAATTATATGGTGTCATCAGCTATCCAACTTATGATTTTTGGAGATTCAATTCACAATCTGATAGTGATGCTTACAACAACTATGCATTTATTTATTGTCCTGTTGTGGCAACAGTAAGTTGATGGATATGGATTCTATACCTATAATTCTTTGTGTTGTTTTTATCTATGGATTCTCAACTTCATATTTCTATTAATATGTTTTCCTACTTTGAGAATACTCTTAGTAATCATCATGGCATGTTTTGACAATGGCTTTTTGCGGGTCTAGAGATAAAATAGTATGTGGTTGCTCAACATTAAATGGATACTGCTGCTGGAATGGTAAATTACAGCTTAATTAAGCAAGATCTGGTGCTGACATCAAATTTTCTTTAAAGCCTGGATTGCTGGATGCACACGGTAGTGCAGCTGCAGGATATGAAGAATGTCAAGGGGAACCACTGATCGTTTGGCGTGCCAAAGTATGGGTGAACATTAATGCTTAATTGGAGTGTTGTTGTTTGGTGAATGGTCAACAATAGAAGAGGCTAAATTGTTTTAAATTGAATTCACCCTGCAATTGAGTGGCATGAGAATTGAGATTTTAAAAAGCATGGGCACTTGCCGGTGTTGGGGCAAGTCCAAAGTGCAACACACTTTGTGAAATAAATTTATTTACTTTCAATCAATCTGTTAATGTTAATTTCTTTGGAGTTAGGAGTACTAATACTTGATTTATTTTGGAGCTACACCATATCAGTGCAATTGTTACTTATAAGGAAAAAAATGTTCAATAGCATGATTTTGTATTTTACTTTGTTCATCTACTCTTCCGGTGTAGGTCGGGTGTCATGGTGAGCAAATCTTTATTTCCTTTAGTCAACCACGCCTATATTTATAGAAATTTAATAATAAATAAAAGATATACGGTTGTTATATACGCAGAAAATTTATAGAGAGATGCTTGTATGTTGATTGTTGCTTCATGACTGTCTATAAATTGACAAAAGCATAATCTGAGAGTGAATGCTGAAATTGAAAAAGCGGTGATTAATAGGACAATGGACACTTTCCTGTTGTCAAATCACTGAAGTTTAACACTTGCTGGATTTGTTTCTCTTTCTCTCTGCTATAGAATTTTATAGAATTTCTTGTTAAGTTTAGAACGCTATACATGTTTCATTGTCATGGGTTCACATGCAATTCTCAATCAGAAAACAAAAAATGAACCTGCGCATATAATATAGTGGTGGTTGGAGTGATGGTCAAAGTGGTGATTGGTGGTTGTCAAAGCGGTGGTAGAAAGTTGTCGACGATGGTTGAAGTGGTGGTTGGCGATGGTAGAAGTGGTAGTTGGTATTGGCGAGATTGATGATCAGAGGTGGTCGTAGTGGTGGCTGACGGTGGTCAGAGTGATGGTCGAAGTGGTGGCTGGTGGTGGTGGTGGTTGAAGTGGTAGTTGACGATGGCTAGAGTGGTGATCCGCGGTGGTCAGAGTGGTAGTTGGCGACCATTGGTCATGTTAGCCATAAAACAAAAACAGAAATTGCAAAACCTATATGTTTGGTTGAGTTTTGATGGAAAATTGTTTTGAAATTAAGAAAAAAAACAACTCAACCCGATTTTTTTGGTCTACTTAGATAAAATGACAAATAAACACCACACATGCACACTACCATGGCTCATACCTAGGTTTGAACCCGGAAGCCAACATCCCCATGTCACTGAAATTGCCATGGCAACCAACAGTGAGGGATAACTCAACCTCATTTTACCCGAACATGTTTTGGTTTTCAAAACCAAAATCTCAACCAATCTGAACAGAGTAAATAAAAATTGATTTAAAAAAAAAATCTCAAATAAGTTTTGTCCTCTATTTCTCTCCTCTATGACTCGAACCTAGTAGGTGTAGTTAAAGCGTCTTACCAACTAGGTTAAAATTCGTTCTCAAAAACCTAGTCTAGATAATGTCTTTGCAAAGTAATATTTTTCAAATAAAAATGATTAAAAAGGGAGCTAATAACAAAGATTTTTGCCGAATTCGTTCTCAAAAACCTAATCTAGATAATGTCTTTGCAAAAGTAATATTTTTCAAATAAAAATGATTAAAAAGGGAGCTAATAACAAAGATTTTGAGCAAAGATTTTGAGCAAAAAATTTCAAAGAAAAGTTGAAAAAAGTATATAAAAATAAAGTTTCATAATCTATTTCTCAAAAATATAGTCTAGACGTCGTCTTTGCAAAAGTAAAATTTTTAAAAATAAAAAGTTTCAGACACAAGTTGAAAACAATTTATGAAAATAAATTTCAAAAAGTATTTCTCAAAAATCTAGTCTGAACAATGTATTTGTAAAAGTAATTTTCTTAAAAAAAATCTATGAGAAAGGAAATTTCCCAAAAAATGACCATCAAAAAACAACATTTTTGAGAAGTTAACCAAAAAACTTGTTTCCAAAGTAAAAATTTTAAAAAAAAATTAAAAGGATCAAAGAACAAGATTTTTGAGCATATAAGTTTTCGACAAACGTTTTGAAAGACAAGTTGAAAATAGTATATACAATTAAGTTTCAAAACTTATTTCTCAAAGTCCTATTCTAGACGATGTGTTTCAAAAGAAAAAAAATAAAAATAAAAATTGATTTAAGAAAATCTAAGCCCAAGATGTTTGAGAAGACATGTTTTTAAAATAGGATGTGAAAACTCAATTTTTTTTCCAAAAACCTACTCTAGATAATGTCTATGCAAAATTAATTTCCTAAATGATAAAAGACTTGAAAAATATTTAAGAACAAGGTTTTCGAGAAAAAATGTTTTCAGAATAAGACATGAAAAGTCTCAGAGACAGGTTGAAAATAGTACGTAAGATTAAGTCTTCTTAAAGATCTGGTCTAGACAATCTCTATGCAAAAATAATTCTTCCTAAATGAAAAAATATTTGAAAAGATCTAAAATCAAAGTTTTTGACGATATATAGTTTCAAAATAAGACGTAAAAAAAGTCTCAGAGACAAGTTCAATATAGTACGTGAAAAAAAGTTTCAAAATTTATTTCTCAAAAACTTAGACTATATGCAATGTTAAAATTTCGTTTAGGAAAAGAGAAATCAAAGAGATCTAAGAACAAGGTTTTTGAGAAAACATATTTTCAAAGTAAGACGATAAAAAGTGGCAAAGACAAGTTGAAAATAGTACGTAAAAATAAGTTTCCAAAATTATTTCTCAAAAGCTTAGATTAGAAAATGTCTATGCAAAAATAAATTTTCTAAATGAAAAAGATTGGTAAAAGATCAATGAAAAATGTTTTTGAGAAAGTGTTTTTAAAGAAGAAGTGAAAATTTCTTAGAGACAAGTTGAAGATAATACGTAAAAAAAAGGTTCAAAAATTATTTCTCATAAATTTAGTCCAGAAAATCTTTAAGCAAAAGTAAAATATCCTTAACGAAAAAAGAATTGAAAAAGATTTAAGAACAAAATTTTTGAGAAGATGTGTTTTAAAAAAAAAGACATGAAAAACGTCTTTAGAGACAAATTGCAGATAGTATGTAATAATAAGTTTCCAAAATTATTTCTCAAAAACCGAGTTTAAACAGTATGTATGCAAACAAAAATTCCTAAATGAAAAAAGAGATGTGTTTGCTGCATTTTTCATCTAAAAAGTCGATCAAAAAGTAGAGAATATTCTTGTTTTCGCGTTAAATTGCTTAAGCTATTTACACAATTCCAGCAGATCAGTGAAAGCCAAAACAAAATCATTTAAAACAAACTAAAAGTTCAGAACTTCAAATGCATTAAAAAGGAAATCTCTAAATTTCCCTCAAGGGTGCAAATTGGCCAATATGCTAAAATAACTAGTCATCACATTTCTTTTTTAAAATGAATGGAAGCAGCAACCTTTCACAAGCACTGGTTTCACCAAAAAAATTTAAACATGATCTAGAGGCATTTAAAATATTATGTTAAGTCCTACGAAAAAATCCATCATGCTAAGTTCCCACTTCATACGGAATTTGTGAACCTTTAAAATTCCAAAGCAAATTTTAATTACACATTGATATTTATTTAACATGCAGTATGTATGCACCCACTATTACACCTCATGCAACAAAAATGTGAAGGAAACTATCTAGGAAAAACTTGTGAGCATGAAAATTTGCTCTAAAGGCCCTTCATAAAATTAAAACTTTCAATCCACCGAATGGTAAAACCAAACAACCTGAAGCAAAATTAATCTAAATCATCTTTCGAGCTTACCTTGAAGTAAGCATTTTTTTGCATTCAACTTTTTCCACCTCGCTGAGAACTTTGCTAGAGCCACTGCAAAATAGCCTTCGAGAGGCATATCTTGAAGCCACCAATGTTGCCATTGCCCTCAGTTTTAAACTTGTTCTATTCTGTAAATGAAATAATGGAAATAATGAAAGAAAGAAAAAAAGTGTCTGATTCGTGTTTTGGTTTAGGTAAAGAAAGAAACGAAGGAAGGAAGGGTAACGAAACGGAGAATTGATTATGGAATCAAAAATCAATAGTCCAGGCTTACCCGAGCACGTGACAGGAAATGGAAAATGAGGGATGTTCTGTTATCTTGCGTTGATGAGGAGGGAGCTGAACCTAAAGTCCATGTTTCTTGTGATTGAAACAAGAATTCACTCATCTTTCTTTTCTAAAAGTGTATTTCTTGTTGTTAGGTTTGCAAAAGTAATATTTTCAAAATAAAGAAAGATTCTAAAGACCGGGTTTTTGAGAAAATAAGTTTTAAAAAAAAATGTGAAAAAAGTTTCAAAGACGAGTTTTGAAGAAGGTATAAAAATTAGTATCAAAAATTCTTTCCCAAAAACTAGTCTAGATTTTCAAAATTGTTTGAAAAAGTAAAAATGTTCGCAGACCAGTTATAAAAACTAGTATAAATATGTGTATTTTCAAAATAAGATTTCAAAAATTGTTTGAAAAAGTAAAAATTGTTTAAAAATATATTTCTCAAAAAGCTAGTCTTTCGAGACATTGTGTTCGCAGACCAGTTAAAATATGTTTTTAAAAATAAGTTTTCGAAAAATTGTTTCTCAAAATAAGTTTTCAATAATCGTTGGTGGAGGTAAAAAAAATTCAAATGTTGTTTCTCAAAGACTTTGTCTAGACAACGGTAGGTAGACAAGTTAAAAAGAGTTTTCAAAAATAAGTTTTCGAAAGTTTTCTCTCAAGTCAGATTATTGACAGCTCATTACCATCTGTGCAACTCTAATATATCTTTCTTCTGATCCACTTGCTTCCTCGTCCCATATAGTTGGATTAATTAATAATATGGCATAAGCATATCATCATAAAATAACTTATATGGTGAACGAGAATAACCATAAAATCTTACTAGCAAGATAGGCACACAAACCTGTTGGACCAGCAACTTTAAGTTCCATCTGTATCTTTTCTTTTGTCACATTTTTTTAGTCTATACATGAAAAGTCAGAGGAAAAAGTCACACGGTACTGATGGTAGGTCGCGACTAAACAGATAACACAAGACTAACCTTGTTTAAAAACATTTGTAAACCCTTTCGAATTCACAAGAAGAAAATGAACCTTGCATTTAACGGTTTCCACCCATAAATGACTTTTTACTCTTGAATCAATACCACAAATGCCTTGTTCAAGATAAATAGAAGATTAATACCCAAAATCATAATAAAATTGTAGAATAGTTGGTTCAAGAATGTCTAAATTTCAAGAGTTGTGTGTTTGCTGCACTTGTCATATAAAAAGTTGATTAAAAAGTAGTGAATCTTGTTTTCATGTTAATTTGCATAAGCTATTTACACAACTAGCAGTATACCCGTGCATACGTACGGGTCTTGTCATTTTATTTTTTATGTTTGAACTCAGATAGAATTTAATTAGTCTAAACATTACCCGTGAAAAGCAAGACAAATTCAAATTAGACAAATTTATTTAGTCCGAACATTATCCCGTGTAAAAGAACAGAATATTAAAATTGTCAAAATTTGCAAATTTTTAAAATAGTAAAGAGGAAAAATGAAGGATACATGTAGATGAAATGAAAGTAGATATATTGTGAAAAATAAACAAATGAGAGAGTTAGAGGAAAAATATGAGAAGAGAGTGAAAAAGTGTGTGAGAGAGAGAGAGTGAAAAAGTTTGAAGGAGAGGATCCATATCCGGTTATTGGTATATATAGATAGTAGAAGTAGATAGTAGATTCCAGCAGATTAGTGAGAGCCAAAACAAAATCATTTAAAACAAACTAAAAGTTCAGAACTTCAAATGCATTAAAAGGGAAATCTCTACATTTAAATCCTAGGGTAGTATGACATCAGCATTGATGTCAACCCTCCGACCAATTTGGCGCCCATTCTCCCCCTCCCCCTCCCTTTTGGCGCCATTTCTCCCTCTCCCTCCCTTTTTTTGATTTGTTTTTTTCCCCAAAAAATCCTTCCCTTATTTTTTGTTTTATTTCTTTCCCCAAAACTCCCTCCTTCTCTCTTTTGTTCCCTTTTTATCCCTCTTTTTTTTCCTTCATATTTTTTTTAATGGAGAGTAATTTGTGATACAACAAAAAATGTAATTGTTCAAATATGTGAAAATTTATTCCTCTATAATCCATATTTTTATGTTTTAAGGGTATTTTATGATTTAGTAAAAATTTTAGCTGTTCAAATAGCCGAAGTCTATTCCTTCATAATTAGATTAATATCTCCTTTTCTCTTTTTCCCCCTTTTTATCCCTCTTTTTTCCTTCATATTTTTTTAATATAGTAATTTTGATACAACAAAAAACGTAATTGTTCAAATATGTGAAATTTGTTCCTCTATAATCCATATTTTTATGTTTTAGGGATATTTTATGGTTCAGTAAAAATTTTAGTTTTTCAAATAGCCGAAGTCTATTCCTTCATAATCAGGTTAATAAAAACGAAAATTAATTTTGTTACAAATTACGTAAAGTGTGACGTTAGACAGTGTGTTTTGGGATACTTTAAGGTCCAATCTTTTTTTTGTAATTCTTCAAATATTCGAATATTGTTCCTCCATTACCAATTTTGTGAAAAGAAATAATTTTGTAACAAAATATATAAAGTGTGATGAAATGTTTGTGTCTTATAGTCCATCATTTGACATACTAAAATGTCCAGCAACCTGTTCAGCAGAATCCATCCAACGCTTCTGTTTTTGTAGATGGTCTAACCCCTGATAACCCAATTATTATGTAATAACTAGCATTTCTACTACTGCTATCGTTTTTCCTTTCGCTTTCATCCTTTTGAATCTTTTAAACATAACTTAGTTGTTAAATTTTGACTTCAATTACTATTAATCTAATTTTGGTCTTATAATGCTTCTGTATGCCCTAAAGCTTTGGCCTCATGCATCGCATAGGTCACAGCGCTAATCTTCTCTTAATTTTCCTCAGCGTGTGCAGAGGGTGCAAATTGGCCTATATGCTAAAATAACTAGCCATCACGTTTCTTTTTTAAAATGCATGGAAGCAGCAACCTTTCACAAGCACTACTTTCACAAAATACTTTAAACATGATCTAGAGGCATTTAGGCTATGTTTGGTAAAAAAGAGCGGATAGCGGATAAGCTAGCTTATAGCGGATGAGTTGATAGCGGATTGAATTTTAAGTGTTTGGTAAAATTAGCGGTTGAACTAGCTTATAAATATAAAATGACATAAATGGACATTTGTAATTAATGCTTGAATATGAAAGAGAAGAATCACTTAATAGTGGATAAATGGGGAATTTAATTAACATAATAAGGGTAAAAGTGGTAGAAAAAATGAAATGATATAAGCTATAAGCTCAAACGCTATTTCAAGTAGCGTTTAAAAAAACACTATAAACTAGTGAAAAAACGTTATAAGCTTGTCTTGCCAAACAGCTACCACGAGTTTATCCGCTATAAGCTATCCCCCTATAAGCTAGCAGTTTGGCTTTGTCATATTATGTTATGTCCACGTTAAAAATCCATCATACCAGAGCTATTAAAGCTGAGTTCATAGTTAAAGTGTGTATTACAATACAACCTCACACTAATATAAAATCACGGATTCTATTTCTCCACAGTCACTTGTGTCACACTCTCTCCTCTTGTAATTTTTTCTTTTTCTTTTGTATATTAAAATGATTCGATGGACGGGATTTGTTGTTAAGTGAATCAATGGCTGTGAGTTTTTTTACTACAGTGAATTCTAACTACAGTGGATCAAGATCCCTTCCGCTGAATTTAAATTGTCTAATGATTTGCCCACCATTATTTTTTTGGTTAAAAGATTTGCCCACCTTTAATCGTAGAGAAACATTATTTTGATACTAAATAAATGTAGAAATATTTTGTCAAAATAAAATAAAAATAAAAGTAGAAATATCAAGTAAGAAGAGAGGGAGGGACAGGAAACCTCAAAAGGATAAAACAAGAATCAACGTAGTAAGCTGTCGTGTCTGCCTGAAAACCAAAGCTAATGCTGTGTGCAGCTTCACTTTCAGCATACCAAGATGCTGCCATTTATTCTTCATCCTTGTAAGTCTCCATGCTTTCGTTGTACAATACCTTTTAACTCCTTAATTTTCAGCAACACCTTCAACAAGAAAATACACCCCCAAAAGTTTTGCTCTTTTCTCTATCCTCATGCTTCCATGGTTTCTAGTAAAAAAGTTTCTATCTTGGGCGATACCCACTTCACATTTTGCTCCAAGAATGGTGGGTTAAATGGTTTTTCGAGTGATTTATCTCAAGAAACCATTGATGACGGGATCGAAGAGCTTGAAATGCTTGAATTGCTGAACAAGCCTTCTCCAGTTAATGTCACTGATGGGTCTTCTTCTGAAGTTGAAATTGACCAAGAGAAGCCTTCTGAAGAAGAGGCTTTAGCACCCTTTTTGAAGTTTTTCAAAGGAATTGATTCTGTGAAGGAGATTGAAGAAGATACTGAGGTGTTGGAAGTTTATGAAGAAAAAGATGATGTAAGTGATGAGAATGAAGTAGTAGAAGAAGAAGAAGAAGAAGAAGAAAAAGAAGAAGAAGCTAAGAGGGTTAGTGTTGAGTACTATGAACCTAAACCTGGGGATTTTGTGGTGGGTGTTGTTGTTTCAGGTAATGAACACAAACTTGATGTAAATGTGGGGGCAGATTTACTAGGTACAATGTTAACAAAGGAAGTGCTTCCTTTGTATGGTAAAGAATTGGAGGACTTGTTGTGTGAAGTGAACAAAGATGCGGAGAATTTTATGGTTCAAGGGAAGATGGGAATTGTAAAGGATGATGAGGCAATGAGTGGAGTACCACTTCCTGGAAGGCCTGTTGTAGAAACTGGAACCGTTTTATTTGCTGAGGTTTTAGGTAGAACACTTAGTGGTCGGCCATTGCTTTCAACTAGAAGGCTTTTTCGACGAATTGCTTGGCATCGAGTGAGGCAGGTTTTTCTCTTTCTTTCATTCCTCTTTTTCCACATCCAATGTTTAGTTTAGAAGATATTGCAACTTCCATGTTGAATTTATGAGTTGGACTAAGTAGTTATAAATTCTAATGACTAGTTGGAAGAATTCATTGTTGAGTAAACAGTAGTTTTAGTCCTCCAAATATACATATGTATTTGAAAGATAGAGAGAATTCATTGGATTGAATTCAACAGAATGAACAAGATACTTGAGTTGATTACAAGGGCTTATACACACACACACATGAGCCAAGATCAGTTGCGCACAATTTTGATATAACTGACTTGTGCAACAGAATACAAACTGACAACTAACTTGAACAAACTTGTGATAGCTTGCTAACTAACTCTGGTGCACATTTAACATGTGCAAGTTTACAATTTTGAGCATAGCTCTATTACCCTCCCTACAAGCTCAAGGAGGTTGAATTGCAAACACCTTGAGTTTTTACGCAGTTCCAAGAATCTTGAAGTAGGCATGGGCTTAGTCAAGGCATATGCAGTTTGTTCCACAGCAGAAATGTGTTGAACCACCAGTGACTTTGACACAACCTTTTAACGGACAAAATGGATGTCTAACTCAAGATGCTTAGTGCAAGCATGTAGGACTGGATTGTGAGTCATCAAGTTGTCACAAAGTAGTATTGATGTGTAAAAAGGAATCTTGAGTTCGGATAGCAAGGACTGAACTCAAAGTAGCTCAGCTGTGTAGTGAGCAGCCCCCTATTTTTTGCCTTTGTACTAGAACGAGCTACCAAAGTTTGCTTCTTTGAGCTCCAGGATATCAAGTTTGGCCCTAAGTTAGGAACCAGAGGTAGACCTCCTATCATCTGAGTCACTTGCCCAATTTGAGTCTGCCTCTGTAGGGAGAATTTTTTGGAAGGAGAGGTAGGTTGTAGTAGCAGACCATGATGTAGGGTGCCCCAGAGGTACCTGTGGATTCTTTTGATAGCTTGTCAATGAGATTGCGGTGCATTGGACAGAAATTGGCACACTTTGCTGACACTGTAAGATGTCTAAGGGCGAATAAGAGTAACATACTGCAATGCACCAACAATGGATCTATATTGGTGCTGATCATCCAATGAATCTGTCCCATGTTTGCTTAATTTAAGATTATTGATCATGGGAGTGGAGATGCCACGGGCTTTGGTCATGTTGGCCTTGTGGAGAAGATCCTATATGTATTTTTGTTTGAGTGAGGAGTAACCCACCACTTTTGAGGTACTTCACTTCAATACCAAGAAAGTAGTCTGGTATGCCAAGATGTTTCAAAGAAAACTGAGCATGCAACTTGCATATGAGGTCTACTATCAAAGTGCTTGAGGAACCTGTTACCAAGATGTCATCAACACAGACAAGAGAATATAGAGTGATTCCTTGATGGTTGTAGACAAATATAGAGTGATTCCTTGATGTTTGTAGACAAATAGCGAAGGATGCATCTGCTAGCATGAAAGCCAAATTTTACAAGAGCATGAGTGAGCCTCTCATACCAAGCACATGGTGTCTACTCGAGGCCATAGAGGGCATTGTTCAGGCCACACACAAGTGACTTGTCATGGCTTTCAAAGCCTAGTGACCTAACCATATCAACTTCTTCATGTAACAGGCCATTTAAAAAGGCATTGTTTACATCTATATGTTGAATGTTCCATTTGAATGTGAGTGCAAGGGTGAGAATTACTCTGATAGTGATTGGTTTAACTACTGGGGAGAAGGTTTCTATGAAATCAAAGCCAGGTTCTTGATTGAAGCCCTTCGCCACTAGCCTTGCCTTATATTTGTTTACAATGTCATGAGGATGCTCTCTAACTCTGAATACCCACTTGCATTTAATTGCCTTTCTCTGAGACGGTAGTGCAACCAAAGTCCAAGTGCCATTAGCCTGCAGTGCTTGGAATTCAGCTTTCATAACCTTTAGCCAATAAGGATTTGCCATAGCTTGCGTAATTCAGAGAAGTTCAATGTGAGCTACAAACACCTTAGGTTTGAGTTTGCCAGTTTTGGTTCTAGTAATCATAGGATGAGTGTTTGTAGGACTGATACTTTGAGAAGGATCTATAGAAGTATTGGGCAAATCCGCAGGTGTGTGATCTGAGGAAACAGTGGTGACAGCATTTGATAGATTCTGCAAGTGGTGATATGGTTGGCTCAGGTTCTGGTGGAGAGACAGTGGTCACAACATTTTCTGCTGAGGTTAGCATAAGAGAAATTGAGCCATAGAAATGATTCTGTAGGGAATGTGATGAATCAGAGGTGGCAGAAAATAGAATAGAGTAGGGAAATCTTGCCTCACTCAAAATAACATCTTTTGAGATGACCATCCTTCCCTCAGAATTCATGCATTTGTAACCTTTATGTTGGGGAGGGACCAAGGTAAATGCATTTAGCAGTTCTAAACTGATACGGTCTAAGAGGAAAACAAGCACACCCAAATACTTTAAGACTCTTATACTCAGGAACTTTGTGGTAGAGGGCTTGAAAAGGTGATAAGAAATTTGGTAAGGCTTTGGTTGGCAATCTGTTTATGAAATATGTAGCTGTTGTGAAACAATGATCTCAAAAATTCAGAGGAATTGAAGAATGTGCCAGCAATGTTAATCCCATTTCTGCAGTGTGCCTATGCCTTCTTTCAGGAGTTTCATTTCTGCACTTGAACTAACTTGTCCTCCATTTAAAAGCAATGCCAAATTGGTCATTCGATGATGAGTAATGCCATTGATTTTGTGTTTCAAGGGTCAATTTACATTGTTTTACACTTTGCCTGATCAGTTTAATTGAAAAAAATTGACATTTGAAGAATCAATTTGACGTTTTATTTGAAAATTTTGATATTAAAGATTGAGTAGTTGAGTACTAATATGATTGCACGTGTATGTTTGGAGGACCAAAAGTGGCATTTACTGTTTTGTTATTTCATATCGACATGGTAGGCAAATGTTACATCCTATTTATTTATACTGAAATTTTAGTCAGTAGAGAATTGGATGCAATCTAATAGGAAAAAAAAAATGGTGCCTATTATCTTATGAATGCTACATTATCATTGTTAGTAATCTTGCCTCTGTAAATTTGAATAACCTATTTCTCATGGTGCTTAGATGTTAATCTTCATTTTTTAATGTTTTGGGCAGATACAACAACTCAATGAACCTTTTGAGGTTAAAATTACAGAGTGGAATACTGGGGGACTGCTAACAAGGATCGAGGTCTGTGCCATTAATTTGAAATTTATATTGATCTGGGTGAATGCTTATTATGAATTCGGTCGTGCAGGGTTTGCGAGCTTTCTTACCCAAAGCTGAGCTTGTGGCAAGAGTAAATAGCTTTACTGAGTTGAAAGAAAATGTAAGTTACAGTCTTGGATAGAATACATTTGTTTATTATGCTACCATAGGTCTTTGTTTTGCTTTCCTACTAATTACCATTTGATTTTAATGATGTAGGTGGGGAGTCGAATGTATGTACAAATTACTCGAATAGATGAAATTAAAAATTCTTTGTTACTTAGCGAAAAAGAAGCTTGGGTTAGTATTCAAATCTGTCTATTTGATATTATTCCCTGCACTCCTTCTTCAATGCTTCAGAGTTTTAAGTCTTACTTTCTCCTTTTTATCTTTTGTAATTACTGCTTTGCAAAATGATGTTGCAGCAAAAGTTATATCTCCGTGACGGAACACTTTTAGATGGAACTGTAAAAAAGATTCTTCCATATGGAGCCCAGATCCAGATAGGAAAAAGTAATAGAAGGTGAGTGACAACTTGAATATACATACCAAACCCTTGTGCATTTCTCTTTCCTTTTTTGTAAATCACAACTTCATTTAAGGGATTTCAATAGATGCAATTTTCACTTGATGTTTAAAATAAACCTATTGGGTGCCTTTCAGTGGATTGCTACATGTTTCAAATATCAGTCGAGCTGAAGTTACTTCTGTCAGTGACGTACTTTCTGTCGATGAGAGTGTTAAGGTTCTGGTTGTGAAGTCAATGTTCCCTGATAAAATTTCTCTTAGGTAATGCATAACTGACTTTAACTTCCTTCTGTAACTGCTGGATATATTGTTTCTGATGGCAAGTTACATTTCTTACCATGCAGCATTGCAGAACTTGAAAGTGAACCTGGCCTTTTTCTTTCAAATAAAGAGGTACTTATTTATCTACTTATTATATTAAAATTGAAGTTCTTGATTTTAGTCGGATTGGCCGTGAATGATTTTTATTTTCTTTTTTTTGGCCATATAAAGAGAGTATTTTTGGAGGCTGATATGATGGCAAAAAAATATAAGCAAAAGCTACCTGTTATCTCAACACGATTAGGACCTCTGCCAACAAGTGCATTGCCTTTCGAAAATGAAGCACTATATGCAAACTTGAAGTGGTTTAAGTTTGAAAAATAATGCTGAAACAAACAAGAGCATGAAATTATTCACTGAGAAAAGCTCAATTGAGAGAACCTGTCATTGCATGGATCACCAGTCGCACGACTGGCCTGCCTTTTCGGAAGAAAACATGAGCCTTGACCTTTGGTGGAAAAGCTTTTGATACGGCCATTATTCTCCTAAATTGTTTGCCACATAAAGAGGAGGAGCATGAAGTATGTGAAGAGGATCAAAGCCTAATTTACTTGAATTTTTGAGTTTCCCCCTCTCCTTTGTTGGTGTCATTTTATAGATAGATTCATATAGTTGGATTTGCTGTCACAGAAGTTTCTTACACTATCATCTAATTATGTGTTGACATTTTGAACCTTTTTGAAGCCAAAGATTCACTATATGATGTTTTTAACACATTGTTAAATGATAGTGTGAAATTTTTTTAACCTGTGAAGATCAAAATTGAATCCAAATTGTAATTACATCCATTATAAATTTTGAATTTTTTGCATCTAGGATTTCACCTGTTTTTGTCTCTTTATTATATATCTGAAGTTGTACAGCATTGATCTTTAATCTTATTATTATTCTCCCCTTCAAAAAAAGAATCTATTAATGCCTTGGTAGCTTTGAACCGAATTATTTTTAGATTGGCTTATTCAGACTTATCTACCAATATATTGAGAGAATTTATGAAAACACCTTATCACATTTCAATAGTTGTTTTCAGCTTATTTATATAAATCCTCTTGAATAGCTTTGGGAAGCAATTTATAGCTTATGCGAGAAATAATTTGACTTTATTTTGCTTTTTTATAAAAGTAGCTTATGCATAAATACCTATATAATAAGTGTTTATGTTACAACTTACAAGCTTGATCGAGTTGTTTATTCAAATAGAAGTTGTTTATTCAAATAGAAGCGCTCCCATAGTTTGATATATTGAAATTGAAATGTGTAAGATTTGATATATGATAAGTTTGAAATATCACAAAGTTGACAAGGGACAAACCCTATGAGACCGCTGAAAAAAAAAAATCAGAGCCTTGAAGGTTGGAGCAATTCAATAGGGAAGTACGAATTGAACCAAGGTTGTTATGAGAAAGAGAATCAAACTTGGTTTTATAGCCGTACCTAAGCAAAGCCGAAGGCATCTTACCGTTGAAGTCATTCTTTGACTAGAAAGTAACTAGTAGGCAAATCACCTAGAATTCTGAGATCGATCAAGATAACGCATTGGAAAGAAGAGGCTTTGAAAAGATACATAAGCTAAAAGCTTTTAAATACACGAAATTTTTGAAGAATATGTATTATTAAAGAGCTTTAAAAAACAAGAAATTTTACAAAAAGCCTTAAACAACTAAACTAATTTGAATATAACCAAGCACATACCACCCAGCTGATCAAAATATGAAAAAATGTTGCATTTAGTATTTTAATTTTGTTCATTGATTCTTTTCTTTTAGACGAGAAAAATCACAAACTTCAGATTCCCCCCCAATTTTACTCAATTCCATGGCACCATGATACAATTCTTCCGATACAGGAAGCTTGCGTGGCTATCACGGAACGAGAAAAATTATAGCATGAGCCTGCAAAGAAACCACATAGAGAGACTAAAGAATATATCAAACTCAAACAATTTGTATCCAGAAAAAAAAACCTGTCTATAACTTGGACCATTCTCGAATGCACCCTCCCAACAAGCATGACTCAGTACTCGTAACAAATACATATGTAGAATGAAAATAACAATAGTGATAAACTCCCAGACCCCGAAAGCTCAACCAGTCGAGCCACAAAATTCACACCCAACCCTAACTTCGCTTGCTGACAAACTCAAGACGACGCAAACAGTCAATTTCATGGCTGTGACATAACCCGACGACTATTAAGATGAGAGTGTGCCAAGATATGGTGGCAAAAACATCGACCACAACCTTGTAAGATTGCCAAGTAGTATGAAATATGAATAAACAATACTCAAGCTGAGGATGCAGGCTCTTCATCTTTCTTATCTGCCTTGGTTTCCTCTTTCTTATCTGCCTTGGTTTCCTCTCCTGACACAGATTCTTGCTTCTCAGTTTTGTCCTCGGACTTCTCTTCATCTTTCTTCTCTCCAACACTCAATTTCTCAACAAGATCAGCTGCGGCAGATGCCTCAGCGTCTTCTTCCTCTGGCTTCTGTGACTCAGCAACTTCTTGGAATGTTTCCATGAAGCTTTTGCAATCTAACAGAAAGACAAAGCAACGGTAAATTTACATGCAAATATTATGGCAAGCATAACAATAAAATGATAATTGTCCAGAGCAAATGAGGCACTAAATTGAAAAGCTATCCCTCCACTACACTTATACCCCCATCTTCCAGTTAAACAGTACAGCAAAGAGCATCAAAGGGCAGTCAAACAGAGTACAGCAAAGAGCATCAAAGGGGGAGGGATTTATAGGCAAATCATTATATAGACCACACAGATCACACAAGAATAACAAGATAAACCAATTCACTTTTGATATTGATACCAGCTTCTGAAATTGAGTAGCGTTCCTAAAAACAAGGCAACTAGTGGGCACTGCCCAATATGATTTGTATTAATTAGTGTTTAAAGTAAATGTCAAAAACAGACAGTGTACATATTTTGATCTGAATTCTTGCTGGAGATCCTGAGAACCAAAGATTATGCAACACAAACAATAGAATATAGAAGGGAAAATCATAAAATGTGCAGGTAAATTTGACTGTCCATAGTAGTTGTTTGACTGCTGTCAGATAATTTAAAATCCAAAATATATAATGAATATGTGCTCCTACAAAGAACTAGGAACTAATCATATAGTATATTTAATGCTTGCAACCATTATCAAACAAAAAGTGTCAAAGCCTTTTTTATCGAATTATTATACGGAAAACTCTGAAAACTGGATCACCATAAATATCTTCACTAAACCGAGACTTTACATAACAGGGATGCTTTGCCAAAAAACCTATGGCCAACTTTGCAGGATACCAAACATCAAAATGAGCAGAGGGTGTAATGATAAGTGAATCATGCCCAATTACTAAGCCCAGTACGTTTTTTGCATGGTAAGTGTTTTGGAAGAGATTCGTCTAAAGCAACATCAGAATCACAAAAGATAGGCATGAATACAAACATTTCATGACAACACTGACAATCCAATGTGCTTGGTTCATAATTCAAATTGAGAACAGATCAAAGATAAATGCCACTTAAATAGCAGAGGAACTTCACAGATTGAAATCACCACCATGTTTATTATCAAACAGAAATTGACAAATCATTGAATCGTACCCAACTGGTGACACATCAAGATATCTAATTTAAACGACCAACTTCATTGCACGGCAAATCACAAAACAATAGTCTAAATCAAACAAACTGTAAAAACACCAATCAAAATAGCAGTATGTAAACAACATCATCTGCAAAATACAAATTGAAAATGCGTACTCACTTTCAATGGAAGGAAAACGAATACAGAACAATTCATCCTTGAGTTCACCATCAGCAAAATCCCTAGCATGCCAAACGCAAGATTTCTCATTCCCAGCATGTTCTTGCACATTCATAGTAGGTAGAACTGCAACAATCGAGAAGCAAAAAAAATCTCAAAATCAAAATTAGAAATCAAAGATGCCGATGCAACTATAGATAAACGAAAACGAGCACGTACTGAGATGATTGGCGCAGATCTTGAGTGTCTTGGATTGCCTCATAAGAAGCCTAACTTTACCAGTGACTTTGTGCTTCAGGAATTTCACGGTTCCGGCGCCTCTTTCCTTCCACTGGTTTCCATTCTTGTCAAATCGATAAAGCTTCGATTTGCTGCGATCAATGAAAAACAATCATAGATGTAAGGAAAAACCCTAAAAACGAAGGTAGACTAAATAGGAAAAGGTAAAGACATACAGATCTAGGATGGCATCTTCGTCCTCTTCGCCGGTGGTGACGGCAACCTCTTCGAGTTTGACGATGGGAGCGACCTGGGCTCCGGTGTCTTCGTCATCGGCGGTAGCGGGTGCCTCTTCCTCTTCCCGGTGCTCGGGATCGGCGCTCGACATCTTGTAGAGAGTGCGGTTGTTTGTGTGTAGTGCCGCTAGGGTTTAGAAAGTGAGGGGAGTAGTAGTGAGAGAGTGGGAGATCTCGTAGTGTTGCTGTGTATATAGTTGTCTATTTGATAATTATTATTAATTATTAATTTTGTGAAATTTTTCATTTGTTTATAATATATTTTTTCAAAATATTACTTGATAATTATTAATTTTGTTATTTTTTTCATCTATACTTATATATAATTTTGTTATTTGTTACTTGATAATTTTTTCATTTTTTTGGTGTCAGATTTTTCTGACCAAAATACCCTTATAACTACCCACTAACACTATTTCATTATATTATTATTATTATTATACTTATATATAAAGGGAATTCATTTTTTTGGTGTCAGATTTTTCTGACCAAAATACCCTTATAACTACCCACTAACACTATTTCATTATATTATTATTATTATTATTATAATAATTTATTCTATACTTATATATAAAGGGAATTCATTTTTTTGGTGTCAGATTTTTCTGACCAAAATACCCTTATAACTACCCATTAACACTATTTCATTATATCATTATTATTATAATAATCTATACCTATATATAAAAGGGATTCATTTTGTAACTCATTTTTTGGTGTCAGATTTTTCTGACCAAAATACCCTTATAACTACCCACTAACACTATTTCACTATATTATTATTTATTATTTATATATTATTTATCTATTACTTCTATAACCACCCACTTTCACCTAGTTAGTTTATAATAGTTAGTAGATTTTTTAGATTTTATTTACTCAGTTTTGCGATTTCTCCTTTTATTTAAGCGATGGGGACATTGTTGGAATTTTCAAAATCCAAAACACTATGTTAATCGACCTCAGGTTCCTTGGGCGCGCAAGTTAGGTGGAAGAGTATCTCATGCAAAAACCAGAAGAAAAATTTAATAAAAAACACTCCAAACATTTCTTTTCATTAAAAATCCTGAATATATATTTAAATTCCAAAAATATGTTTTTAGAAAAATTCAAAATACAAAAATATATTCCGAAATAAAAAATGTAGAATATTGATATTAATTTATATTCTTGAAATAAGGTTTATATAAAAATCTGGAATTTTAAAGAATCTAGGAAAAAATACGTTTTTTATTTCAAAATTAATGATTAAAAATCTGAGTGGCAAAATGGGAAGTTTGTAAATGTGAACAAGAGCCTGTGATTAAAGGTAAGCAACATATGTCTAAAATTTGTGATCCTACCGCGGGTAAAAATAGCGAATCTGCTGATAATAATAATGACGAATACTTCGTATAACTCCCTAACCATTCAGTAGATATCTCCTCACTCTCAAAATCTCTAAAATATCCTTTTTACTGATTCGGATCACGCTAGTCTGAACTGGTTCGGAGCACGCTGCTCCGAACCTCTTCTACAATAACTGAAAGGGGGAAAGGGGTGTGTCTGTGTGTTGTTTACTGGTTCGGAGCACACTGCTTTGAACCATCATAAGAGCACAAGATTCATTAATGGCATTTTAGTATTTTCACGCATTTGGGGGGTGTCCATTGAATAGAGGAGGGTTGTACAAAGTATGAGCCATAATAAAAGGGCCATAGTACTTCTTACAATCTCTTCCCTATACACTTGACAGCCCCCCAACCGACCCCCTAAAATCTCCAAAATACCCCTCCTTCATTAAACCCAAATTCCACTCATCCCCTTCCCCTCTCACACACCCACACACCTCATTCCAACCCTAAATCCCTCTCCCATTCTCTCTATCCAGATTAGCAATTTTATAGGAGGTTTGTTAATAATATAGTGTGGGCTAATTAATGAGAGACTCAAGGGTTATTAATTCCAAATTCATTTAATAGAGGATAAAAAAAACTAATATACATGAACTTATAAACCCAAAAACTGAACTTTGATCCCACCCCAAGGTCTCGTGCTCGAATATTAGGTTTGGCAAAAACTCTGTTGGAAGTAGGCATGGCAAAATGGGCTAGCTCGCCCCACCCCGCAGTAAGTCTACCAAAAAGTTGGCAGGGCGGCCCGCCAAATGATAGTGAGTTGAAAAGTTGACCCCGCCCCGCGCCCTCGGTGGGTTGGCGGGCCATTGAAATTAGTAAATAAAAAATGTATTTAATACATGCTTTTTGGACTTAAAATAGGCGGGTTGATGGGTTTTCCCGTCAAAGCCCGCCAAAAACAAGATAAAAATGGCGATTGGTGGGTTGAGCCATTAAAACCCGTCAAAAAATACTTAGAAATAGTTTAAAAAAAGTAAGAAAAATTAAAGTTGGCGGGTTATCCTGACCCGTTGTTGGCCCATCGAATTGGCAGGCTACGATGAGTTGGTGAGGTGAAATCACCAACCCAACCTGCCATTTTTTGCCGGGATAGCGAACGAGGCCGGCAGACGAAGCCCGTTTTGCCATCCCTAGTTGGGAGGGGAGAATCACATGGATCGGCAAAGCCGGATATATACGTGATCAGCCGTATTCCCCGGCCTAGATTAGTCATTGGTAAGCTAGGGGATACTGTGCACCAATAACACTCTAACAAAAAAATCAAAAACTATTTTAAGTAGTATTAGAAAAAAAAAATTATAAAGTAATGAATGGGCTCATGAGCCATTTGTGAATCACTAGGCTTAGAGGATATCACATTAGTGTTCTCTTTACCTTTCCCAACTTTAGAAGTGTTGCGTTTTTGGTATCCCCACCACTATACTCCAAACCCCTATCATTTTTCTATTCCCATATTGCCCCTGCTGAATTGTCTAGATGAATTTATCTAATTAAAAGATAAATTCGTTAGGGAAAAAATGAAAGCGGGTTTATCGTGTATTTAGACAAATCCGTGTTAAAGAAAAACGTACAACGGATTTAGCTATGCAAAACATAAATCGGTTATTATAAATTAACAAAACGGATTTACCTCAAAAACATAAACCCGTTTTGTTAATTTATAATAACCGATTTATCTATTTATTAGATAAATCTGTTATGAATATTTTCCTAACGGATTTATCTAATAAATAGTTAAATCTATTTTGTGAATTTATAATAACTAATTTATCTATCTAATAAATAGTTAAATTACCTTGTTATCCTCTAGTCTCTAATTTTATAATAACCCTTGAGTCTCTCATATGATTACTCTATCTTATGTATTTTGATGCAACCAAACATATTTTGGTGTATTTTGATGTAATTAACGATATGGCATTTTACTAAAAGGGCCAATGGTGTCAACGTTAGGTAACTTAAAAGGTGTATGTGTTACAAAAAAAACTTAAAAAGCTAACTTGTAACAAATAAATAACTTAAAGGTCCTATAGTGTAATTTTGCCTATTAAAAATTAATACTAAAAGAATCCCATATAAATTGATCAAACAGACTCCTCTTATTTTTATTGTCATTATTATGGTTCTTAGCTCTATGAACTTAAGTATGAATAGAATACTCATATATAAAAAAAGTATGGAATGCATGCTTAAATGATCATGATACATGAACTCAAAATCGATTTCCTAATTTACAACTTGTTCAATACATGCATCCAATACAGCATAAATAATATTTCCCTTTATTTGTTGAAAGAAATACAGCATAAATAATACAAAATAGCAACATAGTGGATGGTAGCTCTCCCTCGTGCAACAAATTCCAATGAAAGATGAGTTATAAAAATGTTATGTATGTGGCTCTCGTACAAGGGTTTTTTTTAGATAGATTCTATTTTTATCCAATTAATAGAAGTTAAAAACTGTTGGCTTTCGTCATAAACAATTCTACCTACTCGTGATTCATAATCAAGTCTATCCATTGCGATTATGTAGTTTAAAAACATCAATACTCCCTAATCTTTAGTACTTTTTTGGCCTTTTATTTTTTTCCTAAACAATAGTACTTTAAAAAACCCAATGCACAAATCACCTAATTTTTCTTAATATACTCTCTATATTTATTTAATCTTTTAGAGTCCCAAGTCATGAATTAATTGTTTCAACACTATTTTATTTTGAATTCAATTATCCCAAGACAACTACAAGTGAGACATTTTAGTACTTAGCCAATGCAAATTAATGTCACCTTAATATGTGTGTAACAACCCAAAAGTACCAAAGATTAGGAATGGATGGAGTATTTAAATTGTGCACATTCATTTTCAGGGAGACTAATCGTTGCGCGAATGAGTTGGCCAATATTAGATGTCGTCAAGTGGAAAATCTGATTATTTATGAGCAGTGTTCTAATTCTGTAAGACCGTTATTGATTTCTGATGTTGTAGGGGATTCTATCCCCTTACTTATTTCTCGTTAGTTTTTGTTTTGTTCAGGCCTTTCCCCCATTAAATACCAAAAAAAAAATACATCAACAATTTTTCAATTATATTTATTTTATTTTTAATTCAAAAATTGATTTTGGATTCTCTAAAATCAAAACCACATGTTCACTTATTCTATCGTACTCTGTATGCATTGATTTGCTCAGTATAACGATGGTTATTTCCTCATACTTAATTGGATAAACAAATTTAAACCGACAGCTTCTTTAGTGAAATCAATTGATTTCCTCACTAGTGTACAAGTCAAATTAACTACATGATATAGTATAAAATGTTACAAATGGTTGTAGTTGTTTTAGGAATGGAGCTCAGTTGGCGAACTAAAAGACATAAAGAAGTTGCAAGAAGAAGGTCTAGGTTTCAAACCCCCAGAAACCAACATTCTCCCAGCCCTCTAACATTTACTTATTAGAATAACTAATGACTAATCCCCTCGCTGGATTGGAGGCACCTCGAAAGGTAGGACAGCTGGCTCAGAGATTTAAAGCTGATTCATATCCAAAACGATGATCGAACCCACGACACTTGGTTAAGAGAGGATGAGCCAAAAAAATCTGTTTGTTTATACATGAGTTATAGGCGACCACCATCGATCATAATACAATTCAATAAAAAATCAGTAAGCTATTTTTTTGGAACTTGTTTTAATTAGCCATGTAGTTCGAGTGGGTCCATCAAGGTCCAACAATTTTTTTACAAGAACAACCTCGTAATTTCTTTATGCAAAATAGTCTCAAACTAGAATCAAATTAAAATCGTGAGAACTACTGAGATATTCCCGCAACTTACATATTTTAGGCGTTTTTATCAGATTAATGTCCAATTCAGCCAGCTGAGCAATGTTTGATTTTTTATATGGTTCTCAAATTTCCTAAGATCCCCTCCTCAACAATAGAAATTACTAAGATGTTTTTATCCCACCAACACACGTAAACATTAAGTTAATTATTTTTTATTCAAAGGTGCATTTCACTTAATAATTGTTTCAATACATGAGGGAACATGAGAATAACACTCAACCAATATCACTTTAAAAACGTGTCAGTTCCCGCGTTGTCTTCAATTTCTCACCTAAGTATCTATCAATTATCCTAACACTTTTTGGTTTTTGTTTGTAAAAAACACTTTTTTGCGTTTCAACTTTTTCTTATAAGGGTATGGACAACTTTATTACTCCCTCCGTCTCATATTAAGTGTCGTTTAAGATTATGCGCAGGTATTAAGAAAATGATTGGATATGCTAAATTTTATGGTAAAAAAATGTGGTAAGACTAAAACACCCTTACACTTTTCTTGGTTGGTGCAAAGACACGGTTATTGATATTCTAAAGTAAGGGTACTGTTGGAAAGTAATAATAAATGTTGTATTGGGATTCTAAAGTGACAGATAATTTGAGACAAAGAAAAATGGCAAACATGACACTTAATATGAGACGGAGGGAGTAACATTTTTCTTAGCAAACTCAACATGAAAGTTGTTACTAAAAGAAGAAAAATACTTTTACAATCAATAATAATACACCCAAATTATGCATTTATGCATTTTTTTTTGTGCGCAAAAGGGCCCTCAGGCCCAAAACGAAATCAATTCATAGAAGGGCTAGCTAGCCCAATAGAGTCCATAGTTACAACATTGACTAAAAAGTCAGGCATAAATTCGTAAATTACACGAGAGTCCTTTATCTGATAACTATTTTTGGCTAAGATATCAGCACATGTGTTGAATGCTCTGTCCACTTTTGACCAACCAACATCAATTGCCTTCCTACCAATATTCTTGATACCGTCGATGAGAAGTTGGAGAGACCCATCGCTGCTTCTACCATCTTCAATTAGCTTCAAAGCTTCCATTGAATCAGTTTCTACCATCACCTTCGTATAGCCCTTGCCCCAAGCCAAGCTCAATCCGTGATAAACACTCCACAATTCAACTCCCACTACCCAACACTCATCTAATTTCTGAGAATAAGCAAAGACGAACCGACCATAGCAATCCCTGAGAATACCTCCACAAGCGACTTCACGCCCATTGTTCCGAACGGAGCCATCACAGTTTAGCTTCCAAATTCCGTTCGCCGGAGGAATCCATCGTTGATCATCATTCACTGTATCGTTACAGCAGTTAGGGTTAAGTAAATCTTTCTTCCTCTTATGCATTTATGCATTAGATGTCGTTGGTGTATATAAAACGCATCAACCATAGTTTTGGCATGTAGCTCAAAAAATACATCATGAAATCTAAGGTCTTTAATCCACTGTATAGCTGTTAACAGACCAAATGCTTTCCCAATTTGGACTTCAAACTTAAGTTATAGGAGCGAAAGAATTAGTGTGACATGAGATAGTGCTTTTTTTTTGGGTCAAAACATGAGATAGTACTTGAATTTTGTTTGACAACCCCCTCAATTGGGCCTTTACTTGCATATGCTAGTGGGGTGTCATTTGTGAGGCCTTAGGGGTTAGGGCCATTGGCCTGTTTTTTTTTTGTTTTCTTTTCACAAGCTTACAAAAAAGAAGAAGGGTGCCGACTAATAAAACTAGGGGTGTTAATAGTTACTTCCATAACTATTATTATATGTATTGTATGCATATAAAAATTACGCATAAACTTCCAAACAACCAGGTGTTAATAGTCATATCCTTAATTGGGAGCTTGATAAATGCGACTAGGATTAAGTCCAACCCAAACAAATGACCCAATTCGACATATGAATCATTTAAGTTTGGAATTAACCATGTCTAATTGGGAAGAGGAAGGCGAGTTTTGGGGATATGTATTTCCACCGAGTTTTGAATTCTGTCATACATTTCTAACGGATAGGGTCGTAGGTATGCCTAGCCTGAGGTTTGGCGCGTTTTCTGACGGCCAAATGGTCGTCGGTAATGAACCACGGAAAATAACATTATTTGTTGTAGTGTTGGGTTGATGGTTGTTGGAGCCATTTGGGCTTATACCTCTTATGGTGAAATCAAGGGTTTTACAAAAATGAAAGTAATAGGAACACTATGAAAGGAGAAAGTGTATAAGCCCAAATGGAGTATAAAGCCACGAGGATAAATATGTGGACAAATTGAGCAAGGAGAAAGTATATGTATAAATACACTTGATGAAGACTCTAATCAAAAGCGGACCAAGATCAAAAAAATGTTCCTTCAAGAAGCACCTTTCTTGAGTATTCAATATGCGAGTCTTGAGGTGTGGCCTACCTACGTTAGAGTCGATCTCACGACCACCAGCAAAATCATCTAATAGCGATCGTCCTGAAATAAAAGAAGATTGGTCTAGCAATTGGACTCCATTGGTGCAAATAATTACGATGGTTAGAATTCATGTAACTTGGTGAGTCGATGATTTGGGTGAGTAGCCTAGATAGTCGGGAGCAACTCATGTGTTTAAGATTTTATTTGGAAGCTTTGGTATGAATGGTTAGACTATTAACAAAAAGAAGTCATTAAAAAGTGAAAATTGATTTAAAAATGACGACGAGTTAATTAAGAAATTAAAATGTAAGGACAAAAATCTCTAATGCGTGATAACTACATGGACTAAAAATACAATTAAGCTCCAGAAGAAAAATTTATTCTTATTCATCTATTATTTTAAAAGTTGAACATAACATTGATTATTAACTTGATAAACAAATGAGTTATTTTAACAAATTAATTAGTAAGAGCGATAATTATAAAAGAATATTGAAAAAACATAAAAGGAATATAAAACAAATAGTAACTTTCTTTTTTGAAACTGTTATGGTTAGTCTTTTGACCACATACACCCCTTCTTTCGGCTCTATTCACACCACACGAAAGCCCAATATCAAAGGGCCCAGTCCAAACATCAATGGCTCAGATCAAACCACCAGATCGGACGGTCCTAATTCATTGGAATCAACCCCACCTCACTCTATAAATACAACATTCATTGCCTCATTAATAAGAAGCAGACTCATATTTATCACTTAATTAAGACTATTCCACTGACTTTAGCATCGGAGTAATATTGCAGGTACAATACCAGCAGGATCGGACACGGTCATTGACTAAGGATATCAACCACTAACTACCTCGGACCACCCTTCAAGGTCGGAAGTACGGTGCAGAACATTGGCGACCACAGTGGTAATCACCGGACAATCATACAAAAACTACTTAGAAGACCCAGTATCTCCCTCATTCCGACTTATAGTTCCGCAATTTGCACGATTGAGGAGGACCAAAGTTGGATTACTCCGATATTGGAATACATCAAGACAGGAATTGAACCTCCAGATTCGGTAGAAGCAAAAATCATCAGGAGAAAAGCCTCCGCCTTCTCAGTCATAGATAATACATTGTACAAAAGAAGCCTCTCCTCACCATTATTAAAATGCATTGAAAGGGAACAAGTACATTCCATCCTAGCTGAAATTCATGAAGGAATATGTGGGCAACATCTTGGCGCCCGTTCCCTAGCTCGAAAAGCTCTACGCACGGGATACTATTGGCCGACTGATTTTGTGGAGGTACGCGATTCCTTGTGGAGCTTCCGGGTACTAAAACGAGATCCGGATTTTGATGTTGGGCTCGCCCTTGATCGGAGTTTGGAAGGTTTTGAACGAATCCGTCCGGGGTTGCCTGAGGTTCGGCCAAATGGGGCATGACCGATCTGAGGATTGTGTCGGGATGGATTCCCACTTTGTGGCTGGTCCGTTAAGGATTTCTCCTTAACTCGATCATTGGCCTTAGTAGCCAAGAACCCTAATCGACGAGTTAAATCTGGGCCGAGTCCTGGTAAACTGTCCTTAGGTCCGATCTTACGAGAGTTCTCAACAGGTTTTCTCTAAATCGTTTGAAGAGCTCCTCTCAAACCTTTTTAAAACCTACGAAAATTCTCAAACAGGTCCTCTCTAAAAACGTTTGAAGAGCTCCTCTCAAAACCTTTTTATACCTACGTCCCACACTTATCATTTTTCTTATCAAAGAACTATAAAGTCAAGACTATAAAAATTGATAATTACGGTGACAAATACAAAATTACTTTCATTACAACCACCTCGGAAACGGCCGAGACCTCAAGTTTTATAAACAAAAACTAAACCTCTTACAAAACTGAATCGGAACATAAATCAGGCAGACCTGGGATGAACCACGGTCTTCACACTAGTCTTGATATCAACCTTCACAATCTGGTCTCCCTCGATCTCATGATCGACATTCAGGACGGCTCTGTCAAGATTAAGAGAAGGATAAACAAGAGCAATTTGATCAAGTGCAAGATCGAAGCCGTCTCCTGCCATTTCCAAAGCGAGATCGGCGGTAGTCCGCGCTTCCTTCTTAGATTTTATCAACTCAGCACGGGTTTGGGCAAGCTCTTTCTCAAGCACGGCGCATCGATCTTCAGGAGTGGAACTAGTCCCAGCCTTGTTCTCCATTGGAAGGTTTTGAACGAATCCGTCCGGGGTTGCCTGAGGTTCGGCCAAATGGGGCATGACCGATCTGAGGATTGTGTCGGGATGGATTCCCACTTTGTGGCTGGTTGCCTTGGAACGAAGGTTTCTGTACGTCATTGATTAAGGCGAGGGGAGAAGAACTTGGTTCTGAGACCTCCCACTGTGGTCGCCAATGTTCTGCACCGTACTTCCGACCTTGAAGGGTGGTCCGAGGTAGTTAGTGGTTGATATCCTTAGTCAATGACCGTGTCCGATCCTGCTGGTATTGTACCTGCAATATTACTCCGATGCTAAAGTCAGTGGAATAGTCTTAATTAAGTGATAAATATGAGTCTGCTTACCATTAATGAGGCAATGAATGTTGTATTTATAGAGTGAGGTGGGGTTGATTCCAATGAATTAGGACCGTCCGATCTGGTGGTTTGATCTGAGCCATTGATGTTTGGACTGGGCCCTTTGATATTGGGCTTTCGTGTGGTGTGAATAGAGCCGAAAGAAGGGGTGTATGTGGTCAAAAGACTAACCATAACAGTTGCCCCCCAAGTCTGGTCGTCTTAGAGGCGATCTTGACTTTGACGAGATTACGATCACTTCTTCATGATCTCCGAATGAGCAGTGATATTTCAGACGTTGCTATGAGATGGGGAGGCGATCTTATCTGTCCGATGTCTGATGAGATACGAAGCGGTCTTTCTTACCGATCTCGAGTATGGTTTGGTAGTGGTGAAGTGAATTTTGACCGTTATAATAAATTCGAATTTCGAAATGGTGTCTTTGCATTTATTGCGCTTGTCAGAGCGCGTTTCCCAATGGTGGCTAATGATGGTGACGCTTTGGTAGGTGTGTGCGTGTGTCGAAAGCCTTCGATGGGATGGGTCGATTCGATTTGGGCCCAATCCAGTTCTGCGAGGCCCACTATAAATAGGGGTTAGGTTCCCTGCTTTATTCCTGATTGCCAATTTGCTCTGCATACCGATCTTTATATCCGAGTTTAAGTTCGTCGATCAGGAGGATAGTGGCTAGAGTTTCTTCATTCCAGTGGGTTCAAGTACTCGATTTTCGCAGAAGATTATCAGTGAGAGCTTTGTCTGTGCGAGGTTAGTTCTTTTCTCAATCTCTTTGTTTGTTTTTTCTTCGAATAGTCATATTTGCCCCCATTTCTTTAGTTGCCACAGGGTGGGGGTTGTCAGGTCGGTTTTAAGATCGGTACGGACCCGTTAGGTCGTTACTCCTGACTTTCCCATGCCCCCATTCCTGCAGGTTTTAAAACTGGCGGTTACCAAAAAAACTCGTAGGCAGATTTCCCAGCAACCCCCGCAACTTGCGAGCGTGATGGCCTCTAGTGGAGAGAATGTCGATGGTCGTCGTTCCGACACTGTCCCGGTTATTCCCGAAGTTCAAGATCATCCTGATTCAGCCCCGACTAGCGAACAAGTGGAGGACGATCCTGGGGTTGGTCGTCATACTTCTGATGATGGGGGGCGGTCTTCTGAGGATGTGGTTATCGTTGGTGTAAAAAATACGGAGACCGATGTCGTCGTGGTGGAGACGGCGTCTTCTGAATCGACGCGTTCCGATGATGAGCAAGGGTCTTCGCATACTCAGGAATTTGCCGTTGACTTAGCTGCCGAGGCTGACGATCGTATATCTGCTTTGACTGATGGTTATTCTAGTACTGGTCCGGGGCGAGTCGATCTTCCTATGCCTTATGACGTGAATGTTCCTCGTATTCTAAATTGGGTCGCTTCTTCTGTTACTGAAACAAGATCTCTGTACGAAGCAGGGGAAGATATGAGCACTTTTGTAAATAAGTTATCCATTCGGGGCCGACTTTGGAACGTTGAGGGAATGAGATCCGATGAGCACGCAGCGACCTGGCCAGGATCCTTGAAATTTGTCATGTATGATGTATTGGTATCCGATATGCATATTCGTCCACCGTTTACTAATCTTCAACAGACTGTTTTGGCGAGATTGGAATTGGCACCTTCGCAACTTCATCCTAATGGTTGGGCGTTTCTTCGAGCCTTTGAATTGATATGCCTTGAACTTGATCGTCCAGTTTCCGCCGATCTATTTTTTCATTTGTTTGAGGTGAATAGGAATAGAGAAAGAGGCGAGGAAGGGAACGCTTGGGAGCATGTGAGCCTTCGGTCTCTGAAAGGTGCCAAGATTTTCCGGGCTTATTCAGATTCGCTGAAGGGGAGGTGGAAGGAGCTTTTTTATTTTGTGGAACCGGTGAATAGTGAGGCAATTGACCATGTGGGGAGATTTGATTCGGATGGGCAAACTTTGGTGTCTACTAAGTTTCCTATAGGATGGGGACTCGGTCATTATAACCGATCTCCTAGATCCTATCATGTCGGCGAATCTCATCTTTGCCGTGCTGATATCCTGACCAGAGATATTTTGTTGTTTATTTCATCTCAAGTGCCCTATACCAAGTATAAATATCGAGGTATTCCTGTTGATCGTCTGGTTAAATGTGCTACCAGAAGAAAGGTTATGGGGGTTCTAGGTAGGGTCGTATTTTGGTCTGTCAATTTATCTTTTGGCAGATAATTGCTGATGATTTTGACTAATTCGTTCAATTTTTTCTTTGTTTTCAGATACGATGGCAGGAAGTAGGATTGCTCAATTGAGAAGGTTAGCGTTGGAGAATCTGGGGGTCGAGGAAGGTGATCATGTGAACCCAGAAGTTCCAGAAAATATTCCTGATTTAAGCGGTGCCGTTCATGTTTCCCCGATCAGGACCGTCCACGAGGAACAGCTGCAGGAGAATCCTGGGGAAGATCTTCAGCATCGGAAGAGAAAACCGGTGAATGAGGGAGCCTCTCCAAAGCAGGCGAAGAAGAAGAAGGTGATGATTCCAACAGATTCTAAGTCTTCCAAAGGGCATAGATCTTCTAAGAAAGCAACTCCCGTTCCCGTGGATGCGAGTTTTATGGAAAAGAACATGGAGGAATACCTTACCGATCCAGTTAGTGCGGCCGCAAAGCTGTTCGTTCATTTGGCCGACGTTACCAAATTGCAGAGGGAGGAGATGGAACGTCGTCATAAAGGTGAGGTGTTTTTTCTGGAGTTCGTTTTGTCGTTCTTCTTTATTTTCCTTATTGACTTTTATTTGTTTTTCAGAGTTGGTAACCAGTGAGAGGACCAAGTTATTCAATGCTCTGAAAGAACTGACAGAAAAGAATAAAGTCCTGGGTAACACTCTTAACGACCTGAAGACTTTGAAGGCTTATGTGGATGATCTTGAAAAATCCCATAATTCTGCTAAGTCGCAGATTGAGGATAGCACTGTTCGTATTGGTCAGCTGAACGATCGGATTGGAGTGCTTGAGGGAGAGAGGGAAATTGCTGAAGATACAATTAAAAGGTTGGAGGATCGGATTCAAGAGCTCATGGCGTCGCTGAAAAAATTCGAGGAGAACAAGGCTGGGACTAGTTCCACTCCTGAAGATCGATGCGCCGTGCTTGAGAAAGAGCTTGCCCAAACCCGTGCTGAGTTGATAAAATCTAAGAAGGAAGCGCGGACTACCGCCGATCTCGCTTTGGAAATGGCAGGAGACGGCTTCGATCTTGCACTTGATCAAATTGCTCTTGTTTATCCTTCTCTTAATCTTGACAGAGCCGTCCTGAATGTCGATCATGAGATCGAGGGAGACCAGATTGTGAAGGTTGATATCAAGACTAGTGTGAAGACCGTGGTTCATCCCAGGTCTGCCTGATTTATGTTCCGATTCAGTTTTGTAAGAGGTTTAGTTTTTGTTTATAAAACTTGAGGTCTCGGCCGTTTCCGAGGTGGTTGTAATGAAAGTAATTTTGTATTTGTCACCGTAATTATCAATTTTTATAGTCTTGACTTTATAGTTCTTTGATAAGAAAAATGATAAGTGTGGGACGTAGGTATAAAAAGGTTTTGAGAGGAGCTCTTCAAACGTTTTTAGAGAGGACCTGTTTGAGAATTTTCGTAGGTTTTAAAAAGGTTTGAGAGGAGCTCTTCAAACGATTTAGAGAAAACCTGTTGAGAACTCTCGTAAGATCGGACCTAAGGACAGTTTACCAGGACTCGGCCCAGATTTAACTCGTCGATTAGGATTCTTGGCTACTAAGGCCAATGATCGAGTTAAGGAGAAATCCTTAACGGACCTTTCGTACCTTTTGGGCAGTTTACCAGGACTCGGCCTGGATTGAACTCGCCCCTAAGGGTTGTGACTGCTTTGGCCACGTATGGAGATCTTATGAGATCGGTCCAAGAATTAGTCTAAACCTTTTTGTAGATTTATAGTGGTAGGGACTACCGTTACACAAAAATGGCACACGCAAAACCGTCGTGTCCTTAACTGTAATAGCTTTTCAACTTTGTGGTGTTCCAGCTTCGGGGGATCTCCTTTTTGCAAAGTGTTTCCAATTTGAAAGCTCCGGTACCGGTCTTACTTTTAACACGGTAAGGTCCTTCCCAATTGGGTGCTAATTTTCCTTGCGAAGCATTTTTCAAACCAATGTCAGCTCTTCGAAGGACTAAGTCGTCGATTTCGAAATCCCTGGGGATGACCTTGGCATTGTATCGAGTTGCAACGCTTTGTTTGACGATGGCTTCTCGAAGTGTGGCTCGTCCTCGAACTTCGTCGATGAGATCGAGGTTTTCTTTTAAAGCTTGGTAATTTTCTGCGGGTTTTTTGGGATTCGCTACTCTCCAACTTAGCTCGCTGATTTCCACTGGGATGACCGCCTCGCTGCCATAGGATAGCCGGAACGGCGTTTCTCCTGTTGAGCTTTGAGGGGTTGTTCGGTAAGCCCAGAGAACATATGGGAGTTCTTCTACCCAATTACCTTTGGCGTCGTTCAGTCTTTTTTTTAAACCGTTAAGGAGTATCTTGTTGGCTGCTTCTACTTGACCGTTAGTTTGAGGATGTTCTACGGAAGTAAAATGATGATTGATTTTGAAGTCGGACATCACTTTCCTGAAACCTTTGTCGGCGAATTGAGTCCCATTATCAGTGATGATTGATTCGGGGATCCCGAATCTGCTCATGATGTTCTTTTTGAAAAATTTCAGACAGTTCCTGGCGGTTATGGTGGCTAAGGGCTCTGCTTCAATCCATTTGGTAAAATAATCAATTGCTACTATGAGAAATTTGTTTTGGCCTGGAGCAGTTGAGAATGGACCTAGGAGATCTATCCCCCATTGGGCAAAGGGCCATGTGGAGGATAGATTTCGAAGTTCGGATGCTGGGGCGACGTAAACGTTGGCGTAGATCTGGCATTTTTTGCACTTTTTGACGTAGTTTTTGGCATCGCCTTCCATGGTCGGCCAATAGTATCCCGTGCGTAGAGCTTTTCGAGCTAGGGAACGGGCGCCAAGATGTTGCCCACATATTCCTTCATGAATTTCAGCTAGGATGGAATGTACTTGTTCCCTTTCAATGCATTTTAATAATGGTGAGGAGAGGCTTCTTTTGTACAATGTATTATCTATGACTGAGAAGGCGGAGGCTTTTCTCCTGATGATTTTTGCTTCTACCGAATCTGGAGGTTCAATTCCTGTCTTGATGTATTCCAATATCGGAGTAATCCAACTTTGGTCCTCCTCAATCGTGCAAATTGCGGAACTATAAGTCGGAATGAGGGAGATACTGGGTCTTCTAAGTAGTTTTTGTATGATTGTCCGGTGATTACCGGCGACCTTGGTGCTGGCGAGTTTTGATAGGATGTCCGCCCTCTGGTTCTGGGATCTGGGGATGTGCTTTACTTCGGCTGTTCTAAACTGTGTGAGTAACTCTCGGATTCGGAGCTGGTATTTCAGCAGGGTTGGATCCTTAGTCTCAAATTGATTGTTTATTTGTGAAACGACCAAGAGTGAGTCCGTGTAGAGATTGACCTGAGAGACTCGTAGGTCAATTGCTAATCGTAACCCTGCGATGCAAGCCTCGTATTCTGCTTGATTATTAGTTGTTTGGAAAGCGAAGGTAAGGGAGACTTCAATGATTACCTTATCCGGGCTTTCCAACATTAGACCCGCGCCGCTTCCTTTAGGGTTGGAAGATCCATCGACGTGTAGAGTCCAGACGTCGTTGATAGGATCAGCAGGAATCATTTCTGCTACAAAGTCTGCTAGAACTTGGCCCTTCATCGTCGTACGAGATTCGTACTTGATTCCAAATTCGGAGAGTTCTACCGCCCATTTGATCATTCTTCCGGCAAGGTCGGGTCGGTGTAGAATCTGTCTTATTGGATAGTTGGTGCGTACGACTATCTGGTGTGCCACAAAATATGGTCGGAGGCGTCGAGCCGCGACGACTAAGGCGAGGGCGATTTTTTCTATTTGCTGATATCTGCATTCGGGTCCCTGGAGTGCTTTGCTCACAAAATAGATCGGACTTTGACCAGTTTGTGTTTCCCGGATAAGAACTGCGCCCAAAGCTTCTTCCGAGATTGATAGGTATAAGTACAGAATTTCTCCCTCGTACGGGCGAGTAAGGATGGGTGGTTCTGAAAGTGCTTTTTTGAGTTGTTGTAAGGCTTCGTCTTGCTCGTTTGTCCAGTTGAACTTTTCTTCGTTGTCCTCCTTTTCTTTTTTCAAAAGTTTGAATAAAGGGAGAGATTTGAATGCCGCATTTGACAGGAATCGTGATAAAGCGGCGATCATTCCATTGAGTTTTTGGACCTCTTTTTTGGAAGTTGGAGTCCGCATTTCAGTCACAGATCGACATTTGTCGGGGTTTGCTTCAAAGTGGGAATCCATCCCGACACAATCCTCAGATCGGTCATGCCCCATTTGGCCGAACCTCAGGCAACCCCGGACGGATTCGTTCAAAACCTTCCAAACTCCGATCAAGGGCGAGCCCAACATCAAAATCCGGATCTCGTTTTAGTACCCGGAAGCTCCACAAGGAATCGCGTACCTCCACAAAATCAACTTTCTGTCCCGACCGATGCTGTCCAACAGCTCGTCCTACTGCTCAATCGACATGAATTGGCAAACCAAGAAAGGAGTTACCGATTTACAGATCTTGAAGCACAGGTGGCGGAGCTCCGAGCTCGAAATATCCCGGATCAGATCTCGCCCAACCGAAATTCCGCCGAACGAAGAAATCCGGCTCGAGTGCGCCAAGTCTCGCCCGACCGAAATTCCGCCGAACGACGAAATCCGGCTCGAGTGCACCAAGACTCACCCGACCGAGATTCATCCGAAAGAAGAAATCCTACCCGAAAGCGCCATCGGTCTCCACCCAGAAGACGACACTATCATCGTTCTCCTCCTCGTAGGCTCGAAAGGAAAGTTTCCCGTTCGCCATACATCGGTAGGGCAGACACCAACTCTTCACCCGAACTACGTTCTTCTCTAGCATCCTCTTCTCCTAGGCAACGATCGAGGAGTAGAGAATATTCCCCTAGAAAATATCGCCCTCAAAACCGTAGGCACCCGCACCATCGGCACCGATCTCCACCGCCGAATCAAACAACCAAACGCAAAGGCCCTTTTACGAATAAAATTGATCAATACCCGGTGCCCAGATATCTCGAAAAACCTCCAGAAGGATTGAAGACCTACGACGGAACGGGCGACCCAGACAGACATTTGAGTTACTTCGACACAGTAATGCAGTATCGCAACGTCCCCGTAGAAATGAAATGCCGAATTTTCCCCCTAACATTAGAAAAAATAGCATCAGAATGGTTTGAGACCCTCAAATCAAACACAATCTCCTCGTGGGACCAACTGGCCAAATTATTCTCAGCTAATTTTTCCCATTCCAAAAGCAAGCCAAAAAACAAAAACATCTTGGCGTCCATCATCCAAGAGAACTCCGAATCTTTAAGACAATATATAGAGAGATTTAATAAGGAAGCAGTTCAAGTCCGGAACCTCGATGATGCCTTCCGAGTTTACTTCATGGGAATGGGGCTGCGTCCCGGAAGCCCGTTCAAAAAACACATCAACACATGGGAGCCAGAGAACCTCCAAGATTTCCTCCAGCTATCCCAATGTTTTATCAACGAAGAAGAAAGCGCGATGGTCGGTAAGAAACCACAACCGATCGCCGAATCATCAAAACCCCCAAATGAAAGAGATCAGAAAAACGACGGCCGAGGCTCCAGGGATCCCCGACCTCGAAACCGTCATCAATTCTACACCGAGCTCAATGTCACTCAAGCTCAAATTCTGGGTGAATGCTGGAACACGGAATTCAGAGACGAAAAATTCCCAAAACCACTCACCAACAAACCAGGACAGCGTTCTAACAAATACTGCCGATACCATCGGAGTAACGGTCACGACACCAACCATTGCAACGCCTTGAGAGATGACATTGAGGATATGATTAAAAGGGGAAAACTTGCCAACTATGTAAACAAACCAGAGCGCCGAGCTGACGAGAAAAAAGAAGAACGGGAACAGGAACCCAGAACAAAGGGAAAGATCAAAACCGAGTCTGACGACGACGAATTTGATTCAAGGAAATCAAAAGGACGATCCGTAATGATGATGATCGCAGGAGGTTTCGCCCACGAAGAATCCGGGAAGACAATGAAACGAAAATGGAAAGAGCTACTCAACATAGCGTCCACTTCAATCGCACAAACGCCTTCAAACCGACCTCCGTTGTCTTTTGGAGACGAAGACCTCCTAGATGGAAAACCTAACAAACACGTACCACTAGTTATCACGGCGGTAATCGCCAATAAAGAGATTAGAAGGATTTTGGTCGATCAAGGGAGTTCTTCAGACATCATTTTCCTCGATCTCGTGGAAAGAATGGGAATCGATAAAGAAGACATCGCTCCTTACAGAGGATCGGCACTATCAGGATTCAATGGGTCTCGAACTAAACCTCTTGGACACCTGGAACTGATGGTTTCCTACGGTGAGGAACCTTTGATAAGAATCATCAAAACAAAATTCCTCATCTTACCATGTGAATCGATATACAACTGTATTATTGGAAGACCGACCCTGGGAAGGCTCGGAGCAGTAACCTCCACCACTCACTTAAAAATGAAATTCCACTCTCTGTGCAACAAAGTCATTACATTAAACTCAGACCTTGAATCCGCCTCGAGATGTTTCTTCCTATGGACAAAAGCAGAAAAAAAGGCCCAAGATAAAGAAGGTTTTTCACTCGAGCCAACCAAAGATAAAGAAATTACAGGAAGATCAGCCGAAGTCAACTTAACCGATTTAGATGCAAGATACGACCCTGACAGCTCAGAAAATGAAGATGACAATGAGTTGGCCAGAGAACTCAAAAAGAAAATGAGAAGGCCCCAGCCTGAGGGAGAATTCATCGAAATACAACTCGGAGACGACCCTACCAGAACGGTAAAGATTGGAGCAGACCTATCCAAAGAAGTAAAAATCGAACTCACTCGCTGCTTAAAAGATCATTCCGATCTTTTTGCTTGGTCGGCGAACGATATGCCCGGAATCCCGCCAGAAGTAGCTTGTCACCAACTCGCCGTCAATCCAGAAGCAAGATGGGTCTCTCAAAGAAGACGAGCTCAGAGTGGAGAGAAAACCATCGCCGCCGCAAAAACTGTCGAAGATTTAATCAAAGCAAACTTTATAACAGAAGTCAAATACACGACTTGGTTATCCAATCCAGTACTAGTTAAAAAAAGCAACGGTAAATGGCGTATGTGCATCGATTATACCGACCTGAACAAAGCCTGTCCGAAAGACGCCTTTCCAGTCCCAAGTATTGATCGCCTCGTCGACAATTCCTCCGGTTTTCGCCTACTTTCTTTCATGGACGCTTACTCTGGTTACAATCAGATCGCCATGTTTCCCCCCGATCAAGAGAAGACTGCTTTTATGACGGACCAAGGCAACTTCGCCTACCGAGTTATGCCCTTCGGTTTAAAAAACGCCGGAGCCACTTATCAAAGAATGATGAACAAAGTTTTTCAAAAACAGATAGGCAAGACCGTTGAAGTCTATCTTGATGACATGATTGCAAAAAGTGAGCGGGAAAACGACCACGTAAAAGACCTTCAAGAAATCTTCACTGAAATCAGGAAAAATAACATGAGACTAAATCCAGAAAAATGCACTTTCGGGGTCCGAGCTGGAAAGTTCCTCGGTTTCTATCTAACAAAGAGGGGAATTGAAGCAAACCCCGACAAATGTCGATCTGTGACTGAAATGCGGACTCCAACTTCCAAAAAAGAGGTCCAAAAACTCAATGGAATGATCGCCGCTTTATCACGATTCCTGTCAAATGCGGCATTCAAATCTCTCCCTTTATTCAAACTTTTGAAAAAAGAAAAGGAGGACAACGAAGAAAAGTTCAACTGGACAAACGAGCAAGACGAAGCCTTACAACAACTCAAAAAAGCACTTTCAGAACCACCCATCCTTACTCGCCCGTACGAGGGAGAAATTCTGTACTTATACCTATCAATCTCGGAAGAAGCTTTGGGCGCAGTTCTTATCCGGGAAACACAAACTGGTCAAAGTCCGATCTATTTTGTGAGCAAAGCACTCCAGGGACCCGAATGCAGATATCAGCAAATAGAAAAAATCGCCCTCGCCTTAGTCGTCGCGGCTCGACGCCTCCGACCATATTTTGTGGCACACCAGATAGTCGTACGCACCAACTATCCAATAAGACAGATTCTACACCGACCCGACCTTGCCGGAAGAATGATCAAATGGGCGGTAGAACTCTCCGAATTTGGAATCAAGTACGAATCTCGTACGACGATGAAGGGCCAAGTTCTAGCAGACTTTGTAGCAGAAATGATTCCTGCTGATCCTATCAACGACGTCTGGACTCTACACGTCGATGGATCTTCCAACCCCAAAGGAAGCGGCGCGGGTCTAATGTTGGAAAGCCCGGATAAGGTAATCATTGAAGTCTCCCTTACCTTCGCTTTCCAAACAACTAATAATCAAGCAGAATACGAGGAACATTCACGTCATAAGGCATAGGAAGATCGACTCGCCCCGGACCAGTACTAGAATAACCATCAGTCAAAGCAGATATACGATCGTCAGCCTCGGCAGCTAAGTCAACGGCAAATTCCTGAGTATGCGAAGACCCTTGCTCATCATCGGAACGCGTCGATTCAGAAGACGCCGTCTCCACCACGACGACATCGGTCTCCGTATTTTTTACACCAACGATAACCACATCCTCAGAAGACCGCCCCCCATCATCAGAAGTATGACGACCAACCCCAGGATCGTCCTCCACTTGTTCGCTAGTCGGGGCTGAATCAGGATGATCTTGAACTTCGGGAATAACCGGGACAGTGTCGGAACGACGACCATCGACATTCTCTCCACTAGAGGCCATCACGCTCGCAAGTTGCGGGGGTTGCTGGGAAATCTGCCTACGAGTTTTTTTGGTAACCGCCAGTTTTAAAACCTGCAGGAATGGGGGCATGGGAAAGTCAGGAGTAACGACCTAACGGGTCCGTACCGATCTTAAAACCGACCTGACGACCCCCACCCTGTGGCAACTAAAGAAATGGGGGCAAATATGACTATTCGAAGAAAAAACAAACAAAGAGATTGAGAAAAGAACTAACCTCGCACAAACAAAGCTCTCACTGATAATCTTCTGCGAAAATCGAGTACTTGAACCCACTGGAATGAAGAAACTCTAGCCACTATCCTCCTGATCGACGAACTTAAACTCGGATATAAAGATCGGTATGCAGAGCAAATTGGCAATCAGGAATAAAGCAGGGAACCTAACCCCTATTTATAGTGGGCCTCGCAGAACTGGATTGGGCCCAAATCGAATCGACCCATCCCATCGAAGGCTTTCGACACACGCACACACCTACCAAAGCGTCACCATCATTAGCCACCATTGGGAAACGCGCTCTGACAAGCGCAATAAATGCAAAGACACCATTTCGAAATTCGAATTTATTATAACGGTCAAAATTCACTTCACCACTACCAAACCATACTCGAGATCGGTAAGAAAGACCGCTTCGTATCTCATCAGACGTCGGACAGATAAGATCGCCTCCCCATCTCATAGCAACGTCTGAAATATCACTGCTCATTCGGAGATCATGAAGAAGTGATCGTAATCTCGTCAAAGTCAAGATCGCCTCTAAGACGACCAGACTTGGGGGGCAACTGTTATGGTTAGTCTTTTGACCACATACACCCCTTCTTTCGGCTCTATTCACACCACACGAAAGCCCAATATCAAAGGGCCCAGTCCAAACATCAATGGCTCAGATCAAACCACCAGATCGGACGGTCCTAATTCATTGGAATCAACCCCACCTCACTCTATAAATACAACATTCATTGCCTCATTAATAAGAAGCAGACTCATATTTATCACTTAATTAAGACTATTCCACTGACTTTAGCATCGGAGTAATATTGCAGGTACAATACCAGCAGGATCGGACACGGTCATTGACTAAGGATATCAACCACTAACTACCTCGGACCACCCTTCAAGGTCGGAAGTACGGTGCAGAACAGAAACTAAAAACAAATATAAAGGAGAATAATAGTATGAATATACACATTAATTATATATTTTAAGTGGCCCGTAATACAGAGCTCCAAAAAAAATCTACCGATGAATCTTTATTATTTTTAGTAAAAAATCAATTTTAGAATAAAAAATAGAAGATAAAAATAATATTTTATTAAAATGTACTAAAAATGTAATTGTAGTTTTTAAAATGGTCAATATTAGGGGGACCCATATTTTAAAGTAAAGGTCATTCAATTTTTTTCCAAGTGGTATCATAAGCATATAATGAACCAACACCGTTGGACCAATGATATAAACTATCCTGGGATATGGGGGTAACTTGTGCTTCCAAGTTAGATTTCCGCAGTGATGAACTTAATGTTGCTCAGTGTGAAATTTACTCTTAAGGACAAACATAAATTAATTTTTCGTTAAAAGAGTCTCAACACTCTGAGCCAAAAAATAAGCCATATAATGAAGTATCTATCTAACCTTAAATGAGTAGTAGGTTTCAAAAAAAAAACATTAAATGAGTAGTAGTAATTGTTTATTGTTTTTAATTGAATTTTGAAAAACAACTACTCCTACAATAAAAAATGGAAACCTTGGCTGTACATAAAATGTCAAATAAAAGAATAAAAATAATTTTTATTTTTTTACTCCTACAGTAGGTACCACCATCCCTAAAGGTTCTCATTTCTAAAATTTTGTGACATTTATGAGAGATAAGCCTCGTGCAGCTAAATTGCAAAAAAAAAAAAAACAGTCAAAACCTGAACCATAATTAAAAACCTTAATCGTTACCTGTGCCCACCACCCCCCTAAATCTAATTTAATCCAAAACCTTCACAAGTCATGTGACATGCAATTTTCTTTTGCTTCACTCCCAAAACAAACCCACCTCCTTTTCCTCGGTAACTAAATCACTCTAACCTTTCTTAATTCCACTCTCTAAATCAAATCAGTAACTTACACAGTTAAAAAGTATAAAATGACAAAGTAAAACTAACAAAATTTACACTACCAATTTTGTCCATATATTATTCCTCTATAACTACGCTATCTACCTATGCTTTTTTAAATAACACTTGCTTGAAACTAAGGCCACGTTTAGGGAAGCTTAATTTATGCAAATTAAATTAAACTAAGAAAAAGACATTTGAAATTGTTTTGTTTTGCTTACTCTAACCCTTTAGGCTTTAACCTTTCACAATCTCCCAAGTTGCCTCCTTATATTATCATCAAAGTGCTCTTTCTGTTCCCAAGAAGGCAAACTGTGTGTGGTGCTGTGTGGTGTGCTTTGCCAACTCCATGGACATATATCTATATGCAGATAAACACGCAGCTCTGAATCTTTTGCAATGTCCCAATCAAATAGATTGTGATAGTAACTTATGCACAAGGACTAATATTTCGTTAGATTGATGCAAGCAGAAATAGTACTACTACCATTTTACTAGGACTTCGATAAATTCTTGCAATCGAATCTACAAGGTTATTTGGACCCCCAAAAAAATGTCTACATGGACATTCTGTCCTTTTTTCATATTCATTCACAAAGACTATTACCTTCGGCCCACTTTACAAGAGACGATGTGGTTTTTTTTGGTACCAAAAACTGCACTATCTCTTATAAAATAGACTGGAGGTAGTATTTACTAGTACAATTGTTTTCTGAGATTTTCTGGGGGGAGGGAGAATAATTTCTCCCTAACATTAATTTTTTTTATATAGGCCCTCTCGCTATGAGTAAAATATTTGTGTAACAGTAATGTTTTAACTTGATAGACAAATGTTAGTGGTTAATTAGTTAAACAAATGAGAAATGTTAGTTTCGAGGATTCAAATCATCTCCTGCTTTAAACTCTTTTAATGTCCTTAGCTTACCTACAAATTTAAATTTATGAAATACATGAATGTTAGGTTTGAAAATCTACTTCTCAATTAAATTAGTTAAATTTTTTGCAGGTTATATGTATACAGAATTTCTGAGTGGCGCTAGAATTTTGGTTTGTATGATGATTGAGTCACTGAATCAGAAACAAGAACAAACAAGGAAGCCCCACTCCTCCCTCACTTGTTTTTTTACAAACTGCCAACACTGTCCCTATTCATATACATCCCCTCCATAACTTCCTGATCAAAATAATAAAGGTCAATTTGGTACATATACACACTAACATGTGCACCCAAACCAATGAATTAAAAAAACTAGCCTAAGTATTTAAATGTATAAGAGATAGGTTTTCAAAGTGCTTTGAACTCAAAAAAAAGGTTTAGCCACCACCCCACTATCACCATTGAGCTAAACTTCTTGGTTATTATTATCACCTCTAAGCAGTCACGCGAATCATGGAAACCAATAATGGTGCTTACACCAAAAGTTCCACAACTTAGATAGCTATACACTATTAGCATAGCACCAAAAAAACAGGAGCAGAAGCATAATCAACATCATCAGAAGCTGAGAGAGAGAGAGAGAGAGTAGAACTGTAGAAGTACATTCTGGTAAGTAAGGCAGAAAAATAGTATAAACACTATTGATTGTACCTGTATTATCTTCCTTCTTTAAGAGACTTGACACTATATCTTTTGTTTCACATGCTTGTGTTAAAAACCTTAGTGTGAAACTTAAGCATCCAACCTTAATAGAAAACCTCTTTTCACATGCATCTGGTCTCCTAGAGTGGACTTTTTATGATATCATATCACTTTCACCTTCAATAACTAAAACACTAACATAGTGATTGATCTCCATTATTCTCCAACAACTCAAACTCACCATTTTCACAATTCAAATGGAAAATAGTACTAGGTTGTTTTCCTTACTCTTGTTGTTCTGTCTCACTTTAACAAATATTATACAAGTAACTTGTCTCTCACCTGATGGACAAGCACTTCTTTCTCTTCTATCTGAAGCTGAAAAATCATCATCATCTTCTGTTGTTTTCTCTTCATGGAATCCATCTAGCTCAACACCATGTTCATGGAAGGGTATTACTTGCTCACCACAAGGTAGAGTTATTTCACTCTCTATTCCAGATACTTTTCTTAACCTTTCTTCTTTACCTCCTCAGTTATCCTCTTTATCAATGTTGCAACTTCTTAATCTGTCTTCTACTAATGTTTCTGGCTCTATCCCTTCCTCTTTTGGTCAACTCTCTCATCTTCAACTCCTTGACCTTTCTTCAAACTCTCTCACTGGTTCCATTCCTGCTGAGCTAGGGAACCTCTCTTCTCTTCAGTTTCTTTTCTTGAACTCAAACAGATTGACAGGAAGTATTCCACAATATCTTTCTAACCTTACTTCACTTGAAGTTCTTTGCCTTCAAGATAATCTTCTCAATGGTTCCATTCCATCACAGTTAGGCTCTTTGACATCTTTGCAACAGTTTAGGATAGGGGGTAACCCTTATCTCACTGGACAAATCCCTTCACAACTAGGCCTACTCACAAACCTCACCACATTTGGTGCAGCTGCTACTGGACTTTCTGGTTCCATTCCCTCTTCATTTGGTAACTTGATTAATCTTCAAACATTGGCACTTTATGATACTGAAATTTCTGGCTCCATACCATCGGAACTTGGCTTGTGTTCTGAGTTGAGGAATCTTTATTTACACATGAATAAGCTCACTGGCTCTATTCCTTCTCAGTTAGGTAAGTTGCAAAAACTTACTAGCTTGCTTCTTTGGGGAAATGCATTATCTGGACCAATTCCAGCTGAAATTTCTAACTGTTCATCACTTGTTATATTTGATGTCTCTTCTAATGACTTATCTGGTGAGATACCTGGGGATTTTGGGAAGCTAGTGGTTCTAGAACAGCTTCATTTATCAGATAACTCACTCACTGGTAAAATACCATGGCAGTTGAGTAACTGCACAAGCCTCGCAACTGTTCAACTTGATAAGAATCAGTTATCAGGTACAATTCCATGGCAAGTTGGTAAACTCAAGCTTCTGCAGAGTTTTTTCCTGTGGGGTAATTTGGTTTCTGGAACAATACCATCTTCTTTTGGAAACTGCACAGAACTTTATGCACTTGATCTTTCTAGAAACAAGTTGACAGGTTCTATACCAGAAGAAATTTTCAGCTTGCAAAAGTTGAGTAAGCTTCTGCTTTTGGGAAATTCATTGACAGGAAGATTGCCACCAAGTGTTGCAAACTGTGAGTCATTGGTGAGGTTGAGAGTTGGAGAAAACCAGATTTCAGGACAGATTCCTAAAGAGATAGGAAAATTGCAGAATCTGGTGTTTCTTGACTTGTACATGAATCATTTCTCTGGAAGTTTACCTGTGGAGATTTCAAACATCACAGTTCTTGAGCTTTTAGATGTTCACAACAACTACCTCACTGGAGAGATTCCATCTCAATTTGGTGAACTTGAAAACTTGGAGCAACTTGATCTCAGTAGAAACAGTTTAACAGGTGAAATCCCTTTGAGCTTTGGAAACTTGAGTTATTTGAACAAGCTCATTCTCAATAATAACTTATTCACAGGATCAATCCCAAAATCTTTTAGAAATTTGCAGAAGCTAACTCTACTAGATTTGAGTTCTAACAACCTCTCTGGTGGCATACCTCAAGAGATTGGTTATGTTACAAGCTTAACTATCAGTTTGGATTTGAGCTCAAATGCATTCAGAGGTGAAATTCCAGATTCAATGTCTGCATTGACACAGTTACAATCACTTGATTTATCTCATAATATGCTTTATGGAGGAATTAAGGTTCTTGGCTCTCTCACTAGTCTCACCTCCCTTAATATCTCTTGCAACAACTTCTCAGGTCCTATTCCAGTAACTCCATTCTTAAGAACTTTATCTTCTAGTTCATATCTTCAGAACAATCATCTATGTCAGTCAATTGATGGGACTACATGCTCTTCAAGTCTGATTAGTAGAAATGGTTTAAAATCTGCAAAAACCATAGCTTTGGTGACTATTATTCTAGCTTCTGTTACTATAATTGTCATTGCATCTTGGTGTCTAGTAACTAGAAATCAAAGATATAAAGTTGAAATGGCTTTGAGGAGTTCAGCTTCTACATCAGGAGCTGAGGATTTCTCTTATCCTTGGACTTTCATCCCATTTCAAAAGCTGAACTTCAGCATAGGTAATATCTTGGATTGTTTAAAGGATGAGAATGTGATTGGAAAGGGTTGCTCAGGTGTTGTTTATAAAGCTGAGATGCCAAATGGAGAGATTATAGCAGTGAAGAAGCTTTGGAAAACAAGTAAAGGAGATGAAATGGTGGATTCTTTTGCTGCAGAGATTCAGATTCTTGGCTACATTAGGCATAGGAACATTGTGAGACTCATTGGTTATTGTTCTAATAGGAGTGTTAAGCTTCTTCTCTATAACTACATCCCAAATGGTAATCTAAGACAGCTTCTGCAAGGGAATAGGAACTTAGACTGGGAAACTAGATACAAAATTGCTGTTGGTTCAGCTCAAGGTTTAGCTTACCTTCACCATGATTGTGTCCCTGCAATTCTTCACAGAGATGTTAAGGGTAATAACATACTTCTAGATTCCAAATTCGAGGCATATCTGGCTGATTTCGGTCTCGCAAAGCTAATGAATTCACCAACTTATCACCATGCAATGTCTAGAGTTGCTGGTTCCTATGGCTATATTGCCCCAGGCAAGTAGTTTTACTTGACTCTTCTTTATTTTTTCTTAGCCTTATTTATATGCTTGCATACAATGTTTTTAAAAAAGGTTCCTGACCGCGGTCTGAGCCACAACGTCAAGATTTTTTTGATGCCTAGGCGACCACAATCGAGGCTACATACATTAGACCTTGATTCTCTGCAGTATCAAGGATCACGACATGACTTATTATTGTTTAAAACATTACTTGCATTATTCTTTTTTTCTAAGATTCTAACAATGTCTCATGACCAATCAACGCAGAATACGGCTACACGATGAACATAACAGAGAAAAGTGATGTCTACAGCTACGGAGTAGTTTTGTTAGAGATACTAAGTGGTAGAAGTGCTGTAGAATCCAATGTTGGAGATGGACAACACATAGTTGAGTGGGTGAAGAGAAAGATGGGAAGCTTTGAACCAGCAATATCAATACTAGATACAAAGCTTCAAAGTCTACCCGATCAAATGGTGCAAGAAATGCTTCAAACACTTGGAATTGCTATGTTTTGTGTTAACTCTTCACCATCAGAACGTCCAACTATGAAGGAAGTTGTTGCATTACTAATGGAAGTGAAGAGTCAGCCTGAGGAAATGGGGAAGACTTCACAACCTTTAATAAAACAGTCATCAACTCAAAGCTGATTTGTTTCTTCTTTTTTTTTTCATTGCTTTGAATGGTTGGTTAGTGATTGATTTTCATCTCTTCATAGATGAAAACAAAACAAGATGTTTGTTAATGTGGAGACTTTTGAGAGTAGGAAGCCATTTAGGAACTGATGTTCTATTCAAATGGCTCTATTGTTGTACAGTTTTAGAAATATCATAGATGTTAGTTATATGCTTTGTGTGATTTTGTTGAGTCATCTTTTCAACCTGCTAATCCAATTCATTTGATGAAGGCTAAGTGGTTGGTTTTTTTTTTTTCTTACTAAGAAAATTTTAAGTGAGTTGGGTCTCCGAGACTCACTAGTGTGAAAATCTGTGAGGATAAAATTTGAATTTTATACGTAAAGAGTTAATTTATTGTTTATGTTAACTAGTTGAATGGTCCGGTTTTTCTGCCTAAACTTCTGCTAATAGTAGGAAAAATGAACTTTTAAATTAAATAAAAAGACGTTTAAATTAAATAAAAAATGCATTTTTCAGTTATTTTAGATTCTACCTATGCAAATAATTTCATTGGCAACTTTAATTCTAACGTTGGAAACAGTACAAGAGCCGAAAGGTGTGGGTGGCCAGGGTGGGGCTGGTAGGAAAATACAAAACCTGTATGGCCTAAAGGTTTCCTTGAACAGCAACAATGTCTGTCTGTGATGCGAACAAAACGTATGTTCTTTGAAGTTTGAAGATTAATGTGATTGAAATATATGATTTGAACATTGATCCCGTAAGAAGTGTAAAACTGATGCATGCATGTTATATATGGAGAGTTAATTGTGGGGTCGATATTGCAGCATATAAGGAGACAAAAGGAAACAAGCCATGCTACTATCCTCTCCTTCTTCCCTAGTAGTATATACTAGACTCACTTCTATATCTATATAGGTTCTTAGATTTTACGGAAAGTGTGTTTGTCAAAAAGCGAAATTGTCGTGTTCATTAATTAGTTTTTTCATCTTCTTTCTTTGTCAAAATAGAAAATCTCCTTTCTTGTCTTGTGTCCATCATCACTCCAGCAATTAGGACTTCAAGTGGGCCCCATCTAGCAAATCATTGTTTAATTAGGTTTGTTTAACTTCTTCTAAACATTACGACCAAAAAAAAAACTTCTTCTAAACATTTGCTCTAGTTATCTTGAGCCGTTGTCATTATAGTCCTGATCATGTATTTAAATTGCAAAATATCCCTAAATGTCTTGTTTGTTAGAAGTTTTATATGGACTATGTTGCACCCAAAAAATTCGGGAGGATCTCTCGTGCAATTCAATGAAGTCGCCATCAATGTTTAATTCTTAGGGAAAACATTGAAAAATCCTTTTCAAACGAAAATGGTCTTCAAAACCAGATTTTGGATTCAGGAGTCGTTTATACGTGGGGAAGGTACTAGCACCCCACAACATCCTTTCGAAAAAGGTTACCTCTCTGATTAATTGTGCAAAATATATTAACTTTTAAAAATATTTATTTCCCTTTTATCTATCTATCTATCTAATCTAATCTAATATCTAATCTAATATAATCTATCTATCTAATATCTATTTAATCAAACAAACAACTTACAAAAAGACAATTTTGGACATCTTAATTTTTTGACACATCATTACTCTATTTCTCATTTTTTAATTATATTTTCTCTCTCTCTCTCTCTCTCTTTCAATCTCACATTTCCCAACATTTCTAACATTTTTACACATCTACTATTTGTGGCCCCCACACCCTTTATTTAAAAATATTTCTTTTTCCAATCTTTTTTAATCTACTATATAATATAATATAATATAAATAAATTAATATTAAATAATTTACAATTAACTCCTATTTACTATCTAATCTAATATCTATTTATCTAATCTAATATCTATTTATACAAACAAACCACATTTAAATTACTCAAACAAGTCTCACTATTTATTTAAACTCATCTAATTAAGGACAACATTGTAATTATCTATCACACTTTTTTTCAAATTTTCTTCTCACTCCTACTTTTTTTTCTACTTTCTCATACTTTTTTTTTCAAATTTCAAAATTCTAATCAAACTCATTCACTTTATTTTTCCACTATCTACTATAATCTACTAATCAACTAAAATAATCAATTGAAACTACAAGATAACTGCGCTGATATATAAAAAACACGGGATAACTGATATATAAAAAACACGAAATTAATATCTAAAAAAACAAGAAGACTTAATGACTATTTAAACTATTGATTAATATTTAAAACACATGTGACAAATATTTGTCACTAATACCTATAAAAGGACAAATAATTGTAACAATAAATAGTAATACACAAGATAAATATCTTTTATTGATAATCTACTATCTATCTAATATCTATTTATCTAATCTAATCTAATATCTATTTATACGAACAAACCACACTTAACTTACCCAAACAAACCTCCCTATTTACTTGACAACTCATCTAACTAAAGGTAACGTTGAAATTTCATATCACATTTTTTTCAAATTTCTTCTCCCAATGCACTTTCTTCTCATTCCCACTTTCTTTTTCCAACTTTCTTCTTTTTTTTCAAATTTCGAAATTCAAATCAAACCCGCCCACTTTCTTTTCCCACTATCTACTATAACCTACTGATCAACTAAAATAATCAATTTGCTTATCTAAAACACGGGATTTTATATCGTAGTTTCAGTTGGTTATTTTAGTTTTTTTAGATAAGCAAATTGATTATTTTAGTTGATCAGTAGGTTATAGTAGATAGTGGGAAAAGAAAGTGGGCGGGTTTGATTTGAATTTCGAAAGTGTGATAGTTAATTACAATGTTGTCCTTAATTACTGTCATAAAAAAACACGAGATTAATATCTAAAAAAAACTTAATGACTATTTAAACTACTGATTAATATTTAAAACGCAAGTGACAAATATTTGTCACTAATACCTAAAAAAGGTCAAATAATTGTCACAGATATATAATAAAACACGGGATAAATCTTTTTTATTGATAATCTACTATCCATCTTTTACTATCTACTATAATCTACTAATCAACTAAAATAATCAATTGAAACTATGAGAACTGCACTGATATATAAACAAACATAGGATAACTGTACTGGTATATAAAAAAACACGGGATAACGACAATGATATATATAAAAACATGAGATAACTACACTGATATATAAAAAACACTGTACTGATATATTTGATAATCTACTATCTATATTTTACTATCGACTATAATCTACTAATCAACTAAAATAATCAATTGAAACTATGAGATAACTGCACTGATATATAAAAGAAAACACGGGATAACTACACTGATAAATAAAAAACACGAGATTAATATTTGTCATTGGTAATTAAATTTTTTGAAGACTATTACTACAAATCTACTATCTAAAAAACAAAAAGACTTAATGACTATTTAAACTACTAATTAATATTTAAATTAAATATTTCTTATTATAATCTACTATCTAACTTTTACTATCTACTATAATTTACTAATCAACTAAAATAATCAATTGAAACTACGAGATAACTGCACTGATATATATATATATATATATATATATATATATATATATAAACACGGATAACTGCAGTGATATATAAAAAACACAGTATTAATATTTGCCATTGATAAATATAATTTTTGAAGACTACTATAAACGTACTATCTAAAAAAACAAGAAGACTTAATGACTATTTAAACCGATTAATACACAAGTGACACGTATTTTTCACTAATACCAAAAAATGACAAATAATTGTCACTGATAAATAAAAAAAACGGGATAAATATTTTTTATTGATAATCTACACTATCTATCTTTTACTATATATCTACCATAATCTATTAATCAACTCAAATAATCAATTGAAACTATGAGATAATTGCACTGATATATAAAAACACGGGATAATTGGAATGATGTATAAAAAAAATACAGGGATAATTGCAATGATACATATATAAAAACACAGGATAGCCGCATTGATATATAAAAAACCACGGGATAATAACACTGATATATGAAAAAACACTGCACTAATATGTAAAAAAACATAGAATGTTTTTAAATGATACTTTTACATTTTTAGATTTTAATATTTATCTATTTTTTATTTGAAACTCCTTTTTTATCTATTTTAAATTTGTCTTTATTTTCACGGCGTAATGTTCAAATTATTTAAATACTGTCTAAGTTCATTCATAAAAAGAACACAACAGCACCCGTGCGTATGCTCGGGTATTCTACTAGTTTAATACTAAAATGAATAGAATATGTTGTTGTTGGTTTAGGGTGGATGAGAATGGATTTGTGGGGGAGAAGATGATTTATTGGTTTGTGGAACTGAAAACTCTCCCTATCTCTACATTGCTATCTCTTTTCTCTTGCTCTTATTTCTTCTACTCATTTTTGTGTTTTTCAGAACCCTCCCCTTCTCTCTCTATTTTTTACATTCTATCCCCCCTTTGATTCTGGTTTGATTTCTTTTTTATAGAGTCCCTCAGCATACTGAGACAAATTTGCTGTTATGCTTTTGCAGGGATGGTAGTGGAGCAAAGGGTGGAGCAGTGGCAAGCTTGGTTGGGGTTAAAGGGGTAAAAGGCAAAAGACAACAAGAAAGAATCATGGACCTGTTACTCAAAAAAAATGTCTCAACACCAACAGCAACATGTGCCACGCTGTGCCCTGTTTTAATTAATTTTTGTAATTTTCTTGCTTTTGTTTTTTGTCTACATGTGTAGCAAAAATTGTAACTTTAATATATTTTTTGTAATAAAAGGACAGTTTTGACTAATCAACTTAAATCGCATATCTCATCTTATTTATAACAAAAATAATGATGATAACTTAACTAATAAATATAATGATATCAATAAAATAACGAGTACCAAAATAGACACTCGTACACAATGAGACGCAAACGCGTGTGCGCAATCCAATTAGAAAAGACACGCGTGCTCAACGAAAATAAAAACGCGTACATGATTAATTAGAAACGACACGTGCGTGCAATAAGAATAAAAGCCGCAAGATCGTTAACGAACGCGAATTGATACGTGTTAACGATTAAAGCTTCAAAATGCACGATAAGTAATATTTTTTATTTTTCTAAGAGAATTTAAAATTAGTCGGACAAAATTAGGGTATAACAGACTAAAAAGACCAACTTTGATGACCAAAAGGACTAATTTAAGACACATTTGAGAACGAAAATAACTTATGAAATGAATATTCGAAAATGTATTTGCAATTTCTATACAGTGAGGCACTATAATAATGGAGAGGGATTCAGTGCCTTTAGGCTGAGAAATACACTCATATCTTTAGTCTTTTGTGTCTATCTCTCTCCTCAAATATTTTATCTCTCATATTTTCCCTCCAAAATAAGCCTAAAGTTACTAAAGGCACCGGATACTAAACATACCAAATCTAAATATTATAATAATAGTGTCTCACACATTCAGATTTCGATATGTTTACTCTGTTTTAAGGTTTGTCAAGGTCGGCCAAAGCCACTAAGGGCCCGTTTGGATTAATTTATTTTTGAGCTTATGAAAAACAACTTATGTAAATAAGTTTTTATGTTGATTCACAAGTTCTCACTAACAAATGTTATATCTCCATAAGTTGTTTTTCCATAAACTACCTTGACAAGCTTATGAATAATACAAAAAAGCTTATTTATTTGCATAAGTTGTTTTGCATAAGCTATATCCAACGGGCCCTAAGTCAAGGGTGCTTTAGGTCTTAAATTTTATTTTCTCAAAATTTCAAATAGTATCCATTTTTTATAAATAAATAATAGCCATAGAAATTAGAAAATCTTCAAGGCAATGAAATTCTTGAGTGGCTTAGTATTCATCTATATCCATGGTTGGCCCTCTTTAGCTATGGGTTATCTCTTGTTGCTGATCTTGGAGGATTCCTACTAACTTATCCACATTTTGAGGGAGACCAATCAAATAGCGGTGTGTTTTGCAAAGCATGGGTTAAGTTTAGATCTTAGTTGTAGATTCCTTATATTCTTCCTAGCTTTATTTTTGTTGCTTTAAGAGCTAATAATTGAAATAAAAATGTGTATTTCCGAAGACTTTTGATTTCTTGTCTTTTGCCTAGTTTATTAAAAAGTAGTGGATAAAAGAAAATTTTTAATAAATGAAAGAGAGATCGAGGTTGATGATTTAGCTTAGTTCCCTTAACTCGCAAACTGAACTACCTATTTAAGATACGAACACTCCTGTGGAAGCTAACTCCTAGCATATCCCGCCTCAACATACGAATGCAACAAATTGGGGGAGCCTAAAAAACGTATAGCCCCAGCTCTAAAAAATGTCCAAAAACTAGCAAGGTATTAAACCCAAAGTTTTCCTCCCTAAATACATTTGTTAACTTAATAGACTAATTCCTACAAAAGAAGATCTTGAATGTAACCAACAATGTTTTACCTGCTGTCCCTCTTGTTTGCTATGTATTCACATCCTTATCTATTTCATTATTCACAAGACCTAAAAACAAAGAGCTTAGCCATAGAAAAGAGATTGAATGACCCCTTCTGTCGCCCAATGAAAATGGATTCCATGTAGTCAGGAATTGATGCAATCACATATCCCAGTCGCCCAATGTTGTATGACTCGTATTCTATTTTGAAGCTGATTTGTAGGATAACGGCTGATATTAGCGCAGTCATGCAGTCACCTAAGTTATCACCATTTGGAAGAGAAAGACATTATTTGGCTGCACTCAATCCAAATCCCCGAAATCAGATTATTGTACGACCGCAGGATCTCCCTAACTACCAGGAATTGGGGTTGGGGTCCCAAGCAATAGCACCCTCCATGAGGCTAATTGAAAGGCAAGTCCAATGCAAAAGATGGGGAAGCTAGGAAACGGAAAACATGAGAAGTATTTGGAAGGTAAAGGAAAAACAACAGCAACACATGTTTGAGGAGCATGGGAGGATACACATTTGGGTTCAGAAGGACTGGTATTGAATTCAAATACAATATATGCAGCTTAAGAATATCATCACAGTTAATTGCAAACAAACTAAACAGCTGCAAAAGCACAAGTAAAGCATGAAAGGCTAGAAAAATGTTTGGCTACTTACTAAAGTGAGCAAACATATGCAGCTTTCTAAAAAATGATAAGAAAACTATGTTTAGATATCGTTTGGTAAATAAGTTAAATAAAACAGAAACATATGAATTGTGTTCTATATCTGGTATATGCTATATGCACATTAGCCATCCTAAAATATACTGATTGTTACTTTCAATTTGTCCATTCCAATTGTCCTATAAACATACCAATAAACTAAATTCCTTCACCTGTTTAATCATTACAAAAAAAAAATCCCAGAGTTGGAAAATCCCATTCATTCAACTGAATGATATAAATTAAATTAAGGCCTCACCAAACAAATATAACAGCTTCCTTCTCAGTGTCACAAATAAATTATCAAGAATGCCAAAGTGCATTTATTCAAAATTACAAACCAATTAAACCCTAAAAATGTGTAAGCTACATTCTCTAGCTAATTGTTAATTAATAAGCATAAGTCACAAACAGCTATGATTATGAAACAAGAAAAACATCTCTTACTCATCCAATTGTTGAAGTTCAGCCTTCAATTGTTCAATCTTAAGACCCATAGATCTCTGCAAAGCACCTCTCTCCTTCTCTGGCAACTTAGCCAACAATGCTTCAAACAAACCCACAACTTCATTGACTGCAGCACGTGCACACTCGGCTTCTTCATTGAAATACACTGTTTCTTTGGATTCCAAAGCCATGTCTATTTCTTCCCTTGCTTCTATAAACTTGAGGTTGATGGTGTCTACCTCCTTGTTGTGATCTAAATCGCCAGACCCACCACTGAAATTTCTTAGGTTATTCCGAATCGCGAAATGGGTGTTCGTGATTTTGGAAAAAGAATGGAACTTTGAGGTCGGCATGATGTTAATCGATGAAGTGTATGGAATTGGGGATGTGGGTATTGGGGATTGCCCTAAGGAGTGTCTGATTTTGAAGAAGGCGTTGGAAAGTGAAAGCTTCGCGCGTCTACTCATGGTGTTCTTTTCAAACACACACGCAGGGAGGGGGGAGAGAGCGCTTCGAACTTCTAAGGTCAAGCAAGCAACGATCTCAAAACTCCGTCAAGAAACGCAACGACAAACCAGTTTTGGGCCAAATAGAAACTTTACAAATTGTCGGGATCAATTTACCGAGCGAGGAAATTTCAAGTGTATTTTCCAAGTCACTAATTTTAAAATAAATATAACAGAAAAAATTAATTGGCAAAGCCAAAGTGACAAAATTTGGACACATAAGTATTTTTTTTAAGTTTTAACAGAAAAGATATCAGAATGACTACAAAAGAAAACAATGATATTTACGATGAGTTTTTTTTTTTAAATATTGTAAGGGACTAAAAACATATTTAAGCCTAAATAGAAATATATGTATTTACAGGAATTTATTTTTTAGAAAAATTTGCGAAGATTAAAATAGAAAATCGCTATATTTGTAAGGACTGAAAAATATTAAACCAAAGGAATAATAGCTATCCTCTATATCAAGAAGCGGTTTCTGGGGAATGAGTTCGTGGAGCCCTTTGCCAATTAGTATTTTTTACACTAAACTGTGATGATTCTGTCTCACACTTTGGGGATGATGCTGAATGTGGTGGTTTCTTTCACAATGCCTCGCACATTTCCTGTTTGTTTTCACATGGATCGCTTTGAGATCAATTTTTTTAGAAAAAAAATATTATAAATATTTACATAATAAAATTCTTACGGGAAAAGGTAGATACTTAAGCTGGTGCAAAAAATAGACATTTACTTAGTTTGAAAAAAATAAAAAGTATCAATTTGATACTTAAATTTTGGTAAAATTATTTCTTTTACTTAGAAGCCCACAATGATCTCCCCATTTCTTCTATCTTTCTCTCCCTCCAATTTCTCTTCAAACCAAACAAGAGAAGTTTAGTATTTCTCCTTCACCAACTTCTCTTTTACCAACCTTTCTTTCACCTATACCAAACATATCATAAAAGGTATAAGGTTAAATATATTTTTTGTCCCTAAAATTTTGTGCTTTGTTTTAGTCCTTAAAAAGAATTTCACCCACTTTTGTTGCCAAGTTTCTCTGTTAGCAGTTTGAGTCTTTCATTGCTTTTTTTACAAAGTCTCTTATTACTTTTAACAACGCTTTTTAGGCCTTTTATAGCGCTTCTAAATGTTATTAAAAATCCCAGATTAAAACTACCGACAGGAAAAACTTGGAGAGTAAAAATAAGTGAAACTTTTTTAAGTGGCTAAAATTAAAAAATTCATAATTTTATATATACAATATGTGTATACATGTTTTCCAGTACTATCTACCAATTATAGATTGACACATAATTAAAAAGAAGTTACTCAATTGGTAACCACCTGATGTGTCATCTCTATCATGTATTGTGATTGGTGAATAATGTAATAAGTTTTACAAAGAATGCTTATAATAATTAAACTCAAATATATATATATATATATATATATATAAGATTTTAACTAAACTCTTGTATTTTGTCAAAAAAAAAACTAAACTCTTGTATTGTGATCGGTAGCCACATTTAATTAAATTGTGCTTCCCCTTTTTTTTTGAGAGAAAAAGGGGGTTAATTAAAACCCCACCAAACTAGCCATGGGACTACAAAGTCAAAAAGCCTTCTTTATTCTCAAGCAGAAGCGAGTAGATAAACTGAGGGGAAAAGTCGTAAAACATAAAATTATAATCCAAATTAAAGCTATTTCTAGCTAAACAGAAGCATTATCTCCTCATTATTAGCTTTTTATTTGCATTATCTCTCCCATTCCAGTGATTTTTTTTGGGTGAAAACAAGGGGCATAGAGCCCCAAGAAAACAACTAATCAAGATGAACTGTCAAGCCTCTCTTATCAGCGAAAACAAGACTGTTAAGAGAGGGAGGAATATCATCAAAAATACAACAAACTTCATCATAAGTAAGACTATCCTTAGCTAGCCGATTAGGCCTATTAGCGTCTCTCGAAATATGCTTCCAACTAATCCTGTTCTGAGTGGTAAAGATGCTCTGAGTGATAAGTTGATGCAAAGGGTGCAAGTCAGATGTATCGGTTGTAAGCAACTCAATTGCCAAAGAGCTATCCGATTCCACAACGAAATTGCGGTATCCTCGATCCCAAGCTATACACACCCCATAATAAATGGCCCACAGCTCTGCCTCTAAAATGCAGTAACGATCCAGCTCTCCCATCCCATTGATTCGTTCTTTAGTATTTTATAAAAAAATAAAATTTGTTCCTTAAAATCCGCTCTTGCTTACCAAGTTTTTGATTGACTTCTAACGTCTGCTATAACAGAAGCATACTTCATTCTCATCTTTTATAGAGCATTGCTATTAAGCATGACAAGAAACGTATGAAAAGCATTGCTACAATGTTACTAATAACAAAACATGGAGGGACTGGGGTTATTAACAGTGCATCGTAGTTTTCGTCTAGTACAATCCAGAATTACTCTCTTCTGTATATCTAAAGGTACGAGTTATATTTTTAACAATGCTTAATACTGTACTTAACTAATAATAAAATCGACGGCTTTTTTTTTTTACCCCATTCTTTATCACTCATACCCCCATAATTGTCATTTGGACCAAAATGCCCCTAATTTTAAAAAAAAACGTCTTTTTACATTTTTTCGGACTTATACATAAATTCGGAATGTTAAATTTAAAAATTTCCGAATTTATGTGGTAAATTCGGAAAAAATGAAAAAATGTATTCCGAATTTAAGGTAAATTCGGAGTAAATTTCGGAATTTTCTGGATTTACCCCGAATTTACCCTAAATTTGGAATTAAAAAAATCCGAATTTACCCCATAAATCTGGAAATTTCCGAAATTTACCCTAAATTTGGAATACATTTTTTGATTTTTTCCGAATTTACACGTATTTTCGGAATACAATTTAAAAAAATGTATTCTGGATTTACACGTAAATTCGGAAAATTTCATACCCCAATTTCAAATTTATGTGTAAATTCGGAAAATTAAAAAAAAACACTTTTTTTTTAAAAATTAGGGGTATTTTGGTCCAAAACGATTTATGGGGGTATGGGTGATAAGGAGGGGGTAAAAAAAAAAAGCCAAAATCGACAACATGGAGTATAAAGTTTCACCATTCTTCCATGTCATCTCTTACATTTTGTTTCATACCAATAATCATTTTCCATATGTAAAACCCATTACATAATTTTAACAAACACTATTTGATTTGTACTCATCTTATATAGCTGCTCTCTGCTCAGGTAGATGTGTTTCATTGGATGTTGAGATTGAAGAAGAGAGTGTTAAGATTGACGATCACTCTTGTTTGGTGATGTGTCTCAACTCTCAAAGACAATTAAAACAACCCTGTTTCGATTCAACTGGTGCACAAAACCACAACGATGGACGACAAAACACTTTCCCGACGACAATCACCGGTCTTGCCAGACGATCTTATCTTCCATATTCTCGTGAGGGTTCCTGTTAGATCACTCCTACAATTCAAGTGCATATGCAAATCATGGGAAACCCTAATATCTGATCCACAATTCGTAAAGCACCTAATTCAGATCTCAATTGCGAATCCAAACATGACCCATAAACGATTGGTCTCTTCCGTTATAAGTAAACGTAGAAAAATAATATCTTGGCCTTTGAAATCACATTTCGAAAAACCATCAACCTCTACTAAATGTGATTTCGACTAAATTAACTTTTGATATGGGTTCAACCCATAGTTACCATATTCTAGGTTCATGCAATGGTTTGATTTGTTCGTATGCTATCTATCCAGGTTATGTCCAATTGTGGAACCCATTAACTAAATTTAGATCAAAAAGATCTCCAAGTGTCTTAGGAAGTTTCACATACCATGTATTTGGCTATGACTATGTTAATGACAAGTACAAGGTTCTTGTAGTGATGAATCATTTTAAGGAAGTGGTAACCAAAGTTTATACCTTTGGTGAAAAAGAAAATCGTTGGAGAATTATTCAGAATTTCCCATATACTTTATTTTGGTCATCAGGGAAATTTGTGAATAACACTCTGAATTGGTTAGCTAAGGGTGTTGTTGCGTCTAATAAGTGGGTGATTTTTTCTTTTGATTTGGAGAAAGAGACTTATAGGGAACTTTTGCTACCTAAAAGACAACATGGTGAAAATATTTGTGATCTTGTTTTGGATGTCTTGAAGAACAATCTTTGTGTGTGTTTTGGCTCTTACGAAACTGGAGGGGAATTCTGGTTGATGAAAGAGTATGGAGTTGCCGAGTCTTGGACTAAATTAATGGTGGTGAACCCATATCAAAAGTTAATTTCTTCTGAGCCCTTTTGCATTTCGGAAAATGGCGTTGCTCTGCGGAGAAATTTTTGTTTCTCCGAATTACTCCTGTATGAGCCAAAGACAAATATGTTTTGTCTTCTAAGGATTTTGAGGAGACTTGAGTTGGATTACAATATTTACCATGAGAGTCTTGTGTCACCGATATTTTAAATAGCATTTGTCAAGTCTTCCAAGTTTTGCTTCCATTCTGAACTTAACATACAACATGTGTGTGAGTGTTTTTTTTGACCATTGCTGGCTTCTTACGAAGTATTTCAATGCTTTCAATGGAAGACCAATCTTCACTCGTGCTTAGGACGTAATTTCGCACCGGCCAACACCGATACTGCGGGAATGTTATGTATCTCTTGTTTTGGTATTTATCAATTTAATTGGTGGTTGAATTCAATTTACAACATGGTTCAAATTGAAGTTATATTTGCAGTGATCTACGTTATATTTTATCCATAAAGCATGCTTATGTTATTAGTTGTGCTTTTGCAATTTACATGCAGAAACAGTATTTTTCATCTACACTTGCAAGACTAATCTTTCTGTCTATCTATGTCTTCCTTGTTACAAATTATCAACGTGGGTGTCTATTTGTTGGAAAAATCAATTGTTGCTGAGTTGCTACACATTAAGAATAGAGAATTTGACAGAAGTATCAATTGAATCTTGGATTTTCCATTGCTGATTGAAAACACGGTATCCACCATTTTGCTCTTTATTTCCTCCAAACTACTCTTGAGCCCTGTCTCTCATCCTCAATCATTAAACCTATATATCTATATACCAAAATTTTAGCAATTTGATTATGTTATAGTCAAACTCATGCAAAGAATTTCGAAGATTTTGACAAGATTTATTTTCTTAGAATAAAGAAATCCATCCTGGGGACATGATCTATTGACATGGAGTAATAATTGATTTCCTTTCTGAAACTGTAATTAAGATGCTGTGAAACCAGCTCCTATGGATTGATTGATTAATCATTAGCCACATATATAGTTGTTCAGTGAATAATGTGAATCAGCAATAAATCTTGATGAATCAGGAATTAATCTGTGTCTGCAATTATATTTCCTATTTTAGGCTAGACAAATTAGGAGTTGATTTGATTTCCATTAATGATATTTATTAGTATTATTTGTTCTTGATTTAATTACTTAGGGTTGAGTCTTTGTATTCCCTATAAATAGGGATTAGCGTTTAGTATTCGGTAATGAAGCTATTATTAAGCCAATTTTCCTGACAAATAATGCATTTCACAAGAAGCGGTTTGAGGTACTCTCGCCTACCAATCACGAGAATTGGAGCAGAATGGATTCGTGGAGTCTACCGCCGAGTGGTACTTTGTTATGATACATCAGATCAAATAACAAATCACCAAAGTGGATCAAATAAATTTGTTAGAGGAAAAGGACGGGTGGCAGAATATTTACATCAAGCTGACCACGACACCATTAGAGCAAATGACAGTAGCCAATTGAATTGAAAATGACAGTAACCAATTGAATTGAAAATACTGTACTGGAAACTAAAGGAGAAAACGACATTGACCAATTGAATTGAAAACGACAAAAAAATATTAGGGACACTAACCAATTGAATTGAAAATATTTAGATATAAGAGTGATTTTGTAAGAATTGAAAAATATTAGGGACAGTAACCAATTGAATTAAAAAATGCTATTGTGCTAAACAACGCCTGGTAGCATCCCTAATTTCTTCAAGTAAGTTTGATTTTACTTGAAAGTCCTGCAGAATCCTAAAGATTGAATGAGTAAGAGATGTTTTTGTTTTTTCGTAGCTGTTTGTGACTTAGGGTTATTATTAACAACCAGCTAGAGATTCTAGCTAGCTTACAGATTTTTAGAGTTTAATTTGTTTGTAATATAGATTAAAGGCATTGGACTTCAAAACATTTATTTGTGAGACTAAGAAGGATGTTGTTATTTCTTTTGGCGTTTTTGTTGCAGCAGATGCACTTGTTTTACTGATTTTATGGGGGGACTTAATTTAATTCCTATCACTCAGTTGAATGAATGGGATTTTTCAAATCTGGAAGTTTTGGAATGATGCTTAGGGTTTGACACTTTGACTTTTGTAAGGACACTTTTATTCCCTGCTTTCTACATGCATCTCCAATATTAGAGAGAATGGTTAATGTCTCCATTTTTTTTTTCATCAGCCCTGTCTGTTAGTTATTGATGTTTGCATGGTGTTACTAGGTCCCATAATTGACTTGGCAAGCTACCACGCAACTGAGCTTAGGAATATTATGTTTTAGTTTTCATGTTCTAGCAGTTATTACTTCCTTAGATGCAACAGGGAAAGATCATTTAGCTGTGATGAATTTTGAAACGTGATTTCGATGCAATGAATTAAATAGGGATACAGCCATATAGGCATAGTTGTTAAATTCCATTTTCTAAATTTTACTTGTATAGGTAGTATATCTTTAAACCCTTAAGGCATTGTTGAATACAAGCAAGTTTTGGAAAACATGTTTAGGAGCCAACTAGATAGTAGGTCCCACAAATCGGTGGCAATATTATAAATAGAACAAACATCGTGTGCAATTATATAAAGTTTACTTGTGTAGATAGTATATTCCGATTAACTTGCATAGGTTTTCTGCATAATTATGCAGAAAGTTTACGGAAAATCTGATCTGTTACCAAATCCTCTACTTATACACATTTAACCTACACAATTTATAAAAATAGTACATTTTTATCTACTTTAGGCCACATTACAAAGCAAACAAAAATTTAAATCAATTTAATATTCAAAGGGGAAAAACTGCAAAGGGATAACACATTAGAAACAAAGCAGCTTATATACCCTCCTTCTTAAACACGGAACATTGCAGAAACTAACACCCCAATCTCAACCCAAAAATGTAAGTATTTACCCACATCAAATACATTTTTTCCCCTTTTTTATCCATTCCCAAATGAAAATAAAAATAGCAACTTCTATATCTTGGTTAAACTTGCAAGTCAATCTTAGCTTAAATATAGAAAGTTGATGTTGTTTTAGAAAGGGAGCACATTGAACAAATTATTTATCATTTTTTCAGTCTTTGTTTCAGGTGCATATCACGAGATTGAGTCATTCTATATTTGTTGTTTAGTTGGGTCACTACTCCCAGCTAAGCAAGTCATATCACCCGTTAACGACCAACATGGCATTCATTAATATTAGTGGTCAGAAAATTAATAAAGAAGACTTTTGACACAGATTTGAAACATACAAGATCAATGTAAGGGAAAAAAACATAAATGATTAAATTAAAATTTTGGCGAAACATAAAAATCCAAAAGTATATTTTTGCCTTGTGTTCAATGACTAAGATGTCAAATCACATGTTTTTGCCGTTAAATTGGTGCTCAATCGGCTAAGGAAGTGTCGCGCAGACATATTTTTTAAATGATTCACCTAGCACGTCCTAGTGATTAAAGTGTGATGCATCAAGTTACTAGCGTAACAGTTGGTTAGTCAAACTGACAAATAAAAGTAAAAGGATCAAAAGTGCAAATAGCGATATTTGATGACCAAAAATTGATGATAAATTTATAAAAAAACTAAACATACAATGTCTATTTTATAGAGACTAAAAAGTAAAAGCATTTTCCAGTAAAAAAAAAAGTAAACACATTTTTCGTCTACCACCTATCACGGTTGCAGGCGCCGACATGAAAAGTATCCTCTTCAAATCGTCCCCTATAGTTCTCGAATGTAAATTTCAGATCATGATGACATTTGAGGTTTCCTCCGAAAAATCTTCACTTTGCAAAAACCTTGCGAATTTTAATTATTTTCGAACATAGGTTGTGGGTTGAAGAAGATGAAATCTTTGTTTCCTCTTTGCACAGAGTAAAGGTTAAAGAAGGTTGAACTTCTTTATATATTTAATCATGGTGGCCAACTCAGCATAGAAAAAATAGAAAAGAAAAAAATACAAGGCAGAATAGAACAAGAAAAAAGGTCATGAAAATCAAATTTCAACAACGACTTTGAATCCTGGTCCCCTACACCTAGACACGCCTGCTCCAACCACAGTCCACGTGGTCCGGGCACTCTCCACCCACTCTCCTTTGAATCGCATGTGGTCCCTACACTGAGGCACGCCTCTGCCTCACGCAACACCCATGAATCTCCTCTGTATAAGACCAAGTGGCTTTCCTCTCATATCACAATAACACATACGACATTCACCACTTTTTATAAAAGAGAAAAATCATCAACAGACAGGGGTGAAGTTTCACAAAAATAAGAAAACAAAGTTGATGTTTCTCTATGTTAGTGTTGCATTCATCTCCAAGATGGTGGTATACACCAATACCAACATAGATGAATGGGCAGAAAAAGAAGGGTTAAGTTGTAGAGTTGACATTAATAACAGAAACTATCTTCTCCTTCTCTCTTTATTGTGTTTGTATTTGTTTTTAAATGATTATTCTTTTTACCATTAGAAAGAATTGGAGTTTCCTTCTTTGTTATCCCAAAAATTTCATGTCCAAATTGCCCGCCCATTTTATTATTTTCCTGTCCAGCAAGAATTCAGAAAAAATATGTGCGTCGTCTGTTTCAAATATTTACTTCAAACTATAATTAATACATGCCCTATAAGTTGTCTTCTTTTTAAGAACACTCTTCAATTTCAGAAGAAGTTGGTATTAATATCATAACTAAATTTATTTTTCTTTCTAAAAACTTAATGGAAACAAGTCCCAGACACAGTTGCGGCCATAGGCACACTTCCCCTCCGATATCATATACTACGAAGTCCTGATGAGGGTACCCGTAAAATCTGACTTAAGACACACTTTTACCTGATTGCAAAAATGATTTGTTCATTTGTGGAACCTGGAGATTCCTATACACCCTAGTGGAAGGGTTCCACAAATGAACATTATTATTTTTGCGATCAGATAAACAAGCCATTGCGTGTTTCAATGATTTGGTATAGAATGATTCCCAAGCTGCTGTGCTACATCTAACGGTGCTAGTTTAACTGTTTTTTATGTACAGATTGTTTACTTCTATTATTTGTTTTTGATTTCTCTCAAAAGCTGAACATGTCAAGCTCCATTCTTGTATAATGTAAAGGAAATATCATGTTTCAGATTTGAATATTATATACTGCAATTTATCTAGTTGCTATTAGTGTTGTTAGTCTGAATAAATGACATAGATTCATGTTTCAAATGATAAATTGAGTATTAGTATATCCTTCAAGTAAGGAATTGTTCAGTTTGAATATCTTTAATCCCTAATCTTCTTCCTTTAATGGAGTATTACTGAATGATGCCCTGCTACATGTTGTAGAAGCTATCAAATTGTTCAGTTTGAATCACAAACTTGCACAGAGAAAAGTAAATATCTAAGAAAGGAAGTGTATGCATACAGAATGTAAAACAAAGTGACAAACACAACAGAAACGAAAATCAATAATGAAGGAAACGAAAATCACCAAAAAAAGCAACAAACACAAGTAGTCAAGTACACAACAGAATAATCCCTAATCTTCTTCCTTTGCTGAAGTAACAATCGAACCTTTAATGCAGTAACAATGGAAAATCACCAATGAAAATGGCTAAATCCGCCTCTGCTCGAAAATCGCTGAAGATAATCCCTAAACGAAATGGTTACCTGCTGATCAAATTGAAGGAACAAAAATGGCGTGCGTGAAAAATCAGAGAAGAAGGGCGTGTGTGAACGACGTCGTTTGGTTTGGCAACAGTTTAAAAAAAAAAGAAGCTCTAATAGTGTGTTACATGGGATTCGAACGTAGAGCCTGTTGTGTAAAACTGGGAGTATTACCACTGCGGTCAAGTTGTTTAGGTGTTTCTAGGAATACCAGGAACACCATATAAATCTGTCTCTGGCGGTGTTAGTGAGTAATAGCACCCGGTGGTGGGTCAATGTGGGGTCCACCGTGGACCTAAAGAGGTACAACTTTGCGAATTGGGTATTAGAGATTATGGACTCTCATTACTTGCGCACGTGAACCATAATAGAGACTTTACGAGCGTCGTTCTCAAGTGTCATCACTCATTCTCAAGCGCCACCATTTTTTAGTTTGGCGTTGGGCTTTTCATTGGTACATTGTATTGTTGTGACCAAAAAAGATAAAGAGATATTTTGGATAAGCATTATACAATAGACTTGTCATTAAATTAGGGGATAAAAATGGGCGGTCTGAGAAATGGAAGATACATTAATTAAGTTCGCTTCTGTTGGTTGTCTTGACAATTTCAACGATATGAGAACATCAGTTTTCGGGTTCAAGCCCAAATGTGAGTCGTGAAAGTGTATCTGTTTAGTTTTTATTTATCATTCGTCTAAACTAAATAATAAAAATTACAATTTGATGTGCATAAAATATAATATATCTTCTTTTTGAGAAACATGTGTACTTATACAGTAAAAGTTTTGGTAGTGAAGCCCCTCCTTTCATTTGGAAATAGTTTTCTTCTTATGTTCCTCGTGAGGAGGACCATAATTATCTCTTTCTGAGCTCATGTTTTTCCCTGTAAGAATTCTCTGGTAAGAAAATCTGGTAAAGAATTTTTCTCACCTTTAATATGTTCTATGGCGAAATCAAAACATGAGAGTAATGATTGCCATCTGGCAAAAATATGTTTAGAAACTAAATTCTTAACATCCTTTTGCAAAACATCTTTTGCAGCTTTGCAATCAGAACGTAATAAAAACTTTTTTGAGTACTATACTTTAATTGTGCCGGATTCCAAGTTCCTGAGTAATATCTAACAATTTGTTCTTTAGGTGACTCTGGTAATTCTTGTTTTAATATTCCTCCGAAACCTAATTCTGAGGAATCTGTTTCTACTATGAGGAAGGCTTGGGGATCTGGGATTCCTAAGCAGGGTAATTTCTTCACCATCTTCTTAATGGTTCTAACACTTTGACTCATACTATCATTCCATTGAGGAGGATTCTTTCTTAATCTCTTAAATAAGGGAATGCAAATAATTCTAAGATTGGGAATAAAATCAGCAACATAATTCACACAACCCAAAAATCTTTGTAATTGAGTTTTATCCTTTAATTCATCAGGAAATTTATCACTGAATTCTATAGCTTTACTAATGGGTGTAATAGTACCTTGATAAAATTTAAATCCTAAGAATCTAACATTCACCTAAAATAATTTCATTTTTCTTGAAGATAATACTAAACCATTTTCTTTAATGATAGTAAAGAATTTATCTAGATGCTCGAAATGCTGATTAAGAGATTTCGAAAAGACTAAAACATCATCTTGATAAACTATAGAAAAATATTGATAATCATTAAATATATCATTCATAATATGCTGAAACTCACTAGGAGCATTTTTTAATCCTAATGGCATAACGTTCCATTCATAATGGCCGAAAGTGACAACAAAAGCAGTTTTGTATTTGTCCTTTTCTACCACTTGTATTTGGTAATATCCTGACTTTAAATCAAACTTTGAAAATATAGCAGCGTTATGTAATCTGCCAATTAAATCCTTCTTGTTAGGTATTGGATACCTAATCCATTGTAAAACCTTGTTTAAGGGCTTGTAATTAATGACTAACCTAGGAGTTCTACCCTATCTAATTGATTGGCTATGGTATGTAATAACTGATTGGAGTAATTTAATTGTAAATGAACTCTTCCTAAGTCTGAAGGATTCTTAGGAGATTTGAAGGGATAGGCTTCAAATATGGTTCCTTTACTTTCTAATTTAATGGCTTCTAATGGTGGATGAACAGCTTCTACTGTCCTATTTTCTAATGTTTCCCATTTTTTTGTAATTCTATTATTCACATCTATGTGATTTTCTACTAAAAAGCAATTTTCTATCTTATTTTCTAAACAGTAATTCTCAAACCATACAAAGAAATAAATATTAATTCTATTTTTCTTAAGATAGCTATAAAACTATTGTAAATAATCAGGTGTCTGATTTTTAGAGAAAGTGGTAAAATACCAATCTATCTTTTCTTTGTTATAATTAGCCTCAAAATCTTCTCTGATCCAAGGCTTATCTATTACAAATTCTTCTTCACAAGTAATTACTAATAATACCTGAGAAGTTGTTGGTGATAGGGGAGGTGATTCTGACTTAATTGAGGGTTCATATAGAGGTTGTGGTATATTTGGCACGAAATCAACTCCTGCCGAATTAACATTAATTGTAGATGCTAAATCTACAGATCTTCTAGAGTCTAAACTACTTCTAGAGCTTGACTCTTCAATCCTCATAGATTGACTTCTACTCATTTTAATTCTAACAGTTCCATCATCTTCCATGATGAACTGTCTGGGTTTTCTTGCCTCTATCTTAGGTAAAGGCATTACTACTGTTAATACCCATTCTTCTGGCAACTTACTAATAACATCAGAGGCTCTTAATTTCTTAGGCGTAGTAATATTAGAACGCCTCAAGTTTGCCTCTATAATAACGGTTTCGTTCTTGGGAGACATTCTTAAAGCCTTAAAATTGTTTCACATTCGAAATCTTATATTTAATTCTATAACAAACATCTATATTTGCAACACCTTCAGAGAATAGATCATCCATACACTGAATATTAATGACTAATGAGTTTTTTGTAAAACTATTCATCAAATTCATGGAATAATTAGGATAACAGTTAAAATAAACTGGACCATCATTTAAATTTGATTCTAATATGGCAATAATGGATTCAGGAAGCTTTTTAATTCTAGTGTCACGCAAAATTAATAATATAGGAGTATTTAAACCTAACTTATGCAAAGGTTTAACAGCAACTTGTATTAATCCAAGATGAATATATTGAAAACCTTGGTTAACATGCTCATCAATTAATTCTTCATTTAACAAATTAATAGACTCATTATGATTAACAATAGATCTAGATGACTCTATTGTATGCATAATATGCTGTGATCTAAATTTATCAAAAGTGCTGGTTTTATATATTTCTTTACAATTGATGTCAGGCATCTTCCAACTTTGTAATTTATTTTCTATCTCAGCTATTTCTAATTCCCTATTCTGATATTTATCTTGGTCACTTCTGGCTTCTAATTGGTCTTGTGAAAGACTGACTGGTGGTGATGACCACTCTATCTCTTCTAGAGGATCCTAGCTCACTCAAGGTTCTAAGTAACCTAGCCATGGTTATCATTCGTATTCTTTTATCTTCTTTATCTCTTCTTTTTACCAGGAACACCAATGGACTCAACTGGTTGCGGGAACACCAACTATCCTCTCTCTCCTGGGGTTTCAAAAGGCTTACCAACACAACTATCTGGGCTTACCAACGCTAAAAATAAAGAGATTGAAAATATCAATTTAAAAAATAATAATATGGTTTAATTACCTAGATACTAGAAGCAGGCTCTGATACCAGGGCGAAGAGGTGAGGGATGATGAGGAGATAGAAGAAGTGGGAGAATATGTATATTGATAATAAGAAGGATAATGAATATGATAATGAATACGAAGAGGGATAATACAAGATATATATCGAACCAAACAAAACCTCCATCCAATATATAACCTAAGCTTAGTAAGAAAGCAACGAAATAAACATGTTCATAAATTTTTATGTTACAGAATCTTTCAAGCAAAATTGGAACATCCCCAATTCAGAGTGTAAACCTTTCACAATAAATAAAATCATAACAAAGTTAATAAAACAAAAGGTTTGTAGATTTGATAAGTTACAAAATATGCCTAGTATGAATTTTCTGCACAATATCGTGCATGTTCCTCAAGATCACTTAAGCATACAAGGAGGGGGGAAGGAGGAGGCAGATGATAACGGGTTATGGTGGAGGGAATAACAGAGATCATAACCTACAGTTCTGAACCAACTCTTCGTAAATAACATTTAGACTAAAAATAATGCAATTACGCCTTTGATTTCTTCCCCTTGGCTTCATTATTCGGCTGGTTCTTAAAAGGCAGGAAAGTCTTTCCACCCATGAATGGCCTGAGGACTTCTGGTATCTCTACCCCATCATCCTTTTGGTTGTTCTCCAATATGCAGCAAATGGTCCTTTCAGTAGCCGTCAGAGTAGAGTTCAACAAATGAACATATTGCTTCAACTGCTCATTGCTCTGCAACAGTAAAAATGATGCAAAAGCTGAGTTAAATTTTTTAAAGTAGAATCACGTACAGGGGTCGAAATCTATTAGCACCACCGACACAAACACGCAGACACCGGTTTTAATTTGAAAAGTACAAGTAATTGAAATATTTGTGTCGGTGTCCGACACAATACGTGTCGGACACCGGACACGCCTTCAACCGGAAGTGTCGGTGCTACAGAGGTCAAATTAGTTAGCAAAAGGAAAAAATTGCTCATGGCAGAACCTATGTCATGGACACCACTTGAGCTATCAAAGTTTAACCGCAGAATATATTAAGTCCCTTAACAAAGGTAAGACTAAGGATCACCATCACTTACACTTGTTCTCAAAATGATTTACATTTTAACAAGGAAAAACTAAGAAATTTGAAGGAAGAATAGGTTTCATAAATTCCCATTGCATTGCATGATTTTGACATACATGGGATGGGACAACCATGAACCATCATCACTCACTCCCCAAAATGAACTCATTACTTCAGAAATCACCAAATAATACAAATAAGCCACCAATATGAAATTGGGCATAACTACCGAGACAATGTTTTTTCATTCACAAGTTATTGAATAATACTATTAAAACCATCAATATGATGAAATTGGGCATTATACTGACCTTCTTCTGTCCATATCGAATTTCTAGTTTTCTGGCTTGATAGTCTGTACAATTTGAACAGGATACCAACTCTCTGTAAGTTTGAGAAGCCGGAAACCATGCTTCTAGATCATACTTCTTTGCTGCAGCATCATTCAAGGCGCCAGATACAATGGAGACAACTTGATATGGAAGGTTTAACTGCAGTATATAAAATGCAACTACATAAGAAAGGAAAATAAAAAAGGAGGGCAGAGAACACGATCAATTGAGGTCGAGAACGAACTATACGCAATGATAAAGACCACACAAAAATACAAATGAGGTAATGGCACTGAAAATGAGTACATGGCCAATACAGAAGACAGACAATAATCACAATTTCACAACCATACAGCAAGTCCCAGATAACAACATTTACAAGAAATATAGAGATGCGGTAAGCATTCCTCTGGATAGATACATTTGACATGTCAAAGGCAGGAAGATGGCTTAACACAACAGCTTATTGATAATCAGCTGAGTAGTGTTACCTGGTGATTCAGTAACCATTTCCAAATTATATTATATAATCTTTGTTAAATAGTGACGAAGAATAGAGACACGATATTGGTCATGCAGTTCGGCCAATCTTTGCCTACGTCTGCGACTACAGAGCAGTTGTAGTTCCGTCTTATTAACTGTATATTGTGTCTTGAGTACAAGCACTAATGAGTTTAAATAGGCTACTCTATGTGTAAACCTAACGGGCCTGGTAAATGAGCCGAATGCATATTATTTACAACATATCTCAACAATATTATTATATAATATTATATAATATATTCAATTGAAATTGGAACTCATAAAGAATGGCAATTAACACATTCTAATTGCTTAACGAGGGACAACATCGTACCGCTTTGTAAAATTCCTCAGAGTTCTTCATCATTTCCTCAAGCATGTCCCATGAATCATTGTCATTGGGGTAGTAAGGCAAAACTGCTCCACTTTTTCAAATTGGTGGACTCGGAATATTCCTAGAGTATCTCGACCATGAGATCCGACTTCTTTACGAAAGCAAGACGAATATCCAGCATATCTGCAGAAAGCACATTTCCAGAGTTACTTGCAACATAGAGTTCCATGTTTTTATGTTAACAGGCGTCCCAAAATTTTTATTACCTTATGGGCAGCTGGGAAGGGTGGATCCAATCATCTAAATGATATGCACAAAGTGGCTGCTCTGCTGCTGCAATCAGATATTTGTCATCTCCTTCACCAGTTACCTAATATAGTAATTCCTTAGATATATGCTCAGAGGAAAAGATTAGGGTGGTCTTTGGTTTGTTCTATCATTTTCAGAGAGGATAACCATTTATAATACGAAAATGTCACCTTTTCACTATACTTCAATAGATAAATAAATTCAAACCTTTCTTCAAATCTGCTATCCCAAGAAGCTCGACTAGATCTACATGATTCTTCAGTTTAGGCTCCACTCTTTTCTCCCCCCAGGATCTAACCACAGCATTGTTGGCCTAAAAGCATAATGATCATAGATTACCCCGTGAATTTCAAGACAAGCATTATCAGACAAAAAAAAAAATAGAGAGAGAGAGAGAGAGATACCTCATACTTGCTAATCGGAACGGAAGCGTGAACGAGGTTTCCGATGGTTTCCAATTTGGAATTCAAGAGCTTTAGAGTATCCCGAACCTCAACTTCTTTCTCCGCTATCGATTTTTTGGTCTCTTCAGAATCACTAATGAGCTTAGTTGCATCTTCACCGGCACGCTTGAGTTTTGAGACTTCCTTATTGATCTCGTTGAATTCTTTGCGGAGAGTCTCCAACTCAAATTGACCTGAAATAAAAGTGCATATGTAACAGAGATTAGGTCAATGACATTGTAATTTGTTGCAGTGAAGAGAAAAACTGAGAGAGAGTACGCTTTCGCCATTCTTTGTCGAGGTTGATGACATCGTCGACGACTTTGACGCTCTTGAAACGGCTACGTTGAGATTTGCGGATGATTTCAGGGTCGTGACCCTTTTCCTCTCTGAATAGATTGATGTCCAACATGATGATTCTAACGCCGCCGCCGTCAACCCTCACTCACCCACGGAATGAAAATGAAAACGAAAACGAATGAACGAACAAAAGTGAGAGTGGTAGTGTAAGAGGAGGGTTTTGCAAATTTACACCTAGATTTTTTTTATAGAAAGAGAAACAAAGGGTATTTTTTTCGTTACAAGAAATAAAGGATTTTGGTTTTAACTTTTTAGTTCAAGCAAAATTTTTTTAATTAAATCATTATCGCCGACCTATTTGGTGGGTGATCGATAAATACATCTATAAGAGGTTAAAAAGTCGTGCGGCTTATATTGACCCTGATGAGCCCCGGAGCCCAACTCACTTAAACTTTTTATAAAAAATATTAGATCCTAATATTTTAATCAAGTTCCTAAACTTTAATATATTTTAATCATAAAAACTCATTCCTTTCATAAAAAACTTACAACCTCATTTCCTTTCATCTTTCATAGGAACTCATTTTTCCCCCACATTTGTAATCATTTCATCTTCCAGGTTTCAGGCGCCTTACATTCTTTTATCTGTCATGTTCCTTTCTTTCCTCCTATCTTATTGATTTGTTTTTTATGGTTGATTTTTCTTTTTATTTGTTCTTGCATGTTTCAAAGCATAGTATGCGATAATTTGTTGAGTTTTCGAGTAGGTTGAGGCGGTGGAAATGGGGTAGAAATGAAGTTCACCACAAGGGTATGTGGAAGAGGCAGTTTGTTTGTTTGTTTTTATGTTATTCGTGCCAAAAGAGAATTTTGATTTTCATTTTCGGAAGCTCTTCCCCCACAATGTTGCTCAATCAATTTTTTTAGAATGTTAGTTGGTCATGAATATAGTCTTTCATTACTATGTTGATTTGTAAGGAGAATTTAGGAGAAAAATCAAATGAAAGTTTAGATTTTGGATTAATTTTACATGGAATTTTGAGTAGGAAGGGAGCAACAAATAGGTTGATTTTCTGTTAACGCAACCAATTCATGCAGTATAAATGCTAGAACTTAGTGGAATAGGTCAACATAGAAGCAGATTGTTGAAGTGTTTTGTGTTCACAGGAGAATGTTGTCCTTTTTGCTGGTTTGTGATCTAAGTTATGTTCTTAGTGCAGAATGGTATAATGTAAATAATTTGAAGGATCGATATGAAAGCGTGGGTCGCAGTGATGCTGATAAAACTTTTAAAAGAGATAAAGCCTACGACACCTTCAACTACGCAGAGATAAATCTTTTCGGTTTCTTTTGCTTTTGTTGGTATTGAAGATCAAATATTTTAGAAGCGATAACAAATAAATTTTACCTTTAATGGTTGATTGTGATTAATAATATTTCATCTGTTATGGGTAAATCCATACAAGAAACAATAAAAGAAGAAACCACAGATTCAAAAACAAGCTAGTCGATCCGTAGTGTAAAATCAATCGTTATTATTTTCTTTGTAACCACCCTGTAAAGAGCAAGCCAGCCAAATAAAACCGCCTACTCCATTCCTACAAGGAAACATTGAATATTCTAGTCCCAATCTTCCAGACCCGATTCCTCTTTCCAATGAACTTTGTTATTGAAGATAGTATATGAGCAGCTCGATAAAATTCAACATGTTTCACCGCCCTGCAAGACAAACCAATACAGACTTCAGGATTCTAATCCCATTAACCAGAATTCCATTGCACTCGAATTGCACCCAAATTGGACTCCGGCTATCCATACTACGACAAACAATACCCATAAGTTCATTCCTAAACCTGCTGTTGTTAAGAGAGAAAACAAGATATATATCGAACCAAACAAAACCTCCATCCAATATATAACCTAAGCTTAGTAAGAAAGCAACGAAATAAACATGTTCTGAAATTTTTATGTTACAGAATCTTTCAAGCAAAATTGGAACATCCGCCATGGAAGATGATATTAAAAAAGCAGCCATGGAAGATGTGGAGTCAGTGATGAGCAGGATTGATAGGAGTGGTGAGGGTGTTTGTGTACAATAGCATCTACACTTGGCTCATTAGAAGCATTATTGGAGTTTTTGAAAACTCCAGAAGTGAATATTCCTGTTAGTGCTATAAGCATAGGCCCTGTGCATAAGAAGGATGTAATGAAGGCTAGTTTAATGCTTGAAAAGAAAAAAGAGTATTCTACAATATTGGCATTCGATGTCAAAGTCACTCCTGAAGCCAGGGAACTAGCAAATGAATTGGGTGTGAAGATTTTTATTGCTGACATCATTTATCATCATCTATTTGACCAATTTAAGGCTTATATGGACAACATTAAGGAGGAGAAGATGAAAGAAACTGCTGATGAGATAGTCTTCCCATGCGTTCTGAAAATCTTACCAAATTGCGTCTTCAACAAGAAGGATCCGATTATTTTGGGAGTTTATGTCCTTGAAGGCATTTTAAAGGTATTATTAAACCTCAACCGCACAAATTTTGAACCTTCATTAGCATGAAAAGTGAGCTGAAAGTGATTTTTCACCTTGTAAGCAACATGTTGTGTAAATAAACCAAACCAACATGTTGTGTAAAAATCGAACCCGTTTCAAGAGTTCCCGTTTACTAAAAATGCAGAGAAAATACATACTGACCATGAACATCGATACATACTGAGTATGCACAATCTAAGGTCTCTCTCTCTCTCTCTCTCTCTCTCTCTCCCTCTCTCCCTCCCTCCAACTTAATGGATGATGCATAAAGCATGGAGAGATTCGAGGGTGCCAACACAGCTAGATCACGTCGACAGCTAGGAGGCGCTAGAGGCCCTTGTGGGTTTCACCGCCGACAGACTCTGATTCGTGAAGGGTTCGAGTGAGAGCATACCTGTTAGGACCCAAAAGATGATGAACTATGCGTGGCCGGGGCGAAGCCAGAGGAAACTCTGATAGAGGCCCACAACGATATTGGCGTGCAGATCGTTCGTCTGACTTGGGTATAGAGGCAAAAGACTAATCAAACCATCTAGTAGCTAGTTCGCTCAGAAGTTTCCCCCAGGATAACTAGAGTCCAAGGGCGACTTTTATTAGGGTAAAACCAATTGTTAGAGGCATCTAGTGCGCAACACCCTTGACCTTTTCTCAAACTTTAAATAGGTAGGACGATGTGGGGCTGCTCTGTTGAGCCACACCATGACTTGAGATTCTAGAGTTCACGGAGCAAGTTGATGGAACTAAGGGGATCAGGTGGGGGAGTGACTACCCTGTACCTCCAATGCATATATTGAGGTTGGGTAGGGTTTTGCAGACTTTGCTCTAGTGGAGGAGTCGTCGAAATAGGAGAGTACAAACAACTAGTCCCTTTTGACCTTACTCCTGTGAGGGATTCAGTTGTCTACCCATACCATGATTAGGCTAGTTTTTTATCGAGTGAGTGGATTGAGGATTTCTTAGTAGAAAATGAGGAGGAGGAGGAAGAGGAGGAGGAGGAGGACCCTTCACAAATTGATGTCTTGTTGGCAAATGTCAAAGTCAAAATAGATATTATTTGGTCTCAAGATTTAAATTTAACACCAAATTTTTTTGTCATAATTTAACGGATATTCATTACTCAACCAACACTATGGCTTAATCCTATCATTGGACACGGGGCTCGACCCGGAGCTCCCAAGTTCAATTTCCATAGTGGACAAATTCGGTGTTGGCCAGTACGAAATTTGATCCTAAGCACGAGCAGAAATTAGTCTTTCGTTGAAAGCATTGAGACACTGTGTGAGTAGTAGGGGTGTTCAAAACCGAACCAAACCAATAGAAAACCGCAAACCAAACCAAACCAAACCGAAAACCTCAAAAAATCGCTTTTGATCGGTAAAACGACTTCAGATTTAGATTTAAGAAAAAAATCCAAGTAAAACGACTATAATCATCGATAAAGGTGCCAAAATATTTATAGTGAGCATGAGAAGCGGCAGGTGAGATTCCCCAAATATCACTATGAATCATCTCAAAACAAGTAGAAGCACGATGAGCACCAGACGGAAAGGGAAGTGTTTTACTTTTAGCTAATTTGCAAACAGAACATGAAATAGAGACACTAGAATCCATAGGTTTAGTACCTAACAAGCCAGTCTTAAATAAATGAGACAAAACAACAGAGTGTGGATGGCCCAATTTCCTATGTCAATCCTCACATACATTCAAAACACTAGTACAAGCAAGAGATAAATGATTTGGAATAAACTGGAGTGGAAACACTCTCCCAACTTTAGGCCCCTTCGCGATCACCTTTCCCGACAACCGCTCCTGCACAAGATAACCATCCTGAGTAAGATTAACATCACAACCTTCATCCACTAATTGACCAGCAGACAATAAATTTGAGGCAAACCCAGGTGCTACCAGCACATTTCGAAAGGTAGAATTTATGTCACCAACATTAGTTATAGGAACCCGTCATGTGATTCGATGCACCAGAGTCAAGTAACCATGAGATGAAAGAAGGCATACCAGTAATGCCCAAGGAAGAAAGAGCAGATAGTACCGCTTGTTGAATTAAGTTAAGCTGTAGAGCACCACCATCAGAGGCACCAGTGGTGGAAGGACCAGCAGCAGAGCTAGATGCACCCGTGGGGGGAGGACCAGCTACAAAGCTAGTGGTGGCATGGAATGCTTGCACCGGACGCTTAGTCGGTCGTGGAGGACGCGTAGGACAGGTAGAGATGACATGACCCTGCTGCTTGCAGTAATTGCAAAATTTCTTAGGACAACTACGAGTAACATGTCCAAATTGTTTACAAGAGAAGCATTGAGTCTGTCGCATATCACAGCCTCTAGTTTGCGCAACATATGCAATTGTCACAGGTTTAGAAAGGACGGGATCATGAGACGTGGTTCCTTGAGTATGGAGAAATTGTTCTTTCCTGAGCAGTTGACCAACACAGATATCCAAGGAAGGAACATGGTTCCTATTCAACAAAGCACCTCGAACAGCCTCAAATTCTGAAAGAAGTTTCATGATGAATTGATCCCGTTTACTAGTATCATAAACATCATAGACGGCTGAAAGTGACGGCTTGAGAACAACAGCATAGATAATAGCAGAGTGTTCTGTCCATAAATTCAGAAAACCAGAATAATATTCTTGAATTGACAAATTACCTAACGCTTGGCCGTGTTGTCCTGGTTGTAAATACGCTTCAAATAATTCCACATTTCTTGAGTAGTTGAAAATGATCGCAAATTATTGATCATCTGAGGATCAATAGTACTGAGGATCCAGGAAATAATTTGAGCATCTTTGACTTCCCATGCGTGGAAGGCAATTTTATCTTCCAGCGCCTTAGAAACCCCATCAAGGTGATTACATAATCCTTTCCCTTTGACATACATCTTGAATTGAAATTCCCAAGCAGCATAATTTTTGTCAGTAAATCGAACACATAAATTATCTTTCTTTTTCTGATGCCATTAAAACTGTAGCTTACAATAATAATATTATAATAAATATAGAAGCAAAACCAAGCACCACAAATGAGAGAACTCGCGAAGCAAACGTGTCCCAAAAAAAACTCACGAAAGAAACCCACGGGCAGAACTGAGCGATGAGAACAGCGTAGAGAGCCAATCAAGCACCACGATCGCCGAGTCGGAACAACGACGTAGCACCGTGTAAGTATGGGTCACTGACCGAGAGCAGAGAAAACCACGAGAAAACCCACAAACTAGAAACTAACGAGCAGCAACAATCCAGAAACCCACGAATCCAATAAGAGAACCGCGAAACACAAGAACCAGGAGCAACGAAGCGCGATGTGGGGAAAATCGCGAAGGCACCAGACACGTGCGAAGACACCAAGAACGAAAGGATCTCGCAATCAAGAAACAAAATCACCAAGAGTGAGGTATGAGCAACACCTTGATCAAGAACCAAGTTACGCACGCGAGAACCAGAATCAGAGACGTCGCACGCTAGAAAAGGAACCAAGAGGAAAGGCGTATGCACACCAGAGACGTCGCACAAGTGACGGCGGATGTCGAAACAGGTACCAATCCACGAAACAGAGTGAAGGAACAAACCTAGACTGATATCATGTCACAAAAGAGACACGATATTGGTCACGCAGTTCGGCCACGTTGCCTACGTCTATGACTATAGAGCAGCTGTAGTTTCGTTTTATTGATTGTATATTCGTGTCATCGAGTACAAACACTAATGCGTTTAAATAGGCTATTCTATGTGAAAACTTAACGGGCCTGGACCGAATACATATATAAATAAATCAACTATTTACAACATCCTTATTTCCTTATTCACAATTTCTTCTATAACAGTGCTTGAAGATGCATACTAAAAAAATTAAATAAAGTTTAAGGCTAAACAAAAGAGTTATGTATCACACAGAGAAGTTCAAGTACTTCATTTCTCAAAGTCCCTACTCCTTAACCCGAACAACTTGTGCATTACGAATTATCTGCCATTTGCACGATTCAAATTGCTTTTAAAAGACAGAGAGGGAATTGCAATTGAAATTCAATATCATCCTCAAAAATCTAAATGGCAAAAGGGAATAGCCAATACCAGAGAACAAGCACAATCATGGTTGTAAGGAGAGGTTTCTTGAAACTATCTAGTAAACAGTAAACTATGTTTAGTTTTACCTGTTTCTCTCAATCCAAAAACCGGTATCCCAACTGTCATACCTCCAGAGCTTTATGTCAAAAAATATCCAGACTTGATGGAGAAGAGTGACAAAACCACCTACCTATCACATAGGGTAATAGGAAAACTTTAGAAGGAAGTTGTAGCAGTTTCAGCAAGTGCTGGCGTCATCAAATCCTTCACACTGGAAGTGGCTGGGAAATCACATGACAGCGACATGGAAGTTGACGGCTTTAAAGATTATGTTAACGATGCTTTCCATCACAAAAGAAATTATGACTACAAGCTGCGAAACCTGATGGACTACTATGGGATCAAAACTAAAGCTGAAATCTTTAGTGGGAACATTTTGAAAAAATCAAAAAATCAAAAAACTACTACGCAAAAGCTTCTGCTTGGTACCATGTTACATACTGTTCTGCACTGTACTTTCGACCTTGAAGAGCAGTCCGAGGTAGTTAGTGGTTGATATCCTTAGTCAATAACTGTATCCGATCCTGCTGGTGTTGTACCTGCAAAGTCACTCCGATGCTAAAGTTAGTGGAATAGTCTTAGCAAAGTGATAAATAAGAGAATGCTTCTCTTTAATGAGGCAATGAATGTTGTATTTATAGAGTGGGGTGGGGTTGATTCCAATGAATCAGGACCGTCCGATCTGGTGGTTTGATCTGAGCCTTTGATGTTCAGACTGGGCCCTTTGATATTGGGCTTTTGTGTGGTGTGAATAGGTGTGAAAGAAGGGGGTGTATGTGATCAAAAGACTCACCATAACAGTTGCCCCCCAAGTCTGGTCGTCTTAGAGGCGATCTTGACTTGTTGACGAGATTATGATGTGTTTTCACCGATCTCCGAACGAGCTGTGATTTTTCAGACGTTGCTACGAGATGGGAAGGCGATCTTATCTGTCCGATGTTTGATGAGATACGAAGTGTTCTTTCTTACCGATGTCGAGTATGGTCTCTGATAGTGATGAAGTGATTTCGACCGTCATAATAATTTTGAATTTTGAATTGGCGCCTTTGCATTTATTGCGCTTGTCAGAGCGCGTTTCCCAATGGTGGCTAATGATGGTGACGCTTTGGTAGGCGTGTGCGTGTGTTGAAAGCTTTTGATGGGATGGGTCGATTCGATTTAGGCCCAATCCAGTTCTGCGAGGCCCACTATAAATAGGGGTTAGGTCCCCTCCTTTATTCCTGATTGCCAATTTGCTCTGCATACCGATCTTCATATCCGAGTTTAAGTTCGTCGATCAGGAGGATAGTGGCTAGAGTTTCACCATTCCATTGGGTTCAAGTGCTTGACTTCCGCAGAAGACTATCAGCGAGAGCTTCGTTTGTGTGAGGTTAGATTTGCCCCCAATGGTTGGGCGTTTCTTCGAGCCTTTGAATTGATATGCCTCGAACTTGATCGTCCAGTGTCCGCCGATCTGTTTTTTCATTTGTTTGAGGCAAATAGGAATAGCGAAAGAGGCGAGGAAGGAAACGCTTGGGAGCATGTGAGCCTTCGGTCTCTGAAAGGTGCCAAGATTTTCCGGGCTTATTCAGATTCGCTGAAGGGGAGGTGGAAGGAGCTTTTTAATTTCGTGGAGCCGGTGAACAGTGAGGCAATTGACCATGTGGGTAGATTTGATTCGAATGGGCAAACTTTGGTGTCCACTAAGTTTCCCATAGGATGGGGACTTGGTCATTATAACTGATCTCCTAGATCCTATCATGTCGGCGAATCTCATCTTTGCCGTGCTGATATCCTGACCAGAGATATCTTGTTGTTTATTTCATCTCAAGTGCCTTATACCAAGCATAAATACCGAGGCATTCCTGTCGATCGACTGGTTAAATGTGCTACCAGAAGAAAGGTTATGGGGGTTCTAGGTAGGGTTGTATTTTCGATCTGTCAATTTATCTTTTGGCTGAGAATTGTTAATATGCCATTTTGACCAATTCGTCCAATTTTTTCTTTGTTTTCAGATACGATGGCAGGGAGTAGGATTGCTCAATTAAGAAGGATGGCGTTGGAGAACCTGGGGGCCGAGGAAAGTGATCATGCAAACCAAGAGGTTCCAGATAATATTCCCGATCTAAGCAGTGCCGTTCACGTTTCCCCAATCAGGACTGTTCACGAGGAACAGCTGCTGGAGAATCCTGGGGAAGATCTTCAGCATCGGAAGAGAAAACCAGCGAATGAGGGAGTCTCTTCAAAGCAGGTGAAGAAGAAGAAGGTGGTGATTCCAACAGATTCTAAGTCTTCCAAGGGGCATAGATCTTCTAAGAAAGCAACTCCTGTTCCCGTGGATGCGAGTTTTATGGAAAAGAATATGGAGGAATACCTTACCGATCTAGTTAGTGCGGCCGCAAAGCTGTTTGTTCACTTGGCCGATGTTACCAAATTGCAGAGGGAGGAGATGGAACGTCGTCATGAAGGTAAGGTGTTCTTTCTGGAGTTCGTTTGCCGTTCTTTTTACCTACCTTATTGACTTTTATTTGTTTTTCAGAGTTGGTAACCAGTGAGAGGGCCAAGTTATTCAATGCTCTGAAAGAACTGGCAGAAAAGAATAAAGTCCTGGGTAACACTTTGAGCGACTTGAAGACTTTGAAGGCTTATGTGGATGATCTTGAAAAATCCCATAATTCTGCTAAGTCGCAGGTCGAGGATAGCACTGTTCGCATCGGTCAGCTGAACGATCGGATCAGAGTGCTTGAAGGAGAGAGGAAGATTGCTGAAGGTACAATTAAAAGGTTGGAGGATCGGATTCAAGAGCTGATGGCGTCGCTGAAAAAATTTGAAGAGAACAAGGCTGAGACTAGTTCCACTCCCGAAGATCGATGCGTAGTGCTTGAGAAAGAGCTCGCCCAAACCCGTGCTGAGCTGGTAAAATCTAAGAAGGAAGCGCGGACTACTGCCGATCTTGCTCTGGAAATGGCAAGAGATGGCTTCGATCTTGCACTTGATCAAATTGCTCTTGTCTATCCCTCTCTTAATCTTGACAAGGCCGTTCTGAATGTGGATCACGAGATCGAGGGAGACCAGATCGTGAAGGTCGATATCAAGACCAATATGAAGACCGTGGTTCATCCCAAGTCTGCCTGATTTATGTTCAGATCCAGTTTTGTAAGAGTTCCGGGTTTGTACAGAGAATCATGCATAAGCTCGGAACTTCTTTAAGTCGATTTAGTTTTTAGTTTTTGTTTATAAAACTTGAGGTCTCGGCCGTATCCGAGGTGGTTGTAATGAATTTAATCTTGTATTCGTCACCGTAAGTATTTAAAAAGGTTTGAGAGGAGCTCTTCAAACGATTTAGAGGAGACCTGTTGAGAATTCTCGTAGGTTTTTTTAAAAAGGTTTGAGAGGAGCTCTTCAAACGATTTAGAGGAGACCTGTTGAGAATTCTCGTAGGTTTTTTAAAAAGGTTTGAGATGAGCTCTTCAAACGATTTAGAGGAGACCTGTTGAGAATTCTCGTAGGTTTTTTAAAAAGGTTTGAGAGGAGCTCTTCAAACGATTTAGAGGAGACCTGTTGAGAACTCTCGTAAGATCGGGCCTAAGGACAGTTTACTAGGACTCGGCCCAGATTTAACTCGTCCATTAGGGTTCTTGGCTACTAAGGTCAATGATCGATTTAAGAAAAAATCCTTAACAGACCTTTCGAACCTTTTGGGCAGTTTACCAGGACTCGGCCCGGATTGAACTCGCCCCTAAGGGTTGTGACTGCTTTGGCCACATATGGAGATCTTATGAGATCGGTCCAAGAAGTTATTGTGAAGGTTTTGAACGAATCCGTCCGGGGTCGCCTGGGGTTCGGCCAAATGGGGCATGACCGGTCTCAGGATGGGGTCCCAATGGACTCCCATTGTGTGGCTGTTTGCCTTGGAACGAAGATTTCGAGTTGTCATTGATTAAGGTGAGGGGAGAAGATCTTGGTTTTGAGATCTCCCACTGAGGTCGCCAATGTTCTGCACTGTACTTCCGACCTTGAAGAGCAGTCCGAGGTAGTTAGTGGTTGATATCCTTAGTCAATGACTGTATCCGATCCTGCTGGTGTTGTACCTGCAAAGTCACTCCGATGCTAAAGTCAGTGGAATGGTCTTAGCAAAGTGATAAATAAGAGAATGCTTCTCTTTAATGAGGCAATGAATGTTGTATTTATAGAGTGGGGTGGGGTTGATTCCAATGAATCAGGACCGTCCTATCTGGTGGTTTGATCTGAGCCCTTGATGTTCGGACTATGCCCTTTGATATTGGGCTTTTGTGTAGTGTGAATAGATGTGAAAGAAGGGGTGTATGTGATCAAAAGACTCACCATAACACATACCATCCAAGTTACTGGGGTCTCTACAACGAAGGTACGGAAAGAGAACATTTTCTAAGCTTTCCATGGTGTGTTTACCATGGGCTTTGTCAAATCAAGGAAAAAGCGTTGAGGAAATTAGCTTCATCCTCAGAACGCAGTTCCAGTCGTGGGTTGCGTATTGATTGATTTATCCTTGGAGAGCAGCTTCTAGATTCTCTTTATACTGAATGACTTTGCTAGCTCTCTTTTATGTGCTTTCCCACTTTCACTCTTACTGTCGGACAAATGGAATCATGCATTATGTTTTGTAAAAACAAACTAGTTTTATAAAGGAAAACAGACCTTTATCCCAACTTACTAGAGTACTTGAATGGAGTTTGACTTTGAACTTCAATATATAGTGATGAGTTTCTACTCATATGGCCTAAAAGATCCTTTCCGAGTATTTTTTTGTCATATAATATTTCAATGGCTTAAATATGTTTTAGGCCCCTGTAAATATGGGGTGTTTTAGTTTAAGCCCCGCAAAGTTTTTATTTATTTATAAACTCTTGCAAAATAACACGTTTTGTTTTAAGCCCTTGTGTTAGCAAACTGTTAGTGAGACGTTAAAAATCTCTTCCACGTGTGTTTTTTATTTTATTTTAAGCCCCTGCAAAAATATATTTTATTTATTAGATCCTTGGAAAATATATTTATTTTGGTTTAAGCCCCTGCAAATATACACGTAGAAGAGATTTTGCTAGCTCTCTTTTATGTGCTTTCCCACTCTCACTCTTACTGTCGGACAAATGGAATCATGCATTATGTTTTGTAAAAACAAACTAGTTTTTTAAAGGAAAACAGACCTTTATCCTAACTTACTAGAGTACTTGAATCGAGTTTGACTTTGAACTTCAATATATAGTGATGAGTTTCTACTCATATGGCCTAAAAGATCCTTTCTGAGTATTTTTTTGTCATATAATATTTCAATTTGATATATTGTCGATAAATTCTTAACTCGTCGAAAAGATGCTTATTATTTAAGAAAATATTTATGGTTCCTCAATATTGATGTTGAACATGAGCACCTACGTAATTAGTTGGCCTTTTTCAGTAGAGATTTGGTACATGAATACTAGCACTAAACCCCCTTCCTTCTTTCTTTGGTAAACAAACAATGTTCCCAGCACCTAGCAAATGGATATTTTGTCATTATTTAGAATGTTATTTTGTCAAGCATTTCACTTTGAAATTGAGATGTTGCTTCTTTCTGTTATCATTTTTTTTCTTTTAAAAGTATATTGACTCCAATAACCAATTTTAATCTCAGACCACATCCAAATGAATGTTCTGGAAGTGATCTGGATGGGGACATCTACTTTGTTTGCTGGGATATTGAGTTGATTCTACCCAAACAAGTAAAACCAATGGACTTATACTCCTCCCAAACCCGTGGAATTGGATCATGATGTCATGATGGAGGTATTGTTCCTAGAGCATACTTATTGATTCATAAGTTGTTTTTGACATTCTTAACACACTTATAACATGTAATCTAATATATGTTCATAACATGATTTCTATGTGCAGGAGGTGCAGGAGTTTTTTACTAACTATATGCTCAATGACACTGTGGGAATCATTTCCTTTGCAGATAATCAACCTAATAAAGCAATGGCTGATCTATGTGTTGACCTTGCAAAACTATTCTCAATAGCAATTATGACTATGGAAAACCCTTACAAAAACACACCTATGTATCACAAAATGTAATAGGAAAACTTTTTAGAGAGGTTGTAGAAGTTTCAAAAAGTGCTGGCTCCATCAAATCCTTCACACTTGAAGTGGCTAGTCAGTCATATGACCGCGACATGGAAGTTGACGGCTTTGAGAAATATGTTAAAGATGCTTTCCTTCACAAAAGCAATTATGACTACAAGCTGGCAACCCTGATGGACTACTATGGGATTAGTACTGAAGCTGAAATCCTTAGTGGGAACGTTTTGAAAAAGTCAAAATTTTCCAAGGATGCATATGTAATCAACATTGCTGTAAGGTCCCTAAGAAAAGAGGCAAGGAACTGGTTCAACAATAATAGCAACAGCGACAACAGCAGCAGCAGAGGCGTAGAGACTTGGACTAATGACGCATATGCAAAAGCTACTGCTTGGTACCATGTTACATACCATCCAAATTACTGGGGTCACTACAACAAAGGTATGGGAAGGGACCATTTTCTAAGCTTTCCATGCTGCATTTACTGCGGGCTTGCTCAAATCAAGGCGAAAGCCATGAAGAATTAGCTTCATCCTTGGAACACAGTTTCAGATTCTGTTTCAAATCAAGGCGAAAGCCGCCTCTTGACTCTGTTTATGCTGAATGACTATGCATTTACGTTTTTATGGTTATGTTATTTATACTAGTAACATTTAGAAACAACCTCATTTAATTTTTCTTCACATGTCACCTCAGCACTTGCTATAGGTTGGTTGTGAATGAAGCCTTGGTTACAAGTGGGGGAGTTTATCTCTTATGGACCTTGAAGTTCTGGATTCAATATAATTGGTTTCAGAATATGCACCAAGTTATGGCCTCATTACTTCTTATGTGTTATTATTGGATTGAAAAAATTATTGTCTTATTTTGTTGAACGGTGATTTGCTTTTGTTGTTGGATTGAAAAACATTATTGTCTTATTTTGTTGAACTTTTTTTTTAATTAGTGGGGAATATACTGTCCACTGGTGTCTCTATCTCTCACGCTTAAAACCCCCACTGCAAGCCCAGATGACAGCTAATAAGTAATCTGAATCAAGCATACGGTCCATTTTACAAGCTGAATAAAGCATGTGTGTAGCACAAAACAAAACCCCTGTGACAGCACCTAAAACTATTATTGTGGCAGCAATAAAACTTGAGCAAAATAAATAAATTATAATTACGGTGATTTGCTTTTGTTGCTGGATTGAAAAAAATTATATTTTTAAATCTACTACGGCTTAGAAGCCTTTCATAATGACATGGAGAACCCATAATCAATTATTGTCTTATTTTGTTGAACTTTTTTCTTAAATTTTCAAATTTAGTAAAATGTTCTCGTAGAATCTCCATGTTGTTGCATCAGTGTATTACTTTAGATACTGTTGATGCCTCCCAAAGTGTGTATTGTTTAGGTGTTCCTGTGCGGTGTAATCTCTGGGACTATATCTCATTGGACTTCGTCAATCGATACAATGCCCTTGGATGTTGATAGGTGATTTTAATGAAAATATTCTCCCTTCCGAGCAGAATGGGGGCAATTTTTACCCTTCAACAGCGGACCGTTTTAGTCATGTTCTTCATTCTAATGATATTTGTTGACAATACTAACTAATCGACCAGTAAGGCGGTAAAACCACACTATGTTGAAAATCATTATTATATTTTGTGACAACTTTGAACAAGTTGTATACCCAGATTTTCACACTCAAAGTCAAATGTGTAAATGTATCAAATGAAATATCAATTATTTAAGATGCATCTGGGTTACATACTTTGATCATGTATTTTAGTCTTTTGTTAATATATAGTAGGGAAGATATCATAAGTCCGATTGTTCGAGAAAGTAAAATGTTATAAAATGGTCCCAAGAGGAGAATGGAACTGACAAAGATTGTGAATAAGGATTTATTAATGAATGAAGACCATCTTAAATTTCCAGATAAGTTATAGAAAATTCAATTAATGGAAAAAATGGAGCTGAAAACAGTAGTACGTATAGATACCACTAGACTCTCACCCGTGCTCTGCACGGGCCTGTCTTGTTGCTAAACATGATTACTTCGTATGTGAAATATATGTTGGTTATCCACATATAATAAAATAGGACAAACTATGGGGAAAACATAACAAAACAAAATAACAACATTCACCGAAAGCATAGAAATTATTGAAGTTCTTCTAAGTTTGGTATCAGCATACTAATTAAAAGGTTACAACCCAAATAGTTTTAGAAACAAAATCGACACATAAGTGGTAAACTCAAAAAGCAGCAACCAGTTGGTGTTAGTTAGAACCAATATCATATTCCTCGTCATCTAAAAAAGGTGCTCCATCAATTGTAATTTTAACCCGATCAGTGTCCATATTCTCTACATCACCATGAACATGACCATCAAGAAAGACAATGGGGATAGCAACGATATTGTTCATACGGGCCTCAAGATCATTTGAAGTAAGATGGTCAATATTACGTGCAACATTATTTGCAACATTGATTTCGAAGGGTTGTTCACCCACAAATGGGCCATGTTCAGCAATTTTATTCAAAGTAATTTGGCATGGTTGATAGAACTTCTCGTAAAATTTGCCTGTCAAAGTAATACAACAGTTTGAGTTATGTTGTCATCATAGAAATCTTGCAAGGTAGAGCATCACATGTTATATTTTTCTGAACTCTAAAAAAGGAAAAGTGTTAAGACTCATACATTCATTCATAAAACCTAATAGAATTATGAAGTGCCACACATTGATGACTAAGATAACTAAACCAGGCTTTCTTAACTTCATTTTCTTTTTTATTAAAATCTTAATCCTGCATTGTACACAGTTTCCTCTCCTCATAACTTCATTAGGTAAAGAAAAATAGAAATATAAGGCAACAAACATAATGATTATCAAACTTAAGACCCCCAACAGGTACTACAGTGTAGCAAATACTGAGCAAGTTTTATGAAACAAAAACCAAGCAAGCAGAGATGGGTTTTTAGGCAAAAATATGACTGGATAAAGTTTTGGAAAGAAAATAAATTTTGGAGTGAAAAACAAAAATACCAAGCAATGACACTATTAAGGCATATGCCTTGGGCCAAAACTTCATAATGCCAATTGAGGTAATGGCAAATGAAATTCACATCAAAGTTCAGACTCAGAGAGACAATAACCTGTCAAACTTTTATCAAAATAGATTCAGGGTGCTGGTTTTATAACATAGAATCAAGCAGGGGATACAGAACATAATTCCAAAGTAGAGTTGGACTTAAAAGTTGTGAAAATATGCTACGCTATGGCTCCAAGGCAAGCTTCTTATGTCATATATTGCACTCAGCCTTTGAAAAATGTCCCATCATGCAAAAAATTAATCTAACAGAATATTTTGCTGCATTTATCTAATCAGTTCAATTGCATTTTACTTTGGTGGATTTCAAGCTAACAATGGGGAAAATGAATAGGTGACTAATTAGATAATATTGTAATCTAGTTGAGTTGTGTTCCAATACCTGCATCACTTATTGTGTCAATTCACTTCCATATTGTATTGATAGGAAGGTGATTCAACTGGGATAACTGAAGAAACAACACATATTCCTCCGCGGAAGAGACAAAACCTTCCAGAACACCAGAAGAATATTCCCAAGATTTTGTTGCAATCAAAATGCCTCCAGCCCCAAGTCCCATTCCCACTCCGAAGAGAGTGAATTTTCTTGTCACTTCTCGCTTTGTCGATGCTCCAACAAACAACTCTCCTGGATCTTCAAGATCAAAAGGAAAATTATCCGTAAGAAGCATCCTACCAAGATTAAGCTTCAGGTATCAGACACCGGCAGATAACTAAAAGGCTACTACAGTAACTCCTGAAGTTTCCTCTTCAGGCCTTCGAGAAAAGCCTTCAATCCCAATCATTGTCCCTTAGTAAGATCTTTACTCGTATTACTAAGAGAACATCATCATTGACCAGTAGATGAAGTTGGACATTCAAACACAGAATCAACTCATGGTGGAAGTGTCGGTGGTTCTCCGAATGAATCAATGCTTTCAACTTCCCTCTTTCTAGTGTTATCTTTAGTTTTCAAATTTCATTGTTGCTGAATCTTACATTATAGACAAACTGTTACCGTCATTTTGAACTATTGGTTTCTTTTGCAGAAAAGAGAGACCCAGCGAAAGATAGCTCGTTCTCTTTCAATGCCTGTCAAGGGCAAGGACAAAAGTTAGAGATCCAGGACATCCTAACAAAATATCAATATCCCTCAATGGATTAGATAGGTTACAGAGAAAGAATGGAAAATGATCAAACGAAACATTCACCCTTCACTGCAACCTAAAGCATAGTAACAGAAAGTAATTTGGCAATGTAATACCTCAATCTTTCACAACTGTACATTTGCTTCAGCACTTTGGAGGTTTATCCAGTCTTGGATTTTTGTGTCGTATCTAGGACACCTGCAACAATTCAAATCATTAGTTCTTAAGATTAAACCATGAAACTAAAATATGCTTAACATGTTAAGGTTTGTTTGGTAACCTGACAATAAGAACCACAAAAGCCATCTTCTTTTGGTTTTAGAACTAAAAACATCAATTAGTATTTGCAATAAAGTTAAATAAAATGAGTTCATCAGAGATTTGACAAACATTCGACTTACACGGATATCTCCACACACTAAAGATAGCACTGAAGTTGCAAGAGTTTTTACTAACTGTCTTCCCATTCAATACCTGGAATCGGAAAAAATGAGCACAGTGAGAAAAAGAAAACGACTTTGAAACACCTTTTTTTTGGCTTACATGGGTAATTTTCAGATTAACCAAAACAGAGATGAGAAGAAAATTTTGACAGAGAAGAGTGAAAGACGATATGAAGTAAAAGAGAGGGAGAAAACCCTACCAGCCCCATCGCAACAACCTCGAGCGCCTCCGTAGCAACCGTCGTCCCAGTCGCAACCTCGTCTTCTTTTCTGATTTTCGATTTTCGAGTTCTGCTCTTGTTTTCCCTTTTTCGTTTAGTGTTTCTTCTTCTCTCTTTGTTTTGTGTTTCTTCTCTGGATTTTTTTCCTGCTTTCCATGCCCTTCTTCGGCTTCCCTCTCTTCCTGTCTCTGTATGTTTAATTTTTCTTCTCTCAGATTTTGGTTTTCGATTTCAGCCTTCCTTCCCCCTCTTTCGTTTTTCCTTCTTTTGTGTTTTTCTCCTCTACAATAACATTACCTGAGCATAGTGGTGGTCAAACCAATGAATTTAGGAACAGAGAAAGAGGGAGCGTATGAGAGAGAAACGGAAGGTGGAGAGTGGAGAGTGGAGAGTGGAGAGTGTGTCAGATGGAGTGTAAATTAATTTTAAATTATTATTTGTTGACACTTGTTATTCATCAGATGCCAAAAGTAAGACATGACATGGTCTTTAAGTACTATATAATACGTATTTTTAACGTATTTGTAGGCTTCGATAGTGTTAGATGTGTATATCAAGTGTAAAAGAATGACAAAGCATGAGGCGTATAGGAACAGTGGTTTTTTAGTGTTAATTTTATGTATAGCTTTATAAAAAAAGGGGATAAGGGCAGCCGTCCCAACATCAAGAAGTGAGAGCCAAAAGATCTTCTTGTTAGGTTCAAGAAAATCATGAATTCGGTTAATAGTGCCAAAAGCCCATGATCCTGTTAGAATTAGAGGATAGTATCCCCAGCGATTCAAACCCTGAAATGCAAACCAAAATATTTTAAGCTCTAAACAACATTAGAAACAACAGAAAAGCAAGTTTATGTGATTTTATATCAATGAAAATATGTGACAAATACATTATGATCGAAACATTTGTGAAAATTTCCTTCAATTCCAAAATAATCACTACCTAGAATGATCAATAAGGCATCTGAACAAAACAGCAAAAGCAATACATTACAATGAGCATGCCACTAAACACAGCATAAATGTGCTTAATATGAAAGGCAGAAAAGATGACTGCATCAGAGTAGTTAGACACAACTGAAACCTTATCTTGTGTTTTTTGGGTTTCCTAATCTGTGAGTTTGAATTTTACATTTCCAACTTTAAAAACGGTTGTAATTATGGGTTAAATTAGAGTGAGGAAAAGAAAGGAACAAAGACTAAATACTCAAAAATTGAAAAATGATCTGTCTCAAAAGATAACACTGATCCCTATTTATACTTGTACCACACCTGTGAGTTGTAACACTAATTGAATAAGACTAGGTTTTCTTTAGTCTTTACGCCACACCGTCATCAAAAGCAGTTTGTCACTTAGAGATAGCTGACTGATCCTAAATAGGAAGTCTTCTATTTTGGTAGTTAGACTAGATGATTTAATCCCAAATAGGAAGTCTGCTATTTTGGACCCTTCCAGATAGTAGAAGGGTATGGAGAAGTGGTTTACAAGCTCCCATTCGCATTGCCTCAATTCCATAATTCATCCTGTTTTCAGTGTTCCCAGTTGAATAAGACTTTAGGTGCAATACTGATAGGAAACTATCCACTGGTTAAGTAAAACAAACAGAAATGGAGAGAAGTTCAAGTAGTATATTGATATAATTCTGTAATCTGTGATAATTACAGAGTATGAAACTGAAGAAACAAAGGAAAACAAAGCAAGGCAAATTCGAGAGTGTCTGATTCTCTCCTACAAGCCAATAGCCCAATACCAGCCTAAAGATCAAAATTCTCCCTCCTCATTTCTTATATTAGCTCACGCATAAAGTGCTAGAATATCCTGACCCAATACAGTTCTGTCAACTAGGCAGAATTAGTTACAATTGTTCCCTCCCTTTTCTTTCTTCTTACGTGCATACATCTTGCCATATCTTTTGGGACCCACACCTTTAGTGCTACCAAGGGGCCTATCAAATACATACACAGAAAAGCTTCCTTTACGGTTACGGAGGGCTGGAGTTGAGTTGGATGAAGGAGATGAACCAGAAATAGTATTAACCAATAAATAATTGATCAACATCGGCAAACTTCTACGCAGTGGCTGGTTAAGTGGAAGAACAGACTCCTGGATGACAAAATCTGGGAGGAGGGGTTTGTTGTGGATGACAAAACTACGAAATGATGTGCCTGGCTGCATGGGTAACAATAGTAATGGCGGCAACATTGTTGTTAAGAAACGGAAAAACGCAACACGAATCTGGGTGAATGAGTCAATGAAAGGGACGGCAGAAGCATTGTTAAAAAAAGGCCACAGACAAGCAGTGAAGAGAGAGTACCCGGAGTACAGCAAGAGAGATACTAATTAGAAGGAAGGAAATAATCCTGAAAATAAAGTGGAACTCCAGACTTTAGGAAACTTGGTAGTGGAATACTGACAGATAAGATAAGACAAGACAAGAAAGATAGTAAAATACGACTGTCATAGCATGCTAAAATGATGGGACTTTCTCCTCTCAGGCATTAATAGAGGAGAGGAACCAAGAATAGACACTAAATACTCTATAGTTGATATCTACATGATATGGGAACATCTTATGTTGGATGTATTAAAAAAGGGAAAACGCTGACATCTATTTATACTTGTACTAGGGGGACAAAATATAAAATATCAGGAAAAATGGAAAATAATGCTAAGAGATCAAATAAAATACTCCGAATGTGTTCAAACAATATTGATTATATTAAGTACTTTTCAATTTTTTATATATTCTAACAGAAACATTAAATAATAACAATATAAAATACCCTCATGTTGTCTCTTGTATCTGAGACATAAGCTTGGCCTGACATGCCAACTGCCATTTTAATTTTGCCAAGAAACAGGAAATAAGGTCTCAGAAAGTGCCTAAGTAAGCATTTTGTTCAGTTTGAAAAAGAATCAGCAAAATTAGATACGTACACGGGTTGCGTTATTCAGCATGCTTATTACTTGCAACTAGTCCCTCACCCGTGCTCTGCACGGGGCTGAGTGGTTACTACTATCTATTTTAAAATAGTATCAACATAGCTATTTGAAACATGAGTTGAAATGGTTATGATATATTGAGAAGATAACGGACACAAAAGATGTGGTCATGGCAACATTAAACAACAACAAAAGTATTCAAACATATTGGAGTTATCAGAGCGATAACAACATGATCGTAATTGAGATGCCTATTTTACATTATTGAACACGTCAGGGTAAACAACATTTGAGGTTGTTGACGCCGACGGGTCTTGTCCTCAACACTTGTTTAACTGTGATAATATCAAATAGATTTTCTATATTTTTCTGTTTAATTTTTAAGTTTATATACGAATATACGGTTGCAACAATGAGAAAGTCAATTAGAAAATTTCATCTCTTAAATATTCTAGAGAATTTCATCTGTTAATATGCAGAATTAAAAAGTTATTTATTTCTAAATAATTTCATCTGTTGCAATTAATTGTTTTTATTCAAAATATAAATTAACAATTTGTTAATACAATCAGTAAAGAGTTTTGAAAAAAAAAACACACCAAACAACAACAATAATTTCAGATCTTGTTTTAAAATTTGTACAAGCGATCGACCAAATCGGGATACTGAGTCACTTAGTTAATGGTCGATTAGGAGATTGATAATTTACTCTCATCTAAAAAGTAGAACTTGTATGTTAGCAATTTAGACATTTTGAGTTGGACTAAAGGCCCATTTATTTATCTTAACACTACTTATATATGTGGGGTGTCAATGTAATTTCATTTGTTAAATTTAAGTCCGAGAATTTCTCTAATTTTTGTTTATAAAATTTGAATAAACAATCTTGGTGAGTGGTAATAAATTTTGAATTATAAATCTTGGACTAAAAATCCATTTATTTTTTTGTTTATAAATTATAACTTAAGAACTACACCTAATATTTGTCTTATTCCAACATAAATTATTTTTGTATCCAACTTTTATAGGACATCCATATTGATTAAAAAAAGGCACATAACTTTGGAAGGGGGGGTTGTGATATGTGGATACCCGTGGATATAGGGTGCAAGTATGACTTGAAAAAAACGGTTGACTTAAAAAATAAACAAATTTAAAAAAAAAAAAAAAGGAATAATAAAGAAAGGGAGTTTAAGCTGAGGGTTACTTTGACAAAAAAAAAAAGAAGAAAAAAAGCTGAGGGTTATCCTAATTTGATAACCAGCCGTACCAGTACCACAAATTCGGGAGAGAGAAAAAAAAGAAAAGAGAAAAAAGAAAGAGAAAGATCGAGAGAGAGAGAGAGAGGGAGAGAGGGAGAGAGGGGGTGGTGGCGATGGCGGTTCACGGTGGAGGCGTGGTATTTGGTCGGAGGGAGGTGCGGCCGCAGCGAAGGAGATGGAGGTTGAAATTGTGGTGATGGCGGTGGAGAGGAGGGGTTTCGAGGAGAGAGCAAGGACGACATTAAGAATGAAAGGGACGCAGTGGTGCTGGCGGTCCGCGATGGTGGTGTGGTACTTCGTCGGAGGAAGATATGGTGGAGGTTTGGCTTCGGTGAAGGAGATGGTGGTGATGGCGGTGGAGAGAGGGGTTTCGAGGAGAGAGAAAACGATCGAGGAAGAGGTCACACGGGGTGAGAATCCGAGTTAGATGACAGAGTTTTAGTATGGTAGTGGTCGCCGGAGTTGATGGGTTTTTTTTTCCAGATTTCTTCATCCTTCTTCTTTTATTCTCTGTTTAGTTTTTTTTTCTTTTCAGATTTCAGTGTTTTGTCTCCTCTAGTTTTACTACTTCTTCTCTGTTTCTATGCCTTTGTTTTTATTTTGAATTTCTTCTATATTTTCTCTCTTTCCCATGTGCTGACTGCAATTGTCTGTCTGTTCAATTCTGTGTGAACTGTGAAGTGTGCCTGAAATCTTTGCCCATAATTTTTTGTTTATATTTCGAAAATGCCATCAAAAGTTCCACCTAAAAACTGTCGTTGGCCCACATGAAATCAAAATACTCTGCCATGTGCAATTCCTGTAGATGGAAACGGATACCATGCATGGAATGTATGTTCCCCACATTTAACTGCCATATGTAAGGAACAACAGTACCACCAAAAATGTAAGGCATGTCTCTATTTGAACATGTGATGGAGGCATTCCATGTATGTGTGTTATGGGATGGTTAATATATTACATGTCCATTACGGTATCCGTAAGTATTCACTTTAGTATAAATACAGTTTAAAAGGCTGTTTGACCATAGAGCACAATGTAGTTTGACCGTAGAGCTTTATAAAAGAAAAGATTATGTAAACCCATTATATAAAATTGCACCCCAAAGTGGCATGTAAAATGTTACAAAATGAACTGTCTGCATAGAGAAAGGAACTTGTTTTCAGATCACAAGTAAAACAAAAATTAGTAGACTGAAACTATCTTATATTCTAACAGATTATTTTGATAAACAAAATACATATACAATTAATGCAGTAGATATGCAATCCCTAGTTGCAGAAAAATCCGGAGATGTCTTTAGGACACAGACATAATGAGGAGGATCTCACCATGACTTTTATTACCCTCATTAGGCACCCATTTTCCATTAAATCAGTGACAATAATTCTCTGATGACCTTTTAAATTTGTAGTAGCAGTACAATAACCTCTAAAAGCAACAAGATTAACATGCCTAACACTTGCAATAACCTCAACCTCAGGAGTAAAACTTGCATCCCCAGCAACAGAACAATGAGAAAATAATGCATGGCCCCACAGGCCAATCTATTAGCTAACTTCAGCAAAATACCCACCAATCTAAACCTAAAAGGGCTGTTTTTTCCCCCAAAATTTCATCATCCCAATATAATAATAATAATGCATGGATCTGAAAAACCATAACAGAAGAAATAAACATGAGATGAGATGTGTTTGCTAACTTGAGGAAAACCCAACAAAAAAAATAAAAAATTGAAATAAAAGAGCACGAGGCAAAAATCTGAACCACGTTGTTTTCTATGATATATAATAAAATGATTGATGATCGACAAAAATAGGAATTGAAACATAAGAAAGAAGAAAGAAGATTACAGAGATGATAGGGTCTGTGTCAAATTGCAATTGATTAGGCAGAGATGTTGAAGAACATATAAAGAGGTTTACTAAATTTGTTTCCGCTGCATTGGCAAAACTGGTTCGAAAAATAATATAATGGAGAAAGTGAATGAATCTTACACTTGATATTGGAGCTCCGCTGTAGCGGTCGCAAGTGGTGAATACTGTCACCGGTGTCTCTATCTCTCACGCTTAAAACCCCAACTGCGAGCACGGATGACTGCTCCGCTGCACTCGGACTGTTTACTTCCTTTCTTCCCATTCTTGGTATCTCTCCTTTCTCATCTCTCCACCACGATAGCAGTTGCAAGACTCTCCTACCACCAAATGTAGATGATCGGGGCATGCAAAACGTGGTTAACATGCACTGCCAAAAAAAGTTGGAAGATGAAATGTGTCTCGCATGCACTTCGGTTGAAGGTTGTGAAGTTTTGGCGCTACTTTGTTGAAGTTTATGCGCCAAAAGAGGCAGCATTTCAAGGCTTGCTTGAAATGTTAGATGAGCACATGAATTAGAAGAGATTATACCAAAATGATGGGAAGTTTCAAGTGCTACAGCTAGATAAGGTATATGGAATAACCTCAATTACACATAACAAAGCTCAAGAAGCACAATACCAAAGCTAATCACAACACTCATCTCTGCCAATTGTCCACACAAAGCATACTCAGGAGCAACATACCCCATAATTCCAACAACTCTGGTACTCATACGAGTCATTCCCTCTGGGTTAAATTTCGCGAGCCCAAAATCCGCCACCTTAGTATCAAGAGCAATCTTTTGACAAAATTGGCCAACTTAATTTCTTCTTAGCAGAACCAAATAAATGATCATAAATACTCTCATTTTCCATTAAATCAGTGACACTAATTCTCTGATGACCTTTTAAATTTGTAGTAGCAGTACAATAACCTCTTAAAGAAATATCAAACCATTGAGTGGACTATTTTTTTATCTCTTAGGCACAGTCCATCAGACCTTATCTTCATGTTTTACTGAAATTAGGAATTAGGCATTCAAAGAAATATCGAACCTTACAAGCTTCAAGCTCACAACTATTTGTGAAATTGGTAGAACATATATTAGGGAAAATGATACCATTTTCACTCCTACAAAGCAAAAGGGCATTGGCCTATGTAGTTACGAAGAGATAAAACCACATCCACAAAAAGCAAAGACCACACTGAAGTACAAAAACAATAAGCTAAACCAGTAATTGTTTCTTACACAAAAAATAGATAGCATTTTGGAAAAGACCCACAAAAAGATGAGCAATTGGCAAACACATTCGAAAAAGAACTTACGGAGAAGAAATAGAACGAAACTTGCTCGAGAAAAAAATCACTCTCTCTCTCTGTAAAACGGATGCAAGGGAAAAATGATATGTGTTTTGTAATTTTGTAATTTTATGAAGTGTAATTGCGTCTTTTCGATGGGTCCGTGGGGGTAGAAAAAAACCCTTCTTAATTTAAAGGAAGTGACATGTGGCATGACAGGTACTTTTCTAGGATGATCAAAAAGAATTGGAGTTACCAGACAAACAACATAAACTTGGTTTAAAGTAAGACTGTTAAAAAGTTTACTAAAATCTCTCATTGCTGCTCAGATAAGATAGATTGTTGCTCGAATCAACAATTCATTCTCATTGCTGCATTGCATTTATTTTCTTTTCACTCTTCTATGGTAGTATTTTATGCATTACAATTTGTTATCTTTGTTAGTTTATCGAAGGTTTGCAGAATTTATTTAAGTCGATCAACTAAATTTTTGCGTGCTATTGAACAATTGCTGATCTACATTTCGGACCTTCCTATCCGGTCTTTGTTCACAAACCACATCAATAACCAAAGCTGATTCTCTCTTTGGTATGTGGTAAGACGCTGAAGCGTACTCGTCAGTTATCTTAAAACCTCGCATTGAAGAAGGGACATGAAGCATCCATATCCTCAAATTCTCCCAGAACAGAACTTTGTTAACGTGCTTGCATTCAATAACATGATCAAGGAAATACTATAATACAATCATATGTTGCGGCAGGTTCATATGGATAAAATTTATGGAATAACGAAATCTACTTAAAATGTGTAGAGGACAATATCAAAATCTAAAAGTTCAGTCAAGAGAGGGTTGCACTAAACCAGAGAATAAATTAGACACAACTTTTATGTTATCTCCAAAATAGAACTATGCTTGTGTGCTTGCATCATCTTCTAACAACATCAAAGTAAGACCAACAACCAAGTTCTCACGGTCTCCCGAATAACTTTTCCACGTCCATTATAAGTCTGACATAAAAGAAAAAAATATCAACATTCAAATATCACTACTTGTATTTATTTTGACAAATGTAACACGTTTGCATTGATAGTTTGTTGAATTGTTTAATGTAACCTTAGTTAACTAACTGATTTCATCTTCAAGGTTAACAGAGGAGGAGGAGGAGGAGGAGGAGGGCGAAACTCACTTATCAATTTGCCTCTTGACTTCTTCTTCTATGAAAGCATACCAGGATGCATTTCGAGTCCTGTGCAATACCGTATTGGTAATTAGGGTTTCGCATAAACGGAGCAGATCTGTGAAAAATAGATCAAAAGGAAAATTAGGGTTTTAAGAGAGAGAAAAGAGTGATGAAAGGGAAAGAGAGGGAAAGAATTTTACGATCATCCTTGTTGTCGACCTGAGATCCTTCTTCTCCTTCCATAATTTTCATTCGCTGTACCACTTCTTTTTCTTTTCCTTCCATCTTTTTACTTCGCTTCACCGCTTCTTTGTCGGCGACAATAAGCTGTGTCTGCTGAGATCCTTCCACCTTTTTCCTTCGCTTTACCAATTCTGCTTTGCCTTCCATCGCTTCTCTCTCTCTCTCTCTCTCTCTCTCTCTCTCTCTCTCTCTCTCTGTAATCGGATCCTTCCACGCAAGAGAAGACAAATCGGATCGCAAGAGAAGACAAGGTATATATATCGTCATTTTGCGTGATAAAACAGGCCAACAGTATAATCGGGTCATCAGACCCATACAGGTCCACCGAAGTTGCATTGGCCAAAAAACTAGGAATATTGTCATAGGCCCTGCTTTTTCCAATCCCAACCCCAAACTAATGCACACCCCTTAAAATCCTAAATCCCAAAAATACCTCTAACTTAAAAACGCTTCATCTCCCACTCTTCCTCCCTAACCCCTTCACACCTCCCTCACTCTCACTCTCAGCACAACACAACTGAACCCTAGACCCCCCCCCCCCCCCTCTCCTCAATCGTACTCTCGCTCTCCCTCTCAATCTCACCTCCTCCATTCTCACTCTCACTTAGTTCTCTGACCATCTCTCACTCTCCTATTCTTTCATGCATTCCGTTTTATCTGCTGCAAACTCGTTTTTTTCTAGTTTATCGCACGGTTCGCTTCCAGGCAACCGAACCAATTTGGGGATGAAGACTGTTCTAACGAGTTCGATTGAGTGTTGCCGACAAATTACAGTCAAAAAAATAACATAACGTAAGGAGGAGGGCTCCCGAACCATTTCGGTTACGTGCCTTCGAACCGTCGTTGACAAAACCAATTTAATTTATTTTAAATTGTTTTAATTTATTTGTTTTAATTTGTTTTATCTATTTGTTTGTTTTCTTCAGTTATGGTCAAGACGATAGGTGTGCATTCCTAGTCACAGTTTGAGCAACCCCTAATAACGTATACATGTCCCCTAGCTGATTTTAGTAATTATGTTATAAGAAAATTCAATTAGCGTAATCAATGTTGACCTGTCTGTTACGGTACATATTTGTCACTTACTTATTCTATCCGGCCAATATCTAATAATGTAACTCATATTTATTAAAAAACAAAACCCAAAATTCATCTTCATCTTCTTCATCACCCACCTCCCCGCTAGAATTCATCTTCAAAATTCTAGCATTTTTACAACTATAAACATGCCTAATTACAAGTAAATATATACAATCCAACTAAACCTCAAAGGGTTAGTCTAGTGGAGCATGACAGAATTTGTATTTTCTAGGTTATGGGTTCAAATCTCCACTAATCCTCTAGAAAATATATACTGTTGTCCGTTGTCTTCAAGATCGACCCGATACATGCTCTATTTTATCTTATGATCTAGGCAACAAAAACATATGGTTTTCAGGTATGTTATTTGTGGATCTTCAATTAAGAGAAGCCGTATGGAAATTTCAAGAATCGTTCATCCATTTGCGAGGAATATCATATATGGATAAAAATTGTCATTTTCAACTGGTGAGAGTGATTTGGTTCGATACAGTGATATAGGCTATCATTTTCGTCGATCCTAGATAGGTTTTGCTCTGAATAAAATGATTTTACGAATCCCTAAATTGATTTTGAAAAACTTCATGTTATTATTCATAATCACAAGCAATTAAATGTGGGTTTCCTGGATTTCATTACCAACGATTTTCTGTTTCTGGGTTATCTCAAGTTACTATTTCTGCAACGAAATTTATATGATGGCAATGTTGTTAAGAAAAGAAAAGAAAAAAATGAAGATGAAGATGAGTTTCTGGGTAATTTCAACGATCTGGGTTTGTTCTTGAGATTGAAGATGATTACTCGGCAAAAAATTGGGACATATCAACTATGTTATAGCCAACAGAGCTTTTTTGTAATAGAACTACTAAAAAGGGCCAACAATGTACACATTATATAACTTAAAAGACTAAGTTCATACAAAAAAAAAACATAAAGGACCAAATCATTGCAAATAAATAACTTAAAAGACTCTTGGTGTAATCTTGTCAAATAAATAACAGTGTCTGATTGGTATAGTCATTTTGGGCCATGAATAAGTACACTGTCATTATAGTCCTTGAATATATAAAAACTGCAAACACGTCCATGAGTTTCTCTTTTGTTAATAATTCTAGGGACTTAAATTTGATTTTGATTATCAATAATAATTTAGTTAATAGTTGTGGCACCCCTAATATACTAGGCAAGCTCTGCCACTGGTAACTCCGTATTGCATTTATTTATTTAATTTAAACCATGATTCTAATAATGAGTGTAATATGCACCTTCTTCAACAATATTTTGGCAGGAAATATTCTTAATCTTACCTTAGGGCTTCTGAGAAAGAACTGCCAATCAACTTTGGTGGTGGATTCCACTATGGCTGCAGAAGGAAACATGTTCAAGGATAATATAGAGAGGTGGGTAAAGTTTCTAGAAAACTCTAGTATTCATTTATTTTTTAAGCAAAAAAGCTCTAGTATCTCATTCAACACCAACTCAATCGTCCTCTACACTCTCCATCTCTCTCATAAAAAATTTTGAATTTATGAATAAAAAATTGTTTTTTAAATTTAAATCATTTTTTAGACATGGTAAAAATGGTAACTCTACTATAATGTCATATAATTTTTTAGACTTAGAAAAAGCTGTTTTTAGTCATTGTTTTCGATTCTTGTACACGTCTAATTTAAGTCCGTAAGTACTAATTTAAAAGATGAAATCGTAGTTCTGTAACTCTACTATAATGTCATATAATTTTTCAAAATTTTATAATTTAATAGAAATGGTAAAAATTGATCTAAACATGGTAAAAAAGTCATTTTTTAGACTTATAAAAAACTGTTTTTAGTCATTGTTTCGATTCTTGTACACGTCTAATTTAAGTCCGTAAGTACTAATTCAAAAGATGAAACCGTAGTTCTGTAACTCTACTATAATGTCATATAATTTTTTTAAATTTTATAATTTAATAAAAATGGTAAACTTTGATCTAAACATGGTCAAAAAGTCATTTTTTAGACTTAGAAAAAACTGTTTTTAGTCATTGTTTCGATTCTTGTACACGCGTAATTTAAGTCCGTAAGTACTAACTCAAAACATGAAACCGTAGCTATGTAACTCTACTATAATTTCATATAATTTCTTTTAATTTAGTAATTTAATAAAGGTTTATGAAGAGGAATTGATGAAGTATGAAGAATGGTTTATGAAGAAGTCATGACAAGGTTATATAGTGTCATGGTTATTTTCCTTGAACTGATGAGAAGAATTATTGAGAATATTTCTATCCATGTGGCCTTGTCTCCAATGAATACATTCGTTCAATCTTAGTAGACCCCTCCAACGAATGTATTCCCTGAACAAGGAGCAAAAATACAAACATGACTAATTTTGCAACACTTAGTCGACAATAGGTTCCATGCATTCATCTCTTTATATACAAACATTATTAATTTTTCAACATCACTTCACTTCATCAATTTCTCTCTCTCTATATCCAACACTTCTCTACTCTTCATCAACACTTCTCTGCATTCTTCAACAACACTTCACTTCATTAATTTTTCTCTTTATATCCAACGCTTCTCTTCTCTTCATCAACACTTCTCTGCCTTCTTCAACAACACTTACACTTCATCAATTTTTCTCTACATATAGTTGACTTCAACAATACTTCTTCTCACAAAAATCATTGTTCTCACAAATTCCATATGGCTTTGCTGAGAAACCAACATATTCACAGGTCTTCTCAACCCATTAATGATACAATTAAACCACACAAAAATTTTACCATTCAAACTCCAGATCCTTAGATTAGGCACTACTTAAGTCAAGCTGGGTTTCTAGATGTTGCAACTCATGGAAAATTCAAAATAGATCCTTCCTTGGTGACGGCAATGGTCGAGCGCTGGAGACCTGAAACACACATGTTTCATCTTCCAGTAGAAGAGTGCACAATAACTCTCCAGGATGTAGCGTTACAATTGGGTTTAACCGTCGACGGATACGCTGTTTCGGGATTAGGAAGGACACGAAATGACTATGATGCCCTATGCGAAAAACTCTTGGGGAAAACACCAACAAAGGATCAAAGGAGAACGAAGTCAAGCTGAAGTGGCTCTAGGAGGAATTTACCGATATTCCCGAAGTGGTCACACAGACGTAGTGAAAGTCCATTGCAGAGCGTACATGCTGCGGTTGATTGGGGGGTATATACTCCCAGATAAATCAACAAATCAAGTTCACTTGAAGTACCTACCACCTGCGCCCACTGAACCACAAATACCAGCACGATGTCCACATCGTAACCGTCGACCACCACCATGTGGGACTGGCACCATCTAGGACAATAAAACTTTCTCTTTCAATTTAATTGTACAACTCTTGTAATCATTTTTAATATATAATTTAATAAATGAGTTTATCTAGTCAAATTAAAAATTTGTTCATTTTATTTTACAATTAAATATGTACATATTAAAAGATTTTATTAAAAACTTTATTATTTCACGGTCTTGATTTTGCCAACACTTTTTAATGGCCAAGATGTTGCCGACACTTTTTAACGGCATTGATGTTGCCGACACTTTTCAACGGTCTAGATTTTGTCGAGTATATAATATATTATATTTTAGTCAACGAGTTTGTATTATTAAACGCCTCACAACCCACCGACACTTTAAATCAACGGCTCACAACCAGTCAAAGTTATCGGGAAAAGGAGTGTATGTCATTTCGTTTGGAAATTGTGTCCCAACGGATAGAAAATAAACAGCTCAGATTTGTGATCTAAAATTTTGATCAACGGCTCACAACCAGTCAAAGTTGTCAGGAAAAGAAGTGGATGCCATTTCGTTTGGAAATTGTGCCCCAACGGATAGAAAATAAACGGCTCAGATTTGTGATCTAAAATTTTGATCAACGGCTCGTATTTCCCCACGCGTATTATAAATTGGGCTTCAACTTTGCCTTCTCATTCACAGAAACCCTAGCCCATTCTCTTCTTCTCCACCAACAACCCTTCTCTCCTTCTTCTCCACAAAGATCGTAACCTCACTCGCTGAAATGGAAGATTTAATGGAATGACAGTTGTACCCATTTGTTTAGGCGTAAAAGTCCTGCCGCCCTTTGTTACGATACTTGTTCACTGTATCCATCCTGACGCAGAGCGTCTCCGAAACCGAAACAACTCCCATCCCCCAAAATGCCCGACTCGGATATCACAACCGCAGCCTCATCGGACCAAGTCCGCACACCACTGCAAGACCCACCCAAATTCCCTCTCGGCGACATCTCCTTTAACATATGGCCTCCCAATCAGCGCACCCGCAACATCGTCATTTATCGCCTAGTCGAAACCCTAGCTACGCCCTCCTTCCTTTCTAAGCGCTACGGCACAATTCCCTCCGACGAGGCCCACGCCGCCGTTCGCCAGTTCGAAGATGAGGCATTCGCTGCTGCTGGTGGCTTCGTCGCTGCTGATGGCGACGGCATCGAGATCCTCCAGGTATATTCCAGGGAGATCAGCAAGCGGATGCTTGAAACTGTCAAGTCCAGGACCACCACGGGTTCCGCCGCCGTTGAGAGTGTTTCCGATCAGGCTCCTCCTTCTGACGATCCTCCTTCCTCTCTCACAACCACGGAGGACGCCCCTGCCGCCACTGAGGCTGACACCTAATCCTCGGGGTTTATAGTATGTTGTTGAAGGATTATATTTTAATAATTTATTATTTCTTATTATTACCTAGGACATCTCAGTTTATTTTAATTTGTCTCATTTGCGTGCGTGTCTCTCGGTCATGTGTACAAGATTCTTTTTGGCTCTTATTTATTTATTAATGCGGACACATACTCTGGTGTCATATTTTCTGAGTTCATGGTAAAGTTTCACTGATTTTCTGTGCCATTGAAACTATTTGGTGATGATTTTAACTTGGTAATCATGATATTTGTTGGTATTAGTTCCTTATGTGATGGTGTTATGCTTTATTCTGCAGTTCCGTTTTCTATTTATTTGGGTGGATTTTAAGTTGCACAGATCATTGTTTTTGTGTATGGTACCAAAGTGTGTTTTGACCCAATGTAGCAAGTTACATTATCCTATATCCAGTTAACTCTTATTTATAATTCTTTTCTAGAAGTTTCGATAATTACAATTGTTGCCCAATACCCCATGTGAGTTGTGGGTCCTGCTTTGACTACACTGACCACCTTGTACCATTTTCACTACATTGCTGTTTTTTTTATATACAAACTACATATATTGCTGGTTGTTTGTTGCTGTTAGAATTTGTAGAAGAAATAACATTTCAGCAAAAAGAATATTTTAAAACATATTACTTAAACACTTGTTGGTATATTAAAACAAAGTAATAAAATGTTTTAGAATATAATATCATAAACTTATAAAAGGTAACTAAGAAATCAATGTTATTTTGAATATTTATACTATATTACAATATAGTACTACTTCAAAGTTACATTTAATGTTACAAAATGTAACTGACAAATCAAAAAAAAAATTACCGTGATATTGGTGCGCAGTTTCTATCGGCTTTGCTGATAACTAATCTACACTGGGGAATCTGGTTGACCACGTGCACTGGCGGATCTTCTTTAGGGCCCAGAGGGGCCACGGCCCACCCAAAAATGTGAAATTACTATAGTACCCCTGTTTTTTCAAATTAATAATTAAATATATAGACATGTTACGCAAACTTGCCAGTACAAAGTCGTTCGCTGTAGTGGTTAAGCTGTTGCTCGTTTTGGGGAGGGTCTTGTGCTCGATTCTCCTTGGGACAAATTGTTCCCCTTTTCTTTTTATTTTAGAATTCATTTCATTATTTAATGAAGAAAAAACTTGTTAAAAAGTCACCAACATGGGTCGAACTTGCATCCTCATCCTCAATCTTGGAAAAAAGTTTACTTGCCATTAGGCTACAATTTTACAGATGCTGGAACGTGAAAACAATAATATATATAGATATTGTCGCCATACTATAATACTTATATTTTTAATATTGTATAATAACTGCTTCAAAAAAAATATATTGTATAATAATTTTTTTCACATATCTTATATTAGGATTATGAATTGTAAATAACCGATTGATGAAAAAAAATTCAGCATTTTAGAAATAAAATCATTGGCGATCTCTACCTCGTCGTTCGTTGTTCTTTTGGTTTATCGTCTTCTCATCACCGTCGAATTTCTTTCATTCCAGTGAATTTCTGATGGTAAGTTTTTGAATTTTTGCTTTTCTACTCTCTTTTCATGTGTTTGAGTTTTCATATTTTTTAGCGGCTGTTTGCCTTCTAAAAAAAATCTTTAGCGGCCCACCCGAGCTTTTTGTTCAAGCTCCGCCACTGACCACGTATATACCCGACTTTGTCACCCAAGATTTGAACCTGAGACCTTGGGATGGGCTCCAAGCCCAGTTACTACTTGGACCAATCCTTGTTGATACTGACAAATCAATTTAATAATACTCCATTAATAATATGAAAATTTCAATATATGAAATAAATTTAGGGCGAGGGGATGACGCCTTAGTCCAAGTTAGTGAAGACTCTTTGAGCGCTTCGAAGGTAATTGCGTTTAGAGTAGCGACTTTTATACCCCCATAGTTGGCTGTTATACCCCCCCCCCCCCCCCCCCCCCCCCACACACACACCCCTAGTGAAATACCCTATTTTACGCTTCAAACTAATAAAAAAAAACCCTCAAACCCTTTCACTTCTCACACATATATTCGAATCATCCAAAGTAAGTCTAAAAATTCCCTACTACGGATTTACCTAATTCTGCCCTAACAGATTTGTCATAAATTTGAAACACGTAAAATTTCAATACTGGATTTATCTTTCGTTTTGATAAATCTGTTTGCTTTTTTAAAAATTCACAACAAATTTACGATAATTCCGAACATCTGTTATTTAGTTCGTCTGTTATTCCCTGTTTGCTTTCATTGACACATAAATCTGTTTTGACACTATTAATTATTTTTTACTCACGTCTGTTATTCAATTGCAGTTGCGCCAACTAGAGGTAGAGACGGCCAGATCAAGGGTAGAGAGCATTAGAGGGTCTGACACACGCATCATCACGATGAGAGATCACAGTCAGATTTACCTCATTTTGATGTATTTCCGGAACCCAATTAACCTTCCAGAAATACATCAAAATGAGGTAAATCCGGAAATCCAAAAAAAATGTGTTCCGAATTTACCTCATTTTGAAGTAACTCCGGGAATTTTTTTGATTACAGGGGTATATTCGTCCATTTGCAGTGGCGGAGCCACATATAGTTGAGGGGGTTCAGTTGAACCCCCCAATTTATTTATTTATTGCTTACCACCCTATAGAAAAAAAAATTTGACATACCTTAATATTTTAAATTGCACCAATAGCCTAAAATTTGCACTCATTTGCACCAAAACACAACACTGTCACTGTTTCACGCACGCACAACTCTCTCAGACTCTCATTGGGGAAAATTGAAAACCCTAATTGTTTAATTTGTGATTTGGGGAAAATTGGTGACCCTAGTTGTTTAATTGCTTAATTTCTTCCTTGTGACTTTTATTTTTAATTTTAAAATATGTTCTCTACCAGTAGGATAGGATGAAGGATATACGAAGCTTCATGCCATTGACAATGGTCTTTTTAAATACCAATATTCCGTTGAAAATATTAGTATATATATAATTTAAAGCTGGAATTTCATTAATATGATTAATATTTGAACAACAAGCTGGTTTGCTCTTTGTTTAGTTTTTTGGCTTGTTTTAGAAAACATTTCAAGAAAAAAATAGTTAAGTTAATAGTGTGTATTAGTCTCCAATTAGTATTAGCTTAATTCCAATTAGTATTAATAGTGTGTTTGAATAAGGTCATCAAATTGATAAATTTTTAGCAACTTGTGTTTTTAAAAAATTTAACACCCCCGACCCCGGGGTTCTGGATCCACCACTGTCCGTTTGGTCAATTATGGGGTATGAGGTATAATGGGGGCACCCAAAAAAAATCCTAGAATGTCCAATTCATTAACCAAGCTCATCTCAAAAGAATCTTTTATTAATAATCATCACCATTTGTAAGATTATACTAGGTAAGCCCGCTGGAGTTTGTATCCCATGAGCGTTCCACTGAATTGATTGAAGCAATGAACATCAGTCACCCAAGTAAAATACAACATCAAAGGAACTCGTAGATGAAGCGATGGAGACGACCGGTGGTGTCCACGAAATCAACGCACCTGCCTTATGAAGATGGGGATGAAAGCTCTTAGTTTTCAGATGTAGCATCCACTGCGAAACAAATGAGATGGATATATGAATTTAATAAATAAAATAAAATACGGCAAACTGACACATTCAGAAAAAGTAAGTGAGAAAAGGACAAAAAAATTGGATAATAAATTTAATAAACACCATTTCTGCAATTCCACCTAAACTAAAGTTCAAATAGGGAGGCAAGTCACCACTATTAATCCTGTCCATACATTTTTCTGCCAACAAGATCGATGGTTTGCAAGGCACTTTGGTACGATACACAAAAACAAGGATTTGTGCAACTTAAAAGCCACCATTTATTTGGGTGGTGTTTTAGATTTACTACAGGGAGTACTTCCATTTTACACTGAGTAATCTTTTATTTTTGGTACAATTGTATTGTTGGTACTATAAGGCATGGAGCTATGATATGATTCAAATTATCCAAATTCCGAGTCTTGTGGTATAATAGCTAGAGTTGTTATCATGTGACCGTTGGTCACTGTTTTGTATTGTGGAATCAGCTTCTTGCAAATGCAAGATAAGACTATCTACAATAGATCTGCAATCGGTCTAATTCTCTTTTGGGCCCAGCTTTGGAAAGAACTCTATAGCTATGAAGTTTCCCTTTTAGTCAAAATTTATATGATATGTAGTGCTTGTTTGTGGATGCATTTCATGCTCATTGGTTGCTCAGTAGTGATTGCATATTGAGGAAACATGTCCTTTATCATTTCATTATTTGCTCCTTCTTTATTATGAAATGTCATTTTGGAGTAGTTGTCTCCGTGCAGCTGTTCAAGCAATGCAAGTTATGCATTATGCCTTGTTCTATACTTTATTGCCTGACTCTGACTCTGAACTTCATAATAACTTGATACTGTACAACAGTAAAGTCTTAGGTTTTTTGTGAATCAAAAGAGAAAAGGTCCAGCTTTTTTGGTTCCATTCTATTGGCATCTATTGTAGAACCATATCTTTGACCTCCATTCTTTAACTAATAGGGATTTAAAGTGTTAGTTTGTTATGGGCTTTTAATTTTATACCCCCCCTCCCCTCTCCTGAGGCATTGTGTCGGCACTCTTTTCCTTATCTCTTTGTAGAGTTACTATATCCCTCCTTGGAAAGTTGATAAATATTTCTCTAGGTCGTTTAATACCTTGATCTTTAGTCTTATCCTACTTGTTCCTGTAGTCAATAGAGTAACTTTTACCTCTTGTAGTGGTTTTGGGTGGATCCCTGTACAGATAGAGTTATGAGAAGATACATCCCGTATTCCACCCTTCATTTCCTAAACAATAACCAACAATGGAGTTGCAATGGAACTACCTCCGTCCCCAAATATAAGTGTACTAGAAGCACATGTGTTTGGATTTTGGACTATACATACACTTTGTGCTTACATTTTGGGAGGGATATTGTAATTTATGGTGAGATGTAGTTAATTAGTTCTCCAAGACAGTTTGGGCAATATGTACCACATCTGAATTGCCATTCTGGTCGGTTGTGTCAGCGCCTTGAACCTTGTTAATGGAAAAGGGTCGTTTACTACAGTTGGATTATACATAGTGATAGTATTTCTTACCCATGAAACTGTGTTAGGTCTGAATATCAGTAGAAATTTGTGGAATAGGTTTAGGGATTCTCAGCACCTAAGACCTGGTTTTGTAAAAGCCGTTTAATTTCATGACTGCATCTTAGGTACGATGGATTTTTTTTTGATAGGCAAAGTGGTTAGAAATTAGTATGTTAATAGTTAGAGGGGATGGTGAGGGTAGTTGAAGAGCTTCATTGCAAGTTTACTTGCGCATTGACATTGGTTGTCGGGCTATTGGACAATTGTGTTTCCATGTGTGAATCATGGAGTTGGACTATGAAGACTACTCCTATGAGTCCTACCCAACATCTTAGGTTAACTTCACGGTTTTGATGTACAGTTTTTGACATTCGTGCTAACTCATTGTGGCTATTCCGCAATTTAACTTTGAAATGCAATTTTTTAGTTTAATTGCTATGAACTGATTGTGCAAGTTTTTATAGTTATTCAACTAATCTAATACCCTGTTATATGTGACTTTTAAATTAGTTGGGTGGAGTTGAACAAATTTTATGACGTACTAGAAAACTTATTATGTTGAAAGTGTATATAAATTAATTTTTTTTTACATTATCATTCAACTATTTATTACCTCTTAGAATTTAAGTTTATGCCCAACCAGGGCCGTCCCAAACAATTTGGGGGCCCTGTGCAGATCATAAAAATTGGGCCCTAATTATTGTTACCAAATAAATCACCAAAACGTAAACTTTGCTAATTAAATTGTAAATATCATCTCAATACAATTTTTAACTAATATCAACATTTTAGGCTTCTAAAAATTATCGGAGAAATTATCGCACCCAACATCTTACATGTAAATATCATCTCAATACAATTTTTAACTAATACAATTTTGGGAACAGAGAGATTATCGCACCCAACAGAGAAATTATCGGAGAAGAACGTTTTCTCTCTTTTTTGTTCAAGCAGAAGAACGTTTAGCATAATAAGAGTGGATAATAGAATTGGGCTGGGGTGGGATAACTTGGGGGCCCTAAAAATTTTTTTTTTGCGCGGGGCCCTGTGCTACGGCACAGGGTATACTTGATAAAGGCCGGCCCTGTGCCCAACTCCAAATCTGTTGACCGCATACAGTTAAATATTGAGATATAAGTATTTGAATTAATATTACTATTAAAAATACAGTAATAAAATGACAATTTGATTAATAATAATGTGAAAGGTTGACTATGGTGGGATAGTTGGTAATATATTTCAAAAATGTGCTTGTGTTTGATTCCTTGAGTCATTGGGAACCCATGCGATTGACACGTAAATATAAAAGCGTGTATATATATATATATATATATATATATATATATATATATATAAAAGGGTTGACATTTATTCCATATTTTAATTTGAGTTTAATTTATGTACACATTAAATGTATCGATTTTTACAAACACCACCAATAACAATTCATGGAATGATTGACATATAATGTGGTTACCAATTAACTAACTTTTTTTGAATGTTGTGTCAATTTATAATTGGTAAATAGTGTAAAATTCTCATACATTTATCTATGTAAATAAATTAAATTAAATGCTTTTAGTTTTTGGGATCTTCTAGAATCAATCATTTTAAAACTAAACTAAAAAGACACTAGTGAGAGTTTTAGGTCATAGTGTGGTGTCTTAGATGTCACTGCTGACTTGGAAATTTTATATGATGTGGCATAGAAGCGGCCAAAATGCAACTTAACAAAAAACATGAGAGACCAAATTGACAAAAACACACAAATATGAAAAATCACCCAAATAGTCATCTTCTTCTTCTCTCGTGAGCCACCACCACCCTCTCCTCTTCAATCCACCGCCACCGCCACCGTCTCCTCCACCGCCACACCATCACCAAAGCACCAAGATAAAATCCTAAATCCCAATCTTAAATTCCTAAATCTCAATCTTAAATTTAACTAGAGGTTTCAATTCTTGTTCTCACTTCAAAGATTCTAGTTTTTGTCTCTGTCTGACCATTATTATTTCATTACTTATTTTCAGCTGAGGCTACATGCAAAAGTAATCCCCTCCACACACACACACAACTTAACCTTGACCCTCAACAATATACAGCTCCTTAAAATTATTTTATATAAATATAGTTTTGGCTATTAATTTTTCATGTTAATTGTATGATATCAATGGTATTATTTACCTGAGATATGAATTGACAGGCAGATAGTTTGCGGCAACAAACAGTTCACCCTCTGCATCAGATCCTAACAATTGTTGTTGATACCTACGCCAGACTCCCTCGCCTTCATATCTTACATGTTATTGATACATGCTGTGAAGTGTGTTGTGTTTGTGTTGATTTGTTTTGATTGTTAAGACTGAAATTTAAGATTGGGATTTAGATTGATATTTAGGGATTTAGGATTCTATTTTGGTGTTGTGGTGGTGTCGCGGTGGAGGAGAGGGTGGTGGTGAATTGAGGAGGAGAGGGTGGTGGTGGCTCGCTGGTGAAGAAGATTGGAGTGATTTTCCATATTTGTGTGTTTTTGTCAATTTGGTTCCTCATGTTTTTGTTAAGTTTCATTTTGGTCCCTCTTATGTCACATCATCACATAAAAGTTCCAAGCCAACAATGACATGTAAGATGCCACGTCAGCAGTTAACTGTAAGTTTGGCGTCCGTTAAGAAAAACTAACGACAGAGACCAAAATGAAACGAAAATGAAAGATGATGGACCAAAACAGACCAAAAAAGATAAAGGACTAAAGTAAAATCTAGAGCAAAAATAAAAGACTAAAAGTGTAATTTAGCCTAAAATAAAATATAATTTTTTTTTAAAAAAAACACAGAAAATTTCAGATCCAGAACAGAAGTTACAATTTTGAAAGATGAAAAAAGAAAAAAGAAAATAACAAATTCTGCTTATATTTATATAAACACGTATAATTGGCTTTAGGGTGCTGCTTTAGTAGATTGTGTTTTAGAAAACGGATCTAGGTGGGATGTACATACTTGCGTTTTAAGAAAAACGGATCTAGGGTAGATGTGTTTGATGAAAACGGATCTAGAACGAAACTTGGCCAACTTAATGATTGAAGGCTGAGCATCATAATGCAAATAAGCCAACCCTCTAGCCGTACCAAGAGCAATCTTTTGACAAAATTTGCCAACTTAATTTCTTCTTAGCATAACCAAATAAATGATCATAAATACTCCCATTTTGCATTAAATCAGTGACACTAATTCTTTGATGACCTTTTAAATTTGTAGTAGCAGTACAATAACCTATTAAAGAAATATCAAACCTTTGAGTGGACTATTTTTTTTATCTCTTAAGCACAGTCCATCAGACCTTATCTTCATGTTTTACTGAAATTAGGAATTAGACATTCAAAGAAATATCGAACCTTACAAGCTTCAAGCTCACAACTATTTGTGAAATTGGTAGAACATATATTAGGGAAAATGATACCATTTTCACTCCTACAAAGTAAAAGGGCATTGACCTATGTAGTTACGAAGAGATAAAAACCACATCCACAAAAAGCAAACACCACACTGAAGTACAAAAACAATAAGCTAAACCAGTAATTGTTTCTTACACAAAAAATAGATAGCATTTTGGAAAAGACCCACAAAAAATGAGCAATTGGCAAACACATTCTAAAAAGAACTAACAGAGAAGAAATAGAACGAAACTTGCTCGAGAAAAAAATCACTCTCTCTCTCTCTCTGTAAAACGGATGCTCCAGCATTGACGTTTATTTCATAATTTAGTTTGAGTTTAATTTATGTACACATTAAGTGTATAGGTTTTTACAACCACCACCAATAACAATTCATGGAATGATTGACATATAATGTGGTTACCAATACACTAACTTCTTTTAAATGACGTGTCAATTTATAATTGATAGATAGTGTAAAATCCTCATACATTTATCTATGTAAATAAATTAAATGCTTTTGGTTTTTTGGGGTCTTCTAGGATCAATCATTTTAAAACTAAACTAAAAAGACACTAGTGAGAGTTTTAGGTCATAGTTTAATTGGGTCAACCAAAATTGAATCAAATGATTAATAAACAAATAAAAACATATTTTTGACAGAGTAAAAAAAAACATTTCAAATGATTCAATAAATTTGAATTAGAGCATGATTAGCACAGTTGCTTAATAGTGGCAACAAAAAAATAAGAATCGGCAACTATAAGAATTCAGCGATAAACTTGTCCTGGGTGGAAATGTGCGACAACTAAAGCTAGATATTGGTATCAATATAGAGAGCGACAACTATGGCATTTTCCTCATTTTTTTAATTAAAAATTCAATAAAATTTATATAAAATAAGGGCTAAATTACATTTTTGGTCAATTATCTTTACTCTAGGTTTCACTGTGGTGCTTTATCTTTTTTTGGTCCCTCATCTTTTATTTTTGTCCCTGCCTTTAGTTTTTCTTAGCGGACGTCACGCTGGCAGTTAACTGCTGGCGTGGTGTCTTATGTATCACTACTGACTTGGAAATTTTATATGATGTGGCATAGAAGTGACCAAAATGAAACTTAACAAAAGCATGAGAGACCAAATTGACAAAAACACACAAATATGAAAAATCACCCAAATCTTCATCTTCTTCTTCTCCCGCGAGCCACCACCACCCTCTCCTCCTCAATCCACCGCGAGCATTTCCTCCACCGCCACACCATCACCAAAGCACCAAAATAGATCCTAAATCCCAATCTTAAATTCCTAAATCTCATGGTGTAATTTTGTCCAATAAATAACTTAAAAGACTCTTGGTGTAATTTTGTCTAATAAATAACAGTGTCTGAATGGGTATAGTCGTTTTGGCCCATAAATATGTAAGGCACTGTCATTATAGTCCTTGAATATATAAAAACTGCAAACACGTCCATGGGTTTCTCTTTTGTTAATAATTCTAGGGACTTAAATTTGATTTTGATTATTGGTAATAATTTAGTTAATAGTTGTGGCGCCCCCTAATATTCTAGGCAAGCTCTGCCACTGGTAACACCGTATTGCATTTATTTATTTAATTTAAACCATGATTCTAATACTGAGTGTAATATGCACCTCCTTCAAAAGTATTTTGGCAGGAAAGCTTCTTAATCGTACCCTAGGGCTTCTGAGAAAGAACTGCCAATCAACTTTGGTGGTGCATTCCACTATGGCTGCAGAAGGAAACGTGTTCAAGGATAATATAGAGAGGTGGGTAAAGTCTCTAGAAAACTCTAGTATTCCTTTATTTTTTAAGGAAAAAAGCTCTAGTATCTCATTCAACACCCTCTCAATCATCCTCTACATTCTCTATCTCTCTCATAAATTTTTACTTTCTCTCTTACTTTTTCTCTCTCTTAAATATATTATTTTAAACATTTTAAGAGGATAAGTCAGCATTTTAAAAAGAGGGTATTTTTGGAAAAAAAAGATAAATTTATCACCTTGTTCATCGAGAATGATTAATCTCAATGTCATTAACTGGTTTGCGCGAGATAGAAACATTTTCGCCGTTTCACAATCAGTGTTATATTTGTAACTTAAAATAGAACTTATTTTCAATTTTCAATATATCTAAGAATATAATGCGGCTTGTCACTTGCGCGCGCAAGTGACAAGTTTTTTGTTTTTTTTTATTTCAGATTTTTTATTTTGTTTTTTGTTTCTTTTTTTCTCTTCTTTTTTTCAGTTTTTTTTTGTTACTTTTTGTTTTTTGCTTTAGTTTTTTTTTTCTTTTGTATTTTAAGAAGTACTTTACAGTGTCGAAAAATTTTAAATGTTTAAATATGCAAATTTTGTTCTTCAATAATCAATTAGATGGAAAAAAAATTTAATTTCATAAAAAAATACGTAAAGTGATATGCTAAAAAGTATGCTTTGGTGTACTTGATGGTGAAAAAAATTATTTTGTAACAAAATACGTAAAGTGAAATGTTAAGCAGTGTGTTTTGAGATACTTTGGGATTCGAAAAAAAAATTAACTTTTCAAATATCAGAAATTTTTTCGTATATAAACCGGTTTGGTAAAAAATAATAAGTTTGTGAAAAAATACGTTTGTGAAAAAATAATAATCTTCTTATTTAATTTATAGTTTTAATTTAATTTTTATTTTCGGAAGCTTCAGTTACATTTACAATAGATCCCTCAATCGCACACTTTCGACTTTCTATAGATGCTTTTATTTTATTGGTAATTTCTATCCAACCCAACACGATACCACGTGTTTCATTTTCTATTTGTGTTTTCTTTTTTATATTGGTCATTTCGCCCCAACGGGTATTAAAACTATTCTATTTTATCATGGGTTTTCCTTCAACCATGCATGATACCCATCGTGTTTCACTTTTTAATTGTGTTGTCTTATTTTTCTATTTATGGGTTAATTTTTTATATTTGCATTTGATGAGTGTGAATTATGTTATTAAAATTTTCTTCTTATTTTATCTATGGAGGATGTGTGTCTTTGTTAATGTTCCTTTTAAAATTGATAATCTTTTTATTTAATTTATATTTATATTTAAGTTTTATTCACAGTTATTAGATTTTATATTTTGCTAACTAACACCATTTGCCCAATGGGATAGGCTATCCTAGGGCACGGGAGTCGATCCCGTGCTCCTGAGTTTGATTCTCACCGTTGACAAACTCTGTGTTGGCCAGTGCGAAGTTTGATTCCTCAACGTCATTGTTAATATTCTTCCAACTTTCTATATTCGTGTACCGCGTTACAACATTTACGTAAAGTGCTTTATAGTTATAATTTAATTTTTATTCACGAAAACTTCAACCACATTTACAAAAGAACATCACATCATATTCTTTCAATTTTCTATATTCGAGTACCACGTTGAATCATTTATATTTGCGGTAACTTCAACCACATTTACAGAAAAACTCCCATCATCTTTTTTCAACTTTGTATAGTTTGCTTCTATTTTATTGGTGATTTTTATCCAACCCTACATGATATCCACGTGTTTCAATTTCTAATTGTGTTGTATTATTTTCTTTCTAATTATGGGTTAAGTTTTAATATTTACGTTTGATAAATATGAAATGTTTAATTATTTTATTTAGGCTTTTTCTTCCTTTTATCTATTAATGTTTTGATTTCAACGTCATTGTTAATATTCTTCCAACTTTCTATATTCGTGTACCGCATTGCAACATTTACTCACGTAGGAACTTTAGCCACATTTATAATACAACCCCATCATCTTTTTTCAACTTTGTATAGCTGCTTCTATTTTATTGGTGATTTTCATCCAACCCTACATGATACACACATATTTCACTTTCTAAGTGTGTTGTATTCTTTCCTTTTTAATTATGGGTTAAGTTTTTATATTTACATTTGATAATTATGGATTATGTTATTAAAATTTTTAGACATTTTCTTCCTATTATCTATGGATGTTTAATTTCATCGTCTTTGTTAATATTCTTTTTTAATTTTATAATATTCTTATTTAATTTATAGTTATAATTTAATTTTTATTCACAGTTGTTTGACTATATATTTTACAAACCAACACTGTTGGTCCACTGGTACAAGCTACAATTGGATATAGGGTCGACTCGATGCTCCGGAGCTCAATTCCCGCAGTGGACAAGCTCTCTGTACAGTTAAAAAAAGCGGTAAAAAATTTATTACTCATTTACACGAAAGAATTTAGTCAACCCCGTGCATCGCACGGGATATGGGGCTAGTAATATTAAAAGGACAAAACGTAGATAAAGTATCGTATCCTCTTGGTACCTGTTCACGAATAAGTAAACAGATACTAGGGTCCTTCATCCAAAGTAATGTCTCAAGAACTATTGACTAAGAATCCCCTTCTTTTATAAAGCTAAACTAAAAAACAACACTAAAAAACCACTGTTCATCTACGTATTCTCTAAAGTAACTAAAAAACCTACAAACCAGCAAACAATCTATACGTATATACGATGCCCTATACGTTTACACAATATTCCTTTCTTCTCTCTCACACAGACACACTCAACACAATATTCCTTTTCTTCTCTCTCACACGCTCCCTCTCCCTCTCATATTCTCTCTCATACGCTCCCTCTCCCTCTCTATTCTCTATTCAGAATTTCAATTTTCCTCCTCCTAAATCCCCTTCTTCTTCTGCCAATCAGACCCATCCCCTCCGACAAGGGAGAAAGAAGAGCAAAAAGTCAAAACCGAAATTAGAGAAGAGATGTAAGGGAGAAAAAGAAGATAGAGAAGAAGAAGAATGTAGAGAGAGATACTTAAACGCGGGGGAGAGAGAGAATGGCGATCCGCAGAGAGATGGAGGATCAAATCCACCGCCAACGTAAGGGGACAGGGAGTCGTCAATGGCTACACCGCACCGTCAGGGTAGTGCGACCCCAAAACGACGAGGAGTTCGCGGTGGTTCAAGCCAACTACGACAACAACATGGTGGAGCTTCTGGTGTGTCTATGTTGCTGTTTTTTCCCTCCATCTTCGGATTTCTTCATTTTGTAGTAACTTTTGGATCCGTTTAAGTTGCAGATAAAGGATGCTTCAACCTCAGATAAGATACTTGGTGTTGGTGCACACGTATGGTTCCAGTTTTCTTCTCTGTTTTATATTTTTCTTTAATATATGGATGATTAGATCTAATGTAAAATTCTAGCTCAACCTTGCAGTTTTTACCTCATTTTTCTGTTCAGCGAATACTTATTGAGAAAGGCATATTCCTCTGTTTTTTCCCCACTCATCAGTTACTGCATCTATGTTTCTCACTTTCTTGAAGGTACCAAAGAACTGGTATTAGCCTTTGAAGGAAACAAACAAGTCCTCTATTTTCAAGGAACCCGTGGTTAAATGTTTTTCCCTTTTGATTTCTATACTTCTAGGATTTTTTTGAGAATATTGTGGTAACTATTTGTTACCTTTTTATCTTTTCTTTTCAGTTGGAGTGGTTAATGGATTACAAAGCAAGCACAGGAAAAAGCTCCATCCTCACACAAGGTAATCTGTATTTTCTTTAAAACCGTATAAGAATGACATAGATGATAGAACTACCTTGGAAAGCCAACGAATGTAAAAGTAAAAGGGCATAGATCAGCTATACCAACTTATAACTATCCTGGCATGCTTCAGAAGATAGACGGTTAAACATATGCTATTGTGACCTTACTTTATATTTTACATAATTATATAATTATATAATAGTATCTTCCTTCATAATCAGGCCAAAAGAAATTGTTCCAACAAATTATTATTCTCTGTGAATAAAGTGCTGTTTATGTAATCTGTCATGAGAATTTCCAGTTGATGATTTTTTTTTATCTAAATTGGAGCCTATAAGCTCTCTACATTGACTTCCATACAAAATTTGAGGTTACTAAATTTATTTTCAGTCTTCAAATTTTTGGCAATCATATCATATGACTTGAGTATTTAACACTATTTAGCAAAGTGGTTTGCTGATTGCTTAAGATTTTCATGGATCTCAGTTTGGGAATTTAAAAGAAGCAAGCTATTTATATGAGCTAATTTAGCATTATTTTACATCAATAGGTCCCTGGAATTCGACCTGGAAAGAAGGTTCTTGAAAGTATTCTTACTGGTTATGTTGGGAGTAAAAATCTTCAAAAGGCTACTATTGAATCTATATTGAGAAGGACACTTTCACAATATATGGCATCGGTATGTCTGCAATATGGTTTCAATTTTCTCATTTTTGATGTCCTTATATTCTCTCTTGATGTTAGCCTTTTAGACAATTTTGTGTTCATTGTTTTGTAATTATAACTTTTAGTGGTCATTATTTGAAAACTGCTGCCAACAGTCATACTCAACAGAAATCTCATAATCTATTCTATAATGTTTTATAGGTTACTGGAAGGACTTTGCAGGACTCCGTACATATAACTACTAAGTTTTCCGATGGGCTTGTCCGTACATATAACTACTAAGTTTTCCGTTTCCTTGCTTTTATCTGTTGTAGCAAATATTCAGGTGATTTTTGTGCTAACCATTTCAGTAGTTTCCTGAGCCACCCATACATCCACCACTGATAGCACAATAATTTTACTGCACACACTCTTGCTATTCTTGAAGTATATTTCCATAAATTGGTACTCTTGAGATATATGCTTGGAAGTTACCATTTTCTCTCATTTGTAATTATTTGGCTTTGTTTTGGTTACAAGTAAAAGAGTGGTGCTATCAACCTTTTTAGGTTCTTTTCCGCAAGTGTTGTTGCTATCAACCTTTGAAGCAAGTTGGGGTATATTTGCCAACTCCAGTTTTTTCCCATGGTTAGTTGTATGTTGCTTTTTCTCGAGTCACCTCCAAACAAGGCTTAAAGATTCTAATCGCACACGATTCTACTGTTTCTCTATCAACCACTACAAATGTTGTCTACAACGAGGTCTTTCGGAATATAAAATAAATGCTTCACGTAATGACAATCTTCCTTCCTTCTCATTGTTACCAATCGTCTTACATAGTAATCATTAAACTATTTATCAGTTATATGTCACCATAATACTTTTTGTTCATCATTAACTACCTACTCAGGCCCATGCAGAGCACGGGTGAGAGACTAGTAGTGAGAATGAATGAGTCTATTACTGACCCATAGGGTATATACTATTCCATGTCATAATTGCTATATACTCCCTCCGTCCCATTTTATATGTCTTTCTAACCAAAAAAAAAATTGTCCGATAATACATAACTTTTTAAAATACCAATGCAACATCAATTTTCTTTTCTAGTTAACCCTTCATTACTTAATATATCTCTTTTTACAATTCTACTTTTTATGTTTCCAATCATTGATGAATGACAATTTGGTAAATTAACTCATAATCTCTCTTTTCTATACAATAAAGGATTCAATCCAGATATTAAAAAATTTGGTCAACAATCTCATTATTCATTTTTCAGTGAAATCCAACAAATATTGGGATGGGTGAGGGCTTTTAGTAGCGTGAATGTGTTTGTTCAATGCTACAACATTAGATGCCCCTGCAATCAATGTCCCAGCATTCGTGGAAGACTGAAATGCTCCAGCATTACGAGTGAGAAATTACTCCAACCTTAAGAAACCCAACCACGAAAAAACCTCATTCAAGGGAGCCACCTTTTGAGGACATTTGTCAAATCACTATAACAGTGAATAAAAGCGCTGTCTATTCCAGTGTTGTTATATGTTTTAACAACGCTTTTTGGTACTTAAAAAACGCTGTTATAAGTAACTTTAATAGCATTTTTAAGTTTTAAAGCGCTGTTATAGATTGTTTTTTACAGCGCTTTTAATTAAAAGCGCTATTTTAGCTCCAAGAGGCTTTTCTTTACATAGACCTATGACAGCACTTATGTTATGGAAAGCGCTGTCATATGGTACCATATAACAACACCCAAATATAGAAGCAATTAAAGAAGCGCTATTATAGATAATTTTTTATATAAAAAAAATTCTTACAATTTTCACTTCCTACCATATATTCGTTGATTGTTAAGTGCTGATTCACCACAATTTTAATGGAATGGAAGAAATATTATAATTATAGGTTCAAGCATCAAAGATTGAAGAGTAAATTAAACATATTACAATTACAGATTCAAGCATCAAAGATTGAAGAGTAAATTAAACATATTACAATTACAGATTCAAGCATTTGAAGAGCAAAGCAAACATGTAAATCATGAAAAATAATGAGAATAATTAACCCACTAAACTGTAATACTAATACAAATATTTTATTTGAGTACATCTCAGGAATTGCCATTACAAGAAATATCGGAACTCTTGATAGAAAATGCTCTTTCCCACATACTGAAACTAATAATTGAAGAGTCTCTTATCTGCACAAATTAAAATAAAAGAGTATTTAAAAAACCTATAACAAACTTGAATATTGGAAACACAATATCACACTAGAAATGAATATAAGAAAAAAAAGTCATGTAAAAGCTTCTCGCAATTAACATAGGCTTACTTACAAAAATGGAAATCATGAAATCTACAAATCTTAATGTAGATAATATGTGAAAAATAATTGAAAATATTTTTGTAAATATAAACATGTTATAGATGTGTGTCATGACGCAAATAAGGTGAGTTTTATATATCTACATGGGAGAAGAAATCATTTATTTGATAAATTAACAGTCACTAACCTTGTTCATTAACTTGATTCTACTTTTCCACTTAAGCCCAGAGTCATTATAAATTTGTATATGTGAAAACAGACAAAGTTCCTTCATCAAAGAAAATAATAGATTTTGAATGAAACAAAATAGTTACAGATTAAAGCTTGAAAAGATATAATCTAGGTGCATACTAATCTTAGCTCAACATACCAAAACGAAATCTAGGTGCCTATTAATCTTATCTGCCACCCCGAAAACTCAAACAAATCCTGGGTTAAATCATCAGGTAAAATAATGAAGAAAATAGAAAAGAAAGGAATCATCACCTAACAAAATAGTGATGATAGAACAAAGATAGCAGCAGCCACGACAATTTGCTCTGCAAGGCATTTATGAAAAACAGTATTAATCTTTATTTTTTAATGCAAACCCGCCTTTCAACCTATGGAAGCGGGAGTTGAAATTTTTCATGCAACATCTGAACTTCTTCTACGTAACTATAAGCGGGAACAATTTACCTCCCCATGCTAACGACGTTAATTCAGCTGCAATATACAGGTGGGGGGGGTGTTCTGCTACCACTGTATAGTTAATGTCCCGCTCTTTTAATTTACCTCCCCATGCTAACGACGTTAATTTCCTGTTGTGGTACAATCATCTCGTTCCATTTCACAACAACAATATTACACCAAACTTAATTATCCTTACCAGCATTACAACAACAAAACTCACATGCCTTAAGTTTAAAAGTACATCTTTCCTGTTTATGCAGCAAAATCACAGTTTAATAAGGTGGCTTTTACGGTCCCCCCATCTGACAATTTGTGGACCATCCGCAAATGCTTTTTGACCTTTGATTCCCTGTTAAACCGTTTTACATGTATTTGTAAATGTGACCCGAGTTTTTTTGAAATTACATTTAGTGCCCAATTTTTTTTTTACAGAACAAAGTATTAAGTAAAGGTTAATAAATGTAAAAGTAAAAGAGATTTTAAAGACCACAACAGATTCATTTGGTAGCTGAGTTTGAAGTGAAGAGAGAGAAAATGCCAAGTCCAGGACCCTTTTCTCTAAACTCCATGGGAAGGTGTTGTTCTTGCTATTGTTAAGGTTCAACCATAAGTAAGTTCATCTTGTTTCTGAGAGTAGAAGGTTGTTAGATCGGAAAAGACGCTGGAAGGTACGAACATATGATTCCCTTTATTTATGCTAAGTTTGAAAATGTGTTTTGAGTTTTAAATGGGTATCTTTGTTAGGTTGTAGTTGATAATTTGATTTTGCTTATTAATCTGTGAAATGAGGGGTTTGTGGGTTTGGGTGTTAGGTGGAAAGAAGGTAGAGTAGTACCATTGGAAGATGTTGGAATGTTTTAACTGTTAAGAATAAATGGGTTTTGGGTTTCAAATTTAATTGTTGATATTTAATTGAAATAATTAGTTTATCCCAAAAAAAGGGTTTGGGGTTTCATATTTAATTTTTTATATTGTAGGAGCATGAACGTTGGTGTTATTACTAACCTGTGGAAATATTTGAGTTTGAGTAATAATACCATTTATTCATTTTTCGGATATAGCGTAGAACAGCACCTTCATATTTCCATTTGGTGTTATTTCCAAATTAGTCATTAGGATAAATGGAAACCTTTGATTTGTATGTTATTTGCTATAAGGATTACGACAATAGGCGGCACTACCAATATCGTGGATCAATTCTGAACAAAGCAATGGGAAAGCCAGGAGTATCTATGGGGAAGTATGCACGGACAGAATTTGATGCGCGGGAGGATGTAGTCGTTTTAATGTTGCGGCGACTACTAGCAGGAATGGGGAAAAAGGTAGTTGATTACAATCAACGTAATGTTGAGCTTTTGGAATACCAGTTGCAAAGAGCTTGTGATTGTAACTTTGAACTACGTGTAGAAAATAATGTTTTGAACGAAGAACTTCGTATATTGAGAGCAAGGTTAGAAGATAGTACAAGAAAGTAAAATTAGATGCAGTTGATGTTTGGAGTGTCATTGATGTTATTTGTTATGAAAGTTTCATTATGATGTATTTCTTTGTGTCTAAAAGTAGCTTTATAATCCTGTAATCTATATGTTATTAAATCCTAAATAAATAATTAATATGTATGACTTGAAAAACATTAAAAGACATATTTTGCGTTACTACTAAAATAAAGACATATAGCAGTTGATTTGGACTATTTGTTGCGAGTTTTCTTAAAATTTCGATTTCATTAATTCGATAAAACAAAGTTACATAAAAGATAAAACTATTGAGCTGGTGGAGTTAAACGACGAATATATTAATAATAAACTTGTAGTTTCTGGTAAAAAAAACAGCTAAAACTCCAGTTTAACTGTTGGGTGAAAATTAGGGGTGTCAAAAGGATCAATTTGTCAATTGGATATCCAATCCATCCATAGTAAAATCCATCCAATCCATCCATTACAAAGAAATAAAATTTAGTGGATTGGATTGGATTCATCCACTTGTTTTGTGGATGGATGTGATCCATCCACTAAATTTTTTTAAATCCAATGGATTACAATATCTATAAAATGAAAATCCAATGGATTATTATAAAAAAAAATTCAAAAAAATTTATGAATAATAATTTTCTGTTTTTATTTTCAAAAAAGTTCCAAAAAAAATATTTAAAAGTTATACTTATATATATACATGTATTATATAATATATATTGTCTATAACTATTAATAAAGGGGATTCTAAAAAAAACTGTCATTTTGGTGTCTGATTTTTCTGACCAAAATGCCCTTATTGTAATGATAAACTACCCACTAACACCCAACACATTTCTATTTCTAATTCTAATAATAATAATAACCACCCACTAACACACCAATACACCAACACATGAAAGACGGGTCCGGAGGGCCCGTCTTTCCTCCTTAGTATTATATAATATTCTCACTGGAACACAACCATCCACCACCACCCACCACCACCGGACGCCGGAGGACCACCGTTGACCACCGCGACGGCCCCCGGAGCACCACCACCGGACACCGCACCGGTCGCCGGAGCTCCGCCATCAACCACCGTGACGGCTGCCGGCCACCGTGTAGGCAGCCACTTCCACCACCACAATATATAAATATTTTATAAATATACTTTATTTATAATATATATAATATAAATATATATATATATATATATATATAATATGTATATATATATATATATATATATATATATATATAATTATAATATCTATATATATTTGTAAATATAATATAAACTTTTTTATTTATATAAAATTATGACTTTTTTATTTTATTTTTTGACTAATACAATTTTTTTTTAATGGATGGATTGGATATCCATCCATAAAAAAGTTATTAATGGATGGATTTTTTTTTGGTGACAAGTTAATGGATGGATTGGATAGACTTTTTTTGGTCAATGGATGGATTGGATTGGATTTGTTTGGTACAATCCTAATGGATATAAATTTTTAGATGGATTTCACCAATCCATCCATTACAATCCACATCCATATCCATCGAATCCATCGGTTTTTGACACCTCTAGTGAAAATATATCACAATTATAATTTTGTAAAAAATTTGGGTCAAAAACACAAAACATTGTAAACTTTATAAACAACTTACTGGGTCTCACATCTTGACCATTGAATATATTAATAATAAATCAACAGCTCCCACCCCATTTGTGATGGTCCACAAATTGTCAGATAAGCGGACCTTAAAAGCCACCGTTTAATAAGTATATGGGCCACATATTAACCACTTCGCTGCTTTGACATGAATTACCCTATACAACACTCAACCATATATATCTACCCGTAAATGTTAGTTCCACTTAAAGATACTCCATTCTTTCATCAGTTTTATTCATCCAATGCAATATTCCACCCACTTCATTTACAATCAGCTTCCTCTTTCTAGCAATAAAGACCCTCAACCACATTCCCTTCCACAATCTTTGCAAACCCGTGTAAACACTATTCAAGGGGGAAATGAAATTTTGCATGCAAAATTTTATGTTGTTTTCATAATTATAGGCGGCAAATAATGCCTGCATGCAGCAAGTTGACGTTCGTTTTCAGCAACTCAAGCGGGAAACAATTCTCGTGGCATGTGGCTATGTAAGTTTTGTCCAAAAATTCCAACTGTATATGCCTTGGATATGTTAAAATATGCTCATGTATTAATTATGAAGCTGCTTCATAGGACCAACAACAGAGGTAAACCTGCTACATTGAACCAAAAGGGCCACTACACACCCACTTAAAAGAGTTTTGCATTAACTCTTGTAGAAATCAGTATATGTGCCATCAACATAAATATTTTTACTGTTTTGGCACCCATAAGTCCACATAAGTGGCTGGACGTTGAAGTATCAACTTGCAGATTAACCTCGTCATACTCTCTCTCTCCTTCCTTTCTTCTCCTCTTCCTCTTCTCTTTTCATTGCATCCCTCTCACCTCTTCCTTTCCTCTTCTAGCTTCATCCCTCAAACCTCTTCCTTTCCTCATTTTCCTCTCCTCTCATCCTCAAACACAAACAAAACAACTGGATTTGTGCAAACCGCGGCAAGCAGAAACTATATTCCAGTGACGGTGGCACCACGCTCCCGCAATGACCGTCGCATGCGGAGAAGACGTCGCTTTTGAGAAGGACGTTCCTGTGCGTTCCTGCGGCGACCGCTTTAGCATGGATCGCGAAAAACGGAGACACGAAATGGCAACGGAGTGCGAGACAGAATCGGAGGACACGACATGGCGGCGAAGGTAACGGAGGGACAGTTTTTTGTTGCATATAGCTTAGGTTTTTAAGCTTTCTCCAAATCTTAATTTTTCAATTTTACCCAACTCTATTTCTTCAACTTCAGCTCACTGCCATCTTCATTTTTAACTTGTATATCAGATATATAGTTAGTTAGAAGTTAGAGAGATAGTTAGTTGGTAGTTACAAATGAGTTTGTTAGATAGTTGTTACTAATTAGTGAGTTAGTTAGTAGTTAGTTTTATGCCTATATAAAGAGGCTTCATGTAATCATTTCACACAACTCTTCTCATTTTATATCAATTCCATTTGATGAATATTTGATCTCTTAATCTTTTCTCTTTTATCTTCAATGGATGCCATATTATTCAATATGGTATCAGAGCCAATCCAAGATCCGTTGGGCTACCCGCTATCGGGCCACCCACCATTATTATCCACGCACCAGTTGTCCGGTCCTGTGCGTGAGGGGGTGTGTCAAGAGTCCCACATTGAATGTGATATGGCCTGAAAAAGAGTTTATAAGTGGGAGGCATCCCTCACCTTACAAGCCGGTTTTGTGAGGTTGAGTTAGGCCCAATCCATGATTTGTTTATCCATGAGAAACAGTTTCTTTACATTCTTTCCCTCTTTGTTCATGGCGTTTGAAACCAATATCACGCAATTCACCATTCAGTTTGCATTTTTTGTTCTGTGATTCAAGTTCTGATTTTTCATTTCATGATCTGCCTTTGATTCCTCATTTGCGACTTTCGTTTTTTGATATCGCAATTTTCCTTGATCGCTCTTTTGCGTTTTGCAATTTTAGAGTTTGTGATTCTCCATTGCGTTTGTATTTTCGATTTCGCATTTTGTGCTCTTAGTTGCATTTCACTTTTCTGATCTTGTTGATCGTTCTTGATTCTGATTTCATCATTCTTAGTTATTCTTGGGTTTTCCCCAATTTGATTTCGGAAAATCGTTTTTGTTAGGGTTTTCACTTTCTTTTCCCCAACTCTTGATATTTCATTTTCGGAAATTTGGGAATTTGCGATCTCTAACTTTCGATGTGCGTTGCGTTCTTTCTTCATCATGTTTGCGTGTTCCGCAATTCCGCACATTGCGTTTTTGGTGTTCTTTCAATTACATCATTCCTCTGTTTTTGCGTTTCCCAAAATTTCGAATTCGCAAATTCTTTGAATCTATTTTGATTCAATCATTCGCTTTTCAATTAGAATCGCGTTTTGCTTCTTCCTCTCGCTTCTATGAGAGTGTCAGTTTCTGCAACTTGCTTTCGTTTGTCCGTTTCTGATTCGTTTGACACAAATTATTTGTCAGTATCAGTAATCGTCGTCTCCGTTTGCAATTCTTGCATATTCGTTTTGCATTTCGCTTCACTGTCCTCCTTTCATTCTGATTCCCGATGATTGTGATCTGAAGCGGAGTTCCGATTTCATTTTGGATCGTGATATTCCCTTTCTCTTTGCCATTATGGCATCTTCTTTTCTTGTGCTATTATTCTTCTAGCTTGCGGGGGACTATTAGATATATAGTTAGTTAGAAGTTAGAGAGATAGTTAGTTAGTAGTTACAAATAGTTAGTGTTGTAATTCTCCTTTCTCCTCTGTTGGATTCAATGTTTTTATTGTTTCACAATGATTTCCTAATTTTCTAGATGAGAGGCAATCCCAAACGACATTTGTAATGCTTCACATCTCTCACAATTGTCGTCCTGTTGCTTTGAATTATTCTGTATTTGATTGTATTCAAATTATCTAGGAAGTAGGAACTGCTCTTCTCTATACATATGCTTCTTCAAGATTATTTATTCATGCGTTATTTTTTATTCGAAGTTTTATTATGGCTTCGGTCTGGAAACTTATTTATTTCATCATTACCATTATTATGGTTAAGGTCTTCAAGGTTGTACGGAAAGATATGCCTGATTGTTCATCTCAAGTGTATTTGGACCAAGAATTGGTATTTCTTTCTCCTTTAAGTGTCACAGTGATAGTGGAGAGATTATCAATGCAGACAATTTTTTGAGTACCTGCAGCCAGCAGCTTCTTCCCAGGGGAAGTGACTTACACAAAAGGACCCGTAAAGGTAATTACAATGACAAATGTTGTTTTGTAAATTGGCACCAACTATGATTGTATTTGCAATATGCAACAAAAATTAAATCCATTTGGTGGTATATGAATATGTAGGTGATCTTCACTGAAAAATTGTTTCTGTTTATATAACATCGACTAGGCCAGGTAATCTATCTTTCAATTTTTGGTAGAAATCGAAGTTGTGTTGGTACTCTATTGACATTTATAACAATGCTTGCAAACATTTCAGGTGATGCTGAAAATGAAAACCAGATATGTTGCCGGAACTATTACCAAAAACCAGAAGAGTAAGTTCAATATATAACTTAGTTTTACTTGCAATTTGCATAGATATAGGCCTACTACTATGATTTCGTAACATACGGTCTTAAGTTTCCAGATGTTGTGTTAGATGTGTGCAAAAATATAGCAGCATGGCCTAGGTCCAGAAAGCACTCTGAGCACTTATAATTTTCAGCTGTTATTCTCCATTTCGTATAATATGAAAACAATGATCGGAAACTAATAGACGGCTATCTCTCCGACATAGCTTCCGACGCAAATCTCAAGACGCAAATCTCAAGCCAGAAAGATACTACAATTTCGCTATCTCTCTTACCGATCAGGCCAGACTCTTCGACGACGGTCTATCTCAAATTTCCAATCAAATTTGACGAATATGTTTACGCTGAAATCTCTTAATTTAATGCTTAAATGATTCCAATTTCCAATTTCCAATTTCCAATCATCATATCCTTTGATTCCAATCAGTTATATTTACACTGAAATCTCTTTAATGCTTACTTGCTTATATATTGTGATGGGATGGTTTCTGGAATAAACAAATTTAGAAAATTTTCACACTAATGGGGATGATAACACTTTTATATCATCAATTTCTTTTATGAAATTAAGTGGTAGTATCAAATCAATGGGTTAATTATAAATATCAGATCTTAAATGATCTTTATGGCTCAATCATTGACTTGCTTTTATAGATTAGCTACATGCCTTTTTCATTCAAACTATTTTATGAAGCTGATTTTGCTGCTTTGGGTTTTTTTAACAGATTTGTGTGCTTTGTTAGCACACCTGTTGTTGTGGAGATGTTTGTTGTGAGCCTTGAGAAGGAAATCCAGCAGATTGAAAGTCAATGATTGAACCATAAAGATCGTGATAAATTTCAAGTTAATGCATTATCAATGTCAATTCCAACACCGGATGAAGGTATGTGCTGTTATGAGTTGTAACTTAGAACATGTTTTTTGAACAATTCTGTATGAATTGATTAATTTTAGGTGACAGAAATAAATTCCTAGAAACAGCTTCTTACTGTCGCAATATTATGTATATTAATTAATCATTCACCTAATGTCCTAATCACGCTACATATACTACAATTTTATTGTTCATCGGGAAATATACAACAAACTAATGGCATCATAAGGAGATTCAGTTATTCTACCAAGCTAATTTATTTCTTAACATTTGTCAGAATTATCTGATAAACTCTATCTATTTTTAATAATTTATGTTTTGTGTTTGCTTCAGTTAAATGATGTACTTGAAGGGATTGACATTAAAGAAGAGAAAAACTCCAAGTAACTCTCTACCTCCTCATTAGTTGTTGTTGATGAAATCTAATGAATCTCCTGTTATGAATTGAAACTATTCCTAACACTTTCAATTGCTATAATGTTAAGGATTTCCCTGCAACGTCTTTTCGAGTCTCGCACAGCACTACTCCAGAAAGAGCAAGCAATGGCATCTACACATAGTCTTCTTGTTGGATTCGATTTTGAAAGCATTGATGATCTCGTATATTTTGCAAATACATTTGGAGCATCGCATTTAAGGTATCCACTAGACAGTTACAACTTACAAGTTCTTACTAAAAATGTTAAAGTTATTTAATCAGAAGATTGTGTGATTTTTTTTGAAGACCGATTCTTATATGCCTATATTCTTCTTGCCACTTTCCAGAAAGTAATGTTTTTCCCTTCAAAAATCGTTCCTTTCTTCTGACTTAAAAATTATCTTAACAATTGATCCTACTTTGTGGATTGTGAAATTTCACTTGCCTAAAGGGTCCCTCTATTTGCCATCGAGGATCAACCAACTTTTCATGTTAGTTCTCTCATTTCTAGCCGATAGGTTGCTTCAAGGAGTGGTTGCAGGAATAACCAACTTGGAGTACAATTGTTCCTAGCCGATAGTTCTTCATATAACCAACTTGGAGTACAATTGGTAATGCTTGAAGGAATAAGTCCACATTTTTTCAAGTACATTTGCTGCAGAAAAGGGAAGCAACTCTAATACCAATTGATGCAGAGGGTAATTTTGTGAGCTCCTTATCTCGAGAGCTAACTGCATACCGTTACTGAAATTTTTCCAACTCAAACGAATTTTTTAGGTGCAGAGAACATCACTCCGTCAAAGCATGCTTCAAGGTGAAGCTGCGTATGTTGTTATTAAAACTCACATCATCAGATTTCCATTTGTTTACACCAGTTTAAGGAATTCGATTTGTATATTGACAAATGAGATGGTTTGTATCGAAAGTCACCAGAAAGTCATATCTAGCTGGATTCTATTATACAATATAGGGGTTGACAAATGGCGTTGTATATGGAAATGGAAGTACAACAAAAATCTTTGGCTATTGAAAAAGTTGGCAAGAAATGTTCAGAGGAAACAGTGTGAGACTAAGACTTTTATGAGATGCATGTAAACACATAATGACTACACATGACAGCATTCCCACCTACATATATTTAAATAAGTATATGCATAATCGATTGTTTCCTCTGAACATTTAAAATCATAATCGACATTTAAAAACACATCATTTACAAGCCAAGTGTCTCTTAAGCCATCTTGTCAACTACACAATACAATGTACATACCACTTACGCTACAATATATTAGACCTGTATTACTCGCCACCCCACCTGGTGCATTCAATTAATTAGAACAGAGATAATAATGCATAATCGATTCATTGAACTCTTTTTTACTTACACATTTTACACCAATTAGCAGTAACATACTAGACATCAATCCATCATATTAGCCGCCACCCTAATAATCTCATTATGTAACCATTTTGTATTTTTTAGTTAATCAGATATCGCTTATGCATCATATTAGCGGCCACCCTAGCCCGTGCATGCACGGGTAAGCGCCCTAGTATTGAGAACGGGAGACATACTGCATAACTTATCCTTTATCAGCTTTTCATCTAATAAATAATGGGTGATTAGACAAGTCGGAGGCATGAGCACAACTCTTCTTCTTCTATCTCTTGCTCTCCACCTTGTGAAAAAAGATCAATACAACTTACAAACCTCATATTTAAAATAATTTTGAACACCCATACCATACTCTAAGTTGTTAATTATATGAGTAAAAAAATAGTAATTATAGGAATTCAAAAAAATATATTATAATTAAAACTGCCATATTCATTAAAAGGAGAAATTTTAGCTAAGGTGAGAATTCATTACAAGGAGAAATTTTAGCTAAATTGAGAAAACGACTCCATTACCTATTAATGCAAAATATCTCTATTAATGATTTTGGGCTTTTTTTTTTGTACCCCCTCCTTATCACCTATACCCTTATAAATCGTTTTTGGACCAAAATACCCCTATTTTAAAAAAAAAACGTTTTTATTAAATTTTCCGAATTTACCTGTAAATTCAAAATGGGGGTATGAATACATTTTTTTTAAATTGTATTCCAAAAATACGTGTAAATTTGGAAAAAATGAAAAAATGTATTCCGAATTTAGGGTAAATTCAGGATAAATTTCTGAATTTTCTGGATTTATGGGCTAAATTCGGAAATTTTCGAATTTATGGGGTAAATTCGGAATTTCTTAATTCCGAATTTAGGGTAAATTTGGGGTAAATTTCAAAAATTTCCGGATTTATGGGGTAAATTCGGAATTAAAAACAATTTTTTAATTCCAAATTTACCCAATAACTCTGAAATTTCCGAATTTACCCTATAAATCCGAAAAAAATTCCGAATTTACCCCATAAATCGAGAAAATTCCGAAATTTACCCCGAATTTATCCTAAATTCGGAAAACATTTTTTATTTTTTCCGAATTTACCACATAAATTCGGAAAATTTTAAATTTAACACTCCGAATTTATGTAAAAAAATGTTTTTTTTTTTAAAAATTAGGGGCATTTTGGGGCAAATGGCAATTATGGGGTATGGGTGATAAAGAGGGAAAAAAAGGCTTGATTCTTTTTTTGGACGTGATGATTAATTGATTTG